>CM056193.1:145519371-146719371 GCA_029692085.1 Gymnothorax javanicus
AAATAAATCATAAAATATAGTATGGCATTGTCCAAAAATTGTACAAAGTTCTATATGCAGCAGGGTGCAATGCACTCTGTGTTATGACTTGCATTGACTTTTATAAGCTTCTGAAGTGATTATGAGCTTCTGTTTGGCTCATTGTTATAATTGAAGAGCCCAGAGCTAGAAGTACTTAAGTCACAAACTCATGGGCTGAGAATTAACTGGACTGATCTCCACTTTTTACAAAATGGAGAAAATGGGATGTGAAATTTTGCAGCATCATAATTTCTCATCCAAGTATACTTCTCAAATATTTATATTCAGGGGAGTTATTGGGACTGAAAAAGTAAAATACCATGCAGGTCTACCTATGGTAGAATGATTTTTAGATAGGGGATCTAGGGAAATGTAAATGGAGATAGACCTTTGGAATTTTCAAAATGTCATAAATTTCGCAGGTATATGGTTCTGTCCTTAGATAGCTCCTTGTATTTCCAGAAATGTTCAGCCACAAAGTTCTATGTCCAGCCTTGTGGTTTTTAAAAAAGAACACAACAATGTAACTCAACCCAAATCTGTAAATTACATGTTGATGGTAAAAGGTAATATAGAATTTGAAAGCAAGAAAAACAGACAATCTGACAGTAATAATCACAGAAAATGGGCAGCTGCCTCCTGTTGAGTTCAAAGCTTCTAATGGCTTAGGAGTTAAAACATCTACCATAACACAAAGAATGAACTGGTTCTAGATCAAACATCTTTGAATGCTATTGCAAAAAATGATGATGCAAACAAACTCTCTATTGAACAACTAGTATCAACTAGTCTCCCTGAAGACCTTAACACTGATAACATTCAACAAACAACCAATACAACTTTACTGGTCCTATCTCCATAGCCAGTACAAGTTCATCTGAGTACATTTAATGCAAACATGATGCACACTACAAAGTATACAAACTCTGGCCTTGGGCTTTGTTTCAACTGGTACTATGTCCATCATATTGTACTTGTTCACGTGCATACAGAAGCATCTAGCAATGCATAAAATATGAGATTGAAAATCAAGTGCTACTATCTTATGGCCCCTTGGAATAAGACAAATGGAGGGGTTTAAGACAGATAGACGCTTCATACAAGTGCTATAGGACCTACCTATCTAAAATATCCCAGATTTCTTCATCTGACAACCTTATATTTGGTATATTAGAGGGTTTTTGCTTTGAAATGGAAGAGTGATGAGGCCTTTGCTCAGCCATCTTTGTCATCCTGATCATGTGACCCTATATCCAGCTCCCTGATTCGACAAAGTGGACATTGAACTTTTTAAACTGAAACTGATTGAAAATTTCTACTAAAATTAAAATTTCTAAAAGTACTATGCATTTTCTGGATGTTCCTCCCAGCTGCCCTCTATAATTATATCCCCGAAATACGAGTTTCGGGGATATCATGGTTTCGCCCCTCCCGCCGCCACCGCCACGCCTGCCGCTGCCGCGTCCGCAGATTTTAGCCGTTAACGCGATAACTCACAAAATACTTTACATTGGCTTCTCATTTTTAGCATATGGGTAGATATGGAAGAGAGGATGAACTGATTAGATTTTGGGCAAGTACGCACTCCTAGGTTTGCCACCAGGTGGCGCTATATATTGAAAAAATCCGTTTTTTAACCATATCTCTGGAAAAATTACTTACACAGACCTCAAATTTGCCTCATATTGCAGGTCTAGTAAAGGGGAATCTAATAAAGGGGGCTAGATCTAGAAAAATCTAGAAGATTCAAGATTTCATCATCCAATAGCATTTTCAGTGTTTAATCACAATGTTCTTGCTTTGAGAGGTAAGTTCTTGTTCTCTCCTCTTCAGCCATCTTTTCATCTGATCACATCTCCTGTGATCTGGAAAAACCTAGTGAATTTATCAGTGGCAAGGATTCTCGCAACTGAACAAAAACCTTTGGATTCTGGACTTCTCCTAACTAAAAAAAAATAATAGAAACTTGATGTAGACAGTTCAAATAACACTAATAGCTAGGTTTTAAGATTTTCGCCACTCTTAATTACTACAAATGAGAGTCCAACTCAGTTTCTCCCAAAAGTGACATATGTACTAGGTTTTTCCGGATCACAGGAGACATGACCTGGATACATCTGCGAGGATCTCTCAAGTACTATGTATTTTCTGGATGTTTTTGTAAGCTGCTCTCTGTTCTTGAAAAATTGAAATCAGGACAATGTGAACCCGTTAACATACAGTGGGGGAAATAAGTATTGAACGGGTCAACATTTTTCTCAGTAAATATATTCCTAATGGGGCTATTAACATGAAATTTTCAACAGATGTCAGTAACAACCCAAGCAATCCACACATACAAAGAGATCAAAACAAATATAAGTCCATAAATTAAGTCATGTGTAATGAAGTGAAATGACACAGGGAATGAGTATTGAACCCATGAAGAAAAGGAGGTGCAAAAAGGCATGGAAAGCCAAGAAACCAGCTGAAATCTGTCAGTATTTAGAAAGCAATCCTGCCCCCTCTCAGTGCAAATTAATATCAGCTGGTTTAGTCCTAATTGATGGCCTATAAAAAGGTTTCTCATTACCGAGGTGTCACACAAGAAGCATCTCATGATGGGTAAAAGCAAAGAGCTCTCTCAAGACCTTTGCAACCTTATTGTTGCAAAACATACTGATGGCATTGGTTACAGACGTATTTCCAAACTTCGGAATGTTCCAGTGAGCACCATTGGGGCCATAATCCAGAAGTGGAAAGAACATAATTTCACCATAAACCAGCCAGGACCATGTGCTCCTTGCAAGATTTCTGACAGAGGAGTCAAAAAAATAATCAGAAGAATTGTCCAAGAGCCAAGGACCTCTTGCGGAGAGCTTCAGAAAGACCTAGAATTAGTAGGCACAGTTGTTTCGAAGAAAACTAAAAATAATGCACTCAACCACCAAGGCCTCAATGCACGCTCACTCACTCCATTGCTGAAGAAAAAACATGCTGAAGCTTGTTTAAAGTTTGCTGCACAACATCTGGACAAGCCTATGAAATACTGGAGAATGTAATCTGGTCAGATGAGATCAAAATTTAATTCTTTGGATGTCACAGCACACACAATGTTTGGAGGACAAATGGCACTGCACATCACCCCCAAAACACCATACCAACTGCGAAGTTTGGAGGTGGGAACATCATGGTGTACGGCTGTTTTTCAGCACATGGTACTGGCAGACTTCATAAAATTGAAGGCCAGATGAATGAAGAAATGTACCGAGACATTCTTGATAAGAATCTGCTTCCTTCTACCAGGATGCTGAAGATGAAATGAGGGTGGACATTTCAGCAAGTCAACGATCCCAAACACACAGCCAAGGAAACTCTCATTTGGTTTCAGAGAAATAAAATAAAGCTGCTCGAATGGCCCAGTCAATCACCCGACTTGAATTCAGTTGACAATCTGTGGAAAGAACTGAAGATGAGAGTTCATAGAAGAGGCCCCTGGAACCCTCAAGATTTGAAGACAGTTTGTGTGGCAGAATGGGCCAAAATCACACCTGAGCAATTCATGCGACTAGGCTTTTCTCCTAAGTATTAAATAAATTTCAGTAAGCGTGTTCAATACCTATTCCCTATGTCATTCCACTTTATTACACATTACTTAATTTATGGACTTATTTGTTTTGATCTCTTTGTATGTGTAGATCACTTGGGTTGTTACTGACATCTGGTGAAAATTTCTTGTTAATAGCTCCATTAGGAATATATTTACTGAGAAAAATGTTGACCCGTTTATTATACTTATTTCCTCCACTGTACGTAGAACTGATTTTTAAAATGATAATTTTTTTTTTTTTTACCAAAAGTAGACATAGGCCCAGTTAATCCACAGCCCACTTTTTTTTCCTTTCATTATTTTCCTCAAATTCAAGGATTCTAATATTTTGAATGAAATATTGGGAGGATTAGCAGCAACCTT
This sequence comes from Gymnothorax javanicus, assembly GCA_029692085.1. Taxonomy (NCBI): domain Eukaryota; kingdom Metazoa; phylum Chordata; class Actinopteri; order Anguilliformes; family Muraenidae; genus Gymnothorax; species Gymnothorax javanicus. Next base: position 145,523,345 of record CM056193.1, read on the forward strand.
ATTTTTGCACAGCCCTTTTGGCTACTATTTTCCAGTAATGCTATTATTAGTGGAGAGCACTATAGAATGCAGTATAGGCACTCTGGTACTCAAAAATGCCTTCAAATATTGTTTTAATTTTAGTATGAAATGGACAATATAGAGTAGAAAGATAGAGATTAAAGAAAAATATAAATAAAGGTGACTTCTTGGGTGATGCAGAACTGATGAGAAATAAACAATGCAGTAGACCAAGTGTGCAGTTTAAATAGGTCAGTGTATCAACATACAGTGTGTGTGTGTGTGTGTGTGAGTGTGTGTGCGTGTGTTTGTGTGTCAGTGCACACCTGAGCATTATGTTAGTGCGTGCATCTTCTGAACGCAATGTGGAAAACCAATTCCTTTGGTTGTTTTGTCGTTAGTGACGACAGGACCCCCGCTATATGACCAATTTGCAGAGGAACACGTGGGTGAGAGAGCACAGGCGGAAGTTTTGATGTAATCTCCGGTTAGAGGCACTGGTATGCGCTGGGGTTCAGCATGCATTTTTACAATACGCGCACCACACCCACACATGCTGGAGACGTGCCATTCCTTGAGTTTAAAGTGCAGGATGACAGTAATCATCTCAGCTCATCTTAAGATTGCATCGCTCAGCAGGCAGTTGCATTGCAGGAATAAAAAGTAGGCCACCTCTTGGTGTTTGGCAGGAAAATGAACCACAGTGTGTCTCCTCACCTGTCTGTGAGGCCTGTGAAGCTAACATGAGACGGAGCACCTCAATATTTTTCTTTCCACTCACACAATATGCTACACTATGGATGCTTTCCCATGATTTAGTCAATTCAGCAATATCAAAATGCTGCAAATATGGTGCTTTTTGTTCAGAGTTAAACCATTTCTCATGAACATTAATATTCAAGTTGAGCCAATGAAGCCACAATTGTGCTCTTCAGCGTGGGTCCGTTCAAAGTCCATTTAAATTATCTAAGCCACTATTAGGCGTTCTCCCTCATTAAAGCAATTCTTACCTTTCTAGCATTTTTACACTTTTCTTTTCTAATCTTAAAATGCTCCTAAAAAGGGTAGGGCACACTAAAATGTAAAAGAAATCCACCAGGTGTTGAAACTCTTCAATATTCAGTTCTCATATATTTCTGATAAAAGTCTGACCAATCATTTTCTTTGGTCTGAATAAAATGATTTGCAGAGCTTTCTGTCTGTCATCCGTCGCAGCGCCCCTTCCAGTTACCTATAGCTGTCACCGCTTGCGGGTCACGCGCCTCTCTGGCAGAAAAAAAAAACGACACATTTGACTGTAAACAAACGGGTGCTTAAATGCTATAATTACAATTATAACGTTAATGGTAGTTCGTCAGACTACAAAGGTAACTAAACGTTACGTGGGCATTTTATTTTATACCACATATAGAGTGGAATATTATATCATTACTGTTGGTTAGTTTTCACTTACCGGTGCCTCTGAATCTGACTCCATTGACCCGTTTCACTCTCCTACGAAAAAAAATATTGCGTGCGGCGCAAGGAAGTGCGCAGCGCGAGTGAAACGGGTAAATGGAGTCAGATTCAGAGTCACCGGTAAGTGAAAACTAACCAACAGTAATAATTAAATAATATTCAATTCTATATGTGGTATAAAATAAAATGAGCCTGTCCTCCAACAAAATATGCCTGGAAAGGTCGTTTGTCAAGCAGCTTATTACGACCTAAAGTTACGTTTAGGAGTTAAGCGACCTCTAGCGGTCATTTAAATAACTACAATCTGGTTTCCATCGTCAGCGTCGCCGTCAGTAAATCCCTAACCGAAACCAAATCCTAATACTAACCCTAACCCTAACCCTAATCCCAACCCTAATCCTAACCCAAACCGTAATTTTAAGTGTGAATATGACAGAAACTGTTTCTGGAACTGAAACTGTAACTCTAACAGTACCTTTCCTGCTGCCAGTAGGGGCGCGATTTTAGGAAATGCTCCCATGGGTCGTAAATCAGGGTAAATGAGAATAATCGACCTATTTTAGCATATGGTTGGAGGACAGGTTGCAAATTATACATGAACAATAGAACATACCACAGTAAAAATAATTTTAAAAATGTAAAACGTGGAATGGTTGTAAACTGGTCAAAAATAATACAAGTGTTCACAGATGGTGCGGGAGATGATAAGGGAGGGAATAAAGAAGCTGAAAATCACAATTCTAAAGTTGGCAAAGAGTTACACAGATAAGGACTAGCACCTCATACCAGCAGTCAAACGTGATAGAGAGCTGGTTCTATTTTGGGATGTTTTGCTGCCAGTGGTCCGAGAGCACTAAGTGAGGTCAATTGCAATTGAATCACCATAAAATTTTGGTTGATGTCTTTATCTCTAGCAGGTGGTTGAGACTCACTAGATTTTTCAGCAGGACAATGACCGCAAACATGCATCAGAATTAGCACTTTAGGTAAAATGTCTTGACCAGTCTTTCAGTGCAAACCCAAGAGTATCAGTGATCTTTAGTTCCACTTGAACAAATTAACAGAAACCCCAACTTGCGTATTCTACCCACACAGAAAATTGTAGGAAGACTCATGGCTGTAACTTTACAAGGAGGGGTGCAGATAATTGTTAAACCTTTTTTGGGGAGATTTGAAAAGTGTAAGACAGCTTGATTCCACTGAAACATTGATAAAGCACACCACTTTACACATTTTAGAAAATGCTGTAGTTGGAAAAAGTTTTTGTCGATAATGGGATTGTTTTATTTAGCTCACAGTTTGCTTTGAGAATTCATCAAGGCTGCCAATAATTCTTTACCTGGCTGTATTTGAATTGGAGCCAATGCAGGCAGTGACCTGCATGTGTGAATTATAGATAATTTTTGGCGGGTGAAATCATAATTGGTCTATATACACTAAAATCCCATTTCCAAAAACATAGGGACAATATGGAAACGGAAAAAACAGTGATTTGTAGATCATCCTTGACCTGTATTAAAGTGAAAGCAGGGCAAACACATGATATTTAATGTTTTTCCTTCTCTGTTATTTTATTTGTTTATTCATTTGGTTTGGAAATAAACACTTATTCTAAATGTCAGGCACGCAATATGTTCTAGAAAAGTTGGGACAGGGGTGTTTTTATAATGTATTAAATGACCTACCTCTTTTACTGACCTCCAGATAATCTTTAAGGCAACTGAGGACACCAGCTGTTCTAATTTTAAGGAATGTTTCCCCATTGCTCCTTGATATACAATGAGCAACATAATTCATTGGACAGTGACACTTTTTTTTTGTTATTTTGACTCAATCCCTGGATCTGAATCCAGGTATGTATTTTATTTACATGTATTTTACATGCTGAAGTGAAGATTTAAGGCAAATAGTCCCAGAAATGAGCAAGAACTGAATGTGGCTGCAGGACAGGTGTTGTGGAGCATCATCGGGGATGGCAGTCTCAGAGCATTCTGCTCATGACTTTTCTAAAAGCTCCGAGTTGGACAAGAAAAGTTTTGTTCTATGCATCCTCAAACTTGTAATAGCTACAGATGGAGACTTGGTTTCGGGATCTATTCACACTCAGTGAATTTAAAGCTGTAATAAAGTGAATGGACGCAGAGTTAATCAAAGCCAGTAAATGTTCATTTTAACTGTGTTATCACTGTTGCACTTTTTGATGTATTTCACTGTTTGCTTTGTTTTTTCTTAACGTGGGTTTGTCCTAGCCTGACTCCGCCAGCCTTCGTACTTCCGCTTAATTTCATTTCACTTCAGTACTCAGTCTGATCACTCGGAGCTCTGCCCCGTTTACCTCAGCAGAAAGTACGCCGGACCAACCAACGAACAAAAGGCGTGGCCGAGAGCCAGGATGTAGCCGCTGCGCCGAGTTTGAAATTGTAGTCTCCGAAATCAACAATGGCCACGGACATAGATACACTGGAGGCCATTCGCTCTGTCGTGGAGAAAATCCCGGGTATCAGCGACTTATAGCCACAACAAGATGAATGTTTGGTTAGTTTTTTGAATGGAAATGATGTTGTAGCGCTACTCCCTACAGATTGTCATATTTACTTAATAACCATTATGAAATAGGCACCCTGTTCATGTCTGTGAGAGACAGCCGAACCACCTCAGCTAGCTTGTAGCTTCTAGTGTTACATTGCCCGCGAATTTCACACTATTTAAGCCACCAGCAAACTTTTTAAAAACCGTGTTTTTGTTCATGTCACAAGACCTATTCACTGTCTCAGTGTTATGTTGTCATTATCCATGAATGAAATGGCTGTCTGAGACAGCCAAACGCTTAGAGCCAAACTGTGTTGCTATAAAGTTAGACAGCGAGCTTGGTATGATGTTAGCGCAAGTATGGTTAACGGTTCAGTTTTCGTGTCAACACAGATTTCGTCCTGATGTAAATAATGCATTATTCTCGCCGATTCTGCTGTTGGTTTCGAGTCTCTTATGTTTTTTTTAACAGCAGCAGTATCTGCAGGAAAAACGATAGCTCAACAGTTTGTTTCTTGTAAGGAGAACAGAAAGAGCACCTTTGGTTCGTTTAAGTGAATGAGTGAAGGCTAAAATTTTGTAGATGGGCATATGTATGGGCACAGTATTAACTTTAATGTACTGATTAGTTTGTTTTTGCTGCATTCCTGATATGAAGGACTGTAGTTTCTAGCGGAAGTACTAGGCGGCTGAGCCGGCGCATAACATACGTCATCGCCAAACGTTAGTGATTAGTTTACGGGTACACCAATGATTTTAAACTTCTGACAAGCGCCCACCCACCAGGAAGTAAACACTTGTCAATGACGACTATCCAGACTCTGGGCCCTATCTTGCGCCAGAGTCCCTAAACCCGTTATTTGGGGATTTAGCATTGCGTAAGAGGCGTTCCCCCGCAAAAGTTGCTATCTTGCACACCTGCCTATATCCCTAAAACACCTGCGCTACCCGTTATATTATGCATAGGCGTGGTTTGGGCGTTACGCCAGTTAAACCAATCAGTGTGCTAGGTGCCATTGCCTTTAGGAGCAGGCTGCGCTATCCCAAATCCTCAAACCGAAAGCCGTGATGGAGAGAGGAAGGTCGCCACGTTTCTCCGAAGACAAAATTAAATTGCTCGTGCACGAGGTCAAATCCAGACAGGGGAGGATCTGTTTTTATTAAGTTAATCATGAATTGTATTATTTTATTATTATTATTATTTGACATTGACGTATTGTTTAATGTTTGGTATGTAATAATAATAAAAAAAAACATCAAGCCTACCCCTTTTGTGATTGAAACTTCAAAAAAAAAAAAAAAAAAAAAAAAAATGCGTTTCACCATGATTGGGTCATGCCTCCAATTGAGCTGAGTGGGTGTTGGAATGACCCACTAGCATAGAAAAATAGTGCCACAGTAACCCTAACAGCAACGGGCAAGGCATACGGACAGCTGGCAGCGGTGTATACATTATCTGCAACCAGGTGACATAATTCCGTCACTGCCTGGCGGAGAGGCGCCAGTTTTGTCACGCGTTCTCGTTCTGTGGGAAATAATACTCAGGGCCGGCGCTAGACCTGAAAATTTGGGAGAAAATATCCTTCCCTTTATTGACTACAATTAGTCCTGGTTAATTCTATATGGTTTTCCCTTATTAACACGTTTTCCAATTCAAGAATATTCAAGTGGCAATTGAAGACACGGCTTCTCTCCCCCATGCGATCTTTCAGCGACAAAATAATGGGCTACATTCAGTACAGAAAAATAATTTAATTATAAATAGGTCTATGCACTGGCACTCAGCAACGGTGTTATTTTTTCAGCGAGAGCGACATTTCAGAACTCTTTTGCGAGTGAAGGTAATTTCGGCGACAAGTGCGCACACCTGTTTTTGCAGCACCGTCACGCAACTTGCTGTAAAAAAAATTGACAGCTGTCCGATTGGATAATGTAAACGGACGAAACCACGTACTTGTCACCAGAATTACCTTCATTCGCTGAAGAGTTCTGAAATGCCGCTCTCGCTGGAAAAAAAAAAGTTACGTCGCTGAGTGCCAGTGCATAGACCTAATTATAATTAATTATTTTTCTGAACTGAATGTAGCCCATTTGTCGCTGTTAGATTGCATAGGGGAAAGAAGCCGTGTCTTCAATTGCCAAATGGGTAGCGGGTGGTTTGAGGACCCGCTATACGCTTTCCCTAACCTGTGTGGTCAAGATAGCAATTGTAGGGAAAGCGCATAAACACGCCCACGAGCACACCTCCAGTCGCAAATAAAGGAGTCGGCATAATGTATAGCGGGTAGTGTGGCCGCAAGATACCGTTTAGGGATAGTGGAAGCTGCTAAATGCGTAATTCTCGGGTAGCGGGTAGTGGCAACGGGTAGGGCAGTGTGAAAGATAGAGCCCTCTGTGTACGAAGCAAAGCAAAGTAGCAGAGTCTGGTTTTACCAGGCTAGGTTTGTCCATGAACTATACGTATGTACTGCTGCCCTTCTTGGCCAGATCTCTCATGTGAAAGAGATTTAAATGTTAATAGCTCTAATCTGGTTAAATAAAGGTTAAATAATTAAAATCTAGTAATATCTATGTAGTGTTTTGATATCAAGCAGTACCTGCATGCACAGGACCAATATTAAGATACCCAATATTAAACCATCAATATTTTATATGCATTTGAAAAAAGGGGAGGGGGGGGGGGGCTTTGTAGCCTACTTCATCCAGTATGGATGAAAACCTTCCATTTCAGGCTGACAATCTGCACTTGAACCTCATTGCCACTGTGTGGTTTTAACCTCAAATGCTAGAATCAGAAATAAAAACAAATTAAGTCACTGTCCAGTGATCTATGGTGCGTACTATACATCTGTACATCTTCAGCCGCTCATCCAGACATCATTATATCATTATTGCGCTTCTTAAAACACCGCATATATTCAATGGGAGACAGGTCTGTTCTGTAAGTAGGTCAGTCCTGGCAGCCGGACTCTCCGACTGGGAAAGTCACGCTGTTGTTTGCCATTGTTTAATAAACAGGGTGTCTCCAGAAAAAAAATGTCATCTGGAACAATTTCTCAAACTGTGGCCGCAGACCAGCACCGGGCCATAGTGGAGTGGCTGGAGGGCCGTGAGTCTATTTCCATGAAATAGATTTGCTGCAAATCTATATTCATAATTATAGATAATTTAAAATTACATCTTCGCACTACTGATTTTACATATGCAAATGACCTCGTTACCCAGCAACCAGCATCAGTTACTGTAAAAATTCAGTGATGTCATGACTATTACTCACTCTGACTGATCTATATTCTCTGCGTTTGTTAGTCTGCGAATATTCGACTGTAGTTTGTTTTTGTGTTAGCCATGGCCTGCTCCAAGCAGTAACATCCAGACATTTATTCCAATAATAACAACAGTTGCCACCAGAAAAGATCCAGCATCAAAAACATAACCTGCATCAAAAGCATAGTCCTTTCAAACCAAGGTATGACCCTGCTTACATAAAATTTGGCTTCATATGGCAGCTGCCCACCAAAACCTAACATTATGTACCATCTGTCAGGAATGTTCAAATAATGAAGCCATCAAAAAATGCACAGAAATTTGCTGTCAAAGCCACACATCTCAAGGATATTCCTGAGGATTATTGAAGAAAAAATGACAATAAAATGACTAAGTTATGCAAACTAATATAACCAAATACAAAGAATTACATAAAACAGCCTGTAACATCTCAAAAAAGCTCCATTCCCGCTGCGTGAAAAGTTAGTGATACCTTCAGTCGTAGTGATGCCAAGAGGCATTAGGTCCAGCTGCTGCGACTAAGGTCTGTCAAATCCCCCTAACCATTGACACCATCTCTTTGCAAGTCCAAAATATGGCAGCTCAACATTATAGTCTCCAGGGTTTTTCCTGGCCAAAAATTATGCAGGGGTGGTATAGAGCTGTCAGACCGGGGGTGGGGGCTGTTTACTTCGGAATTATGTACATGACAAAATGATGAAAACAACAATTATCTCATTATCTCAAAAATGATATTTTATTCAACAAAATACAAACAAGCAACTTACGAAATATTAAACATTGACATAAAAATGCCATAAACATTTAAACAATTATACACACAGCTCACAACCTGACGCAGAACACTTCATCCTCCTATGTTTCACTTTGTAGAACTTAAAGTTCCTGTAACTGGTTTGCTCGTTTTAGTAGCCTCCGGTCCGTAGCTGAAGTAAGCAGTCCCCGCCCCCATCCCCAAGCCGTAGACGGACGCCACTTTGGTTTCGTCAGAGACAGAGATGGAGAGCAGCAACTCAGTTACAATATAAACAGACATTCTCAACGATTGTCGTGTGAAAGCCTCACTGAAAACATGGACCAACTACACATTACATTCATTCAGAAACTTCGGTATGAATGGCTTTTTGAAGGTATTAGCTAAAGCGGATCATGTCAGTTTAAAGGTGCACTCCTGGAATATACCAGAAATGTACAGTTCTAGTATACCAACAATCTGCAATTCTCAAACTGTCAGTTCTTGGTGTCCCAGAAATGTGAAGTGCTGGTATACAAGAAACGGTGAACTTTGTTCTTGCTTTGTCAGGTCAATCTGCATGAGACCGTAAATACAATCTTTGGCACCACTGTCTATTACCCAGCTGTCCACTGCTTTTCCAATATTACATGGGGCCATATCAACAACAATTCTTGAATACCAACACTTGCAGCAATCCACAGTTCTGGTAATCGAGAATAGCACATAGCTGGTATACTAGACAAACAAGAATCTCACGGTGGCATTAATGATAAAGGGATCGGGTCTATTGTCCACATTGACAAATCAACATTGGGTTTGTCCCCTTTTGGCCTGCTGCATTGCTACAGATCTCCGTTATATGGACCATACCAAATGGTCAATGGTGAGTTTGGGGACGTGCCGCTACTCCTCTTCAAGAGTTGCATGGAGTTGGCGGATATTGGCCGAATATGGGAACAAATGACATACTCTTTGGTTGAAGACATCCCAAAGATGCTGGATTGGGAACAGATCCGAGGATTAAGCTGGCCATTCAAGCACACGAACGTTTTCAGGCCCAAGAAACTCTGTGTATGCATGGGTGATGTAGGGTCTGGCATTGTCATGCTGGAATATAGCTTTGTTTTGATGGACAAATGGTAGGACGATAAGCCGCAGTATCTCATCGCAATATCACGCTGCTTTCAGTTCGCTGTTGATGAAATGCAGTTGGATGTGACATCCATTGGATATTCCCAGCAAAACCAGCACTCTGCCTCCATATTCCACCATGCTAACCACACTTATATCAGCATATCGATCCCCCTTCCGTTCACTCTATGAAGTTCGAAGCGTGACTCGTCTGTAAAGAAAACGGTTCTCCATTGTGCCCTTGGCCATCCAACGTATCTGTTCACTCAGTCTAACAGATATTTTTTTCTTTTTCTTTTTTTTTTTTTTTAATTTGGCATCTCCAATCCCACCCGAATCTGGAATGCCCAATTGGTGAAATATGTACAAGGCTTGCTCGTATGCGACCCCTTGCTGCCAATTCAGGAGAGTGTAGACAGTTCGCGGCTCTCCTCCGAAGCACGCGCCTGTCAGCCACCGCTTCTTATACACTCATTGGTTGAATCTTCGCAAGTTCAGAATGAGGGCGGAGGATTCCCGGACATGAACAGACTTAGAATCTTCCTGACAAGCGCCCATCTGGCCAACAGGAGGCGCTTGAGCAACGAACAAGGCAACTATTATTTTCCCTTCCCGGCAGTCCCTTCCCAATTTGCAACCCTGTAGCGCAATAGCCAATTGTGCGCTACTCTGAAAAAGCTGCCGAGCACTGCTGGTTGGTACGAAGCAGGGATCGAACCCGCGACGTGATAGTCACTTCTGCTTCGCAACGCGATGCTCTACCAAGTGAGCTATCCGACAGCCCAGTCTAACTGATTTGTTTTCACCGAGCTGAGGTGAGGTCCAATCTACAAAGAGCACAGCGCTCACAGATATGGATTACTTGGAGGTGATTTTGCATTATTTCGGCAAAAATGCGGTGGTTATGTGGAACAACGGTCTCATTTGCAGTGGCAGTTGCTGGTTTCAGATGGTCACAGAGATGGAGTGCCTGGATATGGCGGTCTTGTTTGGGGGTCGTCACACGTGGTCGTCATGCAGGTGGGCGGTTTGCTGTCATGCCCAATTCCTCAAAATGGTATCTTTTGCAACTTGTTGAAAAAGAATTGTTGAAACATGGACATTAAGAGCCCTTGCGACAGCCCTGAGAAACTTTCCAGCATTGAGCTTGCCAATGGCACGCTCCCTGAGGGCTTGAGTCATCCACGGCATTTTGATCAATGGCAGAACCGGAACTTTTGAGGTGGCCTTTTATTGACTTAAGGACAGGATGTGCCTGGGCTGACTGTACCTGATTTCACTGGCTCTGGATCAGACCCCACCTGTCTGACAGGCCAATTTTGACAAAGAGCATGAACTTGACAATGATATGGAGAAGATGACAGAAATGTACACAGACCAGTAGCACACAACCTTGGTCACATAAATAAACCCAACTAAGCCAACCTCAGAAATAATTATACAGAATATTGAAAGGACTGAACTGTTGCATTTATATTTTTGTTCAGGGTACGTTGTCTTGCACTGTTTTCAATTTAATGCACGTGAAAAAGGATTTACAAATTGCTGCTTCTTTCTTTTACTTGCATTTTTCATATTTCCAACATTTTCCAGGAGAGGGGTTGAACCTCACTTCATAATAATAATAATAATAATGATAATAATAATATATGAATCAAATGTAGAATTACGTAAATGCTCTGTTAGTACAACAAAAAATTTTCTAAAGGAAAGGGATACAGCATATCTCGCCAAAAGAACTGAGCACAAATCAAATGTGGATTTATTGATGTTATGTAATATTTCAGGCACCAGTCTATAAAAGATTTGGAAGCTTTTGAGGAAGTGCATATGGTGGCAGCAAAATTGGTTCTAAATATCAACTTTTAGAAATACAAAAAAGCCTTCAGACATTTAATCTCTTCAGGCTCAGAAAAATGAAACTAAAGGAGGATTTGACTCAGTTTTCCATGATTTTAAAAGGGATTAGCAAAATGGGCTTAGGCATTTCATTTTGAGCAGCTGACAGGATAAGACAGACTAAGGTGATATGAATGGCCTGATCTTGCCATCTTGAACTTCCTAATATACCTCCTCCTCTTTCTTTCTCTGTTAATCACTGTCTTTTGCTCACGTGCACACACCCATAGAGACAGACACTCCCACATACTGTATGTCCTTTTGCATTTATATAAAAGCGTGTGCAAACACACATTTTATGAGCACTTATTCTCTCAAAACAAGGCCTGTCTATCCAGCTTTACATGATTGAGTGTAATTTCAAGTGTTTGCCTTGAATAAATGTGCTGGATGGATTTTGATATTTTTAATAATTTCTTCTCTATGTAGCGGTAATAACTCAGCCTGGTGTATTTCATCCTGTTGTAAAAACATCTTTTCTGAGCTGAAGACAGCACATTCAAAAAAGTTCTTCAAAATGTTTTGTGAAGATTCTGATAAAATTAGTAATAAGGGTAAAATGAGTGTGGTGAAATGCATTAATAAATTGCATGATCACATTATTATACTGTATTAAAACTGACGCCTCACTAATATATTTATTTGTTCCTCTCAACTTTTTGAGGTGTATTGAATGACACCATAAAGTGCTGTGAGAAAACAATGAATAATGGGTTGTCAGTGTGAGAAAAATGACACGCTCATCTATTATACTGTCTGCTTGGTGAGACAAACAAGCTTCTTTGAGTAGTTGAATAAATAACTTTTTCCTCATGTATAGCTGCAGTAAAATAATTTAACTAAACTGCAGGATACATGTTGCTGTTTGAGCAGATGAATTCAATGCAGTAATAATGACTACCTGCAGGAAAATGTCTGAACTCTGACCCTAATATTTTCTCACAACTGGTACAGAATGCCTTCTAAATCTAGATGCCTGTGGAATAGTCCCAATTCAGTGATGAAAAGTATAAAAAAAGTCATATCTAATTTATTTTGACTTAACTTCTGAGAGGGCAATGATCAATAATCATGTAAAAAGTATTACTGTTGTCATGATTTCATCATTTAATGGCCCTTTGTAATCTGAACTATAACCTCCTTTCCAAAAAAAAAAGTTGGGATGTTGTATAAAATGCAAATGTAAACAGAATCCAATGATATGTAAATCATTAAAACATTATATTTAACTGAAAATTGTACAAAATATCAGACTTTGAACCTGATATTTTATTGTTTTTTGGAAAAAATATCCACTCATTTTGAATTTTATCCCAGAAACACATTTAAAAAAAGTCAAAACAGGAGAATATTTACTGCTGTATTGTATTACCTCTTTTAATAATACTCGGTAACCATTTGGGAATTGAGGAGACCAACTGCTGTAGTTTTGATGTGAGGTACCGTTCTGGAACCAAATGCGAGACCAGGAAGTTGCAGCAAAAAGTGATTTTATTGTAGTTGGGGGGTAAACCCCCACAGGGCAAAAAGCAACGGTACAGAGTCCACAATCCAAAATCACAATCCAGTAGGGCAGAATCAGAGTCGAAAACCAGGGCAGCAATAACAGTACTCGTGGTCGGGCAAAAACAGATTCGGTACACAGACACAGGTTTGTCAGAGAAGCAAAAGCCAAAATCCAGTGGGCGTAATCCAAACCGTTACCAGGGCAGCAAACACAAAACTCGTAGTCGGGCAAAAAGGGTTCGTAAACAGATGCAGACAATAGTACCAAAAAGCAGAGCCAAAAAGCAAAGGTCGGACGGTCCAGTCAGAAGAGAAACACTATGAGTACAAGGCGAGAAACAAGAGCAGCACAGGTAAACAAGGGAAAACTTTCTGACGGGGAACTGCAGTGAGAAGACAGCTTAAATACACTCAAGGGAAGTCACATGCTATGATTAGGATCAGGTGATGAGGATCAGACTAATTACGTGGGAGGAAACACAAGGAAGAACCTAACCACATGAAATTGGCAAAAGCCAAAACGCGGACAGGGAACACGAGACAGCCTATGACAAGACATACAGCTCCGGTTAGGGAGTTCTAATGTACACAGATAATGAGAGGCAGGACAGAGTGGAGCAGGTGCAGAGGATCCGCTGAATTGCAGCAAAGACTAAGTGAAGGCAAGAGGCGGAGACTAGAACAGGGCGAGTGCTGAGAGCTTGTTAATCAATTAGTAAGTGCAGCTATACAATCCCTAGTGCTCGTTAGTAAGTTAGTATTATATACAATGTTAGTCTGGGTTAGTAACTTTAACAAAAACAACAAACTGTTAGTATTGGTTAGTAAAACAGAAAAGAGAGGCGAAGGAAGCAAACGAGATTGGAAGGAATGTTTGAAACCCAGAAACCATGAAATCACCTAAGCATGTGACACGCAGGACTGGGGAGAAGCTGTAGCTTAAAAAGACCAGACAGGGGAGACAAAGTGCAATGAAGGGCATGAACAAAGACATGGACCGGAATCTAACAGAATAGTGGATTGGGAAGGCAAAAATGAAAACATGGCAAAATACAAAAACTAAACAGAACAGACATAATCATTAACATAACAGGGACTAGGAAAAACATAACAAGCATGGCAGGAACAATAATGAACATGGCAGAAACAAGACAGACAGAGCAGGATCATAACATTTGAGAGCAATATGTTTTTTGATGTGGGATTTCACCTGGTCAACAACATGCGGCTTCTTTTGACAGATTTTTCCCATCAAAATGCTTCAAATATATTAGGTGTGTGAGAGGTCTGGACTGCAGGCAGGTCAGTTCTGTTCCCATACTTTTTTAAATACAGAGCCATGTTGTTGTAATTCATGCAGATTGTGGTGTTTGGAATTTGCTTGCTGAAATAAGCTTGGCCTTCCCTAAAAGAGATATGTGTATGGCAATACATGTTGCTCCAAAACATGTATATATCATTAAGCATTAATGATGTTTAAAGAAAAGCAAGTTACCCCTGCCATGTGCACGTTTGTACCCCAACACTATCATGGATGCTGGCCTTTGAACTGTGCACTGATAACAAGCTGAATGGTCCTTCACCTCTTTAGCTCGGAGGACATGGTGTCCATCATTTCCAAAAAGAATTTCACATTTTGATTGGTCAGACCACTGGACAGTTTTCCAACTTGCCTCAGTTGATCTTAAATGAAAAGGTGACAGTATTTCTGGATCTTGTTTAAACTGTATATGATTTTATCTTAACAGGGTAGTTTTTACTTGTGTTGCCTGAGGGCTTGAAGATCGAGGCTATTTGTGGCAAATTATACTATGTAACACTGATGATGAAATCCCCAAATTCTCTGTAATTTTATGTTAAGAAGTCTTATTCGTAAATTGTTGCTTTATTTACCCATGCTGCACTGAAGCACTCACCATCTTTACTTCTGAAAGACTCAGTGTCTCTGGGATGCTATATTTTTATACCCAATCATGTTACTGACGTTTTGCCAACTAACCTTATTACCTTTGAGAAATTCCATCTGGTGTATTTTTTTAGCATCACTCTGTCACAACCCTTGTGTGAATTCCTATTGTGTCTCCTTCCAACCAGCAGTCTGCGTATCTATCAGAAGTATTATCTCTTTTGATTGGTTTATATCCAGCGTGCAGTCCTTCCCAGCTGTGTTCTATTCATGTTTCCCTTCCCTCACATGACACCTATTTATTCAATGTGGCAGAGCGGGTCCACCTGTGTCCCTCCCCCAGATATGGACAACCTCGTCAATATAGCGCTTGGAATTGATGTCCAGCTGTAAGAGAGGCAGGTGAATTCGTGGGCGAGGTTAGGCACTGTCCTGTCTGCATCCCAAGATGCTCAACTCAGTGTTTCATCCCACCTAGCTCCCTTGGAACCCATGGCTGTTGAAAAAGCCCAGCTTCATAAGCTGCCCCCTGAAGAACGGCTGCACTGAATATAACAGAATTTATACCTGTACTGGGGAAGTGTTTACCATGCCATTGCTGAATGCCTAGTTTGGTGGTTGCATGTTACATCTGAGAGAGAGGTACAGTCTGAGGCTACAGTCTCATCCACTTGTCTAGTCCTTCCTTTTCGCCTGACCTGGCAGGATCACCCTTTTTCCACAAGGGCCTTAGTTGACTCAGTGGCAGTTATGAACTTTATCCATCCTGGTCTCGTTCGCCGCTTGAGGGTACCGACTGAACCACTACCAATACTCCTCTGGTCCTAAGGTCTCTTGAATTTAGATTGCC
Organism: Gymnothorax javanicus; assembly: GCA_029692085.1. NCBI lineage: Eukaryota > Metazoa > Chordata > Actinopteri > Anguilliformes > Muraenidae > Gymnothorax > Gymnothorax javanicus. The sequence goes on from CM056193.1 coordinate 145,538,648, forward strand.
CTTCCTGAGGTCACAGAGGTAACCCCCCTGGTTCCCATGCTGACCTCTAGTAACCACTCTGAAAAGTTGGTGTTTCTCATCATTGAGTCACTGCATACCCTGATGATGTTGGGAAAGCCATGGCTTGAACAGCACTACTCTTATGTGGACTGGCTCTAAGGATGCATCCTGGAATGGAGTTTGATTACAGTCCTGCCTTCGTTCAGCCTCCAGTCTGACTGCACCTCCATCCTCTGACCACAAAGAGGAGATGCCAGAGCTGAAGGGGGTTGTCCTCAATTACAACGACCTCTGTCTGGCATTCAGCAAAGCCCAAGCTACATTCTTTCCCCTACACAGATACTGTGATTGTGCCATCCACTTAGTACCTGAGAAACCACTCCCCAGGGGTCAGCTGTACTCCTTAATCACACTGGAGTCCCAAGATATGGAGGAGTATATAATCAATTCCTGGCTTCCGGAATCTTTCAAGGTTGCTTGTCACCAGCCGGAGCTGGTCTCTTTTTTGTTCCCATAAAAGATGAGTCTCTGTGTCCCTGCATTGACTATTAGGGACCTATTGCTATACTATCAAGAATTGTTATCCTCTTCCTTTGATGGAACTGGCATTCTCCAATCTTCAGGGCTGTCAATATTTACCAAGTTGGATCTGTGCAATGCTTATCACATGGTGCGCATGCAGGGGGTTGATGATGAATAACATCCTCTCAGGTTTTACAAATACCTGGTGATGTCTTTCGGGCTTGCTAACGCTCCCACTGCGTCCCAGAACCTAATAAATGACGTCCTTCCAGACATAGCTTCTTAGTTCATCTATGTAAACGTAGATGATATGCTGGTCTTCTCTCAGACTCTGGAGGATCATACCAGCCATGTTCACCTGCTTGTTCAAGGGTTGCTGGAGGACCAACTCTATTTGAAACCAGTGAAATTCAAATTCCATCAATTTACCGCCTACTTCATGGACTTACTGGTAATGCAGGGCTTCCTTGAGATGGATCAAGTGAAAGTATAGGCTGTGTTGGACTAGTCAGATCCTGAGGACCATAGGGAGTTGCAGAGGTTCCCCAAGTTTGCTCATTTCTATGGGTGGTTCATTCGAGGGTACTCTACTGTTGCTGCCCCCCTAACAGCACTGATGTCCATCAAAGCTCCCTTTGCCTGGACTCCCCAAGCAGCTGCTTCCTTTAATCATCCCAAAGAATTATTTAACACTGCTCCTATCCTCAAACTCCTGAATGCCCAGCACCAGTTTGTGGTAGAAGTTGGTGTTTCCAATGTGGGTGCTGGGGCTGTCCACACTCAGCGAGCTGATGATGCAAACTACATCTTTGTGCCTATTTCTCTTGTTGGATATCTGCTGCTGCAAAAAACTACTCTATTGGTGTTGGCAGTGAAGCTCACGTGTAAAGAGTGGAAGCACTGGTTGGAGGGGTCCAGGTTCCCCTTCCTTGCTTGGATGGACCATTGCAACCTGGAATACCTTTGGACTGCTGATAGGCTAAATCCCAGGGAAGCCTGTCGGTCCATCTTCCTCACAAGTGTCAACTTCTACTTAACGTACGGTGTCAGTACTAAAATACCAAGCATAATTCCTTATCTCATCTGTATCCTTTGTTGCCTGAAGATCCTCCACATACCATCCTTCCATGTAGTTGTTTTCTGATGGCTACCAAGCTACAAGTGGACAGTGAGGTCAAAGAGGCATTGCAGTTCTGTCTCTCTCCACCGCAAAATCCACCCAATTATCTCTTTGTCCTTGAGAAAGAGAGACACAAAGTTCTTTCCTGGGCCCACCCCTCTCAGCTGGCATGCCATCTTGGTGTGTTTCCCACTCTCGCCCTTGTTCGTCAACACTTTTGGTGGCCAGCCATCTGCCGTCTGCTCTAAATCAAGTAACCAACAGCTCTACAGTCTATTACAGCCCTTAGAACTTCCTATCCAGCCGTGGGCTAGCATAGATATGGATTTTGTCACAAGGTTGCCTCTCTCTGATGGGCTCACGATCATCCTCACCATCGTAGACTGGTTCTCCAAGGCAGCCTACTTTGTACTACTGGCTGAGATATCCACAGCCAAGGAGACTGCCAAGCTCCTATTTCATCAGTTGGTCTGCCTCCACGACATACCCCAGGAGGTGGTCTCCGGTCGTGGTCCCCACTCTGCCGGCCACTTCTGGAAGGCTTTCTGCACCCTGGTGGGTTCCACCCCCTTGTCTATCCTTAGGGTTCCACCCACAGACTAATGGCCAGGTGGACAGAGCTGAACCAGGAGCTGGATAGAACTAAAAAATTAAACCTATGTCTTTGTCACCGTACAATCCTCCCTCTTGCTCCCTGCCTGAGTCTGATCGAACGTGGCCCAGTCTACATTGTGGGTGAGATCCTGTACGTCTGGCATAAGGGATGCAGACATCAATTCCTGGGTCCCACAGCGGTAATTCTTAGAACCCTGCTTAGTTCGTGATTTCCTGCTCTGTCATCTGGGTCCCACTACTGGGCTGCCAGGTGGCGCCTGTTGTAGGGTACTGTCAAAACCCTCCTGTGACTTCCTCTTGTGTCTCCTCCCATCCTGCAGCTTGCGTGTCTATGAGAAGTACTGTCTCTTCTGATTTGTTTATGTCCTGCATGCTTCCCTCACCTAGGGTGTTCAATTCATGCTTTCCTTCCCTCGCATGTGTGCTGACGTATTTATACCCCTTACTTCGAGTTTGCAAGTTGCTATATTGTCACTTACTATATGTCCTTTAGCAACCAGTTAGCATTTGCTGGTAAAGTTCTTTGTCTTTGCAAATAATTTGTAACCTTTAATGATAGTAATATTCGGAAGTTATCTTCCTAATTCAGTTAATAGGAACAAGATCCCATGCCTTTCTCCTGGTCTCCAGGATTGGGAATGTGATCCAATTAATCAAACCTCAATCTGTTCTTCTACCCAGTTTATTAAGAACAGTCTCCCAAGCATCGTACAGTCATCAGGATTGGGACCATGCCCTGACATCTCGCAGTTCAGCCGTGGCAAAGTGCACAGTCGATCTGGCCACTGTCCTAGATAACAACTGGCCGCCCATGCACCCTTACCTGTTACATCTGAACTGAACAGTGTCATTCTGCTCTGGTTTCCATCCTTCCTTCTTACCATATTACGATCAATAAATCTGACCATTGGATTGTACTCTGCATGTGGCTCCTGGTCTGGATCGATGCACATTCAACTTTTCCAGTTTTTTGCAGCCCCCATCCTAACTTTTGTGAAATGTTTTACTGGCATCAAATTCGAAATGAGGAGTTATTTTTCAAAAACAGTAAAATGTCTCAATTTCAACATCTTAAATGCTGTCTTTGTACTATTTTCAATTCAATATAGAGTTTAAATGATTTGTAAATAATTTCATTCTGTTTTAATTTACATTTTATTCAGCGTCCTAACATTTTTGAAAATTGAATTGTGCAAGCATATTAATGATATGATTTAAAAAAAGGGCATGCTTTGGAGTGAAATTACAAATGTGGCAAACAGAGGAGAGGAACAGAATTAAGAGTGTAATGTAGAATTCAGTTTATTTTATCTCTCTTAAGCTCTCTTTATGTCTATCTCTTACTATCTCTCTTACCTCTTATTCATGTTCATATCTCTATTCTAAATCTGCTAATTCATTTAATTATCCAATCAGCTTATTATGCGGCAACAGTCCAATACATAAGATCATGCAAATGCTGGTCAGGAGCTTCTGTTAAAGTCAATACCACATCAGTCTGAGGAAAATATGTCACCTCAGTGACATTTACTGTGACCTGCTTGTTGGAGCCTGACTGGCTGACTTGTACACATTTGAAAGTGGGAATTGCCAGGGATTTTCATGCGCAACAGTCTCCAAAATTCCCAGAGAATGATGCAAAAAAACAAAAAACATCCAGTTAGCGGCAGTTCTCCAGAGGAAATAACTTGTTGATGAGAGACGTCATAAGAGAATGGCCAGACTGATGCGAGTTGAAAGAAGAGCTTTGGTTACTCAGATAACCCCTTGTTATGATTCTGGTGAGCAGAAAAGAATCTCTTAACTTAATGTACACAATGTCAAACTTTATGGTGGATGGGCTACAACAGTAGAATACCATGATTGATTTAAATTGATTCAGCAAAGAACTAAAATCTGAGACTGCACTTCTCACCAGTGGCTCACCAAAAATGGACCACTGAGGACTGGAAAAATGCAGCCTGGTGAATTTTGATTTCTGTTGCAACACACAGATGGAATGTTCAGAATTTGGTGTCAACCACGAGTCCATGGACACAACCTGCCTTGTGTCAATAGCTCTGGCTGGTGTTGGTGGTGTAATGATGTGCGGGATATTTCCTTAGCACATTTTGGGACCATTAAAATATCCAGTCTGAATACTGTTCCTGACCGCACACATAGCTGTATAACTACAATTTGGCCATTTTCCAATGGCTACTTTCAAACCTATCACACAGTTTTCTCAAACTGTTTCCTCAAACTGGTTGCATGAACATGAAAATGAGTTCAGTGTGTTTCAATGGCCTCTCCAATTACCAGATCTAAATCCAGTACAGCACTTTTGGGATGCAGCTGAAGCGCAGTAAATTTTTGTAATATAGCGTAAAATTTAAGTGGATTTATTATTTTCAGGTAGGATCTTTTTTAGGCCGCGAAAATGCGCTGTTATTTTGGGACCGTTCACAACAGTGTATCGCGTAAATTTCCTCCCAGCACTATGCGCTGGTGCAGCTAACTGGGGGACAGCAGGGAGCTTTCTACTGCATCTAATGTACGTAGTGGCAATTTGTAGCTCATACAACCCCACTTAAAAAAAATTTAACTATCCCTTTAATAAAGACTACACCTACCCACTTTTAAAAGGAACTTCCCTGACTTCAGAGCCAAAAGTAAAGCAGATGAGGCTTACATGCTCTGGTCTGGGGCCTCTAGGCTGAACTTGAAAAGGTGCAAAAAAAAAAGAAAAAAAAGAATTTGCACTCAATGTGTCAAATAATAACACAAAATCCGTATTAACAATGCAAAAAAAAACAAGCTGGTACAGAAAGCTTGCAAAAAAGTAAGGCAATGGCTAGGAGTACGGATATCCGTATCAATAGTCCACAGGCAAAAGGGACACCGCCATATCAATAGCCAGCATCCTAAAGATACAGAAGTTTTTTTCCATCTCTCGGCCTTGGTGTCATAAAGCAATGTTTCGGCTGATGCCCGGGGTGTCAGTATAGATACAGGAAAGGAGACCTTTCGCATCAGTTTTTATGCTGTGGGTATCCCCATAGACTTTAATACAAAACTGACATATTTGACCGCATCGGTAAACATGTGAAAAAGATATTGAGCAGGATTAGAACCCCAGCTTTTTCAATTTCAACACAGTCACTCTAACCAGTATCCTACCACACATGCTGACACTCTGGGGTCTAAGTTGTATTTGTACCCCTAATGCCAACTCCTGTCCAAAATCTTAAACTTAACCAAGTAGTTTTCATGCGTAAACCTAATCTTAACCGTAATCCTAAAGCCAACTCTAAACGTAACCATTGCTTGGACCTAAATCCAATTCTAACCCCAACCCTAAACGTAACCAAGTAGTTTTAGTGCCAAAACCCAACCAAGTTCGAGACTGCTGTCCAACCTCACTACGGTCCCTTACGGATGTACAATTTAGACCAAGATACAGTGCCATGAAAAAGTATTTGCCCCCTTCCTGACTTCTTTTTTTTTGCATATCTCTCACACTTAAATGTTTCAGATCATCAAACAAATTTCAATATTAGACAAAGATAACCCAAGTAAATACAAAATGCAGTTTTAAATGATGATTTCATTTGTTAAGGGAAAAAAGCTATCCAAACCTACCTGGCCCTATGTGAAAAAGTAATTGCCCCCAAACCTAAACCCACCCTTGGCGACAACAACTGCAATTAAGCGTTTGCAGTAACTGGTAATGAGTCTTTCACATCGCTGTGGAGGAAATTTTGCCCACTCTTCTTTGCAGAATTGTTTTAATTTAGCCCACTTGGAGGTTTTTCAAGCATGAACGGTCTGTTTAAGGTCATGCCACAGCATCTCAATTGGATTTAAGTCCGGACTTTGACTAGGTCACTCTAAAACCTTCATTTTGTTTTTTTAAGCCATTCAGAGGTGGACTTGCTGGTGTGTTTCGGATCATTGTCCTGCTGCATAACCCAAGTTCGCTTGAGCTTGAGGTTACAAACTGATGGTCAGACATTCTCCTTCAGGATTTTCTGATAGAGAGCAGAATTCATGTTTCCATCATTTATGGCAAGTCGTCCAGGTCCTGAAGCAGCAAAGCAGCCCCAGACCATCACACTACCACCACAATGTTTGACTGTTGGTATGATGTTCTTTTTATGAAAAGCTGTGTAAGCTTTACGCCAGATGTACCGGGACGCATACCTTCCAAAAAGTTAAACTTTTGTCTCCTCAGACCACAGAATATTTTCCCAAAAGTCTTGGGGATCATCGAGATGTTTTTTGGCAAATGTGAGACAAGCCTTTATGTTCTTTTTGGTCTGCGGTGGTTTTCGCCTTGGAACACTCCCATGGATGCCATTTTTTCCTAGTCTCTTTCTTATTATTGAATCATGAACACTGACTTTAACTGAGGCAAGTGAGGCCTGCAGTTCTTAAGATGTTGTTCTGGGTTCTTTTGTGGCCCCCTGGATGAGTGTCGATGCGCTCTTGGAGTAATTTAGGCAGGCCGACCACTCCTGGGAAGGTTCACCACTGTTTTAAGTTTTTTTCATTTGTGAATAATGGTTCTCACCATGGTTCGCTGGAGTCCCAAAGCCTTAGAAATGGCTTTGTAACCCTTTCCAGACTGATAGATGTCAATTACTTTGTTTCTCAACTGTTCTTGAATTTCTTTAGATTGTGGCATTATGTGTTGCTTTTTGAGATCCTTTAGCCTACTTTTTAGGTGATTTCTTGATTCAAAAGGTCTGGAGTAATCATACCTGAGTGTGGCTAGTGAAATTGAACTAAAAAAATTTGGCTAATCTCAGTTAATTCATGATTTAATAAGGGGGGCAATTACTTCTTCACATAGGGTCAGGTAGGTTCCGATAGCTTTGTTCCCTCAATAAATGAAATCATCATTTAAAAACTGCATTTTGTAATTACTATGGTTACCTTTGTCTAATATTAAAATTAGTTTGATGATCTGAAACATTTAAGTGAGAAATATATGCAAAAAAATAAGAAATCAGGAAGGGGGAAAATACTTTATCACGGCACTGTATACAAGGTATGGATGTACATACCTCTAGCCATTTCCAAAAAGGAATGGTAAGCAATGCGGCTGGCAGCGTGCATCTAGCGTAGTGACTGAGGAAGGATAATCAGCAGCCCATTTTCACATCCAGCTTCGTGAAAAGGGGGAAATGCACAAGAAACAAAAGGCAGTTAGGTCCAACACAGGAGCAACCAGTAATCAATCAGCTCCTGGATAGGAAAAAAGAAAAAAAAAGTGCACAAGCAGCCATACGTAACACATGTATTGTTGAAAATTCATAATGAATACTTATTATGAGCTGTACTCTACTGTATGTATGTCCCCAAAATGCATCCTGTTTTTCCATAATTGCCACAGGTAATTATTGTGACACTGGTGACATAATTCATTAATGTTTGCCCAAAGAAATGATTTAAAACCTGTAAAGTGCTCCTTCAAGCAGGTTAGTTATTAGAGGGGCCATATGCACTGGATTAAGTGTTAAACGGTTTGCTGAAGTCAACTCGGGTGCGAGAGACAATAAACATAAATTATGGCTAATATACTGCACCAGTGATTTTTCAAAAATAAAAATTACTGACACAGGGAAAACACTTAGGAATCACCGTCGCAGCACAACAGCTCTAATCTGTGCCTGATGAAGCGCACCCACAGCAAAAACAACAGAAATGCCAAACGTGGCTGCACTTCACCTTGAACACTCCAACGTATTAGTGCATTGTTCATGCCTGGGTACACAAGCATGATTACTCACAGCCTCTTGCATATCAGCTTTGAGTGTCAGAGATTGTGAGGGAATTTGGAGTCTGTGGACCATGTGTTTTTTTATATCAAGATAAAGGAAAAAAGATAAACTACAGTATCCATTTCTCAAAGGATCAAATCATGATTCCTTGTCTGAGTTTAAACTACAGTAGGTAACACTCTTCGTATTGGTGAATAAAACTTACCCACATAGCTTATGTGGCACTTTATAATAATGACTAAATGCACTGCCATTAATAAATGTTATTGTCTATTTCTATCTAAATGTGCTAATTTATCTAGAAAAAAACTAGGCAATGTGATATAGTAATAATTAACTGAAAGTTGATCTTATTCCTTGCAAATATTTTATGATTGTAATAATGATGAAATACAACCCCGATTCTGAAAATGTTGGCAAACCATGGAAAATGTATGTAAAATCAAAAATGACTGATTTCAAAACTCCACTGACCCTCTACTACATTGAAAATAGTCCAACAACACATAATTTGATGTTCTAACATAAATTTAATGGCTTATTAGAATTGTGATGACTGCAACAGAGTCAAAAAAGTTACCATGGTCGACTGTAACATCACCATGTCTTTGCATTTGAGCACTGAAGACATCAGTTGTTCCATCTGGTGGAATTTTCCCTCATTCCGCTATGATGAAGGGCTGACGCTGTGATGGGAATCGACTTTAGATGCTTTTTTATATTTTGCTTCACAATGCGCCATACATTCTTAATCAAAGACAGATCAGGACTATTAGGCAGGCCAATATAGCACCCACACTCTCTGCTGCACAGTCACACATATTTACAACCCTAACAGAATGTGGTTTGGCATTGGTTTGCTGGAAAATGCATAGGATTCCTGGAACATACGGCATATACAACCCAATTCCAAAAAGGTTGGGATGCTGTGTAAAATGTAAATAAAAACATGCATTGTTGAGAGTGAGACATTTTACCATTTCATGAAAAATATTAGCTCATTTTGACTTTGATGGCAGAAACACATCTCAAAAAAGTTGGGAGAAGGGCAACAAAAGGCTGGAAAAGTAAGTGGTACAAATAAAAAACAGCTGGAGGAGCATTTTGCAAGTAGATTAATTGGCCACGTCAGTAACATGATTGAGTATAAAAAGAGCATTTTAGAGAGGCAGAGTCTCTCAGAAGTAAAGATGGATAGAGATTCACCAATCAGCAAAAAACGTCTAAAAATTGTGGAATAATTTCAGAAAAATGTTCCGCAGTGTAAAATTGTGAAGACTTTGAATCTACAGTACATAATATCATCAAAAGATTCAGATAATCTGGAGAAATCTTTGTGCGTAAGGGACAAGCCTGAAGGTCAATATTGGATGCTCGTGATCTTCAGGCCCTCAGGCGGCCAAACCACATACTGCATCCATCACAACAGCATGGCTTCACAGTAGAAGAGTCTGAGTGCTGAAGTGGCCTACCCACAGTTGAGACCATTCACTAATAGAAAACATTTGGCAAATAATAAAACGAAAAATCCGCCAAAGAAGACCCAGGACTGTTGAGCAGCTAGAATCCAACATTTGACAAGAGTGGGGCAACATTCCTCTCCCAAAACTTCAGCAATTGGTTTCCTCACTTCCTAGATGTTTAAAGACTGTTGTGAAAAGAGGGGATACTAAACAATGGTAAACAAGGCCCCATCCCAACTTTTTTTTTTGAGATGTGTTGTTGCCAACAAATTCAAAATGAGCTCATGTTTTTCATGAAATGGTAAAATGTCTCACTTTCAACATGATATGTTGTCTCTGTTCTATTATGAATAAAATATCTGTTTATGAGACTTGCAAATCATTGCAGTTGTACATTTTACACAGCATCCTAACATTTCTGAATTGGGGTAGTACACCCTCATGCAAATTATTTCACACAAGCAGTGAAAATGGTAAAGCAGGTAAATGATAGATTTTTTTTTTATTTCAACCAGACTTTTATTATGAATCGTATTGACTTACTCATATTACGTTGTACAAAATATGATGTTTTCAGTTTTTAAGACTGAAATACTGACATCAACTGAACTTCCTATATCCCTGTATCACTTGCTGATGTGTTAGTGCCATAGACTGTGTAAAAAGATGGACGAAGCAACCGTGACGTCACCCATTGGTTTCAGCATACCATTTAGGAAGCCTGGATTTTGGCAATTTGAACAGCGCCATTTTGTCATTTTGAAACTGGATGTGATTTCTATTGGATAAGAGTGTTAACTCAACATCCAGGGAGGATCGAGGGGTGGATCTACATGTGGATCTGCCCATACCTGACGAGGACCAGAGGATAGCCATGCCCAGTGGCGCAAAAAGTGGGCATGCAGTATACGTATGCAGTGCATAGGGGTGCTATGCGAAGGGGGGCGCCAAAACAATTGGCCGCAAGCAAGACGCGCGATTGAGTGCGCAATATCAACGAAATAAAACGCATCTCTCTCCCCCCACTCAACAAAATAAACCGTGTCTTCCCCACCCTTCCCCCGCTCAACAAAATAAACCATGTCTTCCACCCCCCCCCTCGCTGCACGAAATAAATCGTGTCTTCCTCTTCCACCCCCTCCCCCTGCTCAACAAAATGAAACTTGCAGCACCCGCTCGCAAAAGAATGCCACCTACCACCCGGTCATTGAAAAATGAAGTGGAGAACCCTGGGTGTAGGTGTTGGGGGGGCGCTTTTGTAGTCGTTGCATACCCCCCCAAAAATGGGTAGCTGCGACCGTGGCCACGCCTCAAAAAGCATATCTGGCTTTATCCTTTATTCTAGTCTATTTGGGACCATAATTTACAAAAATCATAATATCTCAGAGGAGACTTGAAACTTGCGACAGGTACCATAAAATAATACGGAAAACCATTATTGAAATAATAAATCAGGCGGGAAAGTAGGGTCATTTTCTCATAGACTTCTATGGCGTTGAAGGTCTTTCTGCAACCACCGAAATCGCCATCTGCTGGTGATTAAATAGAATGCAGTTTTCAGAGATTTCCACATAGGCTTCACTTTTCAGACCCGGGCGCTGCGTCCATCTTTTCGTACAGTCTATGGTTCGTGCAAAGTCAGGATCTTTGTCTGCTTTCTTTTGTCTGGATTCACAATTAACTAGCCATCAGTTGGTATTACGCCACGTGCTTCTTGGTAATTTGTGGTCTTTTGTTTCCCTGGCTAACAACATAAGTTGTGTGCTAACTCACAAACACTGTAGGGAAGATTATGCAACTGTTAGTTATCTGCAGCTACATCATTCCACAAAAATATCTAGCTGCCGAGCAATCTAACTCTAGCGAGATTTGAACAAATTTATTGATTCAGTCACTAAATATAATAAACTCCTTTAAAACGGGTATATGGTTTTTGTCAGATAAGATCCATAAATATGCAAGTTATGGCCATGATAAATAAGTTAAAGTTAGCCGACATCAGCTGAAGCTCAATACTTATCTGTTCAGAAGCTAATTAGCTGACATGTTATTTTAAACTCATTCTGGGCTCTAAGCTGTCTCCATATCTCAAATGTATGTCTAATATTTGCATACATTTTATGACGTCTACATCATGGCGCTTATTATTAGGATGCTGAGGTTCTTACTGGTTGGGTAGAATCTTTTATTAGCTCTGTTTGTCCAGTTTGCTTGCTTACCTCTACGATTGCAGCGGCTGTGATTGCCTGCCAATTCATGTCATATCTGGCAATCCGGGGTGTTGAAATGGGCAATCACATAGACCGAGACGTAACAAACTTTCCAGTATGGAATGGAAGTTTCAAAGGCGAACATACTGGCGGTAGCATTTTTGTCAGAGAATCAAATATTTCAACTAAGCATTTTTCCTGTCCTCAGATGATATATCATTTTAATTATTGATTTAGTACAATAAATATATTACATATTGCTCCTTTTAGCATTAAAAAGTGTGATAACCAGCACTGAATGCAACATATATAAGTTTCTTATATTGGTGGAAAACAGCTATAACTACAGTGAGCCCTGTAAAAAAAAATACGCAACTATAGGCATTTAAAGTTTTCTATCTATTTAAGATAGATTCATATTTTAGGTAAAAGCTGTAGAGTGTAACTTTTGTCTCCCCCTTCTACAATGTTGTATTTGCTCTGGTATGAATTGGACAAAAATCCAAAAAACAAATGGGAGGGAAGTCACAAATGTCACATGGCCCACAATCTGACCAGAAGCAATCCACAAATGTGCAAACCCCATTTCATGCATACAAATGGATCTACAAATGCATAAATATCACTGTACATGCATTTCTGTGGCAAAACTATTTACATTTGTAAAACCTATATCATTTTCATGAGAAATTAAAATTAGGGATTACAAATTAAGTTATGCTTAATTGCAAATAGCTCTGTATTTCTGTGAACGTGACTTTAAATAACACAAATAAAAAATATATATTTTTGTAGACTGAAATATTTGTGGATCATGGTACACATTTGTGGATTGCATTCTGTGAGTAACAACTATTGAAGTCCAATAAAAACTTCCATACCCGTCTGGCAGTGCGAGTAATGCCACAAACACTGTTGACGCCTGCTTATGACACACTCTATGTCCACAAATGAATTCACTCCCATATCCTCCCTCCTCTGTGCACTCTCTTCAAATCCTCTCATGCAAATTAGTACTGAGGGGAAACAACGTCATCATGATGGAGTGGTCGTATGAGGCAGTTATCTTTATTTAATACTACCAAATATTTTTCAAAACAGAAAAGACTACTACCAGCAAAACACAGTGTTCATAGAAGGTTGTTTTAAACCAATGTTTAGTTACCTTCCGATTTATAACTGACAGGAAAGTGCACAAAAACTAACAGTTAACAAACTATTCTATTGAATTTCTCTATTGCCCATTGCTTGAAACATACAAAATGGATCAAACATTACCAACACAGGTATAAAGATAGCAATGTCAAACTCTGATACTGTCCAGCTTTATATATTTGAATTTTCCAGTTTGGTTGGTCGAATTTTGAGATTCTGAAGCATTTAATTGTTTTGCTTTGTGTGTTGTGATTTAAATGGAAAAGAAGGGATTAATAGGAGCTTGGTAAGCTGAGGGAACCTCTGTGGATTTCATGGGGTAAGCCTCTTCTCTCAGCCGAGGCGAGCTATACAGCATCACTGGCGTGATCCAGACCAGACTCAGGTCAAACGCAATCAGTGTTGAACAGACCAGCATAGGTGTCTTCGAAGTCAGTCATCAATTCTTTGGCTTCCTTATGCTAGCACTCCTTTCATCACGCAAATAATCATCTGCTCATTTTCCATTTATTTTTGTGTTCCTTTAAATACAGAGTTTTCTGTATAGTAATCAATATAAGCCACAAAGAATAGCTCATGGTTTATAAAACTACTGGAATGATGCCTTCATTTATCTATTTTTTGTCATAAAACTGCATGTCCCAGGAGATAATGCCACCCTTGCTCCCTGGTAAGTGAGAAACTGAGAGTTCTACACCTCAGTCTCTCTCTGTGCCTCTCTTTCCCACCACGTTTGCAAATCGGTGGCACGTCTTCTGGTTCCCAGGCTGAATCTGTGCCATATCTTGGATGGACTGAGGCACAAGTGACGGCAGCCGAGGATGAATACAGCTTAATCTTCACACAGAGGCCACATGTGTGCGCGTGATAACATGGATGCTTTCTTCCTGCACTGCGTTATTCTTCCCCGGTTGCCAGGTTGCTGCTTCAAACAACCGTGCTCTGTTCTGATATTTGCCTGCATTGAAAGAACTCTTGCACCTTAGGAGGGGGTTAATGCATGTTCTTGGAATTTAAAACAAACAAACAAAATGCCATAATTCCTGACACATTCTGAATGGCAGATAGGCTGTCACACAGCCATTGACAATATGTAAATTCAACCAAATATTTCTATTTTTTTTTCTTTCAGTCATTCCTATTTTATTCTTAAACTCTTCTTCTGCTGTTTTGATTTTTATGGACAACACCCACAGTGTGGCTCTCACTGCAAGTCAGATATTAAACTCCAAAAATCCAAATAAAAGTAACAGGCTGCAGTGTTGTCGGGGTGCCCAGCTCAGGGGGCTGTGCACCAACCTCCAAGTCGCTGAAGTAGCACATGCTTTTTTTCCCCCGCGTTTGGTTTTATTTCATTTTTTTCTCTCACATTACACACCACCCCTTCTGGTCCCTGCCTCTAGTGATAAAGACATATTTTCCCGTATAAAAAAATATTTCAAGAGGCGCCAGTTCACTGTTTCCGGTTCAGCGGTACAGGGTGAAGTTCTGCCGGGAAGTCAATTCAAACAATGCCTCTGAGTCGGGGACAAATTTTGGATTTAAAAAAAAAAACAAATTCAAAAAAAACTTTCTGCTTCAACTATCCATCAAATTTCATCAACAGCTACTCCATCAACAGAAGCCTTGACACAGTTGTCTGCATCAGAGGAGCACAGCCAAGCAGCAGCTATAGCTGAGCAATAGCAGTGTGCAGGATTTTTTTTTCTATAGACCAAAGTGGCAAGACAACAAGTTAAAGGATGATTGCAACGTTAGCTGGCAAGTGTGTGGTAACTTAAATGTAGTAGCTGGATTAAGCTATGACATGCTACTTCCGAGCTGACGGAGAATGTCTCATCACAGCAGCAGTAACAAAACAAAGTTGAGTGGTACTAAGACAGGATATCAATTAGTTATCAAACATAGAATGTATGCTATCCATCGAGATCAATTAACTGTAAAGACTTTTCTCTTACATGTTTATCCGAGACAAACTGATTACCGCAAAGATGTATCCACTTATCTCTCCTCATTAGTTTAATTGTGGGATAGCCGGGCTGTACAATCATACACTACTTAATAGTTAAAGTTACAATGATAATACCAAACTTATGTCAACTCTTAAAAAAATATTTTTAAGGATGTATTTATCAATTTTTACTGATAATATCAGACATTGTTGTTGTGATACTCATGATATTGCTGTTACTTGTATCCTGTGGCAATAAAATTTTTGCACCGCATGAGTGACTTTGGCCTGCAGCAACATTGTTTTGCATTGTTTTGGGTGTTGTGCCTGTTAATTGAGATGATTTACGTACTTCTGGAAATATGTTTTTTTGTTATACTTTCTAGTTAAAATGAAATTACATTGGCGTGATTTTAAATTTACACCCCGTACTGGCAATGCACAAACAATACAACAAAAAATTAACAATATAATTATAGAGAAATGGAATATACCAAAATGCCTGAAATACTTTATTAATGTTTCGATGGAAATCATAACAATCTTTTAATACAAAATAAATGTCAATGAAATTAAGGTTTAATAATTATTGGCACCCTTCATTTAGCCCTTTGTGCAACTACCTCTGGCAAGGATAACAGCATGGAGGCTTATCTTTAATTTGTGACAATGTTAAGGCATTTGGGGGGATTTTGGACCATTCCTTTAAGCAGATCCTTTCAAGATCCTTCACACCCTTGGGTTTGCGTTCATCAACTGCCCTCTTCAACTGAGGGCTCCAGGTTTTCAATTGGATTGAGGTCTGGTGACTGAGATGGCTATTGCACAACATTGATTTTGTTGCCACGGAACCATTTCTGTGTGGATCTTGAGATATGCTTTGGGTTGCTGTCTTGTTGGAAAGTCCACAGAGGGCTGAGTCCCATCTTTCTGGTGGAGGTAACCAGATTGCCTGCCAAAACATCTAGATACTTGGTGGAATTCATTGTACCATCAACCCCTTTGCGCAGAGGCTAAATCGGGCTATTTCTGTGTTACCCAATTGAAGGTTTTATAATTCAAGATTTGAGCGTCATAGCGTAGGGTAAATAACTTAAATGAAACAAGCCACTGATAGCATTTAGAAGTTCGTAATTTTTCAGTTTATTTTCATAATTTTAGTACAGAATAAGGGCCACAAACACGAAAAAAATTTCATGAAAATTCAGCATAGAAATTGTAAAAAAATAAAATAAATACTGAGAATGGAAAAATAGCTAGGAGTTACTAAACAATACATTTACGGGATCATAAACTCCTTGACCATAAGTGTGCATCATATGAGTGTGATATTCAAAATGATCTACCATTTATAAGTCAAATAAGATATCTATCCAAGTGGCTCTCCATGTTCGCCGAGCCCTCCCTCAAGTTTTTTTTTCATAACAAATGAATAAAGCATGATTAATCCATGTATTAACCATTAGTAATACTGTACACTGCTCACCTTCGTCTTGCTCAGTCTAACAATAGCACAATCAGATGTAACATGACGTAATGTAAGCAGGGAATGAAAGAAACGACAGAATGCAGCTTTAAAACACTTAGCAATGGTGATATACATGACACACATTAAATGTGACAGCATGCCCACACGGTGAGAACACCTGTCATGCCTGCGCATGGGCCATAAAAACACAAAGCACACATGTTTAGGCTTTTTGTAGCCGAAGTCAAACATATAACAAGCATTCAGAGAATTCATAGTCTCGCCCAACAGCCCGAAATTTATGTCATGCTGTGAGGTCAGCCCAAGGTGTTTACATGTGAAAGATGATTGAAATCGGTCAAGTGGTTCTGGAGATATCTGCCCGGAAACACACATACACACACAGACAGACAGACAGACTCACAAGGTGATTACAATATAGTCTCGCAAACCCCTCTGGGGGCTTGACTAATAAATAAGTTTCACTTAGATTAAAGACGCACTCTCTGGGCTTTTCGCTGTGCTAAGTAGTTTATCAAATCCTTTAGCCCTTTGGAAAAGGATCGTTCAGCAAATGCGACAGTCACAGGGATTGACAGGCATGTTAGTAATTACTATAACCCAGCATTCCACGCGGGCATGAATTTCGCATTCTTGAACTTCAAATTGTCCATAATTCCCTATCTTAAACTTAATGTAGAAACGTTACACAGGGCTATGAGTCAATAAAATGTATGGCTGCTGACGTGAAACCGTTATATAGTAGCATTGTCATCTATTTAGTAAATGACATCAAGTTCGTAGACGATACCATGATGCAGACAGCTCTACTTTTTGAGTACTATAAATACAAAAGAGTTTCAATGTAACAACATTTTTGTGGCATCATTACTGCAGAGTAACAAAGTTATTTGAGAAATTCACGTGATATAATATAACGCATAATCAGCAGTCGCTTTACATGGCAGGATCGGTCCGTCCGTGCAGGCCGTGGTACCCAATGCAGAGGTATTACATGCACAAACGATAGTTACACCTCCATTCTCTCAGCACGCAAAATTTTCATGAGTCAACTTTCTAGGCATTTTTGACACTATAGGTTTCATCGGCTTGATTAGTAGAATGTTAGGGATCAAAAAGGAACTACACATAATGTCTCTAGTAGCATTATGACCACAGCCATAAACAGTGCATAAAACAGGCATTATTTTGGCACAATAACATGAGCAATGCAGTGAGACTTGGGAGTTAAGAGCATTTGGCTAATTTGCTTAATCGTTGTGACATAGATTGAAAACTAAGAATACTGTGTATACATTTGTGTGTGTGCGTGCGTGTCTTTCCACAATACTTGGTATGAAAACGTGTGACCGTGAAACAAGCAAGAAAACGCCGATTCCTATTGAATTTCGAAAGTCGTCATTGCTGATTACAGGCAACGTCAACATTGCAATTAATTCATGCAATATTTTATAGGACAACGTTATTCTGAAGCATAACTTTCATCTATATGGATTACGGTGGATTAGAAATGGGTACGACTGAATCCGTCACTGCATGATAAGAATGTTTTTACTTTAGAATCGTAAAATATGATATCAATAACGAAAATTATATGGAAAAGTCATGAAAAATAGCAGTCAGAAACATCTTACCTTGCGGGAGGATGGCCAATTGCTGAATGATGATCAAAAGTAAGGATGGATTCAGATTTCAGATGATGTTTATCATAATTCCCTTTTCACTCAACAGTCGTTGCATACGAAATTGCGGACACTAAAGGTATGATCACAGAAATCAACCGACTCTCAGCAGCACACGGGAAAACTTTCGTTGCCGATAAAATGTGTACAGACTCGTTCCATAGGACATGAAAAATCAATAAATTTATGTGTATAATCAAAGAATAAAAATCAAACTTTGTCTTTGGTAAAGGTCCTGATTTACTGGACATGGCATAATGTTTAATATTTAATATTTTTCAAAATCGACGGTAATTAGCAGTCAAGAAGTTGGTTTATTGGCGTAAGGAAAGTCAGTTGTTCTGCGTAGTTGCAGAGCAGTGCCACTCACTCAACACCCGCCTGCCGCGGTAACAGTCGTTAGCACAGCGGACACATTGGGCAGTAACCATTACCTGATAATTTAATTCTGATATCGTCCTATGTTCTGACCAGAAAAGTTTTGTAACAAAGTGAAATTTATTCACTGGACTGTGAGTAAATAATTTATGGGCAAATGCTCGTGATATTTATTAATTTTAATTTCCCACATTCTTTTTGATAAAAACTTGTTTTCGATGTCACATTTTGGTGTCCTTATTACAGCCAAAATTCATTTTAATCAATTTAATTTAAAAAAAAAAAAACCCACTTAGGTTCAAGTGGTAGTTTTATCCTCACTATATGTTTTGTGAGTTAAGCAAAATTAACATGAATTGAAAGCATCAATCATTATCTGATGATAATAAAACAATGAACAACTATCCCTGAAATCTCTCCAGTATTGTGAAAAGACACACACATGCACACGCACACATACATATATATCTGAAGCTACTGCCCTTGGTATTGATATGTCAGATTGTGGAAGTGAATATTTATGCAGAACATTAATGTGAGTCCTGTCATTGATACAGTGTTTCTCAGAGATTGCAATGTATGGAATCACAGATTTCCAACAAGCCAGTTACTCTCTCTTCCCATCAAATCCAAAGGCTGTTGTTATGATTGCATTACCATACATGATTTTATGGCATCTGCTCATCAATGATTATCATACAGACTTCTTTGACCCCTAAATCTTGATCTGAATGAACCCCAGGTGTACATGTCTGTCAACCTAATGAGTCAGCCACTGTTCTCACCATCCTCCATCTCTGTTCATCGCTTAATGCCATACTTCCTTTCACAGTAAAGTTGGCAGAAGAAAATAATAATTTAAAATGTTATTTTCATATTTAATATTTGATTCTGTCACACACAAAGTGTGCAGGAGGAATAATGTTTTCCGTTTGTCTGTCTGTGCGTGCGTCTGTCCATACCGCCTGCTATCAAAATCATGTTCACATTATATCAACTGAAGGAATAGAGGGATTTTCAACAATCAGACATGGTAACTCCCCACTGTGGGTAGCTGAACTGATTTCGCTTTGGAGGGTATCGGATCAAGAGTCAAAGTCACATAGGGTCAGTTGTATGTGGGGATAAAAAAAACCCAACTTTTTTAAAAATGTCAAATGTACAGGTTTTAACCTCAAAGAAATTTTGATGCAGGGTGGTGCAAACTGAATATTAAGCATAAAATTTCACTCTAATACATTCTGGTAGAGCAGAGATTTGGCGTGTTTTGCATGTTTTTCACGGCTCCAAAAGTTTAACCTTTTTTACGGACCCACTTGCCTTACGCGTTAAACAGAGACTTGACGACAAAAGACTGAATAGAGCGTCTAACTCTCAGTCTTGTGTCACACTGTGATAACACAAAAAGCAATGGTTTTTATCCGCATCAGTAATTTAAAAAAATCTAAATTTCTCTATCTCCAAAATTCACCTTTTTTTTTCGAAATATCTGTTGAACGCAATACAGGCTATAGGCTACCGCTTTTAGAACAGTCAAGCTTCTAAACGCATATCTGTGTTGTTTCATGGGAATTTCACAAACACAATCATGCAAATGTTGCGGGTGTGTACTCTCTCTTGCGTTGTGTTAAAATAACAAAATGCACGAATTCACTCTTTGGCTCCAACTGGCCGTTTATTCTGGTGATACAGAAAAAACCGTCAGGTCTCCCACTGTCAGTTTCACAGCGAGAAGCTTCCGAAAATGCTAAAACAAAAGAATATCGGTGAATTACAGTTTGCTAGTTAGCTGCACCATAGGAATTGCATAGAGAGAGCTAGAATTAAGCTAGCCAAGTAGCCGATAGTGTTGCATTCAACGAATTACGCGATTAAAAAAGATAAACCCAATACACTCAGCATTTACAGAAATAGTTTCAAGCTTAAGGTAACATATAAAGTACATAAAACACAATTTTATCCAGATGATTTAGAGTGGAGACAGCATAAGCAGACCATTAACAAAGTTTAGGGCTCACGCCCCAAGTCTGCAGGGGCCCAGCAGAGGGCACATGTGACTCAATTAAGCCCCCATGGGAACATCAACGCAGTCAGTAAATTAAGAGAAAAACAATAAACCGCATGAAACAGACAGATGTCTGATAATTCAGTGCAAATATGCATAAATAAAATAACATAACAGCGTCATGGAAAGGGGAATCATTAACTCCACTACACTCCCCCCTACTGATATCCACTTGCCATACAAACCACCCACATACCAGGAGAAAACTGAACAGTGAGATTACCTAAAACCAACATACCAGGTACCAAGAAGAGAAAAAGAAAACGACTACAGAAATCCTCAGCGTGTACAGTACTGTTCAGATAACGAATACCAAGTATTCCGGTCAGAAAGACTATTCCTCAAGAATTAAGATGTGGAAGGGTTGCAAAGCCTTCCAACACCCATAGGAAACATGCCCAACTACATGTTAAGCTACTCAAATATGACATCATTAAGACAGTGCAATATGAACTACCTGAAAACATACTACCATCACTTACAGGTGTCCAAATTCATCAGAAAAAAATGAATCCCTCTACAAATACAAGGTAAAAAAAACATTAACTTTTGTATGAAAACAGATACCATGAGAATGACTTCTAATTACCAGCAATAACTTTCTGGCGCATATGTTCAATCAGCCTGTAAACAGGTTTAACAACCCTCCCATACCTTGTTCTTATTCCCTGCGCATTCATACTGGAAGAGGTATGTCCTGCTACTAAAGCAACCACAGAACTTGTGTAAGGCAGTGAGTTAACAGGAAAAGAAGAGACAGCAGGTCGAGAGTCAGTCAAATCTGCAGAACAGTCGGTGTCAACAGTAGTGTTACAACGGCTAGACTCATCTTGTTTGTCTGGTGCAGTCATGACTGGTCCGTCTGGTCCAGTCTGGTCTGGATTGTTTGATCTGGTCACATCTGGTTCGTTAACCACTTCCAATGAGTCATCAGCACTAGGAGCATTCTCCACAGCAGTCAGCTGATCTCTGCTGAAGTCTTGGAGCTCACTGATCCAGGAGGCAGTCCTGTCCTCTGGTCCACATTCAGGTTGCACTATAGACTCCTCATTATCTGCATTCGGGACAGACTCATCCACATAATTAGTCAGGAGACTGACAGAAGAACCACAATCTTCCGGTTCAGAACAGGTAGGAAATCTACTGACATAATGAGATTCCTGTGAACCACTTTCTCCTGGTCTATCTCACAGTTCCTGATTTTGAAGGCATGAGTGTTCTCATGTTTCTCCATGACTGTGTAGAGGTGGCTCTCCCACCTATCAGCCAGCTTCCTCTGACCACGTTCCCCTTTATTAGCCAACAGGACCCTGTCTCCAACATTCACATGTGCACCTCTCAACTTGCGGTTGTAAAGCTCAGTTTCCCTCTCCTATTGCTTTTTGGTTGAGATCTGGGCAATCCTCATAGCCTCCGCTAAGTCACGCCTAAGGCACTGCACATACGTAGGTATCATAATCCACCATCTGGTCATCCCTAAGAACCGATCCGAACATCATGTCCACAGGAAGCCTTGGGCTCCTGCCGAACATCATCTGAAAGGGGGCAAATCCTGTGGTTTCGTGAACTGTGGCATTGTAGGAGAGGGTGAGAGATCTCAGCAGCTGGGGCCATCTATGCTTAGCTCTGGGTGGAAGGGCTCTGATCATATTCCCAACGGTGCAAACGAACCTTTCAACTGCTCCGTTACCCAAAGGGTGGTAAGGCGTTGTATGAGATTTCTCAACCCCAGCAACTTGAAGCATTTCTGAAATCAGGCTACTTTCGAAGTTTGCACCTTGATCCAAGTGCACTCGCTCCGGAAATCAATAGATACAGAAGTAATTGTGTGAGAGAAATTTAGTTATAAATTGATTATCCTTGTAACCTAGGTTGTGCGTAATTGCTTATCCTTGTAATCTAGCTTGTGCGTAAGCAGAAGCGTTATGAGATGTGTTTGTCTTGTGCTGAGCCTTGGGATCCTCCGAGGCCCTGAGTGTACTCGCAGAGCTGTGTGTTCCTTGGAATCCTACGAGGCAGATAAGGCCTCAGAGTGAGATAACTGCAGGGGGAGTCCCCTCTCCGCTGGGACTGGTGTGCTGATAGCAACCAGAGGTACGTGGGATGCGTTCCTCTAGCTGTGGAATGCTGAAAGAAGAGACTTCTGTGTAAATCAGTTTCCAGCAGGGGGGGTGGATTAGAAGTACCTATAGAAAGGAGAGTAATGAACTATTTGGGGGAAATTTGCCGCAGGGACGTACACTTATGACGTCGTGCTCATACAAATATCCAAGCAAAGGGGAATCCCTTTGTCCTTGTTCTGCATGTAACTTGGACCCTATATGCATATAGTAAAGACTGGATCCTATTTTACTATCTCTGTCTCTGAGTATTTCTTACAGGAATAAATTTCCACCACAAATTGTTCCAGAGCTGATGAGCGACAGCCTTAGCTGACTGGTTGGGACAGAGATAGGCTTGAGCCAGCTTTGTAAAATAGTCGGTCAATATGAGTACATCGAGAGACTTGTTGGATGAGTCCTCAGCCGACCAGAAGTCAATGCACACCAATTCAAGAGGTCTAGAGGTCTTGACGCTCTGGAGTGCCGCCCTGGCTTCAGGTTCAGGCGACTTGCTGACCATGCAACGCCGACAGTGCTGCACATACTCCTTGACATCCTTTTCCATCCCGAGCTAACAGAACTGCTGTCTCGTCAAGTAGAGTGTCCGTCTCTGCCCCTGGTGACCTGCTTTATCATGTACGGCTCTGAGAACTTTCTCCTTCAAAGCAGACAGCACGAGGTAAAGGCAAGTTCTTCTCTTAGTAACAGCGTCCTTGGGAACGCGACAGAGCACACCCATGTTGATGGTGAGCTGTTCCCAGTGTCGGAGGAGCCGCAGAGCCTCAACAGGCTCACGTGGCCATTCCCATCTTAACGGCCTTCTCTGTCGTTCCACAAAATGAAGCACTCGGCTCAAACAGGGATCAGCACGTTGCATGACTATCAATTTCTCTTTAGGCAGTGGGCAGACATCAGACAGCTCCGGTGGTTCCATGGATTATGTGAGCTGAGGCAATGGGAAAGCAGGAGGAGGAAGTTACTCAGGGTCCAAAGAGTGCTTGAAAACAGCAGAAACTGCCTGAGAAGAGATGTATGAACACTGAGGCACAACTACTGCACTGTTATCGGCCACTGGCGGCGGATTGTGTACCGGCAGTCGGCTCAGTGGATCACAGGAGAGACGGAAAGCATCCAGCACACAGTCAGGGTCCAAAGCATTCACTTCCTTCAGTAGTGCGCCATAGGGAACTGTTGTGAGGCGATGAAGAACACTGGGCCGGACACATGGCTCACGGCTAAGGGCATCCGCCACCAAATTCCTGGGGCTGGGAATGTACCTGATGTCGAAGTCATATGGGGCCAGTTTCACCACCCATCTCTGCTCACAGGCATCCAGCTTCGGTTTACTGAGAAGGTAAGTGAGCGGGTTGTTGTCGGTCCATACAGTGAATCGTTGGCCTCTTAACCGGTGGCTAAATTTATCACAAACAGCCCACTTAAACGCAAGCAATTCAGGCCTGTGAGCCAGATAGCGAGACTGAGCATAGTTGAGTGATTTACTGGCAAACGCAATGGCCCGAGCAACCCACACCCAATTGAGACAGCACAGCCCCAAGACCATTGCAGGAGGCATCAACTGACAGCAGGAATGTCTTACTGAAGTCAGGATGTGCAAGGGTGGCATTATCCAGCAACATCTGTTTCAGCTCCCTGAACGCTTCATTACAGTCTGGACTCCAGTCAGCAGAGGAGAGCTTCCTAGTCACAGGCGGGCTCCTTTTACCCTTAGCATGTCGCGGCTTCTTCACACCAGATGTCAATGCGAACTGAGGTTTGCTGATTTGTGAATATTCCTCCAAGAACTGCTGATAAAATCCCACCATTCCGAGGAAAGATCTGATTTTAGAGGGGCAGGGGATGTTGGTACCCTCTTCCATCAAATCCTCCTCATCCAGGTCAACAATGGCTTTGACCTTCTCTGAGTCAGTAGAAATTCCATCCTTCCTCACAATATGCCCGAGAAACTTCACAGACGGTCTCATGAAGTGACAATTTTTTGGAGCTAGTTTAATATTATGCACTTTCAACCTCTCAAACACCATCTCCAACCTCTGCAGAGCTAGCTGGTCATTAGGAGCAAACACAAGTACATCATCTAAGTAACACAGGAGGCTCAAGAAGCTTTGATCACCGAAGATAGACATCATCATTCGCATAAACGTAGCTGGGCTGTTGCAGAGCCCCTTTGGCAACCTGTTGTACTCGAATAACCAAATGGAGAGGTGAATGCAGTGAACTTCCTGTCCTCCTCGTGGACCTCAACATTGTAATAACCAGAGGTGAATTGTGTGGCTTTCATGATGTAATTGCAATCTGCAGGCACATGTATGTATAGTTGGCCTGGTAGATGAGAATGCATACTGTATATGTAAAAATGAATTAAAATGGATATGTTACATTATTACTAGGTTTAATTGGGAAGTATTGTTCAATTATGTGTCATAGATTGTGGTGATTGAATGTGATAATGGTGATAAAATTTGACATTTACTAATCAGTTGTGTTGAATCTCATTAAATTAAAGACTGGAACTCAATGAGGTCAGGAATGGAAAAACAGATATTTTTGCTTTAAATTTCATTGTTTAATGAAGTTCATTGTTTGTAATGAGTTTTGAGCCAAATGTAGTAAGCAATAAGGTATGCAAATTCAAGCAACATTTCTCCATTTTAAACAATTCGTGTAAATGCCAAGAAAAATGGCCACAATGAGCCCTAAAATAGTCGCCGTGAGAATTTTCACGAGGGCTATTTTTTTTTTCTTCACCAGATCTTGAAAACAGCCCTCGTGAAAAAAAAGATTTATTTTTTACCCTGTTGCATACACACACACACACACACACACACACACACACACAAGCACACAATTCCTTTCACACTTAGGCACACAAACTCACATAGATTCAGTATCGATTTTGCGTTGTCATTTCAGTCTTACTCACAGGACACACTGCTCCACTCACTTAAGTTAGGTTATGCAACAGTAGCTATGTTTACATGGACACACATAATCGGAATAAAGGCCCAATCAGATGAAAAATGCTTCATGTAAACACGTCAATCAGAAGATTCTGATCCGATCGGTCCATTCGGAAAGAAATTTCATTCCGAATGAGAGTGGTGGTTTATGCCGATCGTCATTCCGAACAACGTCCATGTACACACCCATTCGGATCCTGTCTTCGCGGTTGGGGTAAAATTGTCTTCACTGCACATGTGTGCTACAAAGAGCGAACGAGGACGTGCAGACAACGTGGCGTTTGTTTACAACAGACGCGGAAGTACAGCTTTTTCGTCTTATACTTTTATTATTTCCGGAAAATTAGACAACTCCGCGCATGCCCAAATGAATCATTCTGATTAAACGCGTGGTGATGTATACGCAAGTCATGATCGGATCATTTCATTTAGTGTCCATGTGAATTTGGATTTGGAATTTCTGATCAACCGAGTTTAGGATCGGATTGGAGAAATGTTACGCATGTAAACATAGCTACTGAGTAAATAATACATCAAATATGCACGTAAATGCACAGTATATAACTAATAGACATTATCTGTTAATGAACATACAGAATGCTGCTCTGATATAATACATGAAGACAGATGAACGTAAAAATGGAATGGGTCCATTGCTTATGTCTGATTAAAAATGCTTAGCAAATAACTACAACCCCAATTCCAAAATAGTTGGGACGAAGTGTAAGTTGTGAATAATGACTTTCAGATCACATGAGCCAATATGTTATTTACAATAGAGCAAAGATAACATTTCAAATGTTGAAACTGAGACATTTTACATTTTTATCTACAAAGTGAGCTTATTTCAAATGTTCTGGCGGCAAGAGGTCTCAAAAAAGTTGGGACACAGGCAAAAAGGGCTGAAAAAGCAATTATTATATAAAAGAATCAGCTGAAAGAACATTTGGCAAGTAATAAAATTAACTGGCATCAGGTGTGTAACATGAATGGCTATAAAAGGGATGTCTTAGAGAGGCTGAGTCTCTCAGAAGTAAAGATGGCCAGAGGCTCTCCAACCTGTGAAGGCTTGGGAAAAAAAATTGTGGAATACTTTAAAAAACAATGTTCCTCAACGTCAAATTGCAAAGGCTTTGAAGGTCTCATCATTGACAGTGCATTACACCATCAAAAGATTCAGAGAAACTGGAAAAATCTCTGTGCGTAAAGGACAAGGCTGAAGACCTTTACTGGATGCCCGTGATCTTCGGGCCCTCAGACGCCACTGCATCACTCACCGGCATGATTCTGTCATTGACATTACTAAATGCGCCCAGGAATACTTCAAGAAACCACTGTCTGTAAACACAGTCCGCCATGCCATCCACAGATGCCACCTAAAACTCTATCATGCAAAAAGGAAGCCATTGTTGAGCACGATCCAGAAGCGCCGCCGTGTTCTGTGGGCGAAGGCTCATTTAAAATGTACTGTAGCAAAGTGGCAAAGTGTCCTTTGGCCAGACAAGTCCAAATTTGACATTCTTGTTGGAAATCATGGGCGTTATGTCCTCCGGGCTAAAGAGGAGAAAGACCACCCCTCCTGTTATCAGCGTTCAGTTCAAAAACCAGCATCTCTGATGTTATGGGGATGCATTAGTGCATATGGTGTGGGACACTTGCATGTTTATAAAAGCACCATGAATGCTGAAAGGTAAAGGTTTTAGAGCGACATATGCTCTCCTCCAGATCTATTCCAGGGAAGGCCTTGTGTATTTCAGCAGGACAATGCAAAACCACATACTGCAGTTATTACAACAGCATGGTTTTGTAGTAGAAGAGTCCGTGTGCGTAACTGGCGTGCCTGCAGTCCTGATCTTTCACCAATTGAGAACATTTGGCGCATAATTAAACGAAAAGTCCGTCAAAGGAGATCCAAAACTCTCCAGCAGCTGGGAGTCTGTATTAAACAAGAGTGGGATCAAATTCCAATGGCTAAACTCAAGAAACTTGTCTCCTCAATGCCCAGACGCCTCCACTCTGTGATAAAAAGAAGAGGGGATGCTACACCATGGTAAACAGGCCACTGTCCTAACTTTTTTGAGACCTGTAGCAGCCATCAAATTTGAAATGAGCTCACTTTGTGGATAAAATTGTAAAAATTCTCAGTTTCAACATTTGCTATGTTATCTCTGTTCTACTGTGAATAAAATACTGGCTGGTGTGATTTGAAAGTCATTGCATTTGGATTTTATTCACAATTTACACTTTGTCCCAACTATTTTGGAATAGGGGTTGTACAAACAAACCATAAGATAATGTTGTATGCTAACTAGTAGAAGACTTATGATGTTTGGGGTTTGACAATACAGCATTCTTTCTTGCTTTATAAATAGCACTCTACTTCTGATGACTGTAATATCAGATGTGCCTTTAATTGAAAAGTTAATTGTCTTTCTGAAGCCATCAGTTGTCATTTAGGTAGATCAGATGCTAGCGTAGTCCCCAGGGACTAGCTTTATTTCAGTCTTAATGGCGGGGGACCCTCCATTTTGCAGTGCATGAACATTTGGTCACTGTATGCACCATTTATAGAGTATTGTTTAATTAAAGTGAAATTAAGAGGACTGAGCAGAATTAAATTTCACGTATAAATTATTTTGAAAAAGGAGGGGGTGACAAGGACAATATAACTTTTCATTATCCTTCACCTCTCCTGAGGTGCCCCAGTTACTTGGGCTTGGTCTTTAAATTATGACTCCGCCCAAACTTTTTTCCACTGAAGTCAAGTTTATTTATAAAGCACATTTAAAACCACAAAAGTTGAACCAAAGTGCTGAACAATGATAATTGGCAAAGAATAAAATGGGGAAATGAAAACATCTATTAAATCAATAAATCTTTAAAATAAAATCACCATCAATAAAAGAATGTAGATATAGTAAATAAAGTAAATAAATTAATAAATAAATAAAGATAACATGAAGTGCACGCAATTAAAAGCAACAGTTAAAAGACAAAGCATAAAAGCACAAGTGTTGCCACTAAATGTGGCCATGTCCCCCGCCCGGTCACGGAAATCGACTGGGGTCGACGTATCGCACTAATACACATTGAAGCCAAAGATGAATGAAATCAATGAAACCGTTCTTGAGATATCGCGTTCACAACAAACGGGACATGACGGACGGAGCTGAATACTATGTCCCCCGCTCCGCTTGTTACCGCGCCAGCGGGGGACAAAAACAGGAAAACAGCACAATAAAAAACTTGACATGACAAAAACAAACGAACAGGCGGATTAAAAAGCAAGAGAGTTGAAAGAAGTTTTCAAACGTTGATTTAAAAATGGCAATAGAAGGTAAAGACCTGATTTCCAGAGGTGATGTATTCCACAATTTAGGAGCTTCAACTGAAGAGGCGCGGTCACCTTTGGTTTTTAGGTTTGATCGAGGAACTGACAAAAGCAATTTATTGGAGGATCTTATGGACCACGCACTGGAATAGGGTGAGACGAGGTCTGATATGTACTCTGGAGCCAAACCATGGAGAGCTTTAAAAACAAAGAATAAAACTTTGAAATCAACTTGAAATTTAACTGGTAGCCAGCGTAGGGCTGCCAACACAGGGGAGATATTGTTCCTCTTTCTTGACCCAGTCAAGAGCCGAGCTGCAGCATTCTGAACCAACTGAAGTCGGGAGAGGCAAGACTGTGAGACACCCAAGTACAGAGAATTACAACAATCCAAACAAGATGTATTAAAAGCATGGATAACAGTCTCCAGGTCTGCTTGGGAGAGTAGAGGTTTTAGTTTGGAAATACATTGGAGTTGAAAAAAGCTACTCTTTACTACTGCACTAATTTGGCTCTCAAAACTGAGCGAAGAATCAGAGAGGACACCGAGATTTTTAATTTAAGGGTGTTCCTGATAACTGAGGTTAATGAACAAGACCACTCCCAATGCGCCTTCCTATTCGTCCGCACGCCTATATATACCGCCTTCATTCCCACAATCCTCGCTTGTCTCATTTCTACGTCCCTCCCACCCTTCCCCTCTCCAAGAAGGAAGCAAGAAACAGCCACCACCTGGGACCCCGGGGGGCTTAGGAGCCTACACAGGCTCCGACGAGAGACGCGAGCCCACCCTGAGTCTCGCCACCTGGGGCTCCCAATGTTTGCACAATCACAGACCAAGTCCAAACAACATCCCATTCGCCCAGATCTCCTGTCCGAGGTTCCTCTCAATACCCTCCTCTACTTTGGGAGTGGTCCAGAGTTCATTAAAGAGTATATATATAGAGTATATATAAGACAGGGGACCAAGTTTTTCTTTAATGATTTCAGTTGAACCAGGGGGCCCAAAAATAATAATTTCTGTTTTTCCCTCATTTCATTGGAGAAAATTGTTGTTCATCCAATTTTTTACATTATTTAAGCAATTAACCAAGGGCTGCAAGCAGGAGGTATGATCAAGTCTCAGAGAAAAGTACAGCTGAGTATCAGCAGTGTAACAATGGTACGAAACCTTGTGTTTCTCAAGAACAGAGCCCAGTGGGAGCATATACAGGGAAAACAAGAGGGGGCCTATAATGGACCCTTGAGGTACACCACAGGTGATTGCAGCTGAGGATGTGGACAGATTTCCTATCTGTACAGAAAACGACCGTTCCTTTAAATATGAAGCAAACCAATTGTGGGCAGTGCCCTGAATACCAACACTAAATTTAAGACGGTCCAACAGAATCCCATGGTCAATGGTATCAAAGGCCATGGAGAGGTCCAGTAATACTAGCACAACACAGGAACCTGAATCGAGAGATAGTAACAGATCATTAGTCACTTTCAAAAGTGGTGACTCTGTACTGGTAAAGACCTAAAACCAAATTGAAATTTGTCAGTGATTTCATGTTGATTAAGTTATGAAGAAAGCTGGTAAAAGACAACCTTCTCCAAAATTTTGACAGGAATGGCAACTTTGATATAGGTCTAAAATTTTTTAGAACCGTAGCGTCGAGATTAGGTTTTTTCAGGAGAGGCTGGACCACAGCTTGTTTGAAACTGATCGGAACTGAACCATGCTGCAGACTAGTGTTTATTAAAGCCATAATGCTCTGCCCAATGATAGGCAGTAGTTCTTTGAGGAGACATGAAGGCAAGATATCCAGAGTGCAGTTTGTGGGATTCATATTTGAAACAATGTCACTGAGCTGAAAAGAGAGATAAGCTGAAACTGGCTGAAAGAGCAGGATGGGGTAGTTAGTGCAGATCAGAGCACTGCGCGGGTGCATTCTCATGCACCCGCACCCGCCCGCACCCACAGGAATTTGCCCACACCCGCACCTGCACCTGCAGTACCCGCAGATGTACACCCACACCCGTGCCCGCAGGCAAAATCTGCACCCACGCCCACGCCCGCGCGTTTTTTTTACTCTTACACCCGCAGTTACCCACACATTATATTTTGCGCTCGCAGTACCCGCAAATAATTTAATTGCACCCGCACCCACACACGCAGTTTTTAGACATCTGCACCTGCACCCGCACCCGCGCCCGCATGGTTGTCTGCGGGCTGCCCGCAGGTGACCGCGGGTATTGCGGGTGTGACTGCCCCGCGCAGTGCTCTGGTGCAGATGGATCATCATGAGAGGGAGAAATCTGAGAACGTATAAGATGGATCTTGTCTGTGAAAAGCTTTAAAAAGACATTACACGTGTTGGAAGTTGCATTGGCGAAAATGGGAGAAGAGGGATTGGTGAGTTTATATATTGTACTTAACAGCACTTTTGGCCCATGTGAGTTCCTAGCAATAATATCAGAGAAATAGCTAGTTTTTGCTGATTTAACAGCATGCTGGTATGATTTTAAACTATTAATTAAAATTTGATAGAAAACTTGAAGCTTGTCTTTTTTCCATTTATGTTCTGCTTTTCTGCACACCTGCCTGAGTGTGCAAGTAGTGCTGTTTAACCAAGGCTGAGTTTGAGGTGTAGGTTTCCTAGGTTTCAGAGGAGCAACCTTGTTCAGAATATTAGCACATAATGAGTTAAACTGGCCAACAAGCTCATCAGAAGTAGTACAGGGAGAAATAGTAGTTTTATGGTTATCAAATATATCAAGGTTTGTATCAGAAAAGAGCTTGGCCATGGTGGAATTGATGGAGTGAGTGAAATAAAGACATTTGGAAGTGTGGAGAACAGGACAAGATAAGATGGAGTCAAACAGAACAGGATTGTGATCAGAAATACCAGCATCTACAACCATAACATTGTCAACAGGAAAACCTAATGTGAACACCAGATCAAGAGTATGACCATGCTCATGCACAGGGACCAGTACAGACTGTGTTAAATTAAAAAAAGTCAACAAGATTCAAAAAGTCTTTCACCAGAGGCTTTGAATCACAGCAAATGTGAATGCTAAAATCCCCAATGATTAAAACCTTGTCATAACGAGGCACAGTGAAAGAAAGAAAATCAGAGAATTCTTGAATAAAGTTCTTATTGAAATTAGGTGGTCTGTAAACTAAAGCAACCAGTAAAGGGCTAGTTAGATCATTGCTATTAATGCACCTCAAAACAAGAGAACCGGATGACTGACAACTGCCTGCATTTATACTGCCTATTAAAAACTGTGGCCAAGCCACCACCTTTCCTGCTGGCCCTTGGGGTGATAAAAAAAGCCACAATTAGGAGGAGAAAGTTTGCACAGAGGGCTGGAGTTGCCGACGGTCAGCCAGGTTTCTGTTACAAATAAAAAGCGTAGACCCTGTGAAATGAAAAAGTCATTTCAGATAAATTACTTATTTGACACCGATCGCGCATTTATCAACGCCATTTTTGCGGAGACCGTAGGTGAGGGAGTTGTGGATGGATTTCGCCAGTATTCCAACTCACGAAGATTTCGATGATTCACGCCATCACTTTTGACGCGCCGTCTTGCAGTGAAACGAGAGCGCGACAAGGAACGGATGACAGGGATGAGGCCGTCAGTGTTGATGCTGACAGGCGTGCACAAACTGTGACGAGCGCTGCAATGTACAAAGGGAGGGCGGCGAGCTATTCCAAGAGCAATGCAGAGTTTATAAGTCCTGGGCGGAAGACGAGACGAGCAGTTCAGGTGTAGGAGGTCCGATGTCGAAAATGAGTAACCCATAGTGAACAATGAAAGCAGACCCAATGAGAGACACAATACACCATGCCAGATGTTCCACAGGTCCTTTTTATATGCAAAAAATATCAGGAGCGGGCGAAATGAATAAGTCACAAGCCCAATTTCCCTTGTCACGTAAATAATCCGAAACCTTCCGTCCATAAAATAAACTCGCACATGGCCAAGTTAGAAATAAAACCACGATAGCCAGCTAGCAGCCAGTAATGGCACCTAGAACCAGCATTAAATTTAGAGAAGTAGTTGGAAAACTACCATCTCAAAACAAAACGCAGTAAACTGACCACAGCAAGAAAGCGGAAACTTACCTTGCAAGTAGCCAGGTTGGTTCAGGCATCTGGAGTAGCGAAGGTTCGCATTAGGCTGGTGGGAAATATTCAGGACCAAAGTTGGATAAACACATCCAGGTGAGAGCAGTCCAGAGTTACAGTCCGATACCATTTCAGTTGCAGAGTTTTTGGTGAATAAACAGATATAAGAGGGAACAAGATGAATTACTCAAAAAACACAGACAAATACTATGTAGTAGAGCTGGGGAGCAGCGGCAGACATTCACGCCAGCGTACACTAATACCGGAAGTGTGAAGTAAACACAAGATAAATAACACACAAGATAAATATCTAGGAAAGCCTGTACAGATCCACTTTTTTGCCAGTTTTCAATGTCATATTTTTTCCAACCTGATTTTGAGATAGTGACTCAGACAGGATTAAGCCCAGTTTCAGAGTTCAATCATTGTACATTACAAATGGCATCCATTTTCCTGTGGGGTCAGATCAGTATCATGACTAGACGCCAAGTAGGTGCACACTTGGGCTGTACTTTATTCTAGATGGAGAACTCTAAAACAAAACTCAGTGAGTCTACTCAATCACACAATCTTGTTTTCATGACACAATACTCGCCGATAACTAACTGGATGGTCCCTCTCCTCTTTAGACAGCATGACATAGCGTCCGTGGTTTCCAAAAAGAATTTCATTTTGATTCATCTGACCACAAAACAGTTTTCCATTCTGCCTCAGTCCATTTTAGATGTACTTTGGCCCAGAGAAGATGGTGGTGTTTCTGGATCTTGTTCACATATGGCTTCTTCTTTGCATGATACTGATCTAGCTTGCATTTGTATATTACACTGTGAACTGTGTTCACAGACAAGGATTTCTGGACGTGTTCCTGGGCCCATGCAGTGTATTCCAGTGTAGAATCATGCCTGTTTGTAATGCAGTGCCACCTGAGGGCCCGAAGATAACGAGCATCCAATATTGACCTTCGGACTTATCTCTTGCACACAGAGATTTCTCCAGATTCTCTGAATCTTTTGAGGGTATTATGTACTGTAGATTCAAAGTATTCACAATTTTACACTGTGGAACATTTTTCCTGAAATTGTTCTACAAAATTTTAGATGTAGTTTCTTGCAGATTGTCCATCCTCACTTCAGAGAGGCTTGGTCTTTTTATACCCAGTTATGTTACTGACCTGATGCCAATTAACCTAATTAGTTGCTAAATGCTCCTCCTGCTGTTTTTTATTAGTACCGCTGCCTTTTTCAGCCTTTTTTTGCCCCTCTCCCAAATTTTTTGAGATGTGTTGCTGCCATCAAATTCAAAATGAGCTAATATTTTTCATGAAATGGTAAAATGTTTCACTTTCAACATCGGATATGTTGTCTACATTCTATTGTGAATAAAATTTGGGTTTATGAGATTTGCAAATCATTGCATTCTGTTTTTATTTACAATTTACACAGCATCCCAACTTTTTTGGATCTGGGGTTGTACTTTGCTATGGCAAACGAAGGATAAATATGCAAATATTATCAAGTTATAGAACAAGTTATTGGTGAAGTTGGCAGGGCTCCCAACTCTCCAGCATTCGGCGTGAGATTTAGTGGCATATTTACGTTCCCGTGCTGTATGTCAGCAATTATTCAATCAGCGCATTTGTAAGAGATTCTCAGGCGGAATTGAAGTCCTTGTGCATGGAGGTTTATCAGTTTCACATGCGTCACGGTGGATTTCACCACTAGTAACATGGAAATCAATTATGACTCTGGACTTCTCACACTTTTCTTTACTCAGGGGTTGAAAGCAACAGAATTGCATAAAAACATTTCAAATGGTCTTATTTCATTTAAACAATTTGAACAATCATGAAACACATGCATTGCGTTGATTGAATAATTGCTGACTATGGCACGGGAACAAGAATATGCCACTAAATCTCACGCGGAATGCGGAAGAGTTGGGAGCCCTGAGTTGAGAATCGTGATTGTGCAGTATTGTTACTTTCCATTGGCAATCAAATTATTAATGGGCTAATGTTCCCAAGTTACAGCTTCAAATTATTGGAAAAGTTGGTTTATTTCAGTTTCATTCTTTTTTCAAGTTCTGTTCTGAGCTTGCATGAGAGGACAGCTTGGTCTCATCTAAACTTGTGTTTTCACCAAATGCAAAGCAAATCCTTCATGTACTTCATACAAAGTCAATAATTAGACATGAACGCAAGCCAGAAGACATGAGATTGTGCCAGGCAACACGTGACTTGGAAGAAACTTGATGGGAATGGTGCGAATGATGCAAAATTTCTGTATTGCGCAAGCAGTAAATATTCAAATTGAGGGAGAAATTTGTGCAAATATAGTAGTGTTCCAAATAGCATCATTGCTACAGGCAGCTACATTGGATAGCTAAACGATTTATTTCATGTTACACTGGATTTGTGTTATATATCAAAAGAAAGCAGAGAATCTGCTCTTTCTGATGATACCCAAATATGCAAATTTTTGGCTATCCTCAGAATAGTTTGGCTCAAAAGCATAAGACATTATCTTGTTTGTCTTCAACTCACTGCAATGTATATTTAATCCAATTTTGATGACTTTTGGTGAAATATTTCTGAAGGATATCTATTAATGAAATTTTTTTTGCTTGTTTTCACACATTTTCTCCTGAGAGCTAATCTGCATAACTAGACTATGGGATGTTCGTTCGTCCGAAAGACATCGATAGCTGCGCTGTGTAAAAAAACAGATGAAGTCATCAGAATACGACCTAACACAGCTGATCAATCATGTGGTAAAATGGCTAAATACAATGCTGAAATAACTTAAATTTAGGCTTATTTTCACCAGAATATTGTGCTTGAATAATTGAATTAAGTACTGTAACACTTGCACTTCTTGGATAGCTTATAAATCGTAGTATTTTGAAAGGTTTATTTACAGTATTGCGCCAGTTATACCAAGGCTTGTTGTGACTATTACATGAATGTGAGCTGTGAGTATGATCACCGTCAAGGCGTCATGAAAAAACTGAGAGACATGTAGACATTGGCCGGCAAAGTGGTGATGAATGTACACAGAAGTGAAATTAAAATGATAGGTAAGCCATTTTGTTATTCCAGTTTACTAAATGTGAAGGGGTAAATTCAAGTGTAAATCGGAAGTAAGGTGAGGAAAGCTTAACGTGCTCAACTTATTTTGTTTTTGTCTCAGTTCTGGTACATAACAAATTATTGCCTTGCAAATTTGCAAATCATGGGCAGTGGGCAATGAATGCACATTTTCAGGATTTTATATCATGTATATCGTAATAAGACACGTCACGTTGCATGTACAAGGTACATGATGATGATTGTGATATCATTTTGTGTTATTTTGGCCAGGCATTTCATAGCCTGGCATGGCTATGAAGTGCTAATGAAATTTTACAAATCTTGGACAGGATTTGCGTAGATCTGCACCGCAGTGGGCATTTGATACAATTGTATCGCTCAGAAAAGTACCCACAAACTGACAAGTCTATCTTGCTAACCAGTTTACAAAGGTTGCACCTTTAGCACATGAGTTAACGCTCAATTCAGTGGCAATCAAATAGGCAATGAACGGATGCAAATTATGCCTGAGAAGATCTATGTTGGTCTTTCCCCAGATAGTTCGAACTTCAAGGAGAACAAAGCTAGGGCTTTCCCTGCATTGTGAAATTCGGTGGTCTACATCCCAGATGTAAGCCAGTAAGTTGTATATTCTTTAAAACCAACCTCTCCAGGCCCCAAAAGGGGAACTAGTATTGATTTTTTTTCCCCCTCAATGTAGACATATTGTTAGGCCAAAACTTTTTTTTTATAATGAACTGAATGTATATGTTTATATATTTTAAATAACTTTTACAGAATCATTTCTGTTTCCCACAAACATATCGAGATGTTGTGACCAGCCTTCACTAGTTTTTCTATGTAACCAGTACCTAGCCATCCATACCAGTATCATGACGTACAGCTGATTCCATAGCATTTTGATGCTACCAACAACTGCAGTTTAAGTCCCGATCAAATCATGCAAGTTTCTGTTCAGACTTTCAGTGTCATCAAAAAAAAAAAACGTATATTTTCATGCATTTTTCATGCATGCATTTTCATGTTGGGTCATTCACAGACCCAACATGTTCAACACTCTATCTCCATAAATCAAGGAATTATAAGGTTTTGTTTTATTGGGGTTTTTTTTTTAAGAGAAAGTCTCATATTAAAACCTGTAAATGCCAATACATTTTAATTTTGTAACATTTTGCATTGCAGTCACACTCATGCTGCTCTCCTTAGGAGACCATTTCATCACAGTAAAGATGGATATTTAAATTCATTTTACCACCATGAAAATAAATCAAGTTTTAAAAAATTTTAAAAAGTATAATAAAATAAAAACGCCAATTATACCGTGTTCATCAACTGTACGTTACATTTTCTGCTTTCATTTAGATGCTATTTTTATTGAACTAAGTCATGTGTGTCAGTTTTGATGTTACTATAGGCAAGAATGTGTGTATTTCAACCAAAAAAGCTGCATAAACCATATTGCACATTGTGACAACGTGCAGTGCTTTTTAAAAACTTTTCTTGTTCACCACATTAATTTTGGGCACAAATTTCTCATTAATCTGCAATTTCTGAAAGTGGGAAAAGTTAGATACATATATTACATACATACAACATACCGAGGGTTTGGAGCGCAATGGTTATATGTCCATTTTAGAGGTTTTGAGAAAAATTTGATTTTTAGGTTTGCAAATGTTCTATTAAATCAGGTACATCATTTTTATGTCAGTCACTCTTTTACTGCCTGGTTCAGAAGTATACTGAACGTGTAAGTTTTCATAAGTGTGGTGCTGCAACATCATGGCAAAATTGCCAAAATGGACGTCACCTCCATGCTCCAACAATTCTAGCACTTGATGTGACACACAATGGCGATAGATTGAGGTTAAGTTTGTTTGCAATGGAAGACAGATGATTCTGTAATAGTATTCATGTTTATTCATCAAAATATCAATGTTTAATTCATATAAGCAGATTTTGTTGGACAGACCACAAAATGAAAATGTGAATTCTGTTTAAAACTGAGGCGCATGGACATATAATTATTGTGCTCCAAGAATTAGCTGATAGAAATGTGTGACAGGAGGTAAAAATCTCAAAATCACAAAATTTGGAAATATCACCATTGTGCTCCAAACCCTCAATACATTAGCTTCACTTTTATGGACATTTCGGGCCCTATCTTACGCCAGAGTCCCTAAACCCATTATTTGGGGATTTCGCATTGCGTAAGAGGCGTTCCCCCGCGTAAGTTGCTATCTTGCACACCTGCCTATATCCGTAAAACACCAGCGCTACCCGTTACATTATGCATAGGCATGGTTTGGACGTTACGCCAGTTAAACCAATCAGTGTGCCAGGTGCCACTGCCTTTCGGAGCAGGCTGCGCTATCCCAAATCCTCAAACTGAAACCCGTGATGGAGAGAGGAAGGTCGCCACGTTTCTCCGTTGACGGTAAATTGCCCGTGCATGAGGTCAAATCCAGTTAGGGAGGATCTGTTTTGTTAAGTTAATCATGAATTGTATTATTATTATTATTACTTGACATTGACAAATTGTTTAATGTTTGGTATGTAGTTAAAAAATAAATAAATAAATAAATCAAGCCTATCCCTTTTTCTGATGGAAACTTCAAAAAAAAAAAAAAAAAAAAAGTTTTTCGCCATGCACTTCCAACTCCCTCTCCCCTCTGAAATGAAGCATAGAACAAAAATCCCATTTTAGAAAAATAAAATTAGGTATATGCACTGGCACTCAGCGACGTAACTTTTTTTTTTTTTTTTTCCCCAGCGAGGCGGCATTTCAGAACTCTTCAGCGAATGAGGGTAATTCTGGTGACAAGTCGTGGTTTCGTCCCATTTACATTTTCCAATCGGACAGTTGTCTATTTTTTTTACAGCAAGTTGCATGACCGTGCTGCAAAAACAGGTGTACATACTTGTCGCCGAAATTACCTTCATTCGCAAGAGAGTTCTGAAATGCCGCTCTCTCTGGAAAAAAATTTCCGTTGCTGAGTGCTAATGCATAGGGCTCTTGTGAAAGCCCAAATGCGGGTAGCACGTGGTTTTAGGACCCGCTACACGCTTTCCTTAAAGTGTGTGGTCAAGATAGCAATTTTAGGGAAAGCATATAAACACGCCCACGGGCACACCTCCAGGCGCAAATAAAGGATTAGACATAATGCATAGCGGGTAGTGTGGCCGCAAGATATCGTTTAGGGATAGTGGAAGCTGCTAAATGCGTAATTCACGGGTTGCGGGTAGTGGCAACGGGTAAGGCAGTGTGAAAGATAGAGCCCTTCATCTTCTGCCCAGAAATTGAGAGCAAGAATCATTTTTCACTGCATTTAGCAGGTCTCGTCCCATAGACTAAATCCGTTACATAAAGTTTTTCACTGTCATTCTCTGAAGGAAAGCTCAAGTTCCAAGCTTTCTTACGATGTATTGTGAAGACATGTAGGACACAAATAGACAGTTTATTATAGTAAAAAATACATAAATAAAATATTTTGTTGAATTTTTTTTTTGTGTGTGCCAGTGTTTTTACTTAACCAGTTTGTCCTCATGTAGGCCAGTTGGGAAAGAATTAAAGCAAGAAAATGAAAACGATCCTGCCCTCAAATTGAGCTGAAAATTTTCTTTTCATTTGGTGAAAATGCACTATAACTCTTTCCCAACACAACTGCCAATTCCTGGCCAGATATGACCAGCAAGAAAGGTTATCAAATTTTTTGAGATCATATTTCTTATTCCTCAGTGAAACTTTGTGTTATGCATCGGAAGAAAGTTGAGAATCTGCTCTTTCAGATGATGCCCAAATATGTTCTGCTATCGTTGAAATAGTTCACCTCCTTAAAGCACATAATATCATTTTCTTGAAAAATCCTTTATGATCGCTTGCACACGGCGAACGTTGTGTATCCATTGCAACCCGATTTGTTTTCACTCATCATCCCTCAAAAAGCATTGATCAAAATGACGGAAAGTGACACCTTCATTGTATCTAATATCCATTCTAAGGAAGAGTTGGACCTAAAATAGTTGTCCAGAAGAGTTTTCTCATGGAAACTGTTTGGAATGGAGGGATATTTTATCAGAAGATGAACAGCCTATGACTTCAAAAAAATAAATATTTTGATGATTTATTTTTTTGTGTGTGTGTGGCAGTGGTTTTCCTTAGCCATTTGTCCTCATGTAGGCCAGTGGAGAATGAGTTAGCGGAAACCTTCTCTCTCTTTGTAAATATTGTCTAAAATGCTCCAAATGTACTTATTAGGGGATGTAAAATAAAAAAAAATAGACCCTACAAAGTCAAGTAATGTTTTTATAATTTTCGAAAGACAAACTTTACAACTGGTTCAAGATTCTGGAGGCCGCCATCTTGAATGACATGCAATGCACTGTGGGCTGATGATGTTTCATCGTTGCTTCACTTTTTCTTGGTTATGCAAACTTTGTTGATTCATTTGTATACATCTTAGTGAGGAGTATTTGGCACTGCTACAAGATTTGGCAGATTCTCCCTTCACAGCTGGAACCAGAATATCTCTCAAGTGAGGATTAAAGTGAAGTGGAAAGCGAAGCAGAAGAGGAAGAAAATTCATCTTTGGTTTCAAATGCTGGCACTGATGATTCTGGAACAGAAAATCCGGTTTAAACATCCAACATTGGTAATTTATTAAACTAATAAATTTATTATTATCGCTGTGTGACTACGAGTGTGCAACTGCTCGTCTTCATATTTATATTTTCACAGGTGTCAGCACCTCTCCACACTAACACGTTCCATCTC
Organism: Gymnothorax javanicus; assembly: GCA_029692085.1. Classification (NCBI taxonomy): domain Eukaryota; kingdom Metazoa; phylum Chordata; class Actinopteri; order Anguilliformes; family Muraenidae; genus Gymnothorax; species Gymnothorax javanicus. Next base: position 145,579,457 of record CM056193.1, read on the forward strand.
TTTTCTATCTTGGCTGTTAATTAAGAAAAGTAAATGGTGTGAAGTAATCATGTATCATAAGGTGAGTTTACTGAAGAGCTTTTATTGCTCTGGTGGCTCATCACTGAAAATCCCATAATGCCGTATTTGAAGAGGTTAAATACACAACTCATCAAATTATCAACCAAAAACATTCATGTTGTGGCCCTTATTCCTGGTGGTTGAAATAATTGCACCAATGATTCCGCTATCAAGGACCTTGCAATTTAGCTAGCTGGCATAGTGTGGAATAATATTGCTCAATATCCATGGTCGTTCAAACTGCTTTATGGCCATGTTTTTTAGAGGCCAGTGATCTTCGTTTCTGGTCTTGGAGAACCGCATGGTCTGCTGGTTTTTGTTTTCACCTTGATATCAACTATCAGTTTGGATCCCAGTAACCAGCTGAGATCAGTTGACTAAATATTAGCCTCGATAGATTAATTGCTGAGAAAGACAAAAACCAGCAGACACTGCGGCTGCTTGGGACGTGGGATGAAGATCACTACTGTAGGCTATTCATCAGTACTATGCATTCGACTAATAGGGGTCAGGTGTGAGGCATATATTGATTGAATTGAAAAGTGGTTAGCAGAAAAAGGAGGGGACATCTGCTTGAGAAAACAAAATTTGCTGTTGAAAAAAATCAATTGGTGAATCAAGCAACATCAGGGGAGTCTCCATAAACCCACACACAAATGCAGTGAAGTGCACAAATGCCAAGCAGTTTGTAAATGCAGGTTCAACAGTGTGCATATAAATGTAACAAAATCCAAAATTATTTTTCATTGAAAATTGAAGATGCTGTTAAATAGAGTACTGAAGTGTGATGTCATGTTTATATGGTTGCAGTTTCTCTGGATCTAAACAAACTTTTCAGATGGTGGAGATAGGGTAGGATAAATCTATCACTGTTTTGTTCCAGAGTGTAATGATCAATCAGAAAATCATACTCGCAATTTTTATTGCTTTCCTATAGATCCAGTTCAAAGGAGAAGATTATGACAACCCTGATAAGGTAGTTGGATATTTATTTCATGTTAAACGCAATGAGATGTGCTGATAATGGTCATAACATTACGTTTCAATGCGAGATTGCAAGGACGGGAATCTGAATAATGAATTTGAAAAAAATATCTATGCTTTTTCAGTTTAAAGTGGAAAACATCTTAAACATTGATCAAGCATTGAACACAGCATATAAACAGTTTAAACGTACCTGCTGACATTTCTTTGAAATGGAATTTTGTTGGGCTCCTGTGAAACTGTGGCTTAAATGATTGTTTTGATCCTGGAAAATCGGTACTAAGGAAACATGATGTCATCACCTTGGTGCTCAAATATTTGTTAATTTGGAAATACTTTTGTGTAAATTGAAAATTATTCTATGGAGCAAATCATATGGATATCTAAATCCTTAAGCTGGGTTTACACATAGGCACGATGCATTACAAATATCATTTTCCCGTCATTCGTGGCACATTTGTGATATTTGTAACGTGACTTAACGCATCTGAATAGGGTTCTTAACAGCGCGTGTCGGTTCGTGCCATTCATGATATTCGTGGAGCATGTTTTTGGCTGCCAAAAAATTTTCCACAAATGTCGCAAATCACCCTCGATTCATGGAGTTTGCAACTGAGCGTGTCAATTCGTGGTGATTAGTGGTGATTCTTAATAGAGCGTGACAGCATTCGTAGTGTATTCTTGCCATTCTTGGAGCCCATACTGTCACGCGTCGTTACGAATCGACACAAAAGCTGTCAAGAACTGAACTGAATGACGTGTGACGCCTCTGACCCGAATCATCAAATTCAATTAAAATTCGTGATCCTCGGTCACGAATTCAGATTCGTGGCATTCGTGACTTGTCCTCGTTATGTGTAAACCCAGCATTAAATGCTTTTGCGAACCCCCTGCATGAATTTTTTCTTGATGATATTGATATGACTCCATAATTGTCATCAGTGGCGGGTGGTGGACGGAAAACCGAGGGGGCGGAAAACATCCCTTGAAACGGATGAGATTAGTGACCCGATTTCAACCATTGTTCTTGGTCAACATGTTAGTTTCCCTTATAATGAAATGTTTAGGTGAGTGAATAATAAATTCTATAAAAATGTTTAATTCACATGCCTAAATAGGCAACTCTTCATGAAAAAACCACTGTGGATTTTCCGCGTTAAATTTTGTCACATCCTAAGCAAGTCGTCAAACCTGTGCGTAATGATTGTTTAATTGAAAACGATTGAAATGCGCTCTTTTTTGCGTTCAACTGATGCGTTTGATTTCTCTTCTTAACAAAGACAATTAGCTACACCTGAGAGGGGAGGGTTAAAGTGTCTTTTACCAGGGAAATTGACTGAAAACAAATCAAGACTAATAAGCAGTTTAAAGATATGTTTATCGCCCTCCTTGTTCTCTGTCCACCACCCGCCACTGATTGTCATGTCAGTCAAACTTTCCACACCAGGACCCAAGGCCAAATTTCAAATAAAAGCTGAACAACAGGCCGACTGCCACTTCAAATTTTTCTGATAATACACAGTAACTTTCCCTTAATGAGCTACTGTATTCGCTGTGAATTCTAACATGTACATGGTGTAAAATACCATGAATGATCAAGTCATTGTGGATTACATGTGTTTGATTTTTTTTTTCATCAAGCGATTTGATACACTACTGAAAACAATAAAGTAGAGATATCAAACAGTCCAAGTCAAGAAAGAGAAAATTTGCAGCCACATAAGGCGGATAATTTGCCACCATGAACCACATAAAATTGATGCAAACAATAGATGACCTTGTGCTGGATTCCCATGTGGATACCCAGTTTTAAATTGCATCAACACATGCATTTTCATGATATTCCCTCTATGTGTCCTTGAGTCTCTCAGGCAAATATCAGTAGCAGGGTATTAGCCTAATACTATATTTCTCATTTGCCAGTAATTTTTTTGCCATGTGTTCCTGAGCACATCTGGTTTTCAAAATGCAAATATCTTTAAAATCTCAGGAGCACTTTGGTAAACAAAACTGGTGTCTTCAATACAATGATTAAGGTAGTCAGGCATTCCTCTGAGTTCTCATTTAATCGCTGGATATAACACAATGTCTGTCTTGTCTTTGGGCGTTTATTATAGTCCTCTTATCCACTCTTGCCAGCCGACAGAACTCCATTCATTATTTTAAATAAACGTGTTTTAGGGTCCTGGATGTTGTATTACAGTTTTTGGTCTACAAAAGGGGAAGACACCCAACATGAAGCCTCTACTGTTGGTGTAGTAGTTATTGATTGTTACATTTCACGCTTGAACAATTTATTTCTGAATCCTTATTCGGAGTCCAGTAATAAACCTACCTCTTGTCTTGTGCACAGATAGACAGGTAGACAGAATAGAAAGATGACATTCCTTTGGTGGAAACTAAGACCATTCCTGGACATAATCAATCATTATGGAGATTATTTTAAATATGATGACACATGCTCATAGTGAGTCATAAGGGGGCTATTCTTTGCTCCTTCAATGTTGTTTTTATCTTTTTTTGAGACTATTATTAGCAAGAAGTTACATGCAATATTCAGTTTACTGGATATAAACAGGGGTGGATCAAGGAATTTTGGAAAGGGGGGATGCAGCCCCCCGAACATCAAGCCTGGATTGGATTTTCCCTTCCCCAGAAAAAAATTTGAAAATTAAAGTGCAAAATCTGGGAACAAAATTCAAGGTCTTAGAGTTAGCTGAAAAAAGCATTTTTTTTCTTTAACAATTATCTCTATTTAAGGTATAAGTTTGCACTTGACTCTGCAAAGACAATCAAAACAAAGAGACTTAGGTCCTATTCCGATAGAAACAGACGAACTGTGAAAATGATCAAAGCATCCATCAGGATACATCATGGATTAAACATTTAAAACACAACATTAAAGTTGTTTTCTTTCATGGAGAATAGTATTTAATTCACTTTGAAGTGAATTTCCTACTTGCACATTAGGCATATTCAGTAGGCATGCAGAGCTACAAAATCATCTTCTGGAAATTTTTAATTCTCACTTAATGGGTTGATGAAGAGCATTCTTCGGGGGTATCTATAGGCGTACATATCGATCACTTTGTCATAATCAAGTTTAAGATCCAGTTGCACTGGCACAAACGTTACTCTAAGATTTAGTGCTGTTATCACTACTTAAACAAACGTCATAGCTCGTCTTATAGTTAATCCATATAGGACTGCATACAACAGACAATGTACAGTTGTCAGAATTGAATGGTCACTTGCTATTTTACACATTCAGCTATAGAAATTATTAGTATTGAAGAGGCCTAGTTGTCCCGTGTTAAAATATAGCATTTAAACTGTAGTACAATAAATACTCAGAGGATTAACTTAACTAAAAGTGTCAATATCACAACGTAAATGCTTTAATAAAAGTAGAAATCCTGCATTTAAATTAGGAGTGAACTCGTCCATAAAACCGTGTTTCAGCTTGGCTTGCTTGTGAATATTCAATAACTGATCCTGGTGTGCCATTTAGTGATAGAATATTGTAACTGCGTGCATAAATTTGCAGCTTCATGTCCGCTGGCATCAACATCTGTACAAAGATACCCTGCCGAGCCCTGTTGTTCTTGAACGTGCCAAATCCAGATAATCCTTATGATGAATTACATTCATATTTTAATTTGTAACGAGTAACGAAGTGGCCAGTGTCAACGAACAAAGTGAAAGTATACTTTTATCTTTTAAATGTAGTAGAGTAAAAGTCAAAACTCAAGTAAAGTACAAATCCTCAAAAAATAAAAACTACTTAAGGAGGCTACTGTTCGTTACTATACAGCTCTGACCATCACAAAGAGGGCGAACTCATTTTTTTTTTGACGAATCCCCCCGGTAATTTCATTTTCCCGTTATGGTCATTTTTCGAGCTTTAAGCCCTGTGTGTAATGTGCTAAAAAGGCTGTCTTCGAAAAGTCAGTTTGCAGAAATAAATAAATTCGCCTATGATAAAGAAATTGGTCAGCAGAGGGATTGTAAATGTGTCATTTTATACTCCAGCAGACAATAGTTTTGACACACCCACATTTTTAAAACAATCAATTAGAATAGAAGTAAACATCAATTATTTTACAAAAAAACTTACAGTAAATCTTTCTTCCTAACCATTTCCAATAACTCCTGAGAAAACTAGAATATTTTTTTCGACCATATGGTAACAAGGGTTTGCACTACTTTGGCACTGCACTTGAGGTTTTCTTCTCCTTGATCTTTTTGTTCAATGAGTCCCAAACGTAGTACCATGTGCTATTTGAGGATACAAGTAGACGTTAATCCGCATAAAATTAGAGAGAAACAGAGTACTATAATACAAGTAAGGTATGTCCAACCTTTTGATTGGAACAGTTTGTTTATAAACTGTATACACAGATGAGCCAAAACCTTAAAACCACTCACAGATGAAGCAAATAACTTTGATAATCTGGTGACAACAGCGCAAATGATAAGTGAGCAGTTGGTTCTCTTAGTCCTCGTATTCGATGTGGGGGAAAGTACTTGAGCCTTTGACGAGGACCAAATCGGTGGCGAGACAAGTGGGTCAGAGCATCTCCAAGGCAGGCCTCTCAGGTGCTCCCAGACAGCGCTGAGGGAAAAAGAAAACTGGGGGAGGGAGTATGATGCTGGGAATTTTAAAAGTTTCTGCTGGGCTGCTGAGAAACTCAAATTCACTTATTCTTATTAGTTTACACCAAGGATGGAGACCTTAAATAAGACCTTAAATACACAAGATGACATTTAACAATAGGGAACAGATGAAAGCAGAAGCACAAAGGGTGAGAGCAAAGCACAAGATGGTAATTAAATGATGAGAACTAATTTGGGAAACTGAAAGGATGGCTGGATTGCAGGGAAAAAAATTACGAAAAAACTCAATGTGATAGATAGATAGTCCCCCCTCCCTCACGCCTCGTACCACATTCCTTTTTTAATCTCGACTCACCGTATCCCTGCAAATGCCTTTATTTAACATTTTTTTAAACCTTTATTTAACCAGGGAAATTCCACTGAGAACATGTTTCTCTTTTGTAAGGATGCCTGAGAGAAATTTCCGATAGAAAAGTTGCAGTTTAGTTGGAACAGAGAGAAACAGGAGTGAAGCCCCGTAGGGCAATTTTTGGGGTTAAGGGCCTTGCTCAAGGGTCCAACGGGGGGCTTGAAGCAGCAACTCTTCAGTCACTAGTCAAACAACATTCTAATAGGCTTCCATGCTGCCTTTATATTGCAATAATTATGGTACAAAGACATTTCAATCATTCTTATGCACTTTTTGACATTGGGAAATATAAAGCATGAAAACATAAAATAGGAAGAATATTTACAGTTTAACCCAATTAAAGAGGACACAGTTACACTAATCAAATGCATACAGTGTACATTGCATCTCATAAAATTGTTTAAATGCTTTGCGTAACATAATTGTGATTTAAGCACTCAGGTTGGGAACCAGACGCTGATATCAACGAAACCAGAACACTCACAGGTGGCAGGTAGATACATCTGAATTACATCAGACGCAGTTGGAAAACTGCAGAGGTTAGTTGAGTCTTTAGGTCAGAAAGTTTTGAGACCTACCTTCAAATACAATCTATATCACCAGCCTCTGCAGTCCATCAACAACTAACTAAAATGCCTACAATTTGCCAAGCATTATCTGGCCTTTCAATGGGACCAGGTCATATGGTCAGATGAGACCAAAATAGAGCTTTTTGGCAGCAAAAGTTAGTGTGGACAAATAGACAGCATAAAGAAATGCATCTCATACCCATTATGAATTATGGTGGTGAATCTTTGATTTTGTGGGGCTGTTTCTCTCCCAAAGGCCCTGGACATCTTGGAAGGATACAGTGCTTTGAAAACGTGTTTGAGCCCTCCTCGATGTTCTCTGCTTTTGCATATTTGTCATATTTAAATGTTTCAGATCATCAAAATTCTTTTGATGTTACACAACAACTATACAAGTGTTTGCGGGACACCGCAAAAACAGAGCAGCCCCTCCATTCCACCTGCCATTTTAAGGTAGAAATATATTCCAAGCTATATACCAAGTTACAGCTTTCAGTCATAAATAGTTTTGAAATTATAGTATTAACAAGCCTTTTGAGGGGCATGGTCAGATATCATGAGCTGGTTGTGACCTTGACCTTGCATGGAATTTGCCCAAAAGTTAATCGAAGTTGAGCCCTATTCTAGAGTTAATAGATACCTAGTTACAGCTTTCTATCATAAATTCTTTTGAAGCTATCGTGTTAACTAGCATTTTGAGGGACACGACCAGTCGTCATGACCTTGACCTTTGAAGAGACCAGTGATTATGCCAAAAGAATTCCCCAGGGCTATATTAGCTGTCACTAAAGTATTAGAAGTAAGTTGAAGATAGCAAGAAAGTTAGAGGCAAAACAAAACGGGGGGGGGGCAGACACGGCAGACAAACTTGCGCAAGTACTGAAAGTACTAATAACCTCATAAACACAAAATTCAGTTTTTAAATTAAGATTTCATTTATCTAAGGAAAAAATCTAACCAACCCTACTCAGGGATGATTGCAAAAAAAATTCTGAAGCCTGAAAATTTTTCTTCAGGTTGGATCAAAAGGAATGGGTCATTGATGGGCCTACATCCTGCATTTCGTGGGTCGGCATGAGGAAGTATGAGCTGAGCTTTCAACAGTGATGTAATAACACTGGGTTTGGGCTTTAACTGCCTCATACCTAGGACATCAGGGCCTAAACAATAGCTCTAAAGTCATGCTAGGTTTATGATGGGTTATTCTTAGATTAGTAACCCATGTTCCTCAATGGACACCACTATTAGGATTGATCAGAATTTTCAGCACAATATTATTACAGAAAATCTTATTTTTCCACTGCTGTTGAATTCATATTGGACTGCTAACTCTATATCTAGAATGATTTTTCGAACTTACCCACTAACTAATTAACACACTTTCAAAACATGCAAGACATTTTTTTGAAAATAAAAAATAAACGTAGCACTCGGTGAAGGCTTAAATATAGTTCGGAAAAACAGTTCATGTATAGGGATATAAAATATTGATAAACTATTTTTATTTAACAGGGAAATAACATTATTCACTACGTCGCAATTAATGTCGGCAAAACAGTTGACTTGCTGCTCTATAAGATGACAGTTCAAACTCGTTTTCCACACAGTTCAAAGCTAAGTGTATTCATAGAGAGTGAATCGTTTCGAGCTTGTTAGCTTGTAACCGCCTCTATTCTTACTGGATTCAAGACGATAGCCCAACCGCACAGAACACTGCCCGTGCTTTATGAACTGATAAATTTTAAAGTGGATGACATTAATTAAAGTATTAAGCCAATTCTGACAAGTGAAATTACTTTTAGCGTACGTATGCTCAAAGCTCATTAAATCCATCCATTCTCTATACCTGGAACTGGCGCCCATCCCAGCTGACTCTGGGCGAAAGACAGGGACCCACCCTGGACAGCTCGCCAATCCTTCGCAGGGTGCACACACCATTCATTAGAATTTAATTTTAATATTCAATATCACGACTGCGTATGCTGCGCATGCCCTCGCAACCCGGTGCGTCATCAGTAACATAGCTGCTGCCGTTAGGCTATATGCCATCACCACATTTATCAGTACTAGAAATTAAACTCTAGATTTTCTTCACTAAGTGCACGCTTGACGTTTTTACACACCCAAATGTTTCTCTGGGTACTCAAACATCTAGGTAAGCTGAAAAAGTGCTGATTTTTTTCGATATTAGTCGAGTTTGAATACGGGATTCTTTCCCTTCCCCTTATACAGGATTAGTAAATTCGAAGTACTCACACAATCAGGAGCCCAGTAATAAAATATAAATAGAGTCAATCTTTCTTTCGTTCTCATCAGTTACTTTCTTCTGGGACTGTTGTACTTTCTCTGCGCAGATGGAGTTCAGCTGCATCAGCGAATCTCCGCTGCATCACTCTCATACACTTATGCTGCTCACTAACAGTGTGTCGCTCACATCTCATCTTGTCCAGCATTTCCAACCCACTCAACACTTATAGCAAATAAAGGCTGAACTACAAATATTATCTCTGTTTGTGCAGTGCTGTCATGCAAGTTCGACGCATGCATAAGATAATACTTCATATTTTGTATCTTATCTTAAAAGTTGCTGAAAAGTTACAACATCAAGTAAGCACATCGGCTATAGTTCTAATAATTAAGAATGTGCATGCAATGGTAAATAAATGATAAGCTGCGCAGTTTTTGGGCTGAATTTAAACCATGCTGAAAGTGCGCATAAGGGCGTAGTTAATGCAACTTAGCTAGGTACGTAGCCAGCATACATGAAGCAGCAAAACACAGTACCGTGAATCAGTGTAGGATGTTCAATGTAATGGAAATATACAACTCAGTTTAGGTGCATCTTGAACATTTTAATACAAAAAAGCAAAGCAAGTGTTAGCTACATGCACGCTTATAGGATATCACCTTCAATAGTTGCCGAATACATGCCCGTTATCCAACCTTAGTTAACCAACAACAGCCTTTGCTTCCTTACTGTATATTTGGTAACGTTACATAAAAGATAGGCAAAGCAGTCGAGTCGCTACATAACAAAGCCATTCATCAAATCAACGAATGAAAACATTAGTGTCGTTACACCTGCTCACTTTACCGACTTGGTAATAACGTAAGCCAACAACACAGAATCTCCTGACCAGTGGTACACTCAGAGAACCACAGCTGCTGCACTGTTTGCGAGAACGCGCTTAGAGACAAGGTCCCCTTGAATAAAAATTTCAAAAAATTGTTGCTGCTGTGAAAAAAAGGCACCAATGATTGAAAAGAGAAAAATGAACAGATTATATCGTCGGCCTGCTGATAAAACCTCGTATCTCTAAATTTGATAAGAAACAAAAACTTGTATGTCCACGGTAATAACATAAACATTGCAAAATACAAAATACATTCTTGGAAGAAAAATAGTCATCCCACTCGAACACAGCTCAACTGCATTCTTACATTCAAAATTAAACATTTTTTATGCTCTCTTGTAAAGTTTATCATTTTGAAGATACAAGGTTTTATCAGCAAGCCAACGATATGTTGATCATTTGTGGTAGTCAAAAAAAATTATTCACAGATTTTTCAGAGTGTCTTTTTCAATTGTTCCCCACAGAAAAATTTCTTTTTGCCCCCCATGGCATCACGTGACTTGCAATATCAGCTTGACCGCTAAGCCCTTGTCGGCGTACGTCTCAGCCCTGGTTCAGTATCCAGTACTAATAATACATCCATGCTTTGGACTGGTTGAGAGCGAAAGCCATAGGCTGAGAGCGAGAGGTCTATCAAAGCCCATCTAGGTCTGCTGTCTGTGATCTTTCTGCACTCATGTATCTCGCATTTTATTTATTCCCTCGCCGATCGCCGCACGCCGGATTCCCATCACCCCTGCCTACTTGGCCCCATTTGAAAAAGTGATTTCCCCCTTAGTTACTACATCAATCAATCAAAGTAATTTAATCGATAATTGGATTAAATTTCATAAGACACACCCAAGCATGATTACTGCCAACACTGTTGAATCTAAACATTACAATTCTTACCTTTCTGGGATGTCGCACAGCACTCATTAAAAATTTGAACATGAACAACACCACCTCCCTCCAAAGTCCCACCCTCTTCCCCCCGATTGCCAGACTTCTCCTACTAAAAAAAAAATATAACTGAGTTCGTCAGACTACAAAGGTAACTAAACGTTACAAGGGCATTTTATTTTATACCACATATAGAATTGAATATTATTTAATTATTACTGTTGGTTAGTTTTCACTTACCGGTGCCTCTGAATCTGACTCCATTGACCCGTTTCACTCGCGCTGCTCACTTCCTCGCAAGACGCAATATTTTTTTTTTTCGGAGAGTGAAACGGGTCAATGGAGTCAGATTCAGAGGCACAGGTAAGTGAAAACTAACCAACAGTAATGACATAATATTCCACTCTATATGTGGTATAAAATAACACGCCCTCATAACGTTTAGTTACCTTTGTAGTCTGACGTCCTACCATGAACGTTATTATTGTAATTATAGCATTTAAGACCCGTTTGTTTACAGTCAAATGCGTCGTTTTTTTTTTCTGCCAGAGAGGCGCGTGACTCGCAAGCGGTGACAGCTATAGGCAACTGGAAGGGGCGCTGCGTCGGATAACAGACAGAAAGCTCTGCAAATCATTTTATTCGGACTGAAGAAAATGATTGGTCAGACTTTTAACAGAAATATATGACAACTGAATATTGAAGAGTTTCAACACCTGGTGGATTTCTTTTACATTTTAGTGTGCCATATGCTTATTAGGAGCATTTTAAGATTACAAAAGAAAAGTGTAAAAATGCCAGAAAGGTAAGAATTGCTTTAACATTGCTAAGACCTGTCTAGCAATGCGTAGTGGTAAAAAAAAAAAAAAAAAGCATATGATGCTGAGATCTCAAGAAATTCAAGAAAAGATGAGAAACAAAATTATTGACATCTACCAGTCTGGAAAGGGTTACAAAGCCTTTTTCAAGGCTGAGGTCTCCAGAAAACCATGGTGAGAGCCATTATCTACAAATAAAAAAAAAACTTGGAACTGTGGAGAGCATACCAATGAGTGGCCAGCCTAACTAAATTTCTCCAAGATTTCATCGACGACTCATCAAGGAAGTCACTAAAGAACCCAAACTAACATCTAAAGATTTGCAGGTCTGAATTACCTTGGTCATGATTCCACAATCAGAAAGGAACTGGGCAAAAATGTCATCCATGGGACAGCTGCAAGGCAAATACCACTGCTGATCAAAAAGAACATAAAGGGTCATCTCTCATTTGCCAGCAAACATCTTGATGGCCCCAATACTTTTGGAATAATATTCTGTGGACTGATGAGTCAAAGGTGGAACTTTATGGAAGACATGGGTCTCATTGCAACTGGTGTAAAGCTAACACAATTCCACAAAAAGAACATCATAACGTCAGACCAACACAGTAGTGGTGGTGTGATGGTCTGGGTCTGTTTTGCTGCTTCAGAACCTCGGCAACTTCTCATAGTTGATGAAACCAAAAATTTTGCAGTCTTCCAGAAAATCCTGAAGGAGAATGTTCAGACATAAGATTGTGACCTAAAACTGAAGAGAAGTTTGGTTATTTAGCAGGACTAGCTGAATCACACTTGCAAATCCACCACTGATTGACTCCAAAGAAACAAATTTAAGGTTTTGGAGTGGTACAGTCAAAGTTCTGACTTGAATTCAATTGAGATGCCGTGGCACGACCTTAAACAGGCAGCTCATGCTCAGAAACCATCCAATGTGACTGAGTTAACCCCTTTGCACATAAGTCAAATCCAACTATTTATGTGTTACCCTATTTAAGACTTTATAATTCAAGATTTGAGCTTCATAGAAAGAAGGAAAATGGCTCAACTGAGACTAGACACTGGTAGCATCTAGAATTCTATTTTCATGATTTTGGTAGAGAAAAGGGCTGCAAACACAAAAACTCCATGAAAATTCAGCATTGAAAAAAAAAATACTGACAATTGAAAAATGGCCGGGAATTAGAATGAAACACTTCTGGGATCTCAAACTCCTTGCCCACAAGTGTACTTTTTCTGAGTCCGAAATTCAAAATTATATACTCTTCAGGAGCCGAATAAGACAACTCTCCAAGTGGCTACCCATGCTGTCTGAGCCCTCAGAACTGTCAAATCATAAAATAATCATGTTTTTAACACAAATCAACTTTTGATGCATACAATTCAATATAAATTAATGATTTTCTGGTGGAATTTAGCATGAGTTTATCAATATAGGCGCAGTTGGACATCAATGGTCACCAGTAACCTCTCTAAACCCAAAGCATGCCTTTTCTACATGATAGAGTTTAGAATTGTGTCCATATTTCTTCAGAGTCCACAAGCCAGCGCAGATAATCATTAAAGGATCTCCTTATTTAACGGTCAGAACATTTCACCCTGCAATGAAAAGCCAGCAGTTCCCATATCCGAGCTCGCAAGCTTGTATAAATGCTTTCCTCACCGTATAGGTATAACTCACTAACACAGTCAATGTCGGATTTAGATATGGGCAACATGGGCAGTTGCGCAGGGCGGCATCTTGACAGGGGGTGCCGGCGGGAGCGCAGAAAAAAAAAAACAAAACACTCATTTACTGCCGTCACTTGATTACATAACTCCAGTCAGTGGATTTGAAATATGCACCTGGGCGTGCCGTAGTCAACATGGCTGGCTGCTGGCTGCCTATGTTCTGGAAAAGACACACCTCTTTGAGAGGGGAAGAGGAGAGAGGAGAGAGAGGGGAAGGGTCAAGCCATAGACACATATGTAGATGCTGCATTAGCATCTTTGGCCCGTTGCTCCGATATGTGAGAGCGTCAGCCATATCAGGGAGGGCAGGGTCTGCATGTAAACAAATGCAAGTAAACAAGGAGATGTGGATTTTCTAAATCTATAACGTTTACACTTCTCAACCAATTTCAACAAGCCGTATATATAGGGTTTATGATCTACAAACCCCAATTCTAATTAAGTTGGGACGTAGTGTAAAACGTGAATAAAAACGGAATACAATGAATTGCAAATCCTTTTCAACCTATATTCAATTGAGTACACTACAAAGACAAGATATTTAATGTTCAAACTGATAAACTTTATTGTTTCCTTGGAAATATTCACTCATTTTGTATTTGATTCAATTACTGTGGAAAATTTATACTCTCTGGAATTGGATAAGAAACATGTCAATCTATAGTTAATTACTGGGGAAGTTTCAAGTGGGCGTGACATTCTTGTTGGAAATCATGGCCGTCGTGTCCTTCAGGCTAAAAAGGAGAATGACCACTGCTCCTGTTATCAGCGTTCAGTTCAAAATCCAGCATCTCTCATGGTTTGGGGATGCATTAGTGCATATGGTGTGGGGCACTTGCATGTTTTAAAAAGCACCATGAATGCTGAAAGGTATATAAAGGTTTTAGAGCAACATATGCTCCCCTCCAAACAACATCTATTCCAGGGAAGGCCTTGTGTATTTCAGCAGGACAGTGCAAAACCACATACTGCAGCTATTACAACAGCATGGCTTCGTAGTAGAAGAGTCCAGGTGCTGAACTGGCCTGCCTGCAGTCCTGATCTTTCAGCGATTGAGAACATTTGGCGCATAATTAAACGAAAAGTCCGTCAAAGGAGACCCAGAACTCTCCAGCAGCTGGAAGCCTGTATTTAACAAGAGTGGGATCAAATTCCAATGGCTAAACTCAAGAAACTTGTCTCCTCAATGCCCAGACGCCTCTACTCTGTGTTAAAAAGAAGAGGGGATGCTACACCATGGTAAACAGGCCCCTGTCCCAACTTTTTTGAGACCTGTAGCAGCCATCAAATTTGAAATGAGCTCATTTTGTGGAAACAATTGTAAAATTTCTCAGTTTCAACATTTGTTATGTTATCTCTTTTCTATTGTGAATAAAATACTGGCTGGTGTGATTTGAAAGTCATTGCGTTTTGATTTTATTCACAATTTACACTTTGTCCCAACTATTTCGGAATTATGTGCAGTGCATGTGATTACATCACCTGTGTCAACGGCCCATTGAAATGTCATCACACAGCAAAGGTCTGAAGATTTACTGCCCTCCTACAAGGTTATACTAAAAGGAGGGCATTCACTCTCCCCGTTTTTTTCTCTTTTTTCCCCGTTCTCTTTGTTTCTTCTTCGGCCCAGACACACTAAGCGTGAGAGCGGTGCTTTTGTCTGGAAATCGTGCACACTGTACGGTTCTATGCAACCTAACTATCACCAAAGTGCTTTCAAGTCTGTGGAACTCAGTTAAAATTAAAAATAGTGGCAAAGCCACTGTGCCAGCTTGGCCAGACATGGCCAAAATTGAACTTGGCCTAGATTCACATTAGGGCTGGGTATCGTCAAGGACGTCTCCATACGATAGCTACCTCGATACAGTGCCGGACGATTCAATACATACCTCGATACAGTGCCGTCCGATTCGATATGATAACGATACCGATACAATAACGATATAGGCCATATATTGCAAAACTCATCATTTTTTGAAATGGTAAAAATGGTGCTGAGAATAGAACTTTCTAACGACTTATGTAATCTAGTAATAGGTTGCTACATCTCAATACATTGGTAACTGAGTCAACAATCTATTTTGATTAATTTTTTATGTTCAAATTTATTTAAGATAAAGTGCATATTTCTTATACGCCATGAACATTACATTTGTTTTTCACTGTAAAAATGAAAAGTGCATGGCATCTTCAGTAACTTAAACTATAGCAGCTCAGGGAAAAAAAACTAAATTTCCCACTAAACTGAACACTGAATAACATGAAAATTAAGTGCATGTTGAGTATCATTCTCACATTCATATTCACTGCAAACATGAACAAGGTCACCGCCAAAATTATGGCCATTAGTTGCCATTTTGGCCTACATATGGCTTAAAAATAGGTCAAATCAAAAACCCGTCTGACATACGATCGATGAAGCTTTCATGCATCTACAGTACAAATCTGAGTGTCGTAGCTCAAAGGACAAGAGAGTTACAACATCTGTTTTTGTGCTTTTCATGTAGCACCCCCTACTGGCCATTAGTGGTCAAATTTGGCTGGAAATCGAACTCAGCCTACATCTCATAGGAATACATGGACAAGACAAAAATAAAAGGGATCGATCAAATACTGAAGATGAAAGAGTGCTAACAAGGTCATCACCAAAAATTACAGCCATCTGTTGCCATTTGACCTACATGTATGTATATTGCATAAAACTTGGTTAAATAAAAAGTCTGTCTTGATGTGTGATGACCCCTTGCCATAGCTACCTTCCATAAAAATTTGAGCATTCGAGCGCAAAGGATAAGGGACTTATGGTCATTTTTGTATTTTTGACTAAGTGCCCCATACTGGCCAAAGCAGTGGGCCAATTCGACTCAGATTTGAACGTGGCCAAGATTGTATGCCCATACATACACATGCAATATGAAATGGTTCCATCAAAAATAGAAGGCGCTGTAGTGCTGACAAAGTTGCAGGCAAAATCCCAGCAATTGACTGCAATTTGACCTATATACCGCTTAGAATTATGTCAAATCAAAAACCCTTCTAATATGAGATGGCCCCTTGCCATAGCTACCTTCCATAAAAATTTGAGCGCTCTAGCTCAAAGGATAAGGGTCTTATGGCCATTTTTGTGTTTTTCATAAAGCGCCCCCTATTGGCCAAACTAAGTCTAAGAGGCAAATCTGATTGATTGATTATCGAACTCAATCTGCGTCTCACGACTATGCAGCCATGCACCGCCAAGCGGGCTAAAAATCTGAGCAGTCTAGCTCAAATGGTAAGGGACTTATGCCCATTTTTGTGTTTTATAATGGCCAAAGTGGTGGGCTGTTCGGTCCAGAAATTGAACTCAGTTGAGATCTTATGGTCATACATCCACATATAAAAAACCAGAAGGCTACATCAAAAGCTGAAAGCACTTGAGTGCTGACAAGGTCAAAGGTAAAATTGCGGTGATTTCCCGCCATTTGACCTATAAATCTCTTAAAATGTGGTCAAATGAAAAACTCGTCTGATATCTGATGACCCCTTACTACCTTCAGTCAAAATCAGGAGCATTCTAGCTGAAACGGTAAAGGAGTTACTGCCATTTTTGTGTTTTTCATAAAGCGCCCCCTATTGGCCGAAGTAGAGGGCCGTTCGGGCCAGAAATCGAACTTGTTCGAGATCTTATGGTCATACACCGACATATAAAAAAGCAAAAGGATATGTGAAAAACTGAAGGCACTAGAGCGCTGACAAGGTCAAAGGCAAAATTGCAGCAATTTCCCGCCATTTGACCTACATTTCGCTTAAAATTTGGTCAAATGAAAAACCTGTCTGACATGTGATGACCCCTTACCATAAATACCTTCAGTAAAAATCGGAGCATTCTAGCTCAAATGGTAAGGGAGTAATGGTATTTTTTGTGTTTTTCACAAAGCGCCCCCTATTAGCCAAACTAAGAAGCAAACCTGGCCGATTATCAAACTCCATCTGTGTCTTAGGCCTATATGGCCATGCACCAAGTTACATTTGATTTTGCTGAAAAATGTAGCTGCTATCACGCTGACAAGCCAAAAGTTAACGGACGTACGTACTAACGAACGAACACACGACAGACCACCACTAAGCATGCGCGTCATGGCATTAGCCCTTTTGGCCATACGGCCAAGTGGGCTAATAAAAACTACACGCCTCTAATTCAATTAGTTATACGTCCCGCACTGCTGCTAGTTGGTCACGGAAACACACCATTGAATAACTTATCCGAATTGGGAAGAACATTACTTTTGGCAGTGGATACAGCGGAATGGTATTGCTACTGCACGTGGACCACGGACCTCGGATCGGCACATCCTCACTGAAAATCTCCACAGGGATCACCTCGCCAAGACAGCTGTTCGATGGATCTTGAGAGGCAGCCAAGATTATGTGTCTCAGTAAGATTGACTTATTTCTTCTGGCAGTAGTACAGTTTAGCTTTTTTTCACCGAGGCTGTATTGAATTTTGGTTTGTTCTTGCCTGATGTTCATGAAAAATCACTGTTAAGTCTGATTTTTCTATTTTAATGCACTAGTTTGCCATTCACAGAAAGAGCGCAACTACACAGTTCTGTCTCCAGCTAGCTAGCACTCTAATGCTTCTACTAACATGCTTGCTGTGTAGATGGTAGTGAATGTATAGCCAGTTAGTTATACTAATTGCTAATGAGCCGGAGCTAGCTTTTCCTCTCAGTAATTCATTGTAGTTTAAGGTAACCAATCTGTTTTTTTATTTAAATACAATTTAATAGGTATGACCAAAACAAACAGGAATAAATAAATGTTTTCTCCGCGAAAGCTTGCAATCCCCCGAATATTAAAGCTGCAGTGTGTGAGAATTACTCCCACCTAGTGGTGTGCTTATAGAATGCAAACAACCGAGTAGTACTCTCTGGTACCTCCCCCTCTAAGCGCGTCATTATCACTACAGAAGCCGCGAAGAGTC
Organism: Gymnothorax javanicus; assembly: GCA_029692085.1. Lineage (NCBI taxonomy): Eukaryota > Metazoa > Chordata > Actinopteri > Anguilliformes > Muraenidae > Gymnothorax > Gymnothorax javanicus. The sequence continues at coordinate 145,597,621 of CM056193.1, forward strand.
AAGAATGTATCAATATGTCTATAATTACACTCATCATGGAAGAGTCCACGCTTCTTACTGATGTCCATGTTTACTTTATTCTTCCAAGTGAGTTACATGGAGCACTGTGAAAACGGTAAGACAAACAAAACAGTTTCAATCGCACAGCTCAAAATCGGCAATTAAAATACTCGGCATGTTTCTTTGCGTTATACAACCAAGTACAACATTACATGAAAACAGGAAATTTAAGCAATCATTACCGTGTTTGCTTGGAAGACGAGCTGTAGAATAATTGACGGGAGCATATTAATCCATTGTGTACATTATATGTTTAAAAGAAAGTTTTCTGGGGGGTTGGGAGACGAGGCGATTTGAAATAATTATTACCCGGAGATACTTTTAGCGTTAGAATGCGTGCGGTTCTAGTGATTAATTCACTTAGTCACTAGATGATAAACTGGTATCACTTTGGTCTATTCTGTCTGACTAGAGGGAGGACATCAACCCCCCCCTTGGCAAATCAGCTGAAATAAATTAGTATGAAACACAAGAAAAACTCTTGGAAAATTTGGCTGAAAGAGCTACATCACGCACGGTCGCCTACTACTATGACTTATGTGCTGAGTAACAGAGCAACTGAGAGCTGTTGCAATGGAGCTTTTCCAATTAAGCCAACTAACAAACTAGCCGTCTCTGCCGTTTTATATCTCAAGTAACAGCAAATTATCCAACTTAAATACTACACTGCCCTGGTTCTAACATTACGCCAAAATAAACTTCACTGTTAGATTTAATTACCTGTCTAGCAGAAAGGTTGCAACCTCCGCGACCGTTTTCAAGTCCTTCACGCTCATGAGTTGTCTCCACCTGGGAAAAGCTACGCCGATGTAGACTCTCGTTTTATCCTGGTCATGTTTTCTTTTTCTTTTCTTGGGTGGTTTTCCTTCCCTCTCATGGGGCAAAGAGTATCCATGGTCCTCCATTTCAAGGGAAAGGTCAAGTATATGAACTGCAGGGCGCTTTCACTAACTCAGTCGTCTTTGCTTGCTTCTCTTCCCTGCCCCCAACAACATATGGGATTTAAAGGTAAAACGCGAAAGGCGAACCAAGTTTGTCCCCTTTCCGCTACCGCATTCAAAGATGGCTATGCAACATGGCAGCGTCCGGTGGGTGCACTGCCACCTATGTATTTGTAAGCAACTCATTCTAAGCTACAAGAAAGCTTTCATTTGTATGCGATTGTGATTAGGCTTCGTAAATACGTATTTATGAAAACAATATTTGATTTTTGCTAATAAAAAGCCAAATAAGTTACATGCTGTACCTTTAAATGTAGAAATAGTTTTTGCGACCCGCAAAAACTCCCCGTGCCATTTGAAATACCTCATTAATATTCATGAGTATGGAAAAATGATGTCACGCGAAAGCGGATGTGCGCGGTGGACGCAGAAATGAAGAGAAGTTGGTCAACAGCAAAATGCCGCGGCCAAAGAGATATCTGACTGATTAGGCCCGTGAAAGTGCTAGAAAAGGCCAATAAGAAGATCAATTGAAGGCCAGCATAAATATAAAAGGCCAAAGTGATCGCTGGAAAACATTTAAAGCCAGGTTTGGAGATATTTCCGATGAAAATGTGACCAAACTTTTGCTGGATACGTAAGTAAACTTGATGCCTGGTGCAAAATGCCCGATTTCCCTGTTTCCTAGCACTTTCTGATCGTTAATGGACTTGAAATCCCACATTTGTAACTAGACATATTTATAATAATTAATATCTAATGCATAAACTTAATTTATTTATTTGCAGTCAAATCTGATGACTGATCTGGCGTGACTTTTCATGCAAATTGCTCATGCATATTAAGTAGTTGGCACATCGCAATGGCTGCGGTCCAGAAGCCACAGTGGCAGATCGTAACGGTCAAGTGATTGCTTTCCTTCTGAATTTATCCTTCTTAGGGGTCAAGGACAACATGAATCCTTACACTCAAATCTTTTTATTCGAACAGCCAGGCAAATTATCCGAAAAAAAGGTTGAGAATAAGGAACGAATTGATTACCTTTAAACCAAATTATTCAGCCACACATATGCTTACCAATACATGGCAAAATACAGTCACCGCCCAGCATGCTGTCTGCCATCTCTCTTTTTGTCTAGGAACAAGGAAATGCATGCCTCAAAATCACATGCACACAAGCGTGCACACACATATGCCTAGCCTACCATTAGGTTCCTCCAGTTTGTATAGACCTCACTTGCTAAATTATCCCCAGAATGTTCTTTTTTTTTTTTTTTTTTTTTTTTTCTTAATAAATTTATTTAGCAACCCAATGTCCGTTTTGGTGCTGTATAAATCTGAGACTGGGTCAAAATAACAGATTTAGAACTCCAAAATCCATCATATAATTAATTAAATCTTTGATTTAATCATTAATATTAGCTATTTTATTTAACTCTTTCAACCCCAGATATTCTAGCATCACTATACCCTTCAACCCCACAGCCCTCTGTAGAGGGCTGGTCATTATCTGGACATTGTATCTTACTGTTATCTCTGGAATCCCATTAAATGTAACCTGATATGTTCCAATCAATTAGTCAGATTGTTTGAATTTTCCCTACAGGAATTTGGGGTTGAAGGGAATATGTTGGTCAGCCCTCTGTAGAGGGCTGTGGGGTTGAAGGAGTTAATAATTCAAAATCTAGATTTTTGGTTGAAAGCACAAGTCAAAATCTGCACAAAAATTATTCACCGACTGCCAAATAAAGATTTTTCCATGGCCAACACAGTGTCCTGACCTAAACCTCATAGAAAATATACGGGATGAACAGAAGAGGAGAGTCCACAAACATTGACCACAGAATTTGAAGAATATAAAGAGATTCTGTTTGGAGGAATGGTCTCAGATCTTTTGACTGGTGCTCACTAACCTCATCTCTTATTATAGGAGGTGCACATTATTCTTGTGCAAATACTTTTGAGAATATATTTGTTTCATGACAGTGATGTTTCTTTCAATTATGTTACTTTAATTAAAGGTCAGATTTTTTTTTTTTGGAATATGATTAAAAACCATACAGTGAATGGATAAAAAAGTAAAGACTTTTTGCATCTCATTTTCCTCAGTTTTTGTAAAGGGTGATGACAATTCTTGAGGACACTCAAAACCACAAAGAACAAAAAGACCACTGCTGCTCCAAAGAGAAGCACTGGCATTGATACTCAGCATTTGTGGAATGTATTGATTTCACATAAATTGTTGAACTCCTGGGAAGTACAACTGTCAGAGTGTGGTAATCAAATTAATATTTTCTCCGTCACATGTTGCACTAAGTGGCTGTTAATGACGTTTTCACTGAGAATATGACTCAACACACTATTTTGTATGAATATCTAGCTTTTTGTTCCTTTGCTGTGGCATATGTAGTTTTGTTTTCAAACTCCCACAGATGCAGACATTAATCATCACTAGATTTCCATGGCACACCACAGAATAGGTGAGGGAAGCTTATACCTACTGCAAAGAAATGGCTTGGCTGATATTAGTGTGATAAGCAGGTCCCATAACAATACTTAGATATTTAGATATTCCTTTCATCACTCACTATTTTGACAAAGTACAGTTAAAAAGCATTTTCCCCATTTCTAATATCTTCCATTATTGCTTTTTTTGTATTTACATATTTCAGACCACCCAACTAATTTTAACATTGGACAAAGACAATGAGAGTAAACACATTCAGCTTTCCAATGATCATCTCATTTTTTGATGCTCAAGAATGATTCAAAACCAATATCGCCCATGTGCAAAAAAATTGCCCCCTGCAACATAAAAATTGGTTTTGCCACTCTTAGGGGCAACAAGAGCAATCAACTGTTTGCAATAACTGGCAATGAGTCTTTTACATTGCTGTGGAGGAAGTTTGTCTTCTCTTCTTTCCAGAATTATCATAATTCAGCCACATTTGAGTGTTTTTGAGCATGACCTGCCTGTTTGAGGTCATGCCACTGCATCTCCACAGGATTCAAGTCAGGACTTTCAGTAAACCTCCCCAAAAACTTCAGTTGGTTTCTTTTTAGCAATTTGGAGGTGGACTTGCTTGTGCCCTTCGGGTCATTGTCCTTCTACTTAACCCAACAGCGCAAGAGCTTTAGATCACAAAAATATAGCCAGACATTCTCCTTTAGGATTTTCTGGCGGAGAGCAGAATTTAATCAATGACGGCAGTCGCCCAGGTCCTGTAGCAACAAAGCAGCTCCCGACCATCACACTACCACCACCATGTTTGACTTTTAGCAAGATGTTCTTGCTGTGAAATGCAGCGTTATGCCAGATGTAACAGGACCGTGTCTTCCAAAAATGTCCAGTTTTTGGCTCATCAGTCAGCAGAATATTATTTCAAAAGTCTTGGGGGCCATAAAGATGTTTTTTCTCTGAAAATGTGACAGGAACCTTTGTGATCTGTTTAGTCAGTGGTGGATTTCGCTCTCTCATCAATGCTGTTTTTCTCTGTCTTTTTTTTTGTGGAATCGTAAACACCTGCCTTAACTGAGGCAAGTGAGGCCTGCAGTTCTTTAGATGTTAGCCTGGGTGCTTTTGTGACCTCCAGAATCAGTCCTTGATGCGGTCTTTCAGGAATTTTGGTTGGCCCGGCCACTTTTGGGAAGGTTCAGCTCTGTTCTAAATTTTTTTATTTGTAGATAATAGCTTTCATCATGGTTCGCTTGAGTCGCAGAGCCCTAGAAATGGTTTTGTAAACCTTTTCAGATATAGATTTTCATGGTCTTTGTTACTCATCTGTTCTTAAATTTCTTTAGATCAGAGCATTATATGCTGTTTTTTTCCTACGTCACATTGCCAGACAGGTTCTAATTAAGTGATGTTTAGATTCAACAGGGCTAGCAGTAATCATGCCTGGGTAGGTCTCGTTAAATTGAACCCGGTCATCTATTAGATTTGTATTATTGTTTGATTTAGTAACTATGGGGGCCATTATTTTTTCTCAAATGCCAGGTGGGATTAGATAGCTTTTTATCTTCGGTAAATGAAACCATCATTTAAAAACTGCATTTTGTGTTCACTTGGATTAGCTATGTCTAATATTAGAAACAAAATGAAACATTTAACAGTGAGAAATATGCAAAATTAGAGGAAATCAGGAAGGGGCAAATATTTTTTTCACAGCACTGTATATTACAATACTGGAAATGCTATCACTTAACCATGAACACTGATGAGAATCATAATTTATTCTCAATACAGAGGTATTTCTTGAGTATTCAGCAATTAGTCTGTATTTTGAAGTGAACAGCAGATATGGTTTACAGCACTGAGCATCCCAGGGCTGTGAGTTGGACTGCGTGCATATTAGCTTAAATGGTGTTATCTGTACTAATTAAAAAAACCGTAAAAAGGAGACTTGCAATACCACTGAGACTGAGGGGGGTGTTAATGTGGGTAATTACCTGGTTACATCTGGTTTGTTTGACTGGAGTGTAATCATTTTGTGTCATCACCTTAACTGGGGACAGATTTGTGGGAAATAATAGCTTTTTACCCTGATGCCATCACCATATTGTACATCATATTCTAATACTGTATCAAAATATTTCATCCTGCAGATCAAATGTACCCAGTCAGAAGATCAAGGGTAAAATTCTAGGTTGATGGGCGGAATATCAAAGTTCAAATCCATTTTAAAACAGAGATCTCATTAGCACAGACATTCATTTACATACCACCTATAACTATACTCAACTGGGAGAAGTACTTCATTGGTTTCCAACAGAACAAAGGTAAAGAACCTGGGTTTTGACGCTGTGACCTGTAGGCCCAAAATTCGACTCCTTAACATTAAGCCATAGTCAAAATAACAAGGTTGTACTACAGGGTTGTTATGTAATTCTCTGCCTCCTGGGTATTTCCACTGGACTCCCCCCACACCATTTTTTTGAAAACAAAACCGCAGACTACAGTGAAATGTTGACAGGTTTTCCCCTGTATATGAATTGAGGTTACTACATGTAGCCTTTCTGATCCTGTGTGAAAATGAATAGAGATTGCTGCATTTGTGAGCTATTTCTTATTGTCCTCCATTTTATTATTATTTTTATTATTTTTTTTTTTTCATAATGGCCAATCTGCCCTGCAAGAATAACTTAATCAAAATTCTATGACAATGTCTTCACACAATACACGGGAAATAAAACATATTCCATCCGGTTTTGAATGTTATTCCTTTTTTTTCCACATTTATTGGTATATTTTCATACATGCTGCAAATCATCATAACAAACTTGCAAGAGGATGTTACTCACTCATAATCTGTGATTCATGTTCCAAAATTAAATCATTTAAGCAATATCACACGAGAGGGAGTGATGTCGTTGCTGAATATCATCACAGCTGTGATGATATTCAATTCAGCAACAACATCACGACCTCGAGTGTGACATCATTTTTATACAACAGTTCTATTAACGCCACTTATTAGTTGACAGCAATAAGCCTCAACACATTCTGATTTCTTTTTTTATTTAATCAGTTATGTGGCTTCACAAGCTCAAATAGTTCCACAAATGGATCAGGACTTGACTGTTGCTAACAATGTAGCGCTAAGTTTGTAGTTGGCAGTTCGTGTAATTAACGGTTATTAAAACACCAATAAGTGGAGTGATTTTACTGTTATATGTCCCCGTGATTTTGTACTCTATAATCAGGACTCATGGAATGCCTCTAGTCCAATCAAATTAATCAAATTAAAATCAAAACTAACTGTTGTATAATGTATCAATATATATAACTCATTGACACTAAAATAGGAAATTATTTTGGCAATGTACAAATTCAGAATTGTCAAAATCTAGATCTTTTGTCAGAATGACAATGGATTCAGTCATTGAGACCCTCATCGGCTAATTCCCCGCAATTTGTGTTCTATAGTATTCCATTGAGCATGCTGAACGTATCGGACTGTGTTATGATTCAGACAAGGAACCTGATGCAGGGTACAATCCAATGGGGGTATTTTTTGATAGCAATACGGTAATAACTGGAGGAAGGCTGAAGCTGAGAGTATAAAGGAGGCAGTCCAGCTTACGTGTTATAGGCTGGTGGGGGTACTGGGCATGTCTGGGCCCGGCCAGTTGTGTCCCAGAAGCCTGGTGGTATTAGCCTTCGCTGGGGCAGGACTGTCAGACTGCAGGCCCGAAGGGTTTAGCAGGAATGAGGTCCCAATCTTGGACACCAATAGTTTGGTAGGTGTTCCTAATAAGCTGGTCAGAAGAACAGACTGGAAAGGCAGGTAAGTAGGAGTGTAGTCCCTATAATAAGGCTTGGAAAATTGTTCCTATTAATGAAGTTCCGAAGAGTAATTACTAGGGCTGTAACAATTCCAAATTTTGCTGTACAATTAATTGTCTGAGAAATAATTGACAATTAACAATTATTATTCATCAAACTAAAGTTTCAGTGTCTCCCACAGAGCAGGAAGCAATGTGTGGTGGCAGACCGGGGGGGAGATGATGTTCAGTTGGTTGAGCGGGTGGGGGGGAGGTATGCATTTCATTTAGTTGAGCGGGGGAGGTATGCATTTCATTCAGTTGAGCGGGTGGGGGGGGTATGCATTTCATTTAGTTGAGCGGGGGAGGTATGCATTTCATTTAGTTGAGCGGGAGGGGGGGAGGTATGCATTTCATTTAGTTGAGCGGGTGGGGGGGTATGCATTTCATTTAGTTGAGCGGGGGGAGGTATGAGGTATGCATTTCATTTAGTTGAGCGGGTGGGGGGGTATGCATTTCATTTAGTTGAGCGGGGGGTATGCATTTCATTTAGTTGAGCGGGTGGGGGGGTATGCATTTCATTTAGTTGAGCAGGTGGGGGGTATGCATTTCATTTAGTTAAGCGGGTGGGGGGGTATACATTTCATTTAGTTGAGCGGGTGGGGGGGTATGCATTTCATTTAGTTGAGCGGGTGGGGGGTATGCATTTCATTTAGTTGAGCAGGTGGGGGGAGGTATGCATTTCATTTTGTTGAGCGGGGTGGAATTGCGCAAATTCTGTCTTTCAGTACTTTCTCATATTTCAGTTTTTTTTTTTGCTTCAACGTGCGCATAAATTATCAACAGGCGGCGATTGCTTTAACTTTAAAGCGCGGTTATTTTACATAATTCACAATTATTTAATTATTATTATTTAATAATTGTTACAGGCCTAGTAATTACATATCTGTAAGGTCCTGGCGCCCAATGATGTTAAAAAGGGCACCAGGAAAGTAATGGAAAAGGACTCAAGTGCAAAAATTTGTTTTTATTAAAGAAAGAAAGTGATTCAACCATACAAAACTACAAAAAGAGACAAAAAGAGTTGTGCTCTAAACAAAAGAGTGTTACATGTTAAGGCTTCCTGCCGTGAGGGGGAAAACTAAGGTTTAAGCAGACAAAGGAATGATAATCAACTAATGACAACCAAGTGTGTGAATTCGGAGGCAGAACAGGGGTAATTGAATAATTGAGGGAAGGCAGGAAGCTAAAAGTCCAAAATGCCGAGGGGGAGGGGCATTTCAGTACCCCCTCCCTAAGGCTTCCAGACGTATGCCTGATGAGCTGCCGGGCAGGCAAATGCACCTGATGAGCTGCCAAGTCGGGTGAATGCGCAGCAGCAACTGGGGACCGGCAAAACGCTTGAAGTAGCAGGATGGCTCGGAGTGCGTCTGGAACAGCCAGTCCTCTGCTGCTTTCACCTTCTCTTGATCCATCAAGACGCCCCCTGATGAAATGACATAACCCAGAAATGAGGTCTTGGAGGAGTGGAACTCCTCTACATTTGATCCATCCTATGGTTAGGAGCAGTGGGCAGCCATTGAGCAGCGCCCGGGGAACAACTCCAGTTCTAAAGCCAGTACCTTGGTCAGGGGTACTGGTAGGAGTGTTCCTATAATGCATGTTTTTGTGGGTGGGGGAAACCGGAGTACTCAGAGGAAACCCATGCAAACACAGGAAGAACATGCAAACTCCACACAAAAGGGCCCTAGGCCGGATTCGAACCCACAACCTTCTTGCTGTTAGGTGGCAGTGCTAACGGCTGGAGTGTTAGACAGGCCAAACGGCATGATGAGGTACTCATAGTAGCCCATTAGGGTGTTAAAAGCCGTCTTCCACTCGTCACCTGGACGAATCCTGACCAGATTGTAAGTGTTGCGAAGATCCAGCTTCGTGAACACCATGGCACCCTGAAAGAGCTTAAAAGCAGAAGCCTGTAGAGGAAGGGGATAACGATTCTTTACCGTGATGGAGTTCAGACATACTGAAGAGGAGGGCGGATGGATTTTGCCAGCTGCCAGTGAATCCTTGATGTGGGTTTCCATGGCCTCCTGCTCCAGGTAGGACAGGGAGTAGAGGCGGACCTTGGCTGGTGCAGAGCCTGGGAGGAGGTCGATGGGGCATTCGTATGGCCGGTGCCAGGGTAAGGAGAGAGCTCTGGACTTGGAGAAGACTTGCCCCAAGTCGTGTTACTCCCTGGGAACCCTGGTTAGGTCCACAGGTTGATCTTCCACTGAGCCCCGAGCTGCTGCCGTCTTAGGTGCCCTCTGCAGGCAATTGCCATAGCGAAAGGGGCTCCACACCAAGACTCACCCAGTAGACCACTACAGTTGGGGTTGTGTAGCGCCAGCGAGGGTAGACCCAAAACAACTGGCCTGTGAGGGGAAGAGAGAACATAAAAATTAACAAATTCTAGGTGATTACCAGACACACAAGGGAAAATAGGGGAGGTGTTCTCGGTCACTCGGTAAAAGGAGGGTCCGGCCAGCGTGTGGACATTCAGGTGGACCGAGAGGTTATGCAGGGGAACTCTCAGCCTGATAACTAGCTCCCGGTAAATAAAATTTGCGTCCAGCCTAGAATCCCCCGGGGCCAAAACCTCTAGCCGACTGGGGCCGAAACACAGAATGACTGGAAGCAGGCAGCACGGCTGTGGAGAGCGAGAGGAGACAGCGTTCTCCAGGGTAATGTCCTGCTTGGCCACACCTGGTGCAGTGACAGGACGACCATGGCTGACATGCCAATTGGGTGAACCGCAAACGGTCCAGCTCCATCGGTACCTCTGCCGGGCCCTTTGGTCCCAGTGAGGAAGAGGCATTCATCGATTCAGAGGCCCAGGATGAACTCTGAAAATCTCCTCTCTCCCTCAAGTGCTGAACAACCCAATTTTCTATGTGAATGGCCTGATCAGTTAACTCTTGAAAGGAGTCAGGAAGCTCACGAGCCGCCAACTCATCCTTCACGGAATCATTGAGGCTGTGATAAAAAAAAAAATAATTCCAGGCCCAGTCATTCCAGCCGGTCTCCAAAGCAAGGGTATGAAACTCGATAGCATAGTCTGCTACCGAGCATCGACTCTGCCTCAGAGAGAGCGGCCGACTGGCTGCCTCTCTACCTCTCAAGGTCCTGCTGAACGCCAGCAGCATCTCAGTCACAAATCCATCCGTGGTCTGGACACGGGAATGATTCCCAAGCCAGACCGTTGTTCCCCAGTCCTGGGCCCACCCCGTGAGCAGTGTCATGATGAACGCCACTCTGAAACGGTCATCGGGGAAATCAGAGGGCTGCAACTGAAAAAAACAATGAGCACCAGGAACGCCCTACACAAAGATTGCTCTCTGTCGTAGGGCGCTGGAGGGTGAAGGTGAGGTTCCTGACAAGAAACAACCGCAGTTGGTATGGATACAGCACTCTGCGAGGAAGATGCTTGAGGTGAACAGACACCAATAGCTCGTGAAAGCTAACTCCGGGCTGCCGCACCATAGCCTGCATCTCCTCCCTGTCCTGTACAGCTGACGCCTGCTACAGCACCACGGGAGCAGGTGCCGCAGGATTCTCCGCTGGGGTCAGGGTTGGTTGGTCAGTACTGTTACGTGTTGGAACAGGATTAGACCCCAAGTGCAGAGTAGCAGGCAGAACTGGTTTATTGGACATGCTCATAATTAACCAATGACACAACCTCAAAATAGAGAAAATGGCAAGTGAATTTACAAAAGTACAAAAAGGAATGCGAGCTCCCAAAGGGGAGAATACTACCAAATTCCAATACAATAATTACAAAGGTAGAATCATGCAAATACGCGAACTCCCAAAGAAGAGAAATATCAAGAGTGCAATATTAGAAGCGCAAAAGCACGCCAGCTCCCGAAGGGGAGAAAAAGCGGAATGAGAGATGGGCAAAAGTTAAGCGAGAGGTCTGACCGACAAAGGAAACTGAAACAAACCAGGAATTAAAATAGTGAAGACATGCACGAACCAAGCCAATGAGGAAACAGAACTAATGATGCAATAATTGGTGAGAGTGGCGGGAAACAACGCTGGCAGGAAGACTGATGAGCTTTAGCTGGCACTCGTCACATGGGAAAAAAAATGTCGTCCCTTTCGAAGTCGCTCAGGTCTCATTTATCCTACATCAACTACAAGAGCTGACTGTTCACTCAATGTCATTCATCATCAGCAGAACTTGACGTTTTCTGTTGTTGTGAAATAATCAATGTAATTTGCTTCATCTGCAAGTGGTTTTAATTATTTGGTTCCTCAGTTTGTGCACTCATACAGTGATGTATATTTTCGCTATCTTAAAAAACTGAGGTTAAATTGATGCAGATAATCTCTAATTTTACCACTCTGTATAAACTATCCCTTCAGAAAAAGGTAGTTTCTTTGCTGGTGCTGCTCTCAAGATTTCACTGGCAAACTTTTGACCAGGTCCTCATCCTCATCCCAGTTATAATTAAATTTGCATCATTTTTATATGTGGCACTTTTTAGATCAAATTTTAAATAAGTAGCCCCGCTGAGAGACCAATCCTCGAACAAACCAAATTAGAATAACTTAACAGATGTTAATTCACTGCTAAATGGACTGCTTTGCCTGTTTTCAAATAACAAATGGTGTCACTGCGCTACCTATGCATACCAAAATCCAATCTAACATAACAAACCTTAAACAGTGTGTGGATATGAAATATGAAGGATCAACAATATCAAGCTTAAAAAAACAATTGGTGAGAGAACGAGAAAAGTGTAATATTGAAAGAGCTCCACTGGGAAATGTTTTTCACCTGAAGACGTGAAGTTCAACTTCAGAGCGTTCCAGCCCAATTTTACCCTTGGATATCATGCCATGGGCCTAGAGGTACTTTTGTCAACCCTGTCAACATTATGTGCCGCTGCAAGTGAAAGCTGAACTATGCAAAGCCAAAGCGATACAGTAACACTATCCGAAAGCTGACTCATCTGAGCTTGGTGTCATTTGAGAAAGACAGTAGCACAGTGGAACATGGAAAAAAACAGCCGCTGTGTTTTCCGTACCAAGACGATAAGGACAACCCAATCCATCGCAGATAACACTGAGCCCAGAGAAGCCGGCTGCTTTTTTTTTGACATTGTTAACGTATGGCTTTGCATTGTAAAGCTTTGGCTGTCATTTGTGCATAACCTCACCTGTTTCACATCATCTTAATACTGCAAGTCATCACATCATTATTCGTCCTTAATTGTCCCTGAGCTAACTTTTTTTGGGTCAGTTGCAGTCGTCAGATTTCAAATAAGCGTATATTTTCAATAAATCAATTTTATTCACAAATTGGAGTTGTTTGTGAATTCCAATGTATAGGGCTTGACCACAACTTCATGCTGGTGGCAGAACACATTTTGCACTGATATAGGAACATGAGATCTGCTACATGGTTATCAAAAAATTCCATTGGAAATAAGAGATTTAGAAGATGGTAGCAACTTTGCAAATATCAACTTTGTCAACTATTCTTTTTTGGATAGAGGACCATAGTGATATCAGCAAACAATGAGGCACATTTTCTGTGCACCACTGGAGAAGAATTGTGGCAGAGTGAAGCAGTTGTGGCACAAAATACAGGAAAATAATTGTTGCGTTCTTCACTTATTACAGTATATTGTATAATGTTTTTTCCATCAGACCAAAATACTGAGAATTCAAAATACAAATACTCTGCTGTGCTGTAATAATAATTTTACTGTAAAACTGATTTATTTATTTTTTGTTGTTGCTGCTGCTGCTCTTTATTTTACAGAATAACACACCTTGAAGGCAGTTATTTCCCTCTGACTTTAGTGTTTGTTGTTGAAGCTGGCTTCAATCATACAAAATGTGGGAGTGCCAGGGCAGAGTGGGAGGAAGATAACAATGTTTGCTGCAATTTCAGAATATGATTTGAGTGCACATATTGCACATAATTGGGCAATACAACAACTCGCATCTGCTGACTTTCTTAGACACCCTCAACAGGGAACTTATCCCTAAGAATGTGAGTTTTGGTGAGAATTCATAGCAAATGTTGTCCTTGTCTGGGATAATGTGAGTTTCCATCATAGTGTTATCATTAGGGACTGGGTTGGTGCCCACCCATGGATTGTTGACGAGGATCTATGGCCAAATCCTGCAGCAGGCATTCAGATGTTTTCTACTAATTTTCTCGGACAAGCAGCCATTTTGAAGCATTCACTTTAGCAGGTGCTTGTGGTTAAGCCTGCCCTCCTCTGTACAGAAGCTGTCATAAGTTTATTGTGAGGTTATGTGGCAAGTTATCATGAGTTCCAAATGTATAATTTCTGCATTTACATTCAGGCCTGTATTTAGAAGCATTTATATTATTTGGTATAATTTGAGTGAAATTGCTTTGATTCTTAATTCAAATTGGTCTAAGAAAAGTAGGTGCAATTTATTTTACAAATTTCCCTCTAAACACGTAAAAAAGTGGCAAGAAAATTTAATTGAATTTCTTAAGCATTTGGCAATGCTAAAGGCAGATAAATTGAGCTGGGTTAGAGAGCCTGCAAAGATTCACATATGGCACCCCATGTGGATCAGTTTAATTGCTCTGGCCTTCAGTAATTTCTGTAATTGTTTTAATGTTGTCAATTCAACTTTAAATTTTAATTTTCTGAAAGAAATAGAGGATATGACAGCACAAAGTTAACTTGGCTTGATTAAAAACATGATATAACCAAAGGCGCAACATTTTTTTCAGTGCCATAACAAAATGCCTTAATTGATTAGTGTGATGCTTGGTTGACCAGAGTAAGATGTTAGTAAAAAGCTTGGTGACACATGGTTCCAACCACGTTAGTCTTAATTTTCAGTGTTCCGCTTGTAGGTCAGTTGTTGAGCTTTGTGAGTTAGCTTTTATTTTTGCTTTCTTTTAGATGTTCTCCTGCACTCGAAAGAGAATCTGCCATGGAAGCTGCCAGCAGCCATGCACTGGCTCTCTTTGAAAACAGCCTCGGTGTTGCCATCGAGGCGGCCACAGCGGCATGATAAATCATAGGAATTTGCTTTGTTCGGCACTGTTGAGCTCTGGCATCTCTATGACACGCAGAGAGAGTGCTGCAGGATGTAGCCCAAGCATATGCATCGCAGAGCAGGGCTCACAGACACCAATGCAAGGCACTGATAGGGAAAAGGAATGGACAACGGCCCTTATCAACATCAATCCAGATGAACCAAAAGACACGCTTTCCCAGCATTTCAGGCCTACTTGCTCCATATTTGGGCAACATTAGGAGTCTTTAGCTGTGACAGACCCCAGGCAAGGGGAGACCCACGGCCAAGGCTCGAGCAATTAGCTACATTTCCCAAGGCCGGGGAGGGAGGTGCAAGCCTGAGGGCTTACTGGCCCATAAAGACTTAAGCCCCAGCCCTTGTGGGGATCTCGGCCAACAGGCGTGCTTGGCACTGGCCAACCAAGAGCAATGGATGGTTATGATATGCTCTCACCAAGGGCTATTTCCATCATGTACAATTAAAAAAGGGGGTTGGTGAGGGTGTTTGTCTGAGATGCTCTGATGCGCAGGCAGTCTCAACTGGGCTGCCTTTACATTCCCAATCCTGGGAAGCTTGATGCAATGATAATTTTTATCTGAACACAAAAATACTAATTATGCGTTCCCTAGATTCACTTATGCGGCAACCCCCGAGAGTACATAATAATCTGAGGGAATGTATTACAACTGATGCAATATATGGTTTGAAAGTGGCTGAATAGTTCCGTTCTAAGTATGTCTTCAATTAGTTCCAGGCATTTGAAGTTCAACACAAAGTACATTGAATTTATATTTCTTATATGCACATGTATTGTCAGTTTGTCCACCTGCCTGGGTATTTTCTTATTGTGATTCCGATGACATAAGCTTTAGGAAAAAAAGTAAAGCAGTGACAGACCTGGATTTGATCAGCTTCAGTTCCTCACACTCCCAGTATTCCTCAACTAATGCATCATGGTGCTACCTAAAGGCATGCGTAGATACCAGATTAACTGAAAGCTTTCTTCGGTGATCCTTTGTTCTCACATACATTTTCATAAAATGTTTTATGGACTGAGAAAAAGAGCCTAAAAATATTTTGTAATGCTTTTGTCAAGAAAAGGTGAATGTATTATTAAAGTGCAAGAACTAGTAGTTGTCGAACTTTCCCCATAGTTTTGTGTTCTAAAATGTTAGCATGTAATGATTTTTGGGTCTTTGGTATCAGTGCTGTCTTTAATGTGACATACTCATGAGTAGATCAAAGGGTGCTTTTGGTATCACTTGAAAAAATATTTTGTCAGTCCAGTAATCACTAATAACTTGTGCTACATCACAACCCTCGTGTGAATCTTTACTGCTCCTCCTCAGGTGAAGGACCTTGCGTGTCTTTTAGATGAACTGTCTTTTTGATTGGTATAGCATCTTGTGAGCCTCCCCCACCAGGTGTTATGCATCTGTGTTTGTCCACTCCCATGTGTCTTTGTGGCAAATATAAGCCTTATTTCAAGTCTGCCAAGTTGTTGGATTGTCCCTTGCTGTATGCCCTAAACCTCTTACCTCCGAAGGGGAAAATGGGTGAAATTCCGCCTGTTCTCACTACTGTCCCAAAAAGCACTGTATGTCAAAGTATAAATGACAGACATATGGTTTGAAGCTTTTTTAATCAAGAGAACTGCACCGTTATGACCAAATTGTCATTTTCCATGTGAGTCCTGTTTCCAAAACTTATTTTCAACTATTTGTGTAAAGAGAATGTCTAAAAATCAAAAATCCAGAATTCAAATTTTGGAGATTTTTTGTTCATAAATAGCAGAAGATATCGAGGAAATAACACCAATTAGGAAAAGGGGCTCAGCGGAGCACATCTGTCGCCCCAGCTTGCTCTCCTTCTTTTTCTGGCAGGGCCCCTGGGACGTGCGCTGGGCCCTTCTCGTGGGTCACTCCTGCTGCAGCGCATGCCGGTGGTTGTTTGCACGCCAGTTCCGGCGTGTCACCTCAGCCAGCACCTAGCTGCCGACTTACGACTGGTGTGGACCCAGGGAATCAGAATGTTTAATTAAAATAAAGCATCACAAAGGCCCATTGCAGGTGTTGACACGAATTGATTTCTGCCTAGTGCTTTGAGGTGAAGAAATTCCATGAAGCACAGGCAAACGACAGATGTATGTATGACTCTCCTAAAGGTCCCATGACCCCCAAATTTTTTAAAAACTGCTTTTAAACCATTCTACAGCACTTTTACAATGTGAATTTGAATCTGGCACTAGTTTTTCGTACTTCTATTCAGGAGAAGAGTAAAATGCAAATTAAAACCTCGTTCGGTAATGTCCCTTGAAATAGTTAAAAGATTACCTGATCCATGTAACGTCATCTCCAGAAGAAGAATGCTCGGAGCAGAGTCGGGGGGAGGGGGTTTTGCATGCAGTGTCCCACACATTTGTCTCGAGTTACTAACAAACGTTTGCATTTTTCACTTCCGAATTCGATAGAAATCATGTGTAACACTTCCGACGACAGTAGAAAGGAAGAGAGAGAAAATGCTTTGATTTTGAGTCCACTGAAATATCAGATTTGTCGTAAGATCCCGAAATTCAAGCAAAAATTTAAGCAACTGGAACAGGTCAGCCGTATCGTTATGAGCCCGTGGTGAAGGCAGGTTTGAGAAACTCAATGCAATGTCAATATGATGCAAAATAATTAATTATAGACTCATTTTTGGTGCTATCTAGTTGGCAAAGGTGGGGGCTCATATAACAGTGGTGCCTGGTGAACTGAAAATTGGTGAAGCACAGACCATTCCTTTAAAACAATGATTGGTTCTGACCTGTTTTCAATCGTTTACTTAAATTGATTTTACATGAACTCTGAAAACAGTCGGGATCATCAGGTGTAGCCAGTTCTGCTTGTTAAGATAAGACGAGCACTCATAAGCCTCGATCTGTTTTCAATAATTTTCCTTGATGGACACGTTTTCCAATGATAAAAATAAGCCATCGGCAGTTAAATGAGGTAAATGCACAGCTTCCCTAAATGAGGTAAATGTACAGCAGTGTTGCAATGATTAAAATGAAAATGTTTATTTCACTTTACAAAAGAAAAAACCGCTACGATGTTAACTTTTGTGTTTGCTTAAAGCACATCCTGCTCTATCAAATCTTAGCTTCACGATTGTTTAATTACAGCAAAGAAAGTGAAAATAAGCAACAAAAATGCACAAATGAATACCATTGCTTGAAATGGAATTTCATGTGTTTTCTTTGTGTTACATTACTGTAGAAAAATTCTGTATCTCAACATGTTGAGTGTTTTTGGCGTTTGAGATGTTAAAGCAAATTAATGATTGAAAACAGTTTAAGACCAATTGTTATTCTAAAGGGATGCTCAGCGCTTCACCAATTTTTATTTCACCATCCGCCATTGGTGTGCAGTACTTGTATGACAACGGCGGTGTCTGTGGCGTAGCTAACTGCAGCTTGCTTAGATTTACAAGGTTACATTACTGGCAATTGACATTGTTTACTCTTGATGACTGATGTGATGGTGCATATTTTGACTTGCAAAGTTGCATCAACCTTAGCTATAACACGTAGACTGCTACACACGCCAGCTGCCTCTCACTGCCCAGTAATGTAAAACAAATATTTACGTACAGAATACAGCAATGAGTTGGTAGTTTCAGGCCATAATGTACTATGCAGCAAGTAAGCATAAAATGTTTACTTTTTATATTCTTCAACAGGGGCGTGTTTAGGGCCTGGCTACTGGGCTAAAGCCCTGGGTCTGTTTTCTTGAGCCTCGGTCTTTCTTTCTCTGCCAAAATATTTTATGTGAATATGAACTTTGAGCTCATACAAGCACTGAATATTTAGCCTATATGGTAACATTAATTATTCCCGTACGTGCCACAGCGACACTTCATTTCAATACTCTTGTAGTAAAATCAGCATCATGGCACGTACAATGAAGCAGAAACAACAATCTTTAACAGTAACAGACCAGCTGCTCTCTTGCGTTCCATCTGACAATGCTGGCGACTGGGAAACACCACCGTGACTGTATCTTGAAAGATTGGTCATTTCAGATCAGTTACTCAAAACATGCATAATATTTAGACTATATATAATGAAATATGGTCACTTATTAATCATCCATTGTGAACACAGTACTGTAAAAGGTACGAAACAAACTAAAATCTCCCCACCTCAGCAGTGACTGTGAGTGCAAACTCAATCAGATCTGAATGAAACAAATGGCATGAGGATCTTGTGCTTGCTCAGAGAAGAAAGAAGGTGGACCAATAATGTTACAGATACAAATTTTATTGGTGACTCAAGGAATTTTATTTAGCGATCGGCGGATGTTTCATCATCTGTATGAAACATTGTTTGCGTACAGAACTTGATTTGTCTGGAAGATTATCCACATTGAACTTGGAGTGTTCCTGCAGTAGCTTGCTACCATGTGTAACTTACATTAGTGTGATCTACTATGCTTTTTGCAAACTAGAAGATATTGAAACTTTAATTGATTTCATAAACCTGGAAGACCACTGACTGAATAACAAAGTTAACCAGTTTTTAATATTATAATCACACACCAGACGATTCAGTCAAGGACCTCACAGAGTTTTTAAAGTGAAGTATTTGTTAGTGGTGATTCCAAGGACTCACAGAAACTGGCGAGATCACACAATAATTCAGAACGACTGTCAGTCTGTGTGCGTGCTATCTTTCTCAAAAATAAACCAAAAGGTGATCAAAATATTTCCTTGATTTTTTATGATTGGAGGGCTTTAATGCACTCTCTGTAAAACATTACGTTCATTTAAAAGACATGAAGACGGGGCATCTTCATCGTATTTTTAATTTAATTTTATGTTTGTATAGTTGGCTACTGCATGCAATATATGTTTTTTGCATTAGTCACTGTCTCATGAAATGCCTTGTTTTAGGCCTTGTTTAGGTTTGATTTAATCCAAGTGAGAGACCTCATATCAATGGCTAATTAATTAAAGGGGAACTGTGCCATTTGCACCAGAGCAGTTCACTTTAATTAAAATTGTTGTGTAGAATCATTTTTACTTTTTGTTTGTTTGTGTTTGTATTTGTTCTGCACCAACTCTGAAATCCATTAAAAGGTTAAAATATATGCCAAATCCCAATGATGAAGTGCCGAGGGGGTGTAATGGAACCACCATACGAGTAAAATATTTGATGGTTAAAGGCAAATAAAACCACGCACGATCAATGATCCCGTTTTTCTGGATAGGGGCTTTATGCCTGCGTGTGAAATTATGCAAGGCAGAATCAACGACCCAACATCATGTTCGGTGCTGCCGTCATGGATCTCCATGATTGTCTCAAAGTTAAATAGCTGTTATGTATGTCTATTTTTCTGAGGAAAAAAGGCAATAAATATAAGCAGTAGCCTTGAATTTCATTTGGAAGACTGGTTATTGACCACCACAGCTCCCCATAAAGTTCCCTTCCTGAGATGACGTATACAGTCTCAAAACGGTAAGTGAACTTTTTTAAGGGGCGGGGCTTAGGAAGTTCAAAAGTACGCACAAACTGGATAGAAATTTCCATTTATTTCTCAAGGAAGTGATTACACAGACGAAGCAAGCAAAAATATCAATTAGTACACATATTTACATGAAAAAATGAGCAGAACAAAACAGTAAGTGCGCACTGCACGATTAAAATACAGTATGAAATATGAAATGCAATTACTATAGTTTAAATAACCAAGTTACAAATGCCTCTGCCTTTCACGATGAAAATGGTAGGTAAAGGCTGCACGGTACAAATTACAGCAGTAAACAAACAACTACTACATTGTGCGTGGAAAAATAGCTGCATATGTACCCATGAGGGTAACATATAGGGCTCTAATTTCTTGGCGCAGCGCAGGGTGGCGCAGCGTGGCGTAGCCCACGCAGTGGTTAATTTCGTCTGGTGCAGCCTGCGCAGTGGCAATTTTGTGCGGTGCAACACCGTAAGCAGCCACTTTGGCAATTTGGTAGACGAACGAGCGCCGAGATTGGTGTGGCGGCGTAGTAGGGGGAGGTGTTACATATTCATCATGATGCAGTGACAATTTCGTGGATGAAGGATCCGCCGAAATTGCGCAGAGAGCTCCCCAGCTCCTACCTGGTTTACTTTCTGTGCAGTGGTAATTTGGCTGACCGGCGCACAGTGCGCACACGTCACCGAAAACCTCACAGGCAGGTTTCCAGAATGTCAGGCACATTTCAAAGCAATAAATAATTACAGCAACCACTATTTAATGTAACTATCTGAATCAGCACATAAATTATAGTATCTATATCGATTGTTCTGATGTCAGATCAATGAGCGAGAGAGAGAGAGAGAGAGAGAGAGAGAGATGTGCATGTTGAGCTGAGCTGCAGGCCACGCCCTTTCTGCCTGAGTACTTCAGGTCTGGGTGAGTCTCCCAGCCTGAAGGCAGTTAGTTGATTACACCAGGTGGGAATGATCAGGTGATTAAGGGAGTTTGGAGGCAGTTACTCACAGTAAGCAGTGTGTAAGAGAAATGGTTGGAGACTCTGGACTTGGGAAAAGACTGCAGGACTAAAGCTTGTTTCAAGCAAGGAAGAAGGAGCCGGTGAGCGTTCATTTGTGATTTGTGTTTTTGTAGCTGCATTTGGAAAATCATTTGATTAAATCTAGGTTAAAATGTGATGTGTTTAAAAAAAAAAAAAATCATGTGATTGAAATGTAAGTTAAAATGTCATATATTTAATATCATGTGGGTTTAAAAGTATAGTTAAAAATGTAGTGTATTTTAAAAGAGTTTAAAAGTTTAAAGGCTAAAGTAATGTGATGTGTGTTTACAGAAGTTAAAAGCTGCTAAAGTTGTAAGGTTAAAAATCATTATTGAGCAGTGTTTTAAGATGTATTTAGTTTGGGGTGCTTTAAATGTGGGTATTTTCTACTTAATTTTTAAACTAGAAAATTAATCTTAAAAATAAGTATTTGATTTTGGGTTATATTGATTTGATTTATTATGGTTTTTGTTTTTTTTTTGTTACATTTTTCGTGACCTTCTATTTGTGTTTGTATTTAAAGGTTTTTCACCTGTGCTTGGCTGTGCTTGGCCTTGATGACTTTTCAAAAAATAAAAGGAAAGAAAAGGGAGAAGTTGAGTCTTGGTCATTGAGTGACTTCCAGTTCTATCTTTCGAAGCAAGCTGCCCGTTCAAGTGGGGGAAACTGCTGGTCAAATCTCACAAGAGTGAGGGCCACTTGACAGTGCATGTGGGCGCGTGAGTGCGTGTGTAGGCTATGTGGGTATGTGTCCATCAGCTGCTTTCACCCCGGACGTGAAACAAATTTTTCGCACGACTGATTAAATTCAAAGTCAATGCAAAGACGCGACTACACGTGTGTATTCACATCTTTGCATGGACTTTGAATGTAATCTGTCACGCGAAATTTCGCGTCCAGTGTGCAAGCGGCTTAATACTATTATTGTCACTTAGGTTCTATCGTTTTTAATGGGGGAAAGGAATACAGCCTGATTGCTATCATCTCGTACTGAGTTAAGATCACATATTGAAAATAAATGTGTAACGTATCTTGCATTGTTGTCCATGCATGTTAATCCCAAAATTTTAAACAGCAACAGGGTGTAATAATAGGAACACGCTATCCATCGTTTCTCTTCCCAATGATGCAGGCAGAAGAAATAAATGAGCAACCGTCGTATTTCATTCCAGCTTCATAAGTTTGAATGATCTGACGTAGTTTCGTTTTGAAATTCCATTCAAGTTCGCTAATGGTAATAATTCGCGAATGCCCTAGCTAGCCAGCCAACTCATATTCGTAATGCTTAATATAGACGTAAGCGGTGCAGAAAACATGCCTGAAGCAGCAAAGTAAAATGCAACGTTAACGCATCACGCAGATATAGGACAGAGGCTTCTTTATTCCAACATTTAAAGGTGAGTAGAGGAGCTCATTTGATTGGTGAAGATTTGACTCGGCTTTGTTAAACCCACTCAACGCCTTCTCTCCTCCCTCTTTGCCACTTGCGCCGGCAGGAGGGACAGAGGCGGGACAGAGGAGTACTTGCACCAGGCACGAAATTGCAAAATACCCCTGGATACACCCTGTCGGTGCGGCGCTCCCCCCATTCGCCACGCCTGCGCCTGGTCAACAAATTTAGAGCCCATAGTATCTTATTATCTGTTAACATCTATCTAAGATGAGTGCTGACAGGACTGACTGCTTAAAATCCTGTTTTAATGTTACGGGAGAAACTATGATAATTTCTGATGTTTTTTGCAGTGTCGGATAGCCTGTTCCATTCTTTGATGGCTTTGTATGAAAAGGCTGATTGAGAGAAGGCAGAAATTCGTTTTGGAACGCTGCAGTCACCCCTGGATGCAGACCTTAAGGCTCTGCTCAATCGCTCAGAGTGAGGTTGCACAAAGGTCTTCATTGGGGGTGGGGCAGCATTATGGATAATCTTGTGTTCTAAGCAAACATCTAAAAACATGACTAAGTTCTCAAAGCTTAACATGTTATATTTCTCAAGTACATTACAGTGATGATGCTGTCAAGGTTTTTTATCTAGGACTTTCCGGGCTTGATTGTAAAGTGATCTAATTGGAGTTAAAGTGGTCTTGTTAGCCTGAGTCCAAGATAATATATAGTAGAGAATATGGGACAAGATCATGGCATTCAGGTATGACTTAGTGGCTTCAGACGATAAAGAGTTTCTGATGCGCCGAAAATTTGCAATGTTCTACTTAAGTACAAGACATGTCTTTTTGATATGTTTTTTAAAGGTAAAAGAGGAGTCTAGGATTACACCCAGATATTTGTACTCATCAACATTTTGTATCCTTTGACCACCCACAAAAATGTTAGGATGTTCACATTTATTTTGTTTGTTAGAGAAGTACAGGGTCACTATTTTTTCTGTGTTCAACATAAGGCAGGACAGGCTAAGCCACTCTGTTTCTTTCTCCATTGTTGCAGATAATTTAGTCACAACTGCTTCAGAATCTCTCTCATAAGTAAAGATAACCGTGTTATCAGTGTACATCAAGATCTCCACTCCATTACATATGGAGAGCAGGTCGTTGATGTACATGCTGAAGAGCAACAGTCCCAGTTTTGACCCTTGAGGCTCTCCTAGAGTGTAAGCTCTCGGGGGAGATATTTTGTCCTTGATCCTTACACACTGAGAACGATCAGTAACACATGATTGAAACCATTTAAGAGCATTGGCAGAGAATTTAAAATTTGTCAATTTAGGTACAAGCACAGAGTGGTTAACAGTATCAAAAGCCTTATGGAGAGCCAAGAAGATGGCCCCTACCCCTCCTCCTTTGTCAAGGCTAGCTTTGATGACCTCTAGGAAGTAGCAGCATGCAGTTTCTGAGGAGTGGTTTTCCCTGAAACCAAACTGCCTGGGTAATAATAGATTTTCATTGTTAAGGTGTGTAATTAGCTGCGCGGCAGCAACTTTTTCAATCAATTTAGAGGTGGTGAGGAGTATACTAATGGGCCTGTAACTGCTAGCTTCCTGTCAGTCTCCTGATTCAAATATCGGTGTTAAAATGGCAGACTTCTAAGAGGAGGGAAATATACATTCATCAAAGGATGAGTTGACAACACACATGATGGGGGTGGTTTGAAATTTGGCTGCTGAGTCAAAAATGGAGAAAGCACAAAGAATCCCAAAAAAGATATAATTTGTCTTGACAGTTGTAAATCTTTTTTTCTTAATTAACATCACATGAATTCTGAAAACACCCAGCACTCTCAATATTGTGGCCAGTTCTCTTCACAAAGACACAAGAAATAAAACATTTAATGTGGGCACAAAATTGTGTGCATTTCAATAAATATTATTCAAACTTATGGATACCTGTGGCTAATTGTTTTCTTTGCTGTAGTTAAGACAACCACAAACTACAGGTCTGTCAGTTTGCATTGTGTGATGCTCATAAGCAAGTGCGGAAGTTAACGGCGCTGCTCATCTTTTTAGTAAAGCGTACTTTGTGAGTAAAACATTTTTTCCAAATTAAATTTACTATTTAATCGCTGAAACATAGCATGGAGATGGAAATTCTGCGTCGAACAGCTGATGGATTATTCTCATAATTGGATAACTTGGTATTCAAGGAAAATGACTGAAAACAGTGAAGCTTTCATTGTACACCTAATGAACACTTTATATATTTTTCATTCTAATGTATACCGTAAGCTGATATTTGCTGGGAAAAACTGACCTACCCACATTTACTTTGGCCCACCCAAAATACAATTTCTGCCTTCGCCTCAGTGTTAACCAACCCTGTAATTCTGTTCCTGAGCCCAGTTTATTAGGAACACCTCTCAGGCCCTCTATAGTCATCAAGATTGGGACTGCATTCCTGCTAAAATATCCAAACCTGCCATCTGACATATATGCTCTGGCAAGGGTGATCTCCATTGTCACCTGCCCTAGGATGCCACTGGCCTGGTGTGGACACTCCCCTAACCCAAGCTCATCACCACCTGAACTGAACAGCTCCCATATTACTATGGGTTTTGTCCCCACCTGTCATTACTGTACGCCTATTTATTAATTAACCGTGTTATTGGATTGTACTCTGCCTCTGCATCTGGTTACTTGTCTGGACCATAACAACTACAGAGACGTAAGTCATTTTCTGTGTCTAAATGTTGTGTTAACTTGAAGACTATACCAGCCAATAATTGCCTGGGGAGACTAATAATACTCCAAAAACCTGATATTCAACAGTCAATCTCCTGCTGCAAAACAAAGAAAATCCATCGTTCACAACAAACCTCTCAGTCAAAGACAGGGTTTGATACCACAAAAGATGTTCTTACAGCGCACTTCTTAGACACCCACAACAACCTTTTCTTGAACATTAACTATTTAGCAGCCATGAGTCAAATATACAAATGACATGCTACGTACAAGTTTAAAACACAGATACACAATAAATGCAGGAAACCAATAAAGAAAGAAAGAAAGTGAATGGATAGTAAGAGCAGAGATCAACAGTCATGTGTGATGTGATGTGCTGTATACAACTCAAAAAATCCCACAGTACACATTTCCAGTGATTGAATGCTGAGCTAGTGCCAGGATATCCATGGAAACAGGACTGTTATATTCCCATACAAGCACACTCCACCCATGTGAGTGCTTGCAGGGCCAAATTAAATCTTTCTTTAAACCTCCTATTTCATCCACCGGCTGACTCTCTGCAGATAGAGAACTGGACTGCCTCATGCCTTATAGGGCACTTATTGCCTTACAATTGGACAGGCCAGAAGACATAGAATTTTCACAAATACTTTGGCCCAGTTGCTTTGTTAAATTACAGTTTTACTTGTCAAAGCAATATGAAATTTGTCACATTTTATTATTGTTATATGTGTGTGTGTGTGTGTGTACATATGTATATATATATATATATATATATATATATATTTTTTTTTTTTTTTTTAATAAATTACAAATGTTTCAACGCATTTAACTAAATGATTAAGCCCTTCAACTATGCCCATTCTACGTTGTATATGTGGGTTCATCAAATGCAGCTACTTTATTCAACTTGAGGAAATTAAGGCCTGTGTTGAATTCAAGAAGAGATCTCTAGTTTTCCAAAGACCCCAAGTATGTCCTGCTGAATTACATGGAAAGGTGTATAAAATTGCGTGCAAGATCTGGATATTTTCTATCTGATGTACTGGTGTTTTAGAGAAGCGCTGCAACCAGCAGATACAGAATATGCATGTGACATTGTCCAATGATATGGAAAAAAAATTCTAACTTTGAATCAACTTAAAGGGAACCTCCACTCCTTTTACAAAGGTCATCCAAAATTTTCCAGTTGTACGTATTAGAAAATCTGCTCAATTTTTCATCGTCTTACGAAGATAGGCTTTACTGTCTGTTCAAGATTCCGCAGGCTGACATCTTGAATGGCATGCAATGCACTGTGGGCCGATGACGTATCGTGGTTGCTTGTTTTGCTGATTAGCACTCTATTTCAGTCAAAATGCCACACTGTGTAGCATTTTGGTTGCAGTAAGCAAGTGAAAAACAGAGAAGATACAAACCTGAGTTTTTATATACTGGACAAATAAAGTTAGGGATCACCCCAAATTTTGAATTTGAAATATGTGATAGTTTGTATTTTTTTCCATATCATATTTTAATATTGAAAAGTTGGGTGATCCCTAACTTTCTTTGTCCAGTATATTTGTCCCACAGATGATAGATTACACTGTGCTTGGATTCAAGCAATCGGAAGAACATTGCTACCAAAAATTCCTATCACAGCTCCCAGCATTTTGATGCTGATTGCTTCATAGACACTGTGAGACTTCGGACTGAGCTGCCAGGATTGGCCCTTCGAAGCAAAAACTTAAGCCTGGTCCTATTCCCACAATCGTTTCCCACAAACCAGTCTGATCCGCTCGTTCTTCAAGTATTTCACAAGCCGAGAAGGGACAACAGCAAGAGTTTTGTAATCAGGGTCCAAACTTGAGTAAATGAATACTTGCCAAGTAAACCATTGCCGGTTACAAGAAATTGATAATTGATCATCGTTTTGTAGTCCTATGTTTTTTCAACATTTCATCCCGGTAAGTTCTTGTGTTGAGGTGACATCGTGCTGGAGCACCGAGCACCAAGTGAATTCAGATGCATAATATGATCTTTTTATTGTAAGGATGTAAGTAATTTATGCCACAGCCAAAATGGTGAAATAGATGAAATTTTTGTTACTGTGGAATTATAAATGAAATTTATGGTGCAGTTCAATTGCAGTTAGTCCGCTCCACTAATACATCTGCGCGCGTAAAGCAGGCAGGAGAGCAGTTTTTGAACGCAGCAAAAGATTCGGCTTTGAATCACAATCGCCATTAAATATGGATTGATGTGGAAACTGTTTACACTGACAATAATTCACATAAGTGTTCCTAAGCCCATGCAGTGATTTCCACAGCAGTCTTTTTTTAATGCAGTGCCGCCAGTGTGCCTAAAAATCACAGCCATTCAATATTGGTTTTCGTATTGGAACCTTTCAAGGAGATTTCTCTGTATTCTCTGAATGTTTTAATGATACTTTGTACCATAGACGATGAAATCCCAAAATTCTTTGCATTTTTACATTGAGAAACGTCATATTGCTTTACTAGTGGGCTCAAAAATTACCGGCACAGCATACATACATACGTTTTCCAGTCTTTTCTTGCCCCTGTCCCAAAGTTTTTGAAACATGTTGTTGACATCCAATTAAAAACAAAACAAAAAAAAAAAACTGAAAAACTTCCTCAGGCTTAAATATGATATGCTGTTTTTGTACTGTTTTCAACTAAATATCGGGTTTAAGTGATTTATAATTCATTGCAATTCTGTTTTTATTTGCATTTTACACAGCGTCCCAACTTTTTTAGAAACGGGGTTGTAGAAACTACTGGCTTATGCCACATGTGAATATTATAAGATATCATTGTTATCTGTCTGACTCTCAGAGTTTCAGCAGATTAGTTGAAATTTGGGTATTCTTCTTCTGCTTTTAGTTGGTAGGTGGCATCTTTCTTAATTGATGACCGAAAAGTTAGATTGTATGGACTGAGTATTGGATCAACTGTTTTGGGCTCTCTGGTGAAATGCTGCTCCCAATTTATTTGGAGTAGATGGCGTTAACTTACAAAGTGAGGGGGAAATTCAAGCAGAAATCAGAGGTGAAGAGGCTAAGCACAATTGCCACCAGTAAGAAACTTATTACCCATAGCATTATTACCCATAGCATAGTACAGTGCAGTAGATGCAATATTTTCTGTTTGTGAGTTCCAGTGCACAGGACTTGATGACAGCCTCATGCTGGCAGCAGATGTGCAATATATGGCTCAACAGCAACATGAGATTTGGAACATGGTCGCAGCAAACAAGTCCATTAGACTCTGAGAGATCCAGAGTACAATTTTAGAGGATGGTGGCATCTTTGAAAATCTCAGCTCTGTCTGCAGCTCTACAACAGATAAAGTGCTATAGAAACATAAGACTACAACGAAGCAAATAATTAATAGAGATGAATTTTAACAGACTCAAAGAACTGCATTTTGTTCAGGTATAGCATTGTTCAGCATTCTTACTACTTTCTGCAGTTGTAGAGAACATGTGCACTTTGCTGCAGATTCTACAGTGAGATATTTATTTTCTGTTGTTATTGCTGCTATTTACTTTTGGCTATTATGCATCTGGAAGAAAGTGATTCCTCTCACACTTTAGTGTTTTTTGATAAAGCTGGTTTCAATTTGGCAAAAGGCCAAAGGAGATGTGGTCAAAATATCGTATCATAGGCCACAGAGCCACAGCAAATGTGCCGGGCCAGCATGATAGGGATACAACATGTGCCTTAGTTTCAGAAAATAGTGCAAGTACATTATTTCTAATCATTGGGCCACACAACACCCAACAGCAACTGACTTGGATACCCACTGTGGTGGTCTGATCCCTGGGAAAAGGTTTGGTGGGAAATGGCCAGACAAATTTAGTTGTTGTTTAAGAAATTATCATCAAAGAGAGGTTTGGTGCCCACAAAACTGCATTTATGGAGTTCCTTCCAACATTGTCTCTATCCTTGAATCATATTGAGGAAGTCTTTTCAAAACATACAAGACTGACATACAAGAAGTAAACGAATCACAGGAGACATACAGCTAATTCAAGTCACTGGATAGTGAAGAGACACAGAAGGAATTCACTTCAGGGTTGTGACACATCAGTGCTGAGAACTTTAAAAAATTTCAGGAAATCTGCCACAGCAAATATGAACTTTACAATCAGTGTTATTTAAATTTTGTTAAATTCATTTTTGCTGAAGAAAAATATGATAAATTGTATATGTATGCTGGGTGAATATGACAGAAAAATCTGATACTGATGGTGTTATTGCCTGCATTGGTCATGGTGCCTTTACTCACAAAATTATAAAGGAGCAGAGCAGTTCAGATACCAAAAATACACTTTCCAAAAGCGTGAAAACTTTGATCTAATGGGCCATTCTTTAAAAAGTGAACCAAATTTTAAAAAAAAATCAAGTTCTTGTTTTGGAATTTTCAGTTGTATATTCACAAACAGCATTGTCTTACATTTTATTAAATAAATTTTTGTCTTGAATTAAGATCACTTTAGTGGTCATTTCCATAGATATATATGTCAATGTAAATAATTATAAAAATGAGAGGATTTTTGTCTTATTTTCATCAACTGATAAATTGTATGGCACATTACATTTATTGTGTTTATGTGCAGCAGTATGCATGTTCACACTATTTCTCAAATTAATAAATTAATTATTATCACCACCTTTCATTCTCAATGAAATAATTAACAAATTAATTTATTTAACTTTAAAATGTCACACACGACCAAATACACGAAAATTTTTACGCCATATGAAAAGTTGACCTTTGATAACAATTATTTTTATGTCCAAAGCAAACTCTATTTGACCTTGCTATTAACCAAATATCAAGTCACCAGACTATTCTGCTTAATTAATACAGGACATAATTAATTTCTCACACACGTGACCTAGTGGTCACGTGTGTGACAAAGCAATCAATGAATTCACTCAGTTTTTGCCCAATCATTGCCCCTCTTTCTTACCAGATTACCCCCACATGTAATGTCAGTCCACTTAGATATAGTTGGAATGTGAGAGAAACAATAGAGTAATTGTATGTCATAGTCTGAGTTATACCCCGTGCTCATGTTCCACTCAAGTTTCCTAAATATATCTCAGTGAGGATATTGTATGCCGGTCATTTCTCTGAGCACTGGATAACTGAAAGTTTAACTTCACCGTGTCACTTCACTAAATTTGTTGTATATGGGAACTGATTTTTTATAGCTGTTCTTAGGCGAATTCAGTATGTTATTTTCGATAATTGTTGATTTTCAATGTCAGTACATGCAATATGAATTACTACATGCATGTGTTCTTTGATGTAAAAGATTTTGTTTTACATTTCATATTAAGAAATGTTGCACAACATATGAAGAGGTCATGCGCAAAACCACATAAACACCACATCCATGTAAAATGATGTAACCATTGCATGTGAAAGTTTACTGTGGCTGGTATCTGATATCCTAGTAAATTTTACTGCAAAACACCCTAAGTTCTACAGTTAACCCAAGTTAAAATGCGGTTTGTTCACAGAACTATGTAAGCACCATCGGATTTTGTGCACAAAACTACGTCTGTAGAGAGGCATCAGAGGCTAATATCTAGGTCACATGATGCAACAATGGTGGCACCTGTGATCGCAATAATAACCCAATTTATCATTTAATTTTTGGAAAATTCCTGAATTCTCATGTTGGTTTTGTTGTCAGACGTGGTTTTTGGTTTTGTTTACATGACAGAAGTGAATGTCAAATTTTTGTGTAGAAAACGGGAACGAAATAGGCAGCTTTATAAGTATGGCCTAAATATACCCAAAGAGGTGCATCTGCTGTGAAACAAATATTTCCACATGATGCGCTGACCATCTCGATTTGCTGCCCGCTCTTTCTCCACTACCACGATAATCGGGTGACCGAAAACGTCCAAAAACTAGGTTGATATGGCTTTCATTTCGGCAGTTTCTGCGTAGCGATCTTGCGACGAGCATTTGATTTGTTTGAACATTATTTTACTTCATATTCCCATGATTCTATCAAGGATTTTACTTGCACTGTTGCGTCATTTTGTTTTCATTGATTCGGCAACAAATGACTAGTTCCCAGAGACGGACTTACCGAGTTTAGCAAGCAAACCAAAGTTGGACTTACTGGGTTTTATAGACAAATCAATCAAATTTGGCAATTCACACTTTTTTCAATGAAGGTTGATTTTTGTCAAGCTGATATTTTACTCAGTGCACCACAACCATTTTATAATGAGAGAGGAAAAATTAGTGAGGTTTAGAAGTTCCCAACTCCGCTTGATACCGGTCCCAAGCCCGGCGTCTCATTTCTGAAAAGAAGGAGGGTTGTGCATTGGGCCAGCGACCTAACCACGTGAAAAAAAAGAATGCTACAGAGTCCGTCCAAAGTGAGAATTACACTACACTGCACAAGGATGATGGTGAGCTCATTCCAGCTCCTACGACGGCAAACCGCCCGACTAACTGGATTCTAAGTGCGAAAATGGCCTCGTTGATAGCCACATGGAACGTTCGCTCCCTCTTTGCAACAGGGAAACTGGCCAATGCTATTCGAGAAATGAACAGTTATAACATCTCAATACTCGGACTAGCTGAAACAAGGTGGAAAGACCAGAGAATGATAACATCTGATGGCGTAACATCGCTATATTTGGGTAAAAACAAGCACATATATGGAGTTGGCATCTTAATGAACATGGAAGCTCAAAATTCTCTCTTGTTGTGGGAACCAGTCTCAGAGTGGATAATCACAGCCAGATTTGCCACCAAACACACAAAGTTGACTGTAATTCAAATCTATGCACCAACCAATGTTGCTGAACTAGAGGTCAAAGACCAGTTCTATCAAGAGCTACAGGACGTGATTGACAATACACCCACACATGACTTTGTTATGATGATGGGAGATTTCAACGCCCAGCTCTCCTGTCATGATAGAAGTGGACTGGAAAGCATCCTCGGAACGTCAGCGACTGGAACACAGACTACAGACAATGGGGAAAGGATGTTAGAGTTGTGCTCAAACAACAACCTCAAGATCATGAATAGTTTATATCAACACAAGACAATCCATAAGATGACATGGACATCACCATCAGGAGACACAGAAAATGAAATAGATTACATCTGTGTCAACAAGAGATGGGCAAAATCAGTACTAGATGTAAGAGCAAGAAGGGGTGCAGATATTGGAACTGACCATGAACTAGTGACCACAAAACTACACCTTAAACTGAAGATTAGAAAAAGATCAAATCAGGCATTTAGGTTTGACATCAGAAAACTCAAGAGCCCCACAATATGGAAAGTATTCAGCATTGAAGCCGTTTTGAGGCTCTGATGAACTTACAGCAAGAACCATCAGATATAGAATCTAACTGGAACACCTTCAAAACTGCTGTTATAGGAAGTGCCAAAAAACATATTGGCCGTAAAAGAGGCACACGTAAAGAACAGTGGATATCGGATGAGACCTGGTTTGCGATAGATGAAAGGAAAGAGCTCATATCCAGAATGGTTCAGACAAATACTGACACAGAAAGATCGAAGGAAAAACACCGAAAGCTAGACAAAGAAGTCAAGAAGCTAGCAAGGTGAGACAGGAGGAACTGGCTTGAGAAGAAAACACAAGAAGCACAGGATGCAGCTGATAAAAATGATACACAAACTCTACAAAATACTGAAAGACATCTCAGGTAAAAGCTGTGCTAAACCTCAAATCCCCATTAAAGACAAGGATGGTAAAGTGTTGAATTCAGACGAAGAGGTGAAACAACGGTGGGTCAAACATTTCAGCAATGTACAGAATCAACCTAAACCCGAATCCAACATGGTCTTCAGAACAGGAGACTCAAGTATATCCACAGGGGAAATTTCTACTGCTGAAATAGTACGGGCTACCAGGAAGCTGAAGAACAACAAATCACCTGGAAATGATGGAATACGCCCAAAAATGTTGAATTGTGAAGGTGATTCTATAACAGACATATTGAAGAACTTATGCAACATCGTCTGGAAAGAGGAACAGGTCCCAAAAGAATGGAAGATCGGTACAATTATACCTCTGCCAAAGAAGGGAGACCTTCTTTGACCATTCAAGCATGATAGGACTGCGACTCAGTGCAAAGAAATGTGAAGTGATGTCAACAGGCTCAACACAATGGAACATCAACATCTCCAGAGTACCACTCAAGCAGACAGATAACTTCACATACCTCGGCAGCAACATCAGTCGGGAAGCATCTATCAGCAAGGAGATCTCTTACCAGAATCGGGAAAGCAAATGCAGCTTTTGGGAAACTGAACAACGTCACCAAGTCGAAGAGCATCCACCTCAAGACAAAGATTAACATCTACAAAACTGTTGTTCAAGCAATACTCCTGTATGGATGTGAAATGTGGAAGATCTACGTGAAAGATGCAAAAAGACTAAACACGTTTCAACAGCGATGCCTCCGCAAGATCCTGGGTATAACGTATTCAGATCACATC
The DNA here is from genome assembly GCA_029692085.1 of Gymnothorax javanicus. Lineage (NCBI taxonomy): Eukaryota > Metazoa > Chordata > Actinopteri > Anguilliformes > Muraenidae > Gymnothorax > Gymnothorax javanicus. The sequence goes on from CM056193.1 coordinate 145,631,142, forward strand.
AAGAATACCTATGTGCTCAAAAGAATGGGGATGATGAATCTTACCGATACCATACAGGAAAGAAGACTGAGATGGTTCGGGCACGTTCATAGAATGGGAGCTGACCGTTTTCTCAAGAAAGTGCTGATTTTGGAACCTGCACAGCAAAAAAAGAGAGGGCGACCCAAGACCACATGGAGATCAACAGTGGAGAGGGATCTAAAGAGAGGAGGACTCTCATGGCAGGAGGCAGCAACCCTAACCCAGAACAGAGACAGACGGAAGCTTTGGACGGCCCAATGTGTCACTGGCACGGGAGGAACTAAGGTCTAAGGTAAGGTTAGAAGTTCCATCAGGTAAAATTTCTTTTTTTTTTTTTTTTTTTTAGTGATTAGGTGGACTTACTGGGTTTTGCATCTGAACTCATCATATGCAAGTTATGTGTATGGACCATTCACTGATCATTGCCATAGGCTTATATTAAAAACTAGACTACCTAATGATAACCATTTATTACCACTTAATTTTTCTGTTCTTTCAAGGATTTTATTGTTTTCTCAAGTAATACATAAATTGAATGAACATAAGGCAAAATAAAATTTTATTATGTCATGACTGCAATAATGTGTTCCAGTATTATTGAAAATATTTTACTTCACTGTTTAATGCAGGGGTCGGCAAGTAACTTGGGCTGCAGGCCAAGATTTTTCCTTGCCACTAGGTGGCGGGCCAGAGGCCAGGCTACGGCCTATTTAGACGCTGGGATAGGTGCCCCTAAGGCCCACTCGCAAAAACCAGGCCTACACGGAGAATGTTGAGTCTAATAAAAATAACTAATGACAATAAATAAACCATGTGGACTGTGCACAAGCCCATCGGCAGTCTCTTTTGCTAATTTAATAATGTTAATGGACTTAGCATCTCTTTCAATATCGAGTCATCTGCAATTGTGAAAAAGGTAATGATGGCAATGATAGGCCCAGGTCTATTAGGCTACTAGTAATATTCGTCTATCTGGGGCTACTTTTATTTTGAAATACTTGGTTGACCGCCTCCTAACAATAATACAATGTTTGCTGTTTTGGGGGAAATAGCGTGCAGAGAGGAGTAAGCTGAATTACAAAGATGTCTCTGTCAAAAGGTCTAAAGAGGAAAGTTGACAGCGGAAACAGAGCCTATAAAGAGGAATGGAGAGACAAATTCGTGTTCATCTCAGCCAGAAAGCCCATGTTCCTCATGCAAGGAAGTTATCGCGGTTTGCAAAGAGTATAATATATTACGTATAATGTCAGGTGGCATCACGAAACGAAGCATGGCTCCTTCAACATTGCTTATCTGCTCCGGTGTGCGGCACGAAAACGCAAAATTGAAGCGCTGACAGATGGTTATACAAAGAGCAGCAGCATTCTACTGCGAGGTCTAACATCCCAAGAAAAAGCCACAAGTGTGTCCTTAAAAGCGTCTTGGTTGCTTTTTTTTGCTCTCGTGCGTTTCATTTCAGGAGCATCCGTGCCCACCACCTCTGCCATTGCGCGACTGCCTGATCATTGATTTATTTTATTTTACTTTGCGTAAAAGCCTTCTGGATTATGCCAGTTACTGGCTTGTTAAATAAAATATAAACCTAGTTTCCTGTGTCGCTCTGACGCAAATATTTTGTTGCAGCACGACTGTTGGCCTGAAGTTCAGTTAAAGACAGCACATCTTTTCATAGGCCGCCACATTACGTCAAAAACGCAACTTTTCCTTTTTAGTTGAAGAAAATGAAATAAAGACAACTAAGATTAAGAATGCAAATCCTGGCTCTGGTATTCTCTCATTTCTGCTTAACATCAGGTGCCTGGTAGGCTATATGCAGGAATCACAGGAATAGCCTGCCTTTGGAAAAAAAAAAAAAAAAAAAACGCTTTGGAGAAAAAAAAAAAAACTGTGATCGGAATCATCTGCCGGGCCAATGAAAATCGTTCGCGGGCCAAAATTTGCCCACGGGCCGGCTGTTGCCGACCTATGCTTTAACCCTTTCGCAGGCAAATTTTGGCCCAGATGCATACCCCCACGGACGGATTAATTTTGGGTTTTTACCAAAATATGATTGTTATTCAAAATAACAATAAAATAACACCAAATCTCATAATAAGTTTCCCATAACTGATGTTTTTATGTTTTAATCCTCTCCAGAATCGCTAAAATCGTTTGGATCCAAGTCACTCCCGCTCTCTGGATATTCAAACTCATAGTCAGAGTCATTCAATAAAGCAAAAACTTCATCCACGTTGTATTTACGTTTAGAAACACGGCTAGAATGCCGGCTATTTGTACTAAATCGATGCCATGTTCACATGTCCCACAATTTGACCGAAGTAGTCTCGTATTTTTGCGTTTTTAGGAAATCCCATGCCTCGCTCACGGCTAAAAATACAGTGCTGGGTGACCTGAGAGACAGCCAATGGTAATGAGTGTAACTAACAAGGGAATTCCAAATCGGGAATTTAAAGAAGACTTTATAAAACACGTTGGTTAAAACGACAAAAATGTCGCTGTGCCTGCGAAAGGGTTAATGTGCAACAGTAATGTGGTGAAGAGGATGGGCCTTCGACCAAAAAAAAGTATTCAACTAAAAAGGATAGTCACGGAAGGTGGATCTTTGTCTTCTACAACCTACATGATGCCTTATATATACACTTGACAACATATTTCCCATACGTCACACGCGTGACCGCCCAAAATGTCACACACGTAAGCAGATGTCATCACAAAAAGGAATACTTTAAAAAATACTTCTAAGATGACAACTTCATTCCTTACCATTTTCCATACCCCAGAGCTATGATAAATGTCTGCTGAAAATATGAACATTCTAGCTTTTCAAACTTCACAGAGTTTTTGAAGTCAAATGCAGTTATGAAAAACCTGCTTTCGTGTGAAGTCACACATGTGACTAGTCGTATTTGACCTCTGACCTTAAGTAGATAAAGTTAATGTAACAAATAAAATTTTTACTTGATAGACTTGGATATTTAGTACTCCTATATAAAGTCCACAATATTGAACCTCCAATGCTTTTAGAATTGGAAGAGATTTTTTCACAGTTTGTTACATTATCAGTCACACATGTGACTAAGAATAGCCCTGATAAAAATGTGAAAATCCTTCAAATCATTCCGTTTAGGGCACGATATCATGGACGGATGGATGGATGGATAGATAGATAGCAACCTGGAAAAAACATGAAGTTGAACTTAGCACCTTTTCAGGAAAGGCAAAGGGGCAATAGCATCCATCTTTCACAAAACAGTTTATTGATTCATTAATTTATGGCAGAATACATTGACTGAACAGAATATAAAGATAAATTATGCAACTGTGGGATGGATAAAAGTATATTGATGATGCATTGCTGTAATTCTTAATTTAGACGTGGCTCCTTTTTTCATTTGTGCTGCCTGCTTTGCATTAATGGTTTTGATTAATATGATGAGGTAGTGTTTGTGAAAGAGATTTATACCTTAATTCATCAACAAAATAATCAAATCATTACTTGCTAATGACAGGAGTATAATAAATGATGTGGATCCAATGATTTCTTCTATAGCTCTTGTAAGGTCCCTCAAGACAGGGTATCCCTTCCATCACCATAGGCATCGCTGTAATTCTGCTGTAAAAGCATTTAATGACTATGTTCAATTAAATATTATTATTATTATTATTAATAATAATAATAATCATTATAATTATAATAATAATTATTATTGACTTCAAGTACTTTACTAGGGAGATAGAGAAATCCCTTGAAAGCGATTCATATATAGAGAACCAGAACCTGAATATATGCAGGTGAAAAGTATGTGGACAGCGAGCACTAATAAAACCTATGTATTTTATTATTTACTCCTGCACATTGTACTTGGAATGAAACCGTGAATATGAGTGTGAATTGAATTGAACACTGCAATTTCAGGGAATTTATACACTAGTATCCTGTGATGCACATAGCATCAAACCATTTTTAGACCCTGACCCTTGAATATGGGCAAACAAAGGTAACCTGCCAAATGATCATAGTCATGAACAATGTCATCATATTTAGCACTTGGTTACAAATCCTTCGTGTTAGATCACTATTTAAATTCTCAGATCCTAAAATGTCACCAGGGACAGGGGACCTTTCCTAGTGCTGCATCCTTCTTTTCCTATTTGTTTAAGAGCACTTGTCTTCAGTCTTAAGTTTGTGATGTTCTGTTGGATACATGTCAAGTGAATGTCATCCTCGATCAAGAGCATTCCGCTTTCTGACTCAATAAAACTGCTTGGTTGCTATAACAGTGTGTTTAATGTACCATTCAATATGTTTTGAGGCATTTGGATAATCTGAGCAGATACTACTGTGCACTTCTGCTGACAGCAGTCATATCATGTCACCCATGGAGACAGCAAGTCAGCAAGTCCCTGGGGCAGCCATACATGCCCAGGCTATGTTTCCACCATGTTTCACAGATGATGGGAGGGTATGGTTAGGATCACAAGCTGTTTACACACTTTCCTCCATCCATCACTTTCTGTAAGAACAGTTTATGACATACCATATTTCTCCAACTATTCTAAAATTTTTTTTTTTTTTATTTTCGCAAATTCTAATGATGCTATTTTATTATTAAGGCTTAACACAATAATAGATATACGGATGGATAATAATCCCTCTGATTTTATATTCAGGGTTCTGCCGATGCTGGTCGGCGCTGGTCGGCCCTGACCAGCCCTCGGAATGCACTGACCACCGCTCAGCTTTTCCCGACCGGCACTATTTTTTCAAAGATCAGTTAAAATGAGCGCATCCAGCGTCAAATAACACCGCTAGAAACAATACAAAAATGACCCCAAATATGCTCCCACCTTCTATTATTGTCAGAATAGCAAACTTTCATTTTCGACCCGCTCCCTGGCATCCTGGCCGCATCCTGACATGTTCTCAATCATTTTCCTTTATTGACGCGTTTTCAAATTATCGTAATAATCCATTGGCAATTGAAGATCGGGTTTCTTTCCATATGCGATCTAACAGCAATGAAATAATGGGCTGAATTCAGTACAGAAACATAATTTACTTAGTAATAGGCCTATGCTTTACGAAAGACAAACTGCTCTGAAACTTCCGTGCTACCTTTTCCGCACATCAGGCAATTTCACTTTCACTTCATGATCGTTTAAATTCGTTGTTGAAAAACTGAAAAACTTCCACGCATAGAGATTTCAATTCCGTGTGAGAATCTCTAAAATATGCATGATTTAATAATGACTGACCCGCGTTACAATGAAATATCGCCTCTCACTCGCAGTACAGCGAGGGTTGATATGAAAAGTGGCACTCAGCAATATATAAAAGCGTGAGACTCAAGCCATATGCACGCAAGTTGACAGGTTTGAATAACGCTGATTTAAATGCAACACATAAGCGTCCAGATAAATGACTGTCGTCTTACCTTAACGTGGAGAACTAGCAGCACCTGACAATGTGGAGTGTTCTCGGAGTGAATTTTTTGTTAATTATGAAAATGACTGAGAACAGGTCAGGACAAATAATTGTTTTAAACGGATGTCCTGTGCCCCCCCAATTCCCAGTTCTGGCTCCACCACTGCCAAATAATGATTGTAATAGTCATTAATGATACAACATATAGCCTTACTTAATTAACTTACTTACGAATTGTTCCAAGTGTTATGAATTGTTCAGATTTGTTCATTAGAAATGTTTGAAACATAAATTACAGTTGTTAAGTTGTATTCAGAAAATTAATCAAAAGTATTTGGATACAAAATAGAAAAAAAAAGTTGATGAATATGGCATCTATCTATGAAAATGAGAGGCATCTCGCATATGCACCACAGAGAACATCAAAGACCTCCATTGCCTCTCTGTCTCTGGTGACAGAGAGGCAATATTTGCATTAAAATTGTCGCAAAAATCTTTCCGGCTCGCGCGCACTGCGCGCTGGCATTACATATCACCACCAACTCTTGGATTAAGCCCCTCACTGACAAGATCATTCGTGAATAATGTGCATTATGCTTTGTAGCACATGGAAGGCGGATTGTCAGGTTAGGAGATTCCAGAAATTTTCCATCCAGCACTCCTAGCGTCATGGGCAGAACCCTGTATATTGATGTAGTCTTTTTCTTTTTAACTTATTCTTTGGCACATCTGCTGTAGGCGATGTCTGTCTACGTACATTTTATATACATAGCCTTCCGATTCAGATCAGAGAGTGACATTGCTTATCAATAATCTTGAAGCTTTTAGCTTTGAAAACTCATCTTTTTCTCTTTAGCAGTAAAAACACATTTAAGCGAACTTCAGCAGATAAGATCTTGCTATCGACAGTTTCAGTACCTGTTGCACAAATACAGTTGGGGGTTAATTTTGTATCTTTTTCAGTGAACTGAAGGCTTGCCATTCTTATAGTATCTTGCTTGTTTAAAAATTGCTTGCAGTCTGTAATTTAAGATGAATCAATGCGATCCTTTACACCAGCACAGGGTGTACATGACACAACATAATTCTCAACAAATTTCTTATGGGTGAAACTTTAAAAGTGCTGATTTTTCTTTGGGGACCATTGGCTATACTTGTTGTGTATCCCCTGGTTATCGAAAAGTACTATTACCCCAACAAAAAAATAATCACAGCTCTACACAACTGAGGTAAGTGACATCAAATTTATTTGATAAGTTGAACTGGTCAAAAATCTATGAATTTATTTCAAAGTTACTTAAAGCAGTTGTGTTGAAATGTTTCTTTTTTAAGAGTCCACAATAGCATAGGCCACATCTTTAAGTGCAATCTCCTTTCTTACTCAGCTGCAGTCTTCTTGGACCTGATTGCACAATGTCACCATCCCTGAGACCTCCCCTTTTGGTTTTGTAAGCCTTGCATCTGTATGTACTACTAGAGTGGTCACAAAATGCACTTTAATTTCTCAAGGACTTTTGTTGGTTGGTTGTTATCACGTGCTGTCTGCCTTAATTGTTTTTTCCCTGCAGTCTTTCCATGTTGGTCAGTGTCGGTTTGGTCGATTGATTCTCATTATTTAATGATTGTCTCATTCTCCTCCATTCTCCTACTGTTTTATTTCCCATGCTTGCTCCTTTCCAGCTTGTTAATTGTCGTCCTTGTGTGACCCCTAGAGCTATGCCAGCAAGAGATTTGTCTCCTGGTAGGGCCCCCCATGCTTGACAGGTCAAAGGGTAGAGCCCAGACGAAAAGTGATCCCTTGGTCCTCCAAGTTGGGGGTTGGGCTCAGGGTTGACAACTCTGTCCCGTAAAAAGACTCTTGTCACGGAAACAACCAAATATAATATTGCTGAATATTCGTGTTAAAATTATGGCCTCCGACATGAAAGGTTTGAAAGTGACAATACACACATTAGCAACAAGTGCTTTCTAGTTTGTAACTCTTTAGTAATACTCTTACTTGCACTTTGCACTACTACTTTATTTGCATTACAGCTTCTCTATTTTTCCTACTTTACCATATCGAGACATCTTGCTTTCCCTGTAGATTACATTAAATTGCAGACGATTTCATTGTTTATTGGCTCCCATTGTTTACCTTTCCTCTGCATATTATGTGTTTCATGAAGTATCTGGTTGGCAGTTTCAGCCTTTTTTACATAATGCAGTGTATAGCTATTATTGATGATATAAATGGGTCATTCCATATGAAATCACCCAAGCTCCCAGCTTGATGGTTTCAGAATTGCTTCATTTGGTGATATTTTGTTGCCTGTGATGAGCAAATAAAATTGCAGGTGGTTTCAAGTTGATATCTCGTTCTGTTCTCATTTTATGGGCCCCCGAGAAAGGGGGCGTGGCCCACGTTAACCCCTTTGGTCACAGTTTGTGACCATTTTCAAAGGGTTATAACCGATGAACTAATAAGGATACAAATTTCATTCTTTCAGGATATGTTTATTCTGTCTAATAGTCTGCAACAAACCTTTTAATATAGTGGTTAACCCTTTGAGTGCTTTGCAATTAACCCCTAAACATTGAAATTTAGTTTTCGGCATGTGCCAAGCATGTCGATTTCAAATGAAACATTATGCAAGTATCCTTAGAATGTCCCCTTTGCCGTTTAAATTGTTGATAGTATGCCTGATGGAGTTTCAAATGATGGTAAAAACATCTTTCTATCTTCATCCAATTTGGAGACACATGAACCCCTTTTCAGCTAATTACCGAAACGGTGCACTTTTTGACCCTCATTTTGACCATGTGGGCCTGTTTTGATTTTCAAAAAGTTGGCCTCAAATGAAAGCTTATGCAAAGTACTACAAAATGCAACAAAATCAAACTTGGAACAAATACTCCTACTTGGAAAATAAGACCCCTTTTAAGTGCTATTTGCACATTGGCACAAGTACTCTCAGTGTACAGGTAAATGTACATAAATGGACAGGGAAATGTAGAGAAGAAAGGCAGATATGGCAAACATGATACAAATGTTTAATGCATATTATTTTGGTAAATCCAATTTTTCAAACCACACTGAGATTCGGTCCAACTCTTTCTTGGCGATTACATAATTCCTGCCCATGCCACTCGTGCTAGGAGCATCAACCAACATGATATGCTTCAGTGGTATCCAACAAAGATCCTGCCTTCGTGGCCAAGAGAATCGTGGCGCAGGGCCATTTGGATGCATAAAAGATACTTTAACATCCTTGTTTTCAAGGGATTGCTCTAAGATATTGGCCAACCACCACTGGCCATCATATAAGCAGGCAACATATCGACCAGGGGTACAATATATAAGCTCCACAGGATTGTCCTTTTCGCAAATAAAGGGCATGAAGGGGCAGGTACGGTTTGAAGGGTTTCATCCACATTAGTAACAATTCTGCCTAGTCTATCAAATTATCTTGAAATTACTGGGAAAACATATACAAGAAAATGACACAGGCTGCAAATGATCAAAGAGCATGCAACTGAAAGTAGAAATAAATGAGTGGAGTTCAGTATTCCCTGTACATTATTGTACATTTACGTACACTGAGAGTAGTTGTGCCGATGTGCAAATAGCCCTTAAAAGGGGTCTTATTTTTCCAAGTAGGAGTATTTATTCCAAGTTTGATTGTGTTGCATTTTAAAGTTCTTTGAATAAGCTTTCATTTGAGGCCAACTTTTTGAAAATCAAAACAGGACCACGTGGTCAAAATGAGGGTCAAAAAGTGCACCGTTTCGGTAATTAGCTGAAAAGGGGTTAATATTTCTCCAAATTGGATGAAGATAGATGTTTTTACCATCATTTGAAACTCCATCAGGTATACTATCAACAATATAAATGGCAAAGGGAACATTCTAAGGATACTTGCATAACATTTCATTTGAAATCGACATGTTTGGCACATGCGTAAACCAAATTTCAATGTTTAGGGGTTAATTACAAAGCACACAAAGGGTTAAACACTATTGTTAAAGCTTTGTTGCAGACTATAAGACAGAATAAACATATCCTGAAAGAATGAAATTTGTATCCTTATTAGTTCATCGGTTATAACCCTTTGAAAATGGTCACAAACTGTGACCAGAGGGTTAACGTGGGCCACGCCCCCTTTCTCGGGGGCCCATAAAATGAGAACGGAATGAGATATCAACTTGAAACCACCTGCGATTTGATTTGCTCATCACAGGCAACAAAATATCACCAAATGTAGCAATTCTGAAACCATCAAGCTGGGAGCACCCCCCATTTTGGGTGATTTCATATGGAATGACCCAAATACTATTCAGAGTAACACTCATGTACTTCTGTGTAATATACCAATGACAAACTTAATCTTTGAATCATATGATCAAACTTAATTTGAGTGAGACTACAAAGCCTTCTTTAGTCACATTGTTTGTAAGACCTTTCTTTTAATTTAAAATGTTCAACCCCTCTGCGCAGATGTAGACGCCAGTGAACATGGAGCACCAGTCTATCACTAGATGGCACACCTGCATGAGTTATTGAATATCCACAAGCAAGCCGAGCTCACAAACGGTTTAGAATATGGACGAGTTCAGTCCCATCCCTGTTTTTCAGGAGTTGCATGAATTAAATTCCTCAGCTAAGCTTGATGTGCAAACTGCTCAATATACTTGCCTATAGCATCAATCCAGCAGTTCAAAAAAAATTATCTCTTATCTTATCTTAAAAAAATGTCCTTAGTAGCAACCACTTCAGCTATAGTGAGCCAATGGTATCCCAGTTTGTAGTTAAAAAAAACTCTGTTTTCTGAATCAAAAATTCGGCATAGTTTTCGCACTATATTATTCTACAATCAATTATAGTCATCACATATCAGAAATGCGTAGTTCCCTACCGTGGATTTATGCGTAGATTCCTCCATCGACTAACTCAGCGCTCCCTTATATCCACCTGAGTACTCTCGTTGCTAGCCAGTCACTCGATTATTTACTTAGGCTCATCTGTGAAACGCAGAGTTATGGTTCATGCCCATGTGAAACTTCCCTGGTACTGATCTATTGATTGACACATTTCTTATCCCATACCAGAGAGTATAAAATTGCTACAGTAACTGAAAAACACTGATTAAAATTCAACATCTTATTGATACTATGTCATTCTACTATCAATTATAGTCATCAGATATTAAAAACGCATGATTCCCTACCATTGATTGATGCGTAGATTTGTTCCTTGAAGAATTCAGTGCTCACTTCAATTCTCATACAATCTCTCACTGAAATCCAGTCACTTTAATGCTTGCTCTGGCTTATCTGCGTAAAGCACAGTTGTAGTTCATGCCCACATGAAACTCTCCTGGTAATTATCTATTGATTGACATATTTTTCATCCAATTCCAGACAATATAAACTTTCCACAGTAATTGAAAGACATTGATTTGACCCTCAGAAAAGCATTTAAACCCTTGCATAACAGCAAGTTAGGTCATTTTCCCTTAAGTTTGCACAGTTGAAAATGACATGATTGAAAAAAGAGATTTCCAAAACCAACCCTGAAGCATTCAGGTTACATTTACGAGATGGAAATGTGATATGTACATGGTCATTGGGAGTTATTCTGAATGGTAAAGGACTGGAGGGTTCCTTCTGCCAGATAGTTCTGTGTCTTTGGAGGAGGAATTCAATGATGAAAAGTTTTTCTTCATTTTATGTGTGAGTAAAATTTGTACTTTCAAGTATTTTTTTTACTTATGGCTAGTTTGCCACCTGTTCTTTTATTTTCAGTTTACCATAGCTATGATGATCACAGAGCTTGTTTGCAACATGGTTAATAAGAGTAACCGTTGGCCTTTGCTAATAATACTGCATGTCGTGGCATTTTGCTCAATGTGGCAATTTGTTTTAGAATTTATACTGCGTTCAACGAAATAGAATGCAGAGTTTTATTTCGCTTGTTTGAAATGCAAACAGCTCAAGCACTTTGGTAGACCCCCAGCTATACAGAAATGCAAAAGACTTATTGTTAGTTCAATCAGGAGAGACTTGAGTGAAATCAGGAAAATATTTATTATGCTTTGAGCATAAAGGGGTAACACGCTTAGAATCAAACAAGTCTTTGGGGGTTGGACTCTTCGGGGAGCTCGTAGAGTAGGAGCACTGCTCAGAGCAGCAGCAGGAAATCCCCCAAAGAGTCCAGACACTGGTGGCGGTGGTGGCTGAAGGCTGGTGGAGCTGGAGCGGCAGTACGGGGGGTCCGATGAGTAGGGTGGCGTTGGGGAGGAGGAGGGTCAGTGAACGGCAGCATGGGTGAACTAGGGTAGAGAGAATGACATTTTTTAAAAAGACAGCAGCAGAACGATTGGCTAGCGACGCGACTGAGGTGTGCCCCAGTTGGATAGAAGAGATCAGCTGCGATGCCAGCTGACAGCTCAATTGAAAGCCCCGGACATTGACTGCGTAAATTTACGAGTGAACATGCGTGAATAAAATAAACGGAGTTGACGTGCGCGAGAGACAGACTCTTCCTGACTGAACTTTCGCTAAGCTTCATTTCAATCAGGAGACTCGAGTGAGATCAGGAAAATATTTATTATGCTTTGAGCATAAAGGAGTAACATGCTTAGAATCAAAGAAGTCTTTGGCGCTTGGACTCTTCGGGAGACTCGTAGAGCAGGAGCGCTGCTTGGAGCAGCAGCAGGAAGTCCCCCAAAAAAAGGGGCGGAAGCCCCCCGGAAGCACAGCCTGATGAATCCCCAAAGGAGACGAAGGAATACTCACCAAGCAGGAACAACATAATAGACGGAAGAGCATGGGCTGCTGAGAGAAGAAAATGCGATGAGTGCTGCGTTTTTTTTTTTTTAAATAAATATGATGTTAGCCAGCAATGGCTGATAGGCTGCAAAGCCCTGCATTTTTTATTTTTATTTTTTTTTTTTTTTAAATGACATTAGCCAGCAATGACTAAAAGGCTGCAAAGCCCTGCAATTTTTTTTTTCCTTGAAATTTTTGCTTTTTTTTTTTTTTTTTTTTAATGAAATTAGCCAGCAATGGCTAAAAGGCTGCAAAGCCCTGCAATTTTTTTTTTCAATTTTTTTTTTTTTTTTTTTTTTTTTTTTTTTTTGTTGTAGCCAGCAATGGCTTAGGGGCTGCAAAGCCCTGCTTGCGAAAACAGAATAGCCAGCATTGGCTATGGGGCTGCAAGCCCCACATGCAATTAGCATATGACTATAAAGCTGAAATGCCAACCACCAACCACCAGTTATTTGCAAGCTTACCATGGATTGTTAAGGCTTCAGGGATCTTTGGGCTTCGATGATTGCTGATGCTTCGGGGCGCACGTAGGATGCATGTGCCAATGACGACCAGCAGCCCGGTTGTTGGAGAGAGAGCGTAGATATTCCTTGCGTAGCTGCCGAAGTAGCGGCACCTATTCTGAAGGAATTACCTGAATAATGCTTAGGGGCTAAACTGCATCTCAATAGGGTCTGATTTGAACAGGAGCTAAACCAGGATTTAGACATTGGGTTTACCGTCTGGGGTGAGAAAGAGTGGAGAGTCGGCTTCAGACAGAGGCCTAATCTTTAGATATTGGCACAAGGATTAAAAAGGGCAAAATTGAGAACCTGTGCGAGCAATAACAACACAACAAGCACCGCCAGCTTTAGAATGTTTCAGATGAAGACTATAGAAGTCTGGAAAAAAGGTCAATCTGAGTGAGTGACATCTTTTGATGGATCAAATGAGCTCGACAAAGTGGTAAATTCGCCGCTCCTTAAAAACCCTGTAAAAAGCTAAAAGAAAAGAACAATCCAAAAGACAGTCTATGTGTTATGCATGAGTGTTTTATGTAGAGCACTGTATATCATTTGTAAATTGAGATTTGTTACATACTATTTGTGCTGCCTTACTGGTCAGCTATTTGTTTATTTTGTTCATCATTTGGCACCCTCTGGTGGTGTGTCTGTAGCAAAACATGATCTGATGCAATACCACTTGTTTGTGATGAAATAGACTATTGCTTTCTAGAAGCTTCGGCATCTTCTTGCCTGGAGGGGGCCGGATCACCCAGGACTCCTGTAGATCTTTCCAGAATAATCCTACTCTTTATAAATGCTGTGATTTAGCTCAGCTAGGCAGAGTTTTTGTGTTGGCAACAGAGTTACATAGTGGCATTAGAGAGTGTTATTATAAGATTAAACAGTGGGTTATTTGTAGAAGTTTTCTTTTTATCAGTGAAGAATAAATTTGTTTAAGTTGTCATTGCTGGTTTTCTTTGTTGTGATTTTCAAGTCGTAACAAATTGGAGGTTCCACCGAGATAAACTATTCATTGGATCAACCATTGGATTCTCCAAAGATTAAAGCTGAACTATTATTTTAAATCTTGCAACTATTTGAAAAACCAGCAATCATGATCTTTGATGTTGAAAGTTTCCTGAAAACTCCAACCCAGGAATCAATTGTGCTGGCAAAGAAGAAGGACTTAACTGCAAATAGCCTCAACCCTTGGATTATCTGATGTGAAATCATCAATGAAGAAATGAGAAATATTGAACATTTTGGTTCAATATTTCATCGATGAAGATATCTTTGGGGAAGAAGCAGCAGAATTGATTAAAGATGTGGAAGTGCCTGCAACAGAGCCGCAAAGACTTGAGATGCAGCTACGCCCGAAACAACTGGAACTAGAAGAAAGAAGGTTGGAGAAGGAGAGAGAACTAGAAGAAAGAAGACTGGAAGAAAGAAGGTTAGAGAAGGTGAAAGAACTAGAAGAAAGAAGACTGAAAGAAAGAAGGTTGGAGAAGGAGAGAGAACTGGAAGAAAGAAGGATGCACTTGCAGTACGAATTGGAAATGAAGAAAATAGAAGCAGGTACTGTTCCAAAATCTTTTGGACTTTCTGATCATTTTGATGTGGTTAAACACATCAGACTTGTTCCTCCCTTCCTAGAAAATGATGTAGACCAATACTTTACCCATTTTGAGAAAATTGCTGAAAATTTGAAATGGCCAAAAGAGCATAGGACAATGCTGTTACAAAGTGTTCTTACTGGTAAAGCTAGGAAAATCTATAACCAGTTATCTGTCCAACAGTGTTCTAATTATGATTTTGTCAAATCTGACGTTCTGAAGGGTTATGAGTTGGTCCCCGAGGCTTACAGGCAAAAATTTAGGAATTCTCGCAAGAAGCCAGGCAAACTCATGTTGACTTTGGCAGGTTGAAGGAACAGTTGTTTGATCAGTGGTGTAATTCCATGAAAGTTGAGAAAGATTTTGACAGAATGAAACAACTTATTCTGGTTGAGGAATTCAAAAGGTGTATCCAGCCTGATATCAAGACTTTCCTTGAGGAGAAACAAGCCATTACTTTGCAAGATGTTTCCACCCTGGCTGATAGTTATGCATTAATTCATAAGTCTTCTTTTGTCCAAAAATCCACTTTTTCTAAATTTCAAGGCAAGTCTCAGTCCAAGACTTCCTCTAATAACACTTCTAATGATTTCAAGGCCACTTCTGAGAGGAAACCTTCCAGTGAGAAGCAATCCTCTGATTCTTTACCTTCTGTGTCTTGCCAATGCTGCAAAAAGCAAGGTCACCTTACTTCTGAGTGTTATGCTCTCAAGAAAAAACAACAACGAGAAGAAACCAAGCCAACTGCTTTCACTAAGAGAGAATCTCTTGAATCAAAGGTCAGTTCGTCTGATCTTCTACCTTCTGTGTCTGATTCTGTTATTGAGGGTTTTGAGCCATTCATCACCGATGGTTTTGTCTCACTTTCACATGATTTTTCCTCATCTGCTCCTGTTCGAATTCTAAGGGATACTGGGTCTTCCCAATCTCTTATTCTTGCAGATATTCTGCCTTTTTCTGACAAAACGTCTACTCGGGCTAATATCCTTATTCAAGGAGTAGAATGTGGTTTTACAAGTGTACCTCTCCATAATGTTCATCTCAAATCAGACTTGGTCTCTGGGCCTGTTACTGTTGGTGTTAGGTCTTCTCTTCCTTTCAAAGGTGTTCATTTGCTTCTTGGTAATGGTCTTGCTGGGGATAAGGTTGTGCCCTACCCTGTTGTAACTGACACTCCTCTGATTGATCAAGAATCTGACTCTATAGAGGAGGAAATTCCAGACCTCTATCCTTCATGTGCAGTTACTCATTCTATGGCCAAAAAGGCTATTCAAGATGATGCTGACCTGGACTTCAACCTGGCTGACACCTTCATTAGGCAGTCTTTTCATCAGAAACCTTCTAGTCCTGAGATGTCTGGGAAATCTTCAGACTTGTCCTTGTTAGGTCATTCTAATGGCATCCTGTCTCGGAAACAACTTACTCAGGAGCAACAACAAGCTCGTGATCTAGCGCATCTTCTACTACAGGCTACAAGTGAACAAGAGGCTACTCAAGTTCCTGTCTGTTTTTACAACAAAAATGGTGTGCTTATGAGAAAGTGGCGTCCACCTGATGTTTCTGCAGATGAAGAGTGGATGATCACCCATCAAATTGTTCTTCCAAAGTCTTATCGTCAAGAAACTCTTAGTCTGGCCCATGACAATCCTATGTCAGGTCATTTGGGTATCAAGAAGTCCCTTCAACGTGTCAGGAATCATTTCTTCTGGCCTTTCATGAGGTCCGATGTACAGGAGTACTGCAAATCCTGTCATACTTGTCAAATGGTTGGGAAGCCGAACCAGAATATTCCAAAGGCTCAACTTTAGCCCATTCCCGCTTTTGAAGAACCTTTCAGTCGGATCATCATTGACTGTGTTGGACTATTTCCGAAGACTAGGTCTGGTTGTGAGTACCTACTGACTATCATGTGTGCTTCCACTCGGTTTCCTGAGGCAATTCCACTTCATAACATCAAGGCGAAGACTATCATCAAGGCTCTTACCAAGTTTTTCTGCTTTGTTGGTCTTCCTAACTCTATTCAGTCTGATCAAGGGTCAAATTTCATGTCTGGCATATTCAACAAGTTATGCATGAGCTTGGTATTAAACAATACAGGTCATCAGCTTACCATCCTGAGAATCAAGGTGCTTTGGAGAGGTTCCATCAAACCCTGAAGAACATGATAAGGACCTACTGCCTTGACACAGAGAAAGACTGGGATGAAGGTGTCCATCTTCTTCTGTTTGCTGCCAGTGAAGCTGTTCAGGAGTCTCTTGGGATCAATCCTTTTGAGCTTGTTTTTGGGCATACAGTCCGTGGACCTCTGAAGCTTCTGAAGGAAAAGTTGCTGGCCGAAGATGATGTCCCAATGAACTTGCCTCAGTATGTCTCTGACTTCCGAAATAGTCTCTCTAAGGCTTGTGACTTTGCTAAGTCTAATCTCAAAGAGGCTCAGGGCAAAATGAAAGCCAGTTATGACCTTCATTCCCAAGACAGAAGTTTTAAAGCTGGTGACAAAGTCCTTGCACTTTTACCAGTGCCTGGAAACCCTCTGTTATGACTTAGTCCAGCCGGATGCACTAAGCAATCTGGCGGGCACTGGGACCATGTACTCAAAGGCTGAAAAAGGGACCCACTTGCACAGGCTGGTAAGAAAAATAGAAGACATTTAATAAATATACTTTTTAAAAATGACAAAGAGACAGGGGAGCAGCAGCAACACATATGAGGATAAAAAACCAGAATGCAGCTGCACTGCCAATTGGCAGTACAGCTCTTAAATACTCTGAACTTCACCTCCACTTCAACGAGCAACAGGTGTGGCTCGTTGAAGTGGAGGTGAAGACAGCAGGAGGGGGAGGGACTGCAGGGCAGAACCATCACACCCTCTAAGAGCCCGATATTTCAGCCCTTACACTGTCCTCAAAAGGTCAGTGATCTAAATTATGTCATTTTAACCCCTGGAAGGAGGAAACAAAAACAAATGTGTCACATCAACATGCTAAAAAAATACATTGACAGAGACACTCGGCAAAAGCGAGTCAATGGGGTAAATACAATTGAACTGGAAAATTCTGAAGAAGGTTGTGACTGCCCCTTGGAAAATGAACCTGGTCCTGCCAAACTTGAAAATTCAGACATTCTTCAAAATATTGACAGCAAGTTGTCCCGCCTGGACCCTTTTCAACAACAACAGCTAAAGCAGCTCATATTTCAATATTGTCACATATTCCCTGACGTTCCATCGAGGACTGATATGGTTTACCATCATGTCATCGTCCAAGATAATGCCAAGCCTGTAAAACAGCATCCTTACAGAATTAATCCAGAGAGGCAGAAATACCTTAAACAAGAAGTCAAACTAATTGATGCAAAAGTAAAAGTTATCACTGAATTTCCTGAACCTACAACTAAAAGACAACTAATGAGATTTCTAGGGATGGCTGGCTACTACAGAAAATTCTGTAAAAATTTCTCTATTATTTCTGAACCTTTGACAAATTTACTGAAGAAAAATGCAAAATTTGTTTGGGATGAAAAATGTCAAAATTAATTTGACCAACTGAAAGCTATCCTCAAAAACGCACCAGTTCTCTTATCTCCTAATTTCAAAAAGGAGTTCAAGTTGGCTGTTGATGCCAGTGATATTGGTGCGGGTGCAGTTTTTCTGCAAGAAGACATTGATGGAGTAGATCATCCTGTTTGTTACTTTTCCAAAAAGTTTGATAAACATCAGAAAAACTATTCAACAATTGAAAAAAAATGTTTGGCACTTGTTTTGGCTTTACAGCATTTTGAAGTCTATTTGACTTGTTCAGCTACTTCCATCAAGGTCTTCAGTGATCACAATCCCCTCACATTCTTGCATAAGATCAAAAACAAGAATCAAAGATTACTGAGATGGAGTTTACTTTTGCAAGAGTATGATTTAGATATTTCTCACATCAGGAGAAAAGATAATGTTATTCCAGATGCACTTTCTCGCATGTAATTTTACTTTTCTATTTGATTGTGAAAATTGCACTAGTTGTTATGTATATGATTGTTATAATGATCAATGATACTTTTTGTGTAAAGTTCAAGATTATACTGATTATAAAACTGTGTTAATTTTAACAAAAGAAAGCTTTTAGCAAACCTTTCTTTTCTTAAAGAGGGGAAGTGTTATGTATGAGTGTTTTATGTAAAGCACTGTATATCATTTGTAAATTGAGATTTGTTACATACTATTTGTGCTGCCTTACTGGTCAGCTATTTGTTTATTTTGTTCATCATTTGGCACCCTCTGGGGCCTGTCTCACGACGCTGGATTTCGGCTTAGCGAGGTAACTTCTGGATTAATCCTGGGTTTTCCGTATCATGAAGCTGGTTCACTTCTTAGCGGGGTACTTTGCCGCGGTAACTTATGCTGAACGCCTAACTTGCTCCGGAGCAGGTTAAGTTCAGGATAAGATCTCAGCAGGTATATAAGACCACCTACTGGCCAATCATTGTCTTGGAAAAATGGCCTGCCCATTTCTTGAGAATCCCGTGGAGGAAGCCGCACGGATAGTGAGAGGAGCGCTCCGGAGAGAGCGCGTATTTCGTGACCAGCAGGACCCATTCGATTTCCCCAAGGAGGTCCTGTATGAGCGGTACCAATTTTCTGCCCAGGGACTGAGGTACATTTGCCAGCTGCTGGAGCCATATGTTGGCAATGTGACCAGCCGCAGCCGGGCGCTTACAGTGCCACAGAATGTAAGATATTATAATAAACTTTCTGACCGCTTTGAACTATGTTCTTGTATTTATTTTTTACTTGCTCCCAAGTCCTTTTGGCTCCACTGGGGTTGCAACTAAAATGATGAGGTTAAATTGTCAAAAAGAATAAAAGAAAATCGAAACAGGCACATACCTTCGAGAGACACACACAGTAGTGATTTAATATTACAATCCCAGTAATTTACGCATTGACGGAGTCGGCGATTTTTTGCCAAGATTCCTTGCAGCTTCTGGCAGCTGCAACACTGTTGCTTTTTGCCTGAATGATGTCTAAATATTCTTCATACATCCTTAGAATTATTGTTTGCTCCTCCGTCGAGAAATAAGTTGCTCTCTGCGGCTTCTCCATGGTGCGCAATTGGTCAAATGGAGTTAACACTGCCCCTTTTATTTGCAAGAACATAGATCTAGATTGGAAACTCCTGGGATCACTTAACGAGTTGATAACCGGCTTCGTGAGACTGATAATCAAGACCGCGGATGTCTGGTTAAGTGCAGCTGGGTAACTGAGGGAAACCCCGGGTATGTTAATCCAGCTTCGTGAGACAGGCCCCTGGTGGTGTGTCTGTAGCAAAACATGATCTGATGCAATACCACTTGTTTGTGATGAAATAGGCTAGTGATTTCTAGAAGCTTCTGGCATCTTCTTGCCTGGAGGGGGCCGGATCACCCAGGACTCCTGTAGATCTTTCTAGAATAATCCTAGTCTTTATTAATGCTGTGATTTTGCTCAGTTAGGCAGAGTTTTTGTGTTGGCAACAGAGTCACATAGTGGCATTAGAGTGTTATTATAAGATTAAACAGTGGATTATTTGTAGAAGTTTTCTTTTTATCAGTGAAGAATAAATTTAAGTTGTCATTGCTGGTTTTCTTTGTTGTGATTTTCAAGTCATAACACTATGTAAGGCGAAAAGCAGGCTTGTCTCATAACTACTAGCAATGCAGATGGAGAGAGTGATGGGGAGTCTATTATCCAATTTCGGGGGATGAACCTTGGCAATACCTTTGAGCAGCAGTTTAATGGAAAGATTGAAAAATAGGTTTGGAAAAGATGGGTCAGAACATCTAGCACCAAACTGAACACCAGCTACCAGACCTCTTATGTAGTGGAGCTTGAAGTGACGAACATCAACACTATGACAAATGCGCAGACAGCACTGACTAAAACAGGATTCAGTGGCAAAACAGAGAAACACAAACAAACATTCTCCAGAAAAATCATGCAGTTTTAGAGCAGAGAGAGCGAGACCCTTTCTTACGCAGAACCTAGCGGAATCCGGATAAGTCTGCAGGTGAGGCTGAATCTAGAGGGGACTGCAACCGGTGATGAGCTGGCTTTTAGGCCAAGGCTCCTGAAAACCTGGAAGTTAAAGTGTGACAAGGAATTTGCATGTCCTGGCAAAAAAAAAAAAAATTATTTGTTTATTTATTTTGGCGTGATGATAGCCAGCAATGGCTAGGAACTGCAAAGCCCTGCATGCAATTAGCGAGTGACAGCGGAAATACAGATACGAGCCAACCACCGACCACCAGTTATTTGCAAGCTTACCCTGGACTGTAAAGGCTTCAGGGATCTTTGGGCTTTGATGATTGCAGATGCTTCGGGGCGAATGTAGGATGCGCATGCTGAGGATGACCAGCGGCCTAGTTGTTAGAGAGGCCGAACGTATACCTTGCATAGCCGCTGAAGAGTGGCACTTATTCTGAAGGAATGATCCAGGTATTGCTTGGGGGCTATTAGAAATAGGCTTGGAAAAGATGGGTCAGAACATCTTGCACCAAACTGAACCCCGGCTATTAGACCTTTTATATAGTGGTGTTTAAAGTGACAAACATTAACCAATGATGAACAAGACCATCAAAGATTCTCGCCCTATAAGGCATTAGCAGTGGTGACAATGAGTAAAACTTTCAGGCTAAACCGATAAGCAATTTTTTTTATTGAGTAATACGGGCTAACAAATAGACATATGCAGAAAAATTCATAAAACGGTTCCCAAATACCGATCTGGATTCGGATCCAGGTCATCTCAGAGGAGGACCTAGAAATGGTAGACACCCATGACCTGTAAAAATCCAAGATGATCCGATCAGCGGTTGTTGAGTTATGCGAGCGGACAGACAGACATATATTACAGTTACAAATATACAAATAATTGCAATAGATGCACAGACGGTACTGACTGAAACAGGTTTTAGTGGGAAAAGCAGAGAAACACAAAACATCCTCCAGCAAAGTCATGCAGTTTTAGAGGAGAGAGCGCGAGAGCCTTTCTCATGTAGAACCTAGCGAAATCTAAATAAGGCAGAAGGGGAAGCTGAACTAGAGAGGGGACTGGAGTACCCAGAGGAAACCCACACAAACACGGGGAGAACATGCAAACTCCACATGGAAAGGCCTCAGGCCAGATTCAAACGCACAACCTTTTTGCTGAGAGGCAGCAATGCTAACCACTGTGCCGCCCTGACTTTTAGCAATGATGCTTACTGCGGCTTCATTGTCGCACAGAACTGCGATACGTTTGCGATGCCAGAACATGCTCCAAATGCAACAGGCTACGGCAATGGTTAAATTTCGTGCAGTGCTGAGAATTAGAGCTTAGGCAAAGACCGAGGCCATATACATGCAAACCACTGACCTTGAAAATAACCACCAAACCCGACGGAAGGGCAGCATCGGTAAACAACTGAAGAGAATTGGAGGAACAAACCAGATTATGGAAAAACGTCATGCCAATCTAATGAGTCGATAGTCTTGACCAGAATTTCAGATCTGGCGGCGGCCCTCATCCAGGGATATGACATCATGCATATTAGGCACAGAGGAGGCCGAACGCAGTAGATGGGAATTGGACGCGTGACTTTTGGGAAATACACAAATCAGTTGAAAAGATATATTCAAAACAATAGCAACCTCTTATGACCACGCGCCCCCAGACCAAGGGCAATTAATATGCATAATAAATGCAGCATGTTTCCTAAAAGCAACATCTTCGTTCGGCATATGCTCAGGGAATGAATTCTGATAAAACTCATTATGACAGTTTCCTAAACCTAACACAATCCAAGCACCAATCATGAACATAAGCATCTAGCAAAACATAGGATAACATAATATTAGAGCTCTATCATTTCAAGCATTTCCACTGGATCTATGCCATGTATGCTAACGATACGTCAAATGAAAGAGGAAATCCACGGAATCCAACGATATAAGCCTTGTCACTTTAAACCGACAGCGCACTGAATGAGCACCAGGCCTGCAATTTACATGCTACAACGATGAGCTTTTTTTTTCTTTTTTTACTTTGATTGGCCCATTTCGTAATAAAACTGAACATAGGTAAATCTGCGCAGGCTATTTTTTAGCCGAATGTGTCCGTGTTATTTTGAAACTTGACTCGTCAGCCTCCATGCATGTTATTTTCCGGTGTTATACCGGTGCATCTCAGCAAACCAGAACATCATCAAAAAAGCCGATTAATCCCAGTAACTCGACTCAAAAGCGAAACTCATACTATACGGATTCACAACACGCAGACCAACCATTTCAAGTGTCCACCTCTTCCAACTCCGATGATCACTACCGACAGCCAATGAAAACCCAAAATTCAGGATCTCAGAAACAGTACAGACCAATAAAAGAAAAGGATTTTCACTGGAACACTGGAATAATGGACTACTGAAAGTATGAACATGTACAGCACTCAATACATGGTCGGGGCTCCATTTGCATGAATTACTGCAGCAGTGCGGCTTGGCATGGAGGCGATCAGCCTGTGGCAAAAGGGGCTTGCGCTGAAGCAGAAGACTGGGGAGCTGGCACCGGAGTTAATGCGCGTAGGGTCGGGGTGGCCGAAGCGTTCTGGATGATGCAGCCAGTGCGTATGCGAGAAATGGAGGCGAGCATAGATTGCAAGAGTGGAGCTAATATCAACAAACAGCAGCATGGGTGAACTAGGGTAGAGAGAATGACATTTTTTAAAAAGACAGCAGCAGAACGACTGGCTAGCGACACGACTGAGGTGTGCCCCGGTTGGATAGAAGAGATCAGCTGCTATGCCAGCTGACAGCTAAATTGACAGCCCCGGACACTGACTGCAGATATTTACGAGTGAACATGCGTGAATAAAATAAACGGAGTTGACGTGCGCGCGAGAGAGAGTCTTCCTGACTGAACTTTCGCTAAGCTTCATTTATCACGTACAGTATATTTGACTGCAGTTTCTGCTGCCAAGGATGGCACACCAGGTTTAGAGGGGCATTTATTTTTTCACTTGATTGATATAGGTTTAGAAGAACTCTTTATCTTAAATGAAGTTATTGAAAAGCTGTGTTTTATGCTGACACACATTGTTTTTTCTCACATTAGCTGGACAATCTCAAACATTTATATATGACAAATACTAGGCAAAAATAGAAGAAATTGGAAAGAGGCAAAATACTTTTCCACGACACTAAAAAATGGTAGTCCATGGCTTTCCCCCCACATTTAGCTATAACTGTTACAAATTCATCTTGTTGCAAGGAGGCCTCTGTAGCTAGTACACAATGGGAGATGAAAGAGAGTTAACACTTACTTCTGAATGATCTCTGCATTATTCCTTTGTGATGAAGAGTCTCAATGCAAGTTTCCAGCTGTGTAACCTTTTCAGCAAAGCTGAAAGCACAGGACGTGGATCTCTTGCATTTAAAATGACCACTGATAGAGCAAGGTTACAACAAAACATATTGCTTTCTTAGCACAGGACACAGAAGGAGGTCCGCAAACATGAGGAAGCAATCATGCTTATTTGACTAGGTGGATAATGCTGGTGCTGGTGTAAACTAGGTCAAACTGTTACACCGAGAGACATCTCACCAAAAAAGAGGTTTATGAAGAGCAAGAAAACCACAGCTACAGTGCTGTGAACAGGTATTTGCCACCTTCCTGATTTATTTTCTTGAATATTTGTTATACCTAAATGTTTCAGATCATCAAACAAATTTTAATAATAGACAAAGATAACCTGGGTAAATATAAAATGTGTTTTTAAATGATGATTTCATTTATTGAGGGAAAAAAGCTATCCAAACCTACCTGACTCAATGTGAAATAGTAATTACCTCCCTTGTTAAATAATGAATTAACTGTGATTAGCCACATTTTTTGAGTTCAATGTCCCTAGCCACACCCAGGCCTGATCACTGCCAGACCTGTTGAATCAAGAAATCACTTAAATAGAGTCTGACAAAGTGAAGTAGGCTACAAAATCTCAAAAAGCAAGGCATCATGCCGCGATCTAAAGAAATTCAAGAACAGATTAGAAACAAAGTCACTGACATCTATCAGTCTGGAAAGGGTTAAAAAGCCATTTCTAAGGCTTTGAGACTCCAGTGAACATGGGT
The DNA here is from genome assembly GCA_029692085.1 of Gymnothorax javanicus. Lineage (NCBI taxonomy): Eukaryota > Metazoa > Chordata > Actinopteri > Anguilliformes > Muraenidae > Gymnothorax > Gymnothorax javanicus. The sequence continues at coordinate 145,655,627 of CM056193.1, forward strand.
GAGAGCCATTATCCACAAATGGAGAAAACTTGGAACAGTGGTGAACCTTCCCAGGAGTGGCCAGCCTACCAAAATTACTCCAAGAGCACATCGAAGACTCATCCAAGAGGTCACAAAAGAACCCAGAACATCATCTAAAGAACTGCAGGCCTCACTTGCCTCAGTGAAAGTCAGTATTCATGATTCAACAATAAGAAAGATACTGGGAAAAAACGGCATCAATGGGAGAGTTCCAAGGCGAAAACCACTGCTGACCAAAAAGAACACAAAGGCTTATCTCACATTTGCCAAAAAAACATCTTGATGATCCCCAAGACTTCCGGAAAAATATTCTGTGGACTGACGAGACAAAAATTGAACTTCTAGGAAGGTGTGTGTCCCGTTACATCTGGCGTAAAACTAACGCAGCATTTCATAAATAAAAAGAACAACATACCAACAATCAAACATGGAGGTGGTAGTGTGATGGTCTGGGGCTGCTTTGCTGCTTCAGGACCTGGACGACTTGCCGTAATTGATGGAACCATGAATTCTGCTCTCTACCAGAAAATCCTGAAGGAGAATGTCCGACTATCGGTTCGGGACCTCACGCTCAAGTGCACTTGGGTTATGCAGCAGGACAATGATCCGAAACACACCAGCAAGTCCACCTCTGAATGGCTTAAAAAACACAACATGAAGGTTTTGGAGTGGCCTAGTCAAAGCTCGGACTTTGAGATGCTGTGGCATGACCTTAACAGGCCATTCATGCTTGAAAATGTGGCTGAATTAAAACAATTTTGAAAAGAAGAGTGGGCCAAAAGTCCTCCACAGCGAAGGGAAAGACTCATTGGCAGTTATTGCAAACGCGTGATTGCAGTCATTGTCTCCGAGGGCAGCACAACCAGTTATCAGATTTAGGGGGCAATTACTTTTTCACATATGGCCAGGTAGGTTTGGATAGCTTTTTTCCCTCAATAAATGAAATCATCATTCACAAACTGCATTTTGTATTTACTCAGGTTATCTTTGTCTGATATTAAAATTAGTTTGATGATCTGAAACATTTAAGTGAGACAAATATGCACAAAAAAAAAAAGAAATCAGGAAGGGGGCGAATACTTTTTCACAGCACTGTAAATGTAGTTAGTAATCAGAAGTAATACTGTTTAATTTTATTTTACAAACTTAAAGAGACTTAGCTTGATTTTCTATGAAAACTCAAGAAAAAAAAAGATCAGCGCTGCAGGTACTGAGTACGTAAATCAAACACCAATTATTCCTGTCTACCAGCGTCCTGCATATCAAGAGTCCCACAGGCAACCCAGCTAGTCTTGACCAGAGAAGGTAGCCTCCCGAAAAACTACCAACATCCAGAGACCACCGGCAGCATGTGAGCTTTCAAAATGAGATATTTCCATCAAGGAAACCCATGGCAGTAGGTGGTAAGCGTCATGCATTTGCTTCTCTGCAGAATAAGACCCCTCAGACACTTGCATCAACTTCTATTCAAGACACACCAACATCAATGTGTACACTGTGATTGAAAACAGTGCACTCAATCACTGAAGCCCTGAGAATGTCAATGCCTGCGCTACAAACAAAACCCATTCAAAATCCATACATCCTTACAAAGTCAGTGGCAGGTGAAAATTTCAACATCCTGGTATACTGTCCATCACCGTCAGACATGAGAATAAATGTTTCACTTATACTGTCCAGGTAGTGAGGAATGTTTCTCAGTCAGTGATCTTGGGTTGGTACTCCCAGCAGAAACATCATGCGGTCATTGGACAAGCGCTGGGGAATCACCCGAAGCTCTGGAATTAGACTGTCCTCCTCCAGGCTGTATACAGGCTTCCATCTAAAATGTAATATGGTGTCCTTCAGTGGCTACACCGGAACTGGGAATTTGGGGGCTACGGAACATCCCTCTAAAATAATTATCAGTCCTGACTTGCTATCAATCATTTTCATAATTAACAATAGATTCACTCCAAGAGGACTCCACACTATCAGGTGCTGCTAATTCTCCCCATTTAGGTATGACGACAATCCATTTGGACGTGTAATTTGGTGCATTTAAATCGCCGTTATTCAAAATTGCATAACCGTGAACTTTCACGCATATGGCATAAGTCTCATGCTTTTTAGTGGCATATCACATTCTCAGGCCGTAGTCCTCAATCTTACACTTAATAACAAAAGTGAAGATTAAAAAATTTTAATTTGTGATGTTATGCCAGCATTGGCTACTTAGTAAATAAATAATGAAGCTAATGCAATGGTCAGGGAGCAATCAGAACAAACTGCTGCACTTCTAAGTATTTTTTTGACATGGTTAATGGTTGAAGCTCATATTTAATGACAATCAAGACAGTTACCTTTAATTAGAAAGCTTGCTTTGACTTTTAAAGCGGCACGTGCATTCAATCTATAAAAACACTTATTATCACCACATCAAATATCTAGATACAGGAGGGGTGTGCCTCTTTTTAATAGTTTAACTTCAATAATGACTACCCAGGCACGACAGCCACCACTCAAGGCCGCATCATATGAATTTGAAGCAGGATAATCTGATTAGTTTAATTAAGTGAGGGTAATAGACCTCTCTCAGAGATATGATGGCGTGCTGTGATTTGGGCATTCTGTTGTGAAAAATGTCAGTACTTGAGAAGAACCAAGTAAGGAGAAGCTACATCCATATTTTTATACAGATGAGGTACTTTGTTTCGGGCAAAGAGTTTAAATGAAAATAAAAGTCATAATTTTCTAAATGACAGCGGCCATTTTATTGAGTGGACTAGCTAATCAAAGCTGTGGGTGAATCAATGTGGCCATCCACCATAATCATAGATAAATATTCCATTTTCAATTAGAGACTGCTTATCACGAAGCAGACTGCACACACTGTAGGATAAATACATTAAGGAACAAATGAACCTTAAAAAAAATCATGTTTAACACTGTAACACTGTTCAAAGTTCATGTCTCCTTATATACTGGAACAACTGACCATCAGAGGTAATTTTTCAGAATAACTGTAAGGATTATGTTTCATACACAGTTCAGGTGCTCGGAGAACAGGAAGTTGAGGACTGGACTCAAGTGCAAGGATGGACTTGGTTGTATTTATTATGCCAACTACGTAGCAGAAGGCATAAACGAAACAATACAAAACAAACAGGAATCAAGGTTTCTTGATTAAAAACGATTGGTAATACAGACTCTGGGCATTAGCTGCAGTAACAATGTACAGTATTACTAACAGAAAACAAACCGGAATCAAGGTTCCTTACTACTAAGTGCTGGATAAACAATAAAACAGCACTAAGATTTAGAGCTCCAATACACGCGAAATGTGGGGAATACGTCTATAGAAGACTTCACACCAGACTGAGTGAAAGACTCGTTCTTATATACGTACTACTACCACCCAGTGGAAATTATGCACAGATGCAAACAATGATTAATGGAATGAGGAATGCAGTCCGGGTCTTAGTAGACTGGAGGGCTGGAGGCATGGCCTCACAATAACATTGCCTCAAACCAGTTTAAAAAAAATTTTAATCATGGAATGAGCCTTCAAATATGCATTCAGGCCATGCAGGAGCCAAAAAATAAATAAGTAAGACTTGCGAGACCTTTCAATTATTATTGAAATAAAATTAATTTTCAGTGTTTTTTGTTTATTACCCATATTTTTGTTCTCATTGCCTACTATCGTATTTTTCTATACATTTTCACTGAAAAATTACAGGGAAGGAATACAGTGCTGTGAAAAACTATTTCCCTCCTTCCTGATTTCTTATTTTTTTGGATATTTGTCACACTTAAATGTTTCAGATCTTCAAACAAATTTTAATATTAGACAAAGATAACCCGAGTAAATACAAAATGCAGTTTTTCAATGATGGCTTCATTCAGTGAGAGAAAAAGCTATCCAAATCTACCTAGCCGTATGTGAAAAAGTAATTGCCCCCCTAAACCTAATAACTGGTTGAGCCACCCTGGGGGACAACAACTGCAATCAAGCGTTTGCGATAATTGGCAATGAGTCTTTCACATTGCTGCGGAGGAATTTTGGCCCACTATTCTCTGCAGAATTGTTTTAATTCAGCCACATTGGAGGGTTTTTGAGCATGAATGGCCTGTTTAAGGTCATGCCTCAGCATCTCAATTGGATTTAAGTCCGGACTTTGACTAGGCCACTCCAAAAACTTAATTTTTTTTTTTAAAGCCATTCAGAGGTGGACTTGCTGGTGTATTTCGGATCATTGTCCTGCTGCATAATCCAAGTACGCTCGAGCTTGAGGTCACAAACTGATGGTCGGACATTCTCCTTCAGGATTTTCTGGTAGAGAGTAGAATTCATGGTTCCATCAATTACGGCAAGTCGTCCAGGTCCCGAAGCAGCAAAGCAGCCCCAGACCATCACACTACCACCACCATGTTTGAGTCTAGGTATGATGTTCTTTTTACGAAATGCTGTGTTAGTTTTACGCCAGATGTAACGGGACGCACACCTTGCAAATAGTTCAAGTTTTGCCTCGTCAGTCCACAGAATATTTTCCCAAAAGTCTTGGGGATCATCAAGATGTTTTTTGGCAAATGTGAGATAAGCCTTTGTGTTCTTTTTGGTCAGCAGTGGTTTTCGCCTTGGAACTCTCTCAATGATGCCCTTTTTTCCCAGTCTCTTTCTTATTGCTGAATCATGAACACTGACTTTAACTGAGGCAAGTGAGGCCTGCAGTTCTTTAGATGATGTTCTGGGTTCTTTTGTGACCTCCTGGATGAGTCGTCAATGCGCTCTTGGAGTAATTTTGGTAGGCCGGCCACTCCTGGGAAAGTTCACCACTTTCCAAGTTTTCTCCATTTGTGGATAATGGCTCTCACCATGGTTCGCTTGAGTCTCAAAGCCTTAGAAATGGCTTTGTAACCCACTATGGACTAATAGATGTCGGTGACTTTGTTTCTCATCTGTTCTTGAATTTCTTTAGACAGGTTCTATCCAAGTGATTTCTTGATTCAACAGGTCTGGCAGTAGTCAGGCCTGGGTGTAGCTAGTGAAATTGAACTATATGTGGTATGTGAACGCGGTATGGTTATTGGTGCCAGACGGGCTGGTCTGAGCATTTCAGCAACTGCTGATCTACTGAGACTTCCATGCACAACCAACTCTAGGGTTAACAGCAATGGTCAGAAAAGGAAAAAGTATCCAGTGAGTGGCTTGTTGATGCCAGAGGTCGGAGGGGAGGGGCGGAACTAGTTTGAGCCGATAGAGAGGCAACAGTAACTCGATGAACCAATTAAACACTAATTACAACCGAGGTATGCAGAGGTTCATCTCTAAATGCATGACATGTTGAATCTTGAAGCAGATGGGCAACTGCCGCAGAAGCCCGCACATGGTGCTACTTCTGTCAGCTAAGAACGGGAAACTGAGGCTACAAATCACATAGGCTCACCGAAATTGGACAATTGAAGACTGGAAATGCGTTGCCTGGTCTGATGAGTCTCAATTTCTGCTGCAAGATTCGGATTATACGAATAGAATTTGGCGTAAAACAAAACGAAAGCATGGATCCATCCTGCCTTGTGTCAATAGTTCAGGCTGGTGGTGGTGGGGTAATGGTGTGGCGGATATTTTCTTGGTATACTTTGGGCCCCTTAGTACCAGTTAAGCATAGTTTAAAGGCCAGAGCATACTTGAGTATTGTTGCTGGCCATTTCCATCCCTTTATGACTACATTGTACCCATCTTTTGATTGCTACCTCCGGCAGGATAATGCGCTATGTCACAAAGCTTAAATCATCTCAACTGGTTTCTTAAACATGACAATGAGTTCACTATACTCAAATGGCCTCCAGAGTCACCAGATCTCAATCCAATAGAGCACCTTTGGAATGTTTTGGAACAAGAGATTCGCATCAGAGATGTGCAGCCGACAAATCTGCTGCAACTGCATGATGTTATCATGTCAATTTCAAGCAAAATCTCTGAGGAATATTTCCAGCACCATGTTGAATCTATGCCACGTAGAATTATGGCAATTCTAAAGGCAAAAGGGGGTCCAACCCAGTACTAGCAAGGTGTACCTAATGAAGTGGCCAGTGAGTGTACAATATAGAAAAAACTCTGTTTTTGGTGACTATCATATGTGCTAAACACAAGAAAACTTACTTTTTATGGGCAATCACATTGGTTAAGAGCAAATTTTCGGAGATATTCTGTTCTTTTCAAATGTTTCACCATACCGTTATCAAAGCAAAGCAATGAATATTTTTTGAACAATCCGTTGGAGAGATTTGTGGATCATTAGAGCTACTGGCATCCTGGTTTTAAGACTGTTTTTGGGGTCAGTTTATTGTTATGTTTAATTTTCATCTTCAAAACTGGCTCTTTGGAACATTGCTCTAATCTTGTTTGACAAAGCGAAACATCATCCTGAGGTTGATGAATGAGGATTAACAGCGCTTCAACAGCGCCGTGCACATGTTTAATACGCCATGACACATCCAGTTAGATATTCAAGTATGTTCCCATCGCCCCAATCTTGTTCACATTTACATGCCATTTTGGACTAGTAGAGCGGCATTACGGCTGCAGAACTACTGCCTAAATTCAGTATCACAATGAATCATTATTGTCATAGCTTTGGGACACTCAACCCCTGTCACCATTGGTACATAGGATGGTCACAGTATTGACATCTGAATGAGATAGGTGAAGATGGGTAAAGAGCATTGCTTCATCTTCATCTATACCTTATAGTGGTGATGAAGCGACTGCATAGTAATGAGACTGAATGCTGTTTCTAAAGCTGTTACATAAAATAGCTGTGTTGAGTTCCACAATCAAAGAGTGATTTGTCTTCCATTTGTGCTGACTTTGCTGTAATGCCTTGTAATATAAAAAAGTATGACTCTGTTGTGCAACTATGTTAAGTTCATCAATGGATACTTTTGTTTCAGTTTTCCATGGCATGAGCTTATGCAACAATAACTAGCACTTAGAAATTTCATTGATGTTATGATTTCCCTTCACTGTACATTAATTTACCTCTGGTAAGATACTGAGACCACACTGGCAAAGAGGAATAGCCTAAAGCATAATGGGAAATCAAGTGTTTAAAGGGTCAGGGTCAGTCTGTGATTTTGTATGAATAGATGGCCTATTTTATCCCGATGTACAATCCCAGTTTTGTATCTGTATCAAATAAATACATTTGAATTGATATGTTGCTCAATACCACCTAGTGTGTTTGCAACCTCCGGGCAGCTGTCTTCATCCAGATGCTTGATTGTATTCCATGAAAAATAAAGTAAATTATATGATCTTGTGAAATTATTTGAATGGAACTACATTTCTGGCATCCAGTGACCACAGATACGATCTAATCTAAAATATATCATTGGCATTATTTTTGCTGTCTTTTAGCAAGGAAATAAAATTATGAAATTAATATGATCTTAAATAGCAGACTTTAATTTGCTGGTATTTAAAGCCCATCAGGTGGAGGGTCAGGTGAAGAATTACAACACTTTCTATGTATGGTCCTGCTTTTTTAAGAGACTGAAATAATTGGGAAATTTGACCCCGCAGCTGTTCTATGGCCAAATGTCTGTTATTTCCTCATCATTTCATGTACAATTAAGCGGATAAAAGGTTTAGAGTTGATTCCATTCGTAATCTTTTACTGTTAACTCTCAATGTGGAGTCAAACAATCTGTCACTGCCAGTAAAGCAAACCATTAAGAGGGAAAATAAAAACAATCTCACTAGAAAATTGGCAAAAATACAGTGCCGTGAAAAAGTATTTGCCCCCTTCCTGATATCTTAGTTTTTTGCACATTTTTCACACTTAAATGTTTCAGATCATCAAACAAATTTTAATATAAGACAAATATAACCCCAGTAAATACAAAATGTTTTGAAAAGATGATTTAATTTATTAAGGGGAAAAAGCTACCTGGCCCTATGTGAAAAAGTAATTGCCCCCCCTTGTTAAATCATGAATTAACTGTGATTAACCACATTTTTGAGTCCAATTTCATGAGCCACACCCAGGCCTGATTACTGCCAGAGCTGTTGAATCAAGAAACCACTTAAATAGAACCTGTTTGACAAAGAGAAGTAGGCTAAAAGATCTCAAAAAGCAACATGTCATGCTGCGAACTGAAGAAATTTAAGAACAGATGAGAAACAAAGAAATTGACATCTATCAGTCTGGAAAAGGTGGCAAAGCCATTTCTAAAGCTTTGGGACTCCGGCAAATCACGGTGAAAGCCATTATCCACAAATAGAGAAAACTTGGAACAGTGGTGAACCTTCCCAGGAGTGGCCGGCCTACCAGAATTACTCCAAAAGAGCAATGATGACTCATCCAAGAGGTCACAAAAGAACCCAGAACAACATCTAAAGAACTGCAGGCCTCACTTGCTTCATTTAAAGTCAGTATTCAAGATTAAACAATAAGAAAGAGACTGGGCAAAAATGGCATCCATGGGAGGGTTCCAAGCCGAAAACCACTGCTGTCTAAAAAGAACACAAAGGCTCGTTTCACATTTGCCAAAAAACATCTTGATGATCCCCAAGACTTTTGGGAAAATATTCTGTGGACTGACGAGACAAAAGTTTAACTTTTTGGAAGGTGTGCATCCTGTTACATCAGGCGTAAAACTAACATATCATTTCATAAGAAGAACATCATACCAAAAGTCAAACATGGTGGTGGTAGTGTGATGGTTTGGGGCTGCTTTGCTGCTTCAGGACCTGGACGACTTGTCGTAATTGATGGAACTATGAATTCTGCTCTCTACCAGAAAATCCTGAAGGAGAATGTCCAACCATCAGTTGCTGACCTCAAGCTCAAGCGCACTTGGCTTATGCAGCAGGACAATGATCCGAAACACACTAGCAAGTCCACCTCTGAATGGCTTAAAAAAAACAAAGTGAAGGTTTTGGAGTGGCCTAGCCAAAGTCTGGACTTAAATCTGATTGAGATGCTGTGGCATGACCTGAAACAGGCCGTTCATGCTCAAAAACCCTCCAATGTGGCTGAATTAAAACATTCTGCAAAGAAGAGTGGGCCACAATTGTTCCACAGCGATGTGAAAGACTCATTGCCAGTCATCGCAAACACTTGATTGCAGTTGTTGTCGCAGAGGGTGGCACAACCAGTTATTAGGTTTAGGGGGGCAATTACTTTTTCACATAGGGCTAGGTAGATTTGGATAGCTTTTTCTCTCAATGAATGAAACCATCATTGAAAAACTACATTTTGTATTTACTCGTGTTGTCTTTGTCTAATATTAAATTTATTTGCTGATCTGAAACATTTAAGTGTGACAAATATGCAAAAAAATAAGAAATCAGGAAGGGGGCAAATACTTTTTAATGGCACTCTATTTGGTAGGGTCAAATCAACTTTTTCTTTCATTATTTAAAAAAATGAAAACACCTGCGAGTCCATGAACACCAGACGTGTCAGTGTAGTTATTTAATCGGTGTTTTTTTTTTTTTACAAACCCCAATTCCAAAGAAGAATAAAAACAGAATACAATGATTTGCAAATCCTTTTCGACCTACATTCAATTGAGGGCACTACAAAGACAAGATATTTAATGTTCAAACTGGTAAACTTTATTGTTATTTTGGAAGTATTCACTCATTTTGAATTTGATGCCTGCAACACGTTCCAAAAAGCTGGGACAGGGACATTTTTACCACTGTGTTACATTACCTTTCCTTTTCACAACACCCAATAAGCGTTTGGAAACTGAGGACACTAATTGTTGAAGCTTTGTCGGTAGAATTCTTTCCCATTCTTGCTTTATGTACGATTTCGGTTGATCAACAGTCCGGGGTCTCCGTTGTCTTTTTTTGCTCTTCATAATGCACCAGACATTTTCAATGGGACACATATCTTGACTGCAGGCAGGCCAGTCTATTACCCACACTCTTTTACTACGAAGCCATGCTGTTGTAACACATGCTGACTGTGGCTTGGCATTGTCTTGCTGAAATAAGCGGGGATGTCCCTGAAAAAGACGTTGCTTGAATGGCAGCCTATGTTGCTTCAAAACCTGCATGTACCTTTCAGCAATAATGGCTCCTTCACAGATGTGCAAGTTACCCCTGCCATGAGCACTAACACAATCCCATACCATCACAGATGCTGGCTTTTGAACTTTGCGCTGATAACAATCCGGATGGCCTTTTTCCTCTTCAGCCCAGAGGACATGATGTCTATGATTCCCAAAAACAATTTGAAAGGTGGACTCGTCAGACCACAGCACACTTTTCCACTTTGTGTCAGTCCATCTCAGATGAGCTAGGGCTCAGAGAAGCCGACGGTGTTTCAGGGTGTTGTTGATATATGGCTTCCGCTTTGCATGGTAGAATTTTAACTTGCACTTGTAGATGTAGCGACGAACTGTGTTAACTCACAATGGTTTTTTTTAAAGTGTTCCTGAGCCCACATGGTAATATCCTTTACAGAATGATTTCGGTTTTTAATGTAGTGCCGCCTGAGGGACCGATGGTCACGGGCATTCAATGTTGGTTTTCAGCCTTGCTGCTTATGAGGAGAGATTCTCTGAATCTTTTGATGATATTATGGACCGTAGATGATGAAATCCCTAAATTCCTTGCAATTGCATGTTGAGAAACATTGCTCTTAAACTGTTGGACTATTTGTTTAAGCAGTTGTTCACAAAGTGGTGAACCTTGCCCCATCCCTGCTTGTGAACGACTGAGCCTTTCGAGGATGCTCCTTTTATAACTAACCATGACACTCACCTGTTTCCAATTAACCTGTTCACCTGTGGAATGTTCTAAACAGGTGTTTTTTGAGCATTCCTCAACTTTCCAAATCTTTTGTTGCCCCTGTCCCAGCTTTTTTAGAATGCGTTGCAGGCATCAAATTCAAAATGAGTGAAAATTTCCAAAAAAACAATAAAGTTTTTCAGTTTAAACATTAAATATCTTGTCTTTGTAGTGTACTCAATTGAATATAGGTTGAACCGGATTTGCAATTCATCATATTCCGTTTTTAGTCACGTTTTACACAACATCCCAACTTCATTGGAATTGGGGTTTGTATTATGTTCTCAGTGTTATTTTCATTATTGTACTCTCTGTTTTCATGGTTGTCTCTTTCCCAGTGTCTCCACATGTTCTTGGTTACCATTTCACTTCCACTAGTCCTGATTCCCCACTCCTATGCTCTGTCATTGTATTATTGTCTTTTTTGTTACCCTCCCCATTTGTCCTTTGTACTTGCCTCACTACTCAGCTGTCTTGTTTCCCCATTAGTCTTTTGTCCACATATTCTCCCTTTTGTCTATCTCTTTTCATGAGTTTCTCTCAGTTGCTTCTGCTCTGTGTGCGCTGCAAGTCTTCTTTTTACCGTTTCTGTTCCCTGTGTTTGACCCTGTTTTTCTGCAGGTTTCTGATTTTGCATCTGCCTCTGTAAACGATAGATTACTGGTTTCTGCCTTACCTGTTTTCTGACTATTATTTTCAGATAGAGAATTTGTACTGCATTCAGGCCACTTGGAGTTGAACTTCTGTCTGTTTTCCGACTTCACCTGAGTCTACTGTTTTTACACCTCAGACCTACCTAATGGTTTTTGACCTGGACTGTCTGACCTCCTGTATTCAATAAACACTGTATATTTCACTTATGTTTGCACCTGAATCCCTGGAGGTCACATCACATCACCAGGATGGACTCAGCAAACACCACACAGATCTGGACTGTCTTCGACCGGCAGGGGGCAATGTTAGGCCGTCATTAAACCCAGCTGGAGTCAGTTACCAAGACAATGGGGTCCTCCACGACCAGCATTTACACCCAATTGGCCAACTCCAATAGATGCAGTTCCACTCTGAAATTTTGCCTGCTGCAGCAGTGACCAAACCTTAGCAGGTGCCTTCAAACTTCGCTCACGAACCATGCTTGTTCCCCAGGATCCTATGACGGCGACCCAGGCACATGCAGATCCTTCTTGTTTTAGTGCTCCCTAGCCTTTGAGATTCAATCATTGGCTTTTCCCACTGATTACATGAAGTTTGCATACATCATCATCCTCCTAACTGGTCGTGCTCGTAACTCAGGGACTGCCATCTGGGAGGCTAAGGCTCCTGTCTGCTCTATGCAGGGCTCTTTCACTAAAGAGGTGAAGAGAGTTTTTGGCCGTTTCAGGCATGACTAAGAGGTGGCGCGGAAGATGCTCCAGACCGACCAGGAAGGAAGTTCATCGTTGGACTACGCCATTGAATTCCGGACCTTGGCAGCCACCTCTAACTGGAATCTGCAGGCCCAGTTTGATGTCTTCTTTCATGGCTGCAGGATCTGAAGAATGAGCTCTCCATCCATGAACACCCTGGAGACTTTGACACATTTGTGGAGATAGCTATCCTCTCTCTCCCCTTCATGGAGCCAAGGGACCTTCCTACCGGAACAGGATTGAAGGGCCCAGCCTCCTCTCAGCCCCAAGACTCCCAAACCCCCGACACCACCGATCTGGTGGTGTCTTTTTTTCGTTTGGGCGGATCTCGCCCAAACCTCCAAACCTATGCAGACAAACTCCACATGCCTACCTTCAACTGAATTCCAGTGCCTCATTTGATCCCGGGTCTATATATACTGTGGCACCCCAAACTCTTTCACTACTGCATGTTCAGAAAAAGACTATGCTCTCCCTTAGCCAGGAGATTACATTTATGCATGGCATACACTACTGACTCCCAAAGGTGTAAAACCCAGGGGTCAGAAAGTAAAAGTCCTGCCAAGTTTTTCTCCCTCCCACAGAATGAGCTGATCACTCATATTGGCTCCATCTCCTGTCCGAAGTAAATCCAGGTGCTTGGAATAAAGTTCTGGGGAGGATTTTTACTTACTGAACCTGGACTTTACACCCCTGCTGACTCCCCTGGCACCCGTTTCATCATGCTGGTTGTCATCCAGAACTCTACCCAAAGATAGACGGTTTCGGTCTTCATGAAGGCTGATATGAACGTCATAGATGCTCAACTAGTCCACCTGCTACAACTAGCCAGTCAGCCCCTCCAGAATTCCATTGAGGTCCTCACTATCACATCTGTGTCACCAGAGTAACAACCACAATGAAGCTGTTTTTCTCAGGCAACCATCAAGGGGACATCAGCCTATTAATCATCCACTACCCTCAGTCCCCCATTATTCTGGGTCATCCCTGGCTCTATAACCACAATCCTCGAGTCGACTAGTTTAACACTGTGTACTAGAATGAAGTCCCTCTTGCTCCAACCACTGCCTCAAAAAGGCCAAAAAAAAGGCTCCATCTTCCTGTGCGCCTCCAACCACACTAATCAAACTGCAGACCTGCACCATTCCCAAGAACCATGCTACATCCGGGCTCAACATCCGTGACCTCTGCCATCTGCAGTTCCTGAGCCCCCCCAGCACTCCCCTTCCCACCCACCTTATTGATGCTTCGAGGTCCATCACTGTTTGGCATCTTCTGAATGTCAGATTTTTGGCAAGAGGTCTCCAATACCTGGTCAACTTAGAGGGGTATGGCCTGGAGGAATGTTGCTGAGTCCCCTCGCAGGACATCTTGGATCCTTTACTTGTCAAAGACTTTTACCGGCAACACCCAGAAAAGACTAGTTGTCCACCAGATGGTGGTCGTGGTTTCTGTCTGTAAGGTTAAATAATCTATGTATTTTTTGTTATGTTCAGTTTAAAATTAACTAATGTACATTTACAGTAACTGTTCAGGGGTACATTTCCCAAAAGCTTACTTTGAACCAGACTATGGAAGTAGTTAAAAGAGTTTGCAACTAGCTATGCTTTTGGGAAAAATAACCCCGGCGCTGTAAACTGCGATAGCGCGATAGCACAGTGGTCAAGTAGGCTTGACTTGGGATCGTAAGATCCTGAGTTCAAGCCCCAGCCACGACCTTCGCGGTGTGTTCTTGGGCAAAACACTTCACTCCCACACTCCACGCCTCACTCCACCCAGGTGTATAAATGGGTCAAAATAGTCAGGGGAACTTGACTAAGAGCTGGGGGAGCACCTGCAATGGACTGGCATCCCATGCAGGGGGAGTAGTAATACTTCTAGTCACTTCATGCCATGGAAACCGGGGTTAAGCACCAGCTCGATGGGCCACTAGGCTCATAACAGGCTTACTCTCTCAGTAAACTGCAGGACGGTCGCCCATATTCTGTACCTTCTTCTAAAGTCAGACTCGTGGCTACATTCTATGGTCAGATTCATTACTCCAGGCTCTGAGCTCAAAAGCCCATTAGCCAATGAGGTCACACCCCACAAAAAATCCCGCCCACACAAAAATTTTGAGTCAGAAATGCAAACGAAATCAAAAAGTGTAAACGAGTGAGCTGGGAGCATAACCGCAAATCTGATCATTGCGAAAGCAGCAGAGGGAACGGTGAACGAAAGGACAAATTACCAAACAACTCACAGACTAGTGGTTTACTTGATTACACAAATCATTTTTTTTACAAGTCATAAGATTTACCTTTGAGGTAACTTTTTTTGTTTCAGTGAGTTTTATTCCCTCTTAATTTTGAAATTGTTGTTTGATATCCAAAAACTTGTTTGATAATTTTGACACAAATCTGATTCCATTCATTTTGTCCCTGGTAGTGCATGTTATCGGACTTTTTTTTTTTTTTAAATTTGGCATCTCCAATCCCAACCGAATTTGAACTGCCCTATCCGAGAACTATGTACAAGGCTTGCTCAAATACAATCCCCTATTGCCAGCTCAGGAGAGAGAGACAGCTCGTGGCTTTCCTCCGAAGCAAGCGCCTGTCAGCCCCCGCATCTTGACACTCATTGGTCGAAACTATCGCAAATTCAGAACGAGGGCGGAGGATACCCTAACATGAGTAAGCTCAGAATCTCACTGACGAGTGCCCGGCTGGCCAACAGGAGGCGCTTGAGCAACGAAAAAGGCAACCATTTTTTAAATTTCCCTTCCCAGGAGTCCCTTCCCAATTTGCATTCTCACAGCGCTTTAGCCAATCGTGCGCTGTTCTGAAAAAGCTGCTGACCACTGCTGATTGGTACGACTGGGGATCGAGCCCGCGCCGTAGTAGTCACTACTGCATCGCAATTGCGGCGCCTTAACCAAGTGAGCTAACCCGGCAGAATGTTATCGGACTTTTAAGTGAAATTTGTTCAATCATTTGTTATGATTTGCCCTTTTGAAAGAAAAACTAAACTAATCTGCAGCGTAATGCTACCTTATGAGCTATACTCTAAGGAGGATAATATGGGCATTTTGATTGTTCATGTCATGAGAACTTCAACGTATTTCCAATTAGGGTTGGGCGGTATGAAAAAAAATCTTATATCAAGGTATAAGTAGTTATCACGGTAACAGTATATATCATGGTATGGAATTTTTTCAGAAAATTCAATTAATGGCTTAAAATAACCATACTGTTCTTCCATCACATTTGATTATTTTCTTCCTTTATTTTTGAACTGCTTTTCCAACTTTCAGACAACACCACAACACCCCCCCCCACACACACACACAGCAAATGTCTGGTAAGCACTGAACTCCAGCTCTAACTCAAACTACAGTATGTGTGCAATGTAAACGCAGAACTCCAGCTTCAAACTAGATGAGAAAAAATATTTTAAAGTGATAGCATAGAATTAATTCAATTGCAGCTGCGTGCATGTGGTATACTGAAGCCTTTATGAAACTACCTGGCTAGCTCGCTACACAGGTGTGCTAGCTAATCATTAAACAGTTTGTTATCACTTTAGCTAGCAAGTTAGCTAGCAATTATCATAGTAGAAGCAAACTGTTACCTTATTAGCAAGCAAGCTGGCTAGCTCGCTACACTGGTGTGCTAGCTAATCATTAAACAGTTTGTTATCACTTTAGCTAGCAAGCTAGCTAGTGATTATTACAGTAGAAGCATTACAGTAGAAGCAAACTGTGGCTTTATTAGCAAGCTAGCTAGTTTGTTACTTCAGTACAAGTGAACGATTGTATAACGTCTGGTAGCGTCTGTACTAATCATTGCGCTTAAATGATATGAATTGGCTTATCTATTTCCAAGAATACTTTGTTACTATGCAAATCACTTAGATGACTGAATATGCAATGAAAGTCACGTGGGGCGACCAGATTTTACATGACACCAGTGATACTTATTTCCTTCAGAAGGTGGTCAGCAACGAGCTATATAAACTAGAGGGGATATGCTATGATTTCAATGTGCAAGTCTGGCTGCCATCTTGTGACGGGTGTCCATCACAGAAAGGTACAGCAAAGTGGATTCATGCCTTTCAGAATTTTTTTTCTTAATGCCAGACCACTGCGTTGCCGTAAATTGAAGCCACAGACGAGGGAAAGTCCTCAATTTAACCTTTCCCAGGTAAGTTATTTTTAGCTTGAACAACGGAGATTATTGGCTTTAAATCATCAAACTTGGCTGTACGGTGTAGAGCTAGTCTTGACATAGCCCTCACCCACTACCAAATCACCGGGTTACATACCTCGGGGGTTATGTTGTGGCTTACCCCGAGGCAGCGCAAGCGCTGCCATTACTCTTTAGCCACTACAGGTTAATGCGAAAAAATTGGCGCTTACCCCGGGGTTCGTAAACCATGTCAGCGACCAGGCTTAACGACGGTGATCTCGGTGTTTATGGCCAAACCTCGGGGCGAGCAGTGTAGTTGGGAGCTAAGCAAGGTTAAAAGTTCCTCAGACTATCGCCTATTTTAATTAACGGTTGAAGCAGTCGAAGATTAAATGCTTGGCTTCTAAAATAATAGACTAATTTCACGACTTGGCTGCGGTCACAATAAGACACTTGTTATCAAGGTTCCCGGCATTTGCGATGATAATTTATTTGACTAGTTAACAAATGCCCCGTCCTAGATCATACTGCTAGAGAAATAAACCTAGCCTGACAGAACGATATCAGTCACAATATTTTTGTACCGAAGGGGTTTTAAGATGGCCTGGGGCCTATTGCACAAAGGCAGGATAAGGGATTAGCCCAGGATCGGCACGGGATTAGCCTGATCTCAAGCCCCATTTCGGTTGCACAGAGCGTGTGAGCTAAGCCATGGCATTAGTTACTATGGAAACAAAGTCTGTGGAGCTAGCCAGCTCCGGAGCAAGCTTACGAAATAGCTAAGCTCCTGTCTGCAGCCGATTTCACCTCTCCTCATTCAGCAGTCGCCCAAATTGAAAATCAACGTCCTTAACAGTAATTCTGAATTGTCCTCTACACGTTGCTATCTCAATTATAATAGGCCAATAGGCCAATTATAATAGAGTAATTATTTTAGAAACTTGTGACCATTGATGTCAGTAAAATAGCCAATATTCGATCATTATATTCAAGTAGGCCTATCCATGTGACAGTGACCATCACAGTTCAATCAGTCCCCCTTCCATGTCACATTTTAACCATATTTAGAATCCGTCATTGTCAGATTTGTCCTTATTCCCCAAGTTGTGACTTCCATCAGAGTAGAAAATGAGCAGTGCTGAATGAAGTAGGTTACCGTGTTTCAGCGCGGTCTTAAATCGCTGCGGTAACCCCCTACCTACAGCACTGCTGCTACTTTTCTCCGTCTTTATTCAGACTGCGACGGGTAAGGTAGAGTCGTTGCCTTAATGCTGGACACGAGTGCAATGTCGCTCGCTTCGCGATACTGGAATCAAACATTTTCAGGAGGCTCCTTGACGTAATTTTCTGACGCTAACATTCTACTTTTAAATTTGAGTATGTCTTCAACAGAGATGATTAGTAACAGCAAGTAAACTCAACTAATCTGACAACGTCTTCTAAATCGGACTTTTATTCAGTTTATACAGAACAAAATAAGAAAACCTACAGCGCGTTTGTGAGACTCAATTATAACATATTGGTATCGCCACGGATTTATTTAATACTATTGCCCTAGCACGGATATCATACACCTGTCACACAATACTTCTCTTCATGAACTGTTTAGAAAGATTTTAAGCATGTATGACAGCGACGGCTTATCTCGTTCACGGT
This sequence comes from Gymnothorax javanicus, assembly GCA_029692085.1. NCBI lineage: Eukaryota > Metazoa > Chordata > Actinopteri > Anguilliformes > Muraenidae > Gymnothorax > Gymnothorax javanicus. Next base: position 145,673,668 of record CM056193.1, read on the forward strand.
AACGCTGAAATGCATCAGCAACTCCTTTTTGACGGCGCTGAAACACCTCCTGAGTTTACCCTCATTTGAGTTTAGCTAACTTTAATACTCCTCTGAAACATCTCGCACCATTCAGACAGAAACTAAAGGAACAGCAAGCAGAAGCATTTCAGCGATCCCATCGTCCCTCTGTTTGAACGTGGTCTTTGAGTGTCGCTGGCGCATGCGTTAGCTGCAGCTACTTAGTGTCCATGGTGATGATCAGCGATTCTGTGATCGATCTCGGGGTCTATTTGAGTTAGCCGAGTGCGCGCACTCAGCAGGATCAGCGGCAACGGGCTTCACTTAGCCAATTCTCCTCCACCCGCTGTTGGCTTTGTGCAATCAATTAAGCCAGCGACGCGCTGTTTGGGATATGGCAATCCTTGCTTTGGCGTTGATCCAGGATCTCAGGATCCGACTTTTGTGCAATAGGCCCCTGGATGTATACCACTGTATTTTCAAACATTCCCTTTGGATAAATGTCAATCGCTCAGGGGTCCGTTTCCCGAAATCACAGATGCTAACTTACATCGTAGGAACCATTGACAATGAATGGACGAACTATGTAAGCTGCTAACTTAGTTAGCAACTACGCTTTTGGTTAACGCATTGGACAATAATAGACAGAAATGGCCCTTCAAGCTAATGCTTCTCTAGTTATCAGTCAGAAAAAGGCTGGAAATCAAAACCCTGCTGAATGATTATATTGATATTTACCGAAATATTAACCAGAGCGTATTTGTTTTCATGGGTTCCAGCGGCAGGCACGCCCGTCAAAAGATAACAGCCAGCTCTGCACACATTGGCTGATCTGGAACGAATAACATAGCGGCTCTTGTTTATTTATCTTGTTGGTGGTCAGTCTGTCATGCAAGCGCACTGCTGCAGTGCCGGCTCCCCTGTGGGTCGTGGTGGTGTAACTACAGTGACTCAGAGAGAGATCTGATGCCCGCAGCAGAAACTGTTTTCACCCCAGTATCAACGTTTTTGCCAAATCTGTAACCGGTACATACTTTTCTTTCATCGTAACGTATATACCATCATACCGCCCAGCCCTATTTCCAATGTAAAAATGAGGAGGTAGTATTGCCTGCAAACTAAGAACTCATCCGATAGAATACATTACTATTGGGTTGATATGACATCCATCCAGTTTCTTGGTAATAAGGATATAGTATGTGTAATCATTTCCTGGTGATTTTAACCCATATTCTTCACTTTTTTTTACTCATGATATAAACTGAAATGGATGTAATTTTCTGTTTATAATATATGTTTATAGGAAAGTGTGAACTCCATAAAAAGACAATAAAACCAACACGGCTCCTTTAATGAATGTCTAATTTTTGCTTTGTCATTTTTGTCAGACATTGTGGTTTCTATTCTTAAAAGGTATACTGAACCAGTACCTTCTTCACATAGAAAGACAACATGAGTGTCATACATCTAAGAGATGCTAACAATTATTCTAGGGGTTTTGATTTTTGTGATATCAGTCAACTGTGTTAATACAGAACCAACAAATAGAACCACTGAATAAAATAAAATGTCTAGTCCTAAGGAAAAGTTCATATAGTTGTTACTTACTGTATACACCTTATTCAAGCGCTGAGATATGAATTATGCAATTGAAAAAATAACTCAGTTGCAAGGAAATCCACTTTCATACTTTGATACAACCTAGAATATTTATTGGTTCAAAGTTTCATACATTCATTCTTATTGTCACCAAGCCACCCTGTCCAATGCAAAACAGCAGATGTCTCTCTTACCTTCCTCAATTTTTAAAAGGAAAATGTCTCAACAATCCCGGCATTTTCCCCCACTCGTATCATATCTGTCCTGCAAAGATGATCTCTTGGGAGGTTTGCTTGCAGAATTTGCCACAGTAGATGCCCCCTGGTGTTCATAAGTAAAATAGCATGCCTTTCCTCCCATTTTTCTCAGAGGTTCAATTATATTGCGATTCATTACAACAAGGCCGGTTTACGAGCCTTCTGTAATCTTTTTTGGCTGAAACTTTTCATTATCTCAGCAGCAACTTACTTTTGACAGCATAGTACCCCCCCCCCCCCACACACACACACACACACACTCACACAATTAAAATGACACCTACAGCTTTTTACTTCAAAAACTACAAGTCTCATAAGTGAATCACGCAAAAAAAGGGTACCTTTCAAGACACAATTGATGTCATAATATGAGTGAATCTGAAACTTCCAGTTGTTCTGTGGTGAGTTAAACCTGCAAAAAGAAAAAACCTTTCTGGGAAAGACTGATTGCAAGGCGCTTACAAAAAAAGCTCATGACAAAGCACAAGATGATAGGAAAAGCTTGTACTCACCAATTCACATGTATTTTAAACAGTAAATCATTAATGTAATGAATTACTGCAGTCTTTCAAAAAAAAAAAACTTGTTTCTGAGCACAAGAATGATAAACAGTTTGTGTTTGCAGTTGTCCATAAATACTCCTTTAAACATTTGGAATTAATTCAGTATGGTGCAATCCACTCTTATTTGGACATCTGTCTATCCATATCTAAACTGCCACTTCCTTACCAGAGTCACGGGGAGCTGGAGTCCATCCCAGCTGACTATAGGCAAAGACAGAGACACTCCCTGGACAGTTTGCCAATGCATTGCAGGGTGCACATGCCATTCACACACCTTTCACTCACACACTTGAACCAATAGGCAATTTTGAGTCACCAGTTAGCGTGACATGGATGTCTTCAAACTGTAGGAAGAATCCGATGTACCCCCAGGAAACCCACACAAACCTGCCAACTCCACAAAAAAAGGCCCCAGGATGGATTCAAACCCACAACTTTCTTGCTGTGAGGCAACAGTGCTGTTCACTACTGCCATTGTGCCACCCTTATTTGGACATGTTTTGGTTTTTTTTTTTTGGCTCTGCGCAGAATCCAAAAATTGGATTTGACCTGGATATGAATCGGAGGATAAAGTTGAGAATTTCAGCTTTAATTTCTGGGCGTATAAATGCATAATGTGTGCACCATGTAGGAATTGTCATTTTTATAGTGTCAGTGTGTGAATATTTGCAGTCTAGAATGCTGTTGTTGTTATTTGAATTCTCCTACGTTCTCACCTCTACCTTCAGAATCCAATTCTGATAGCACTGTGGTACAATGAGCTCATTGTTAGCACTGAGACATATCCTTTCAATACCCAGGTCTGATGTCTCCTGGCACTCCAATATTTCTCATCCATATTAATAGCTAATCAGTCATCTTGTTCTTAGCAAATTTTGAGTATGTGCTTTTGCATTTTTGTGGGTTACATTCAAAGCCAGAAGTGCTTTGACTTTTTATGAGTTAGGCAAGGACACTATTTAAACTTGAATAAATTGCTGAGAATTTGAAAGGTTGAGTGACATTTTTTTTTTTTTTTTTTTTTTACCACAAACAGAGTTGCGCATTTCATTGTGTGGGCATCATTAAAGAAGATGTCTTTCTGAGAAGTAAATCCTTGATCCTTTGCGTCCTTACCTTTATGCACCCACATTTTTGGCGTGCTTGTCTGCAGCATCTTGAGAGTAGTCCCATACGCGTGTGGTAGTTCCAGGTTTAGGCCTGGCTAACATCAATCCAATCACACCAGCTAAGCAATCCTGATTCCAAGCTTAATTGGGTAAGGCTATTTAGACAGCGAAATTTGGCTTGATGTGCACTCATATATCTACTAAATGCAGTTATGTCACATTAAGAGCTTGATTAGTTTATCGGTACAAAGGACTAATTTATTCAAAGGGGTTGTAATATTTATGGATCCGATCTGGGCTCAGTCAATTCAGGCAAGCTGACCAAGTTCATGCAAGGAAGATGAAATGATCTTTGAAGTGCTGTGCAACAGTGAAAACCTGAATGACCATGTAATCTCACAGTCTAAAAGTGACTCAAATAAGTTACCCTCAGAGTTAATGTATGCTGGCCTAGGTGTTCAGAGTTTCATTCACTCTTTAAGAGTTCATATGGTTTCTGTTGGGGTCACTGGTATCTGGTATGCTGCATGAGGTGAATTAGCATTTGATCATGGCTATTTCCATGTATTCCTGTTTTTCATATAGTAATAATTTCCTAACAGTGTAAGATTTTTTAAATTATTATTTTGTGGGGATATACCGTCTGATCAAAAGTGCAAAGATTTAAATGTTTGGATGACTTTTAAAGCAGCGTACATCAACTCATTAATTTTCCAAATGACAATACAATTCAGTATCTGATATTTTACGTCCGCAAGTGACTTTGAGCCTCAATTATATGGAAGATTTACATTCCGCAATAGGATTGTGGAAAAGTGATTTCCTGATATTACTGTACCAATGACACAGCGGCATATGTGTGTGGCGAGGGATGTATACATGTAAAAGGTTCAGTATTAAATCAACTTTTACAGGGCACATTATGGTCCCAATTGAGTAAGTGTGCAGTAAGAGATAAATTGGCATTGCACTTAACTGAACTGAATTTCACAGTAGGATGTTAATGAGAATCTTTGAAACGGCAGTAACGCAAAACAATGAAATTTGACATACGTGTCATTCCAGAACCTAATGTGGGCCTAACCGTCATATTTTCACCACAAGAAAATAGGCCTACATGATCTGCGAGTATAACTGAACACGAAGTGTATTTTACCTATAGAAGCAGAAGAGCCTGGTACCGCAAGGGGGATTACAGGATAAGTGTTTGGTTTAAGTCTTGTCTTCATTTGTTTCCGCTTTGAAATACAACAGTGCCTAACGCGCGAGAGTAATCATGTGGTCCGTTAGAATAGAGCTCAGAGTTTCCTCATTGTGCGCTTTATGGTGAGCTCGCTGAGCGCTCGGCAGGTCCAGTCACTTACTTAGTATCTAGCATTATTGTTACGTGAGCATAGTGCCACTGTAGTTTCTGTATTGCTGCAGTGGCGTAAGTTTGTGTCCGAGAACTTTTTATTGCGATGGAGAAACCCAAAGCAAACTTCAAAACATACATTTTGGATTAGTGTTAACATTTTGGAGTGTTTGACATTTGTGTGAACAAGGAACCTTCGTAATGCAAACTATAATCGATATCCTACTTTTTCTGGTTGTGCATGTGCTAACGAGAAATTGCTGCGATTTACCTCTAATTATTTCCTGCAATTTGGGTCGTCGCTCGAGAAATAGACCAAATTGCTAATCTATCCCAGAGGCGCACAACCTCTGCCGGGTGACCGATTCATAAGTTTGACCTTAACTGAGAGTTAAAACAGCTTTCGATTAGCCTGTGCCCATGGGCAAAAAAAATATCTTCCGATAATATTTCATCATGGTGAGCAAAATAATTCCATACAGTGATTATTAGGGATTTTACGTCGAATCTGGGGTAAACAGTTGTAAGCTTAATCGAGAGCTTCTGCTCATTTGAATTCTCCAGAGTAGGCACCTGGACCCGCGGGGATTGCAATTTATTGCCATTTCAACATATTTTTCTATTGAAGGAACGCTCTTGAATAGATTGGCCTCTCTCTTAAATCTTCAAGGCGGTCCTTGTTGTAAACTTTGGGAGACATGAAAGGAAAGTAGCCGAACAAATTTAAGTTATTTTGAGATCAACTCGAAAATAGTGCAAGTTGAACGTAAATTCGATTTGTTGGGGACTATAAGGTGTGAGAAAACGAGGGTGCAGTTTCTCATCATTGTCGTGTACTATTAAATTGGGGGGAAACATTTTCTGACGGTGTTAAGAACCGAATTCAAAGATCTTTTTTTTCCAATTGCCTTTTCCTTTGTTTTTATTGTCTCGTAATCCTATACATTTTTCTAGTTAAAACGTTGATGGTTCATCGATTTACGAAGGATAAAATACATTATTAGCCATAAGTGTATTCAGCGTCGGCAATATAACATGTTTTAGAGGGCGGAATTCACTCAACAGAAAATAAAGAATTCAAACTTTTTATTTGAACATATGGCAATTTAAGTTTAATACAGTTCAAATTGCCACAGAATCCGTTTACTGGCAAATGCCCGTTCGGACACTCGAGGCATGCAGGTGTCCGTTTACAACTTTATTATCCCATTCGATTAACAATTCACCTTTTTAGAAAAATTGTTTCAAAGTGAACGTACTGCGAAGGAGCAGATAAATATATTTGATGAATTAATAAAAATAGCCTGAATTACATGCTTTCCGACACATTTTATAGGCTATTTTGGTATGCAATAAAATATTCAGTGTTATTTCAAATCTAATTCGTGTACATGAGACCAGTTTGAACCGTATAGGCTATATAGCCCACTTTGTAAGAGTTCATTTAATCAGGAATACTTCAGTCTATGTAGGCTATAGATGAAACTCACAGTTAATTATAGTTATTCTTACTCAAAGATGGAATGGACCATTTATGTTTATTCACAAGAGCTCTCAGTCTATCAGCAGTAAGCAGACACCTGATGAATGAATTCCTTGAAATATTCAGGTATAATTGTTTCTATATACCGGTACACAGTAATAGCCCCAGAAGTCTTTTCAGGTGCCTTTGCCATAGCAGTTAATTGCAATAATAGTGCATGAGGCTATCGAATACTAAGCTATTGAATCAAAATGAGAAAGACTACCTTCCGTATTAGGCTATGTGAAATAGCCTACATGGGATCAGGCGATCAATTACTGTTTGCAATGCTGCGTTGCGACCTTCATTTGAAAATCAAGACTATCCTGAAGGAAAAAAAATAATGTATTGTTTATTAAAGCGGCGCATTCCAAGGGCGGGACGCAACAGTGTGGCGATTGCAATGGCACGCCCAGATCAACTTCAGCACAGTTGAATGCAAGTGCCCAAGACAAAGTTTGTTTCGCGAATAGAATACAATTTCATTGTGAAATCATATATAAAAGGAAGTATGTTCACAGCTTGTCGCTTATAATTCAAACAGTAGTTTCTAAAAGCCAAATGTTTCGCCCCGAATAGTCATAGGATGTAGACAGCGACAACACCTATTTTTTCTAACCCCCCCCTTTCATGTGAACATGCAGTCTGTAAAAATGAAAATGGATAAGTGTGAAAGTTCTACGGCAGTCCACTCCTTCCTGTCACTGCTAAGTAAGCTCCTCGGGGAGATGGATGAAAAAAGAGCTTGAGAAAAGTGGGGTTTGAACGGGCTGCGCCACAGCTGGCAAATCATTGATTTGCGCATCAGAAATTGGGAGGGGCGCGCCGTTTACCTGACATCCTTACAGAGCCCTCCTCTCATGCCTCTACCGGCACCACAGCTCGTGCCTCGCTCACTCTAGTGCATTTCAGTCAATCTCTCCAGGAACAGCCCAGCTGCGGCTTAGATACAATCGCTCTGTCTGTGCGCGCGTTGCAGCACGAGTGTGAGAGCCTGTACGAGGACATTGGTCTCTGTTTGGATCTCTCAAGACCTCATACGAGTTCTTTACTTTTGATGGAAAGCAAGAGGTTTCACAGCGTCTGCTAACTTAGAAGGTACTGTTAAATTTTCACCCTTCTCATCATTGTGGCACCTTTGGCACCACCACTGAGATGCTTGCGTCACGAAATCTTTATGCCTATAGACCACTTTCAAATTTTAAATTAGTCATTATAAATGCTTTTCGGTAATCGAGAAGTGGAAGCAAATGGCAACCTGCTGCCAAATTGAATAAGATTTATCTGGGAACTAGAGCGGTGCGCTGTTGTGTTTCTATAGTTCGCTTTCATATACCGTCACGTCATATTAAAAGTTTCCCAGTCATTGCTCTTCTATTGGACAGTGAAGATGGTCAGTGAGGATGCTTACAAGCAGCTAATGACATCGCCGTTTAATCAATACATTATAGAGTATCTGTCGCTCCATTTTGAACTAAAAGAACTGTCGATTTTGCATGGTATTCCCTGTGTCACGCCTATCATTGCAATTATGAACCAACAGATTCCATACTAATGTATGATACGAAAAACTCCCCGTTGGACTGTAGGCTACATGCCATGCATTCTGGGTTGTTCGGACGATTTGAATTGTTTCGTGTCGCCATGTGCGGGCTTTTGTCTCTTCACTCGATGACGTACAGAAGATGAAGTATGTAACTTCGTATTTTGTGCATTAGCCTATTGCATGTTAAATCGCACTGAGTTGTTCGCACCTGTTTTATCTAATTCTAGCTCAAGGTGTTTCAGGTGTTTCGATGATCACCTATAAGCTACCTTGCAATAATTTAAATGACGGCCACGCATTCCTAATTGAATAGCCTAAATATGAATTTAGAATTTAACCCACCTTAAAATTATTTCCGTCTTTTTAAAATTATTTAAGTATTCTAATATTTGAAAGACCATGAGTTATGTCGGTCATAGGTGACAGGTAGCCTGATATTTCGTGGCCAAGTATGTGTGGACCTTCAACCAAATGTATTATCATGCTTTCAAATGCCAAAAAAAGCTTACAGCTCTATTATAATTTCTTTAATTCTACTGTAACCCGAAATTCAAAAGCTTTATATCATTTTGACCTAGTGTAGTATTTTACAGATTCAAGACATGGACCTGCACAGAAATGTTCAATGTTTACTCTTACAGTGTGCATATGGCCTCCATTGGACTCATATGTGCTCTGTTGTTGTTTAATTAACAATGGATATTTTACTGTAATCAAATATTGGTTGGAAAGGTGCATTTATGTTAAAAAGTAGGCTACTTTCTTTTATTGATATAACTCAAAGTGTCTTGGGCATCAGTGTAAAAATATCGTAGCTCTCAATGCTTTCGTATGTATGTATGTATGTATATATGTATGTGTTTATATGTTTGCATGAATGCGCATACTGCACACTCACACATGCATTGAAAAACAGGAGTCACTAATTGATTAATTTTAAACACTGCACTGCATGTATATACTGTACTAACAGTTTACCTTCATATAACTGTGGAACTTATAGAAAATGAATATTATAAAAATAATCATGATTCCAAATATTGTCAGAGATGAAAAAATAAAAACACTTACGTCAGGAAAGAAAAAAATTCTCGGCTCACATTTACAGCGCATATAAAAGTGATGTTCTTTTTGTATTCAGGGTTGTCCAATTTTCCTTGCTTTCTGTGAAAGTTCAAATTTCAGCTTGGAGAGCTCAGGAATAAACCTTGGTTCTTCCCCATACCCTTGCTGTACGCATAAAAAATTTAAATATTAAAACATGAGAAATATGGAAAGTTGCACTGTATTGTGCTGCAAGAGCGTGGGTGTCTGGTTTGTTGTGATTTCCTGGTTCATTATCTTCCGTTAACAAAAACATGGTCCACTTTCCATGTTTGTTGGCTGCTATTGCCATGATTGCCCCTGTCACAATTAACAGCAGTAAGATTAAGTACCTAGGTGGTTATGTTCTGCATTGTCAGTTTAAAACAATCTGTAAATTAATAAATACCGAGGAGGTTTTGTGCCAATCCTGTTATGATTTGATAATTAGGAAAAGAGACTAACACCATTAACATTCTTGAGAACATCTTGTAAATTTTGAATGCCGCATAATGTCAAAGATTATTTCTGAAAATATCAGAGAAAAATGCAGAGTATTTATGTAAAAATATGCTTTTTGAGCCGGGTATATGAACACATTATTAAAATACTTTTAATTTAGAAACTTTAGTTCCTTTTGGGTTTACACTAGGTTTTCTGAAACATTTATTTTTCTTTTAATTGCTTGTAGAGTGTACATGTACATTTTGAAGTTCATTTATTCAGTGTTTGCCTCGGAAGGGACATTACATCAAAATTTAACAATTTTACATAACTTAAAACTTCAGTCAGCTTAATTTTATTCGCTGAAGCCAGTAGTACCAGTGTTCAATCCTTTGCATTCAGCAATGACTGAACTTCAGTATTATTCAGCATCGATTAAACAGCAACACTCATGCAGCTTCAAATTATTTGTCGACCATACATATTGAAATGTCTGAAGATTTTTTATGAGATATAAATGATATACCATCATATTCATCATATGTTGAATATGCAACATGGTGAGGTGGCAGTTTACTAGAATGTGTTCAAAATTTGACTGGTACATCCAAGACTGTGGACTTTCTTCCACAGCGGAACGCTGTAATTGTACCCTTAAGTTATATGGTTCGCCAGAATTGTTTCAGTTCCAAATATATAAAATTGGTTGAATGCAAGCTTTTAAGTCTCTTCATTTATTAGCGTTTGCATTTGTGGGGTCTGGTGTTCATCAAGAGACCTGTGGAGACTTCACCTGCCCCTCAGTTAATGCAAACTAAACCCAGGGTTCCGTGAAAGCGGAGATGTTTCTCTCAGATCACAGTGACGCAGAATCGTTATTTTTCCTGGTAGAGACCGTTGCTTTTCTTGTAAATGCTGGCAAAGATAAAAGGCAGTATTTATTTATATTGAGAATGTTATTGCGGCTCTTTCAGTTTTACTTGGTCTCTGTACCAACTTTGTTCTTTGCTAGTTTTGAACGTGCTTTAGAAAAATCTTACTTGATGTGATGTAAATGTGTTAACCACTCTGATTGACAGGGCAACCTAATAAATGATGATAAACCGTATATAATCTAAGAATATGGACATTTTATGCGGATTCATTGAACTAAACAGAATTTCACCTGTACAGCATTATTTGTCAGCACTGATGACAGGGATGGCTCTATGAAGTGTAGAGATTAGATGTTTGAAGAAAGGAGCCTCCATAATTACTGAAAAATATACCGGTTGATGTGCACATACCTTGCAAGGACAGTTTCCGTGTAAAATGATTAATGATTCAGCATTGCTGAATAACCCTCAGGACAAGGAGCTAGTGGAGCTAAAGACACATTTCTTTATGTAAATCCACAGATAGGGAACAATTTGAGTGGGTCTTTATGCGAACCCCCCCAAAAAAAACTGAAAGCGAAGCGAACTGAGTCTGTGTCAATAATTACAGGAAATCAGAGCGAGTGTTTCTGAGCTGCTGGGAACACCCAGGTGATCTGTGCCTCGTTCTTCCTAGTCGCACTTTTGCAGTACATTCCCGCTTAATTGGCACTTAATTTGTCAGATGGCTCTCACAGGAGGCAAAGGCGAGGACACCTTGGGACTGCACTTCTCTCACTCCGCTGTTTGTTGCTTCTTTAAACACATGTAGAGGCCAGGTGTATCGAGCGCATTATGCCTACCTACGGATGAAAAAGTAGAGGAAGGTAATAAATGACAGCGCTGAAGGAAAAAAAAAGTGAAAATGTAAATGGAAACGGCGAGAAACGGGGAGAGAGCGAGAAAACAACATTCACATGCCTTGACCCTCCGAGACCAATTAAACCATACAGTACATCAGTGATGATTTCAGTACAGAGGTAAAGCATCTCACTGAAGTCAAATGACTGCTACGGTGGGAACAGATCCACACTTGTTGGGCTCATGCTGTCGTGTAGCATTTTTTCACTCAGCCTTTTGCTTCGTCTGTGGCTGGGAAAAAAACTCCAAGACACCCCGCACCTTCAGCTCCGCACTCATGTAGCAAACTCTAATAGTGCTTCTACAGGTGTCCTCTAACCCTCCCCGGTTTGCTTTCTATAGTCAATTTTAAAAGTAGACCTTAAAGTGTTATAGTCATGCATTCTTCTTTTTTTTTGCTGCAAAACAAGTTTTTTTTTAAATCATACTTGCTTTTAGCCCAGCTGTGTGTTTTTAATTAATTTGAGGATGAAAATTAAGTCCCTGTTTTGAAACTGAAATCTGACAACCCGCACATAGAAATGCCTGTAGTTTAATATTCTTAAATTCTTTGTTTGGGCTGCATAGAAATAGTTGAAGTTCGCTTTTCCAGGCAAGGAAAAGAGGGCCTGATATCTCAGGTAAAACCATTACTCTCCTTTTCCCCATAATTAAAACTGCAGAGAAATAACAGTTCAGCAAACTGAAATTATACCTGCGGTAAGAGAAATGTAAATACCTGTTTTGCTGCACACAAATGTATTTATTTGACTGTCGCCAGTCAATAAGAGGCCTGTCTCCCTTTTAATATGTAGCTATGTGGGGATTCCTCCTCTCCTAAAAGAGCTCTGTTATGATTCATTATGGAGGTTAGAAAAACCTTAACAATGATTCAGAGACTTTTGATGGCAAGCTGCAACCGGTTTTAGAGACGGTATCTTTATAGGATTGTTTATGCATTCCACGGCTCTGAGTCAAAAAATGTAACGGAGCTGACAATTCCAAAAGAACACACACACACACACACACACGCACACACACACTCACACACACATACACACGCAAAGCTCAACAGATTATTCAAAGGCAGCTCTTCAGACCATTTTTTTTTGTAAAGGCCAATTTAAACCATTAATTGAAAGCTTTCTGCAAGTACTTGCTCCTCATCAGATGTCCTACCATCATGCGAACAAAATTTTTCTTTTTTTATTTTACAGCATTTTCTTTATATGTCAATAGCCTTGCATCTTCTTGTCGCAATTGTGCCACATTTAGAAACATCAGATTTATTTTTCTTGTGCGCATCCATTTGTTTTTTCAGAACCATTGGCAAAATTTCTTTTCAGAAAGGTAAAACGATGAAAGTGCGTCACATTCATTTTGTCACGGCTAGTCAACACGGCAGTTTTGTAACATCTGAATAGCATCTATCTCCAGCAATGCTGCATAAATACGATTAGAAATAAATGTTCTCTCAGGCCTTTAAGTTTTTGTAATTTAAATCACTCCTTTTAAGACTGCACATTTTAATTACTTCAGAAAAATCCATTGTTCTTTATTTTATGCTTGTCACGATCAGATCTGTGTAGGTTTTCCCAGATTCTTTGTTCTGGTAAAGTGACAAATAAAATACCGCAGAGATTTGGGGTAAATCATATCTAGGGCTTTACTTTGCGAAGATGAGGTTGTAATACCCACCCACATATTTAAATAAAACCATTCAAACAGGGTTTCCGCTTTTGTTGTTCAAAGTGTGGCAGCAATATCCCACTTCTATCATCAATCCTTAGGCACAAATAGACGCACGCATGCGCACAAACACACACACACACACTCACGCACAAACGCACACACACGATTGAGGCCATTGAGATGGAAAACTGTTCATCATTTTAATTGGTCTTAAAGAGTTACAAGTCCAGCTGGGCTCAACCTCAAGCAACCTTGCTTATTAAATGTTTTTTTTTTCATGTGTATTATTTAATTCATTTTTCTAATCTTTCAAGACATAATTCTCACATATAATGGACGAGCAATTTCCAAATGGCATCTCAGCAAAATACACTTCAGAGTCTGTTTCAACATGTGCTGACCCCTCTTGTTGCTTTCTTAACATTGTAAGTTTTTGTATTTATGAATTTAAACATCCATAATCAAAACTCTGATGCATACTCTAACAGTATTTTCTGATTTTCTCAGAAACTCAGAATATTACCTACAGATAGTACTGTGCTGTAAACGCCTTAGAATTTGTATATGCATGTACATTATGCAATAATTGATCAAAGTGATTTTGCGTAATAGTGTGCGTTACATCTTTCGATTCAATCTGCACTGTGTGATCAGACTGCATCTGTGCTGCAAGTCACTCCGCCTTGTATGAGACAAGATCACATTGTCTCCATACCCTGAAGTGGATGCCTCAAACCTTGGAATACTGGACAGCTGCTTCCTAAAAGGTTTACTCTCCCCTTGTCCTCATTCGTTAAGCACATAAGAGGTGAGTTCCGCCTCTGCGTCTATCACTGGTCAGTTCTGCTTAGAGTAATGTTCTCTAAGCCTCAGTCATTCTGCTCAGAGTAATATTCTCTAAGCTTCAGTCATTCTGCTCAGAGTAATTTTCTCTAAGGCTTTAGTCATTCTGCTCGCGAGTAATATTCTCTAAGCTTCAGTCATTCTGCTCAAGTGTAATATTTTCTTAGCTTCAGTCACTCTGCTCAGAGTAATGTTCTCTAAGCTTCAGTCATTCTGCGCAGAGTAATATTCTCTAAGGCTTTAGTCATTCTGCTCAGAGTAATGTTCTCTAAGCTTCAGTCATTCTGCTCGGAGTAATTTTCTCTAAGCTTTCGTCATTCTGCTCAAGAATACTATTCTCTAAGCTTCAGTCATTCTGCTCAAGTGTAATATTTTCTTAGCATCAGTCATTCTGCTCAAGAGTAATGTTCTGTAAGACTTTAGTCATTCTGCTCAGAGTTACATTCTTTAAGACTTAAGTCATTCTGCTCAGAGTTACATTCTTTTAGACTTTAGTCATTCTGCTCAGAGTAATATTCTCTAAGGCTTTAGTCATTCTGCTAAGAGTGATGTTCTCTAAGCTTCAGTCATTCTGCTCAGAGTAATATTCTCTAAGCTTCAGTCAATCTGCTCAGAGTAATATTCTCTAAGGCTTTAGTCATTCTGCTAAGAGTGATATTCTCTAAGCTTCAGTCATTCTGCTCAGAGTAATATTCTCAAAGGCTTTGGTCATTCTGCTCAGAGTAATGTTCTCTAAGCTTCAGTCATTCTGCTCAGAGTTACATTTTTTAAGACTTTATTCATTCTGCTCAGAGTAATATTCTCTAAGCTTCAGTCATTCTGCTCGGAGTAATATTCTCTAAGGCTTTAGTCATTCTGCTCAGAGTAATATTCTCTAAGGCTTTAGTCATTCTGCTGAGAGTAATGTTCTATAAGCTTCAGTCATTCTGCTCAGAGTAATATTCTCTAAGCTTCAGTCATTCTGCTCAGAGTAATATTCTCTAAGGCTTTAGTCATTCCGCTCAGAGTAATGTTCTCTAAGCTTCAGTCATTCTGCTCAGAGTTACATTTTTTAAGACTTTATTCATTCTGCTCAGAGTAATATTCTCTAAGCTTCAGTCATTCTGCTCGGAGTAATATTCTCTAAGGCTTTAGTCATTCTGCTCAGAGTAATATTCTCTAAGGCTTTAGTCATTCTGCTGAGAGTAATATTTTCTAAGCTTCAGTCATTCTGCTCAGAGTAATATTCTCTAAGCTTCAGTCATTCTGCTCAGAGTAATATTCTCTATGGCTTAAGTCATTCTGCTCAGAGTAATATACTCTAAGGCTTTAGTCATGCTGCTCAGAGTAATATTCTCGAAGGCTTTAGTCGTTCTGCTCAGTTACATTCTTTGAGGCTTTAGTCATTCTGCTCAGAGTAATATTCTCTAAGCTTAAGTCATTCTGCTCAGAGTAATATTCTCTAAGGCTTTACGTCATTCTGCTCAGAGTAATATACTCTAAGGCTTTAGTCATTCTGCTCAGAGTAATATTCTTGAAGGCTTTAGTCATTCTGCTCAGTTACATTATTTAAGGCTTTAGTCATTTTGCTCAGAGTAATATTCCCTGAGGCTTTAGTCATTCTGCTTAGAGTAATATTCTCCAAGGCTTTAGTCATTCTATTCTGAGTAATATTCTCTAAGACCTCAGTCATTTTGCTCAAGAGTAATATTCTCTATGGCTTTAGTCATTCTGCTCATAGTTATATTCTTTAAGGCTTTAGTCATTCTGCTCGGAGTAATATTGTCTAAGCTTAAGTCATTCTGCTCAGAGTAACATTCTCTAAGCTTCAGTCATTCTGCCCGGAGTAATATTCTCTAAGGCTTTAGTCATTCGGCTCAGAGTAATATTCTCTAAGGCTTTAGTCATTCTGCTCAGTTACATTATTTAAGGCTTTAGTCATTCTGCTCAGAGAAATATTCCCCAAGGCTTTAGTCATTCTGCTTAGAATAATATTCTCCAGGGCTTTAGTCATTCTATTCAGAGTAATATTCTCTGAGACTTTAGTCATTCTGCTCAAGAGTAATATTCTCTAAGGCTTTAGTCATTCTGCTCAGAGTAATATTCTTGAAGGCTTTAGTCATTCTGCTTAGAGTTACATTCTTTAAGGCTTTAGTCATTCTGCTCAGAGTAATATTCTCTAAGCTAAAGTCATTCTGCTCAGAGTTATATCCTCTGAGGCTTTAATCATTCTGCTCAGAGTAATATTCTCTAAGCTTCAGTCATTCTGCTGAGAGTAATGTTCTCTAAGGCTTTAGTCATTCTGCTCAGAGTAATATTCTTGAAGGCTTTAGTCATTCTGCTCAGAGTTACATTCTTTAAGGCTTTAGTCATTCTGCTCAGAGTAATATTCTCTAAGCCTCAGTCATTCTGCTCAGAGTAATATTCTCTAAGGTTTTAGTCATTCTGCTCAGAGTAATATTCTCTAAGCCTCAGTCATTCTGCTCAGAGTTATATCCTCTAAGGCTTTAGTCATTCTGCTCAGAGTAATATTCTCTAAGCCTCAGTCATTCTGCTCAGAGTAATATTCTCTAAGGTTTTAGTCATTTTGCTCAGAGTAATATCCTCTAAGGCTTTAGTCATTCTGCTCAGAGTTATATTCTCCAAGCTTCAGCCATTCTGTTTAGAGTATTATTTTTTTAAGCTTCAGTTATTCTGCTCAAGAATAATATTCTCTAAGGCTTTAGTCATTCTTCTCAGAGTAATATTCCCTAAGGCTTTAGTCCTGCTGCTTAGAGTAATATTCTCTAAGGCTTTAGTCATTCTATTCAGAGTAATATTCTCTAAGACTTCAGTCATTCTGCTCGAAAGTAATATTCTCTAAGGCTTTAGTCATTCTGCTTAGAGTAATATTCTCTAAGGCTTTAGTCATTCTGCTTTATTTCTAAGTTTGTTCTGCTCAGAGTAATATTCTAAGGCTTTTAGTATTCTGCTCAGAGTAATATTCTCTCAGCTTCAGTCATTCTGCTCAGAGTAATATTCTCTAAGGCTTTAGTCATTCTGCTCAGAGTAATATTCTCTAAGGCTTTAGTCATGCTGCTCAGAGTAATATTCTCTAAGGCTTTAGTCATTCTGCTCAGAGTAATATTCTCTTGAGGCTTTAGTCATTCTGCTCAGAGTAATATTCTTTAAGGCTTTAGTCATTCTGCTCAGAGTAATATTCTCTATATTCTCTAAGGCTTCTGCTCATTATTTCTCTAAGCTGCTCAGAGTAATATTCTTTAAGGCTTTAGTCATTCTGCTCAGAGTAATATTCTCTAAGGCTTTAGTCATTCTGCTCAGAGTAATATTCTTGAAGGCTTTAGTCATTCTGCTCAGTTACATTATTTAAGGCTTTAGTCATTTTGCTCAGAGTAATATTCCCTGAGGCTTTAGTCATTCTGCTTAGAGTAATATTCTCCAAGGCTTTAGTCATTCTATTCTGAGTAATATTCTCTAAGACTTCATTCTGCTCTAATTAATTTTGCTCAAGAGTAATATTCTCTATGGCTTTAGTCATTCTGCTCATAGTTATATTCTTTAAGGCTTTTAGTCATTCTGCTCAGAGTAATATTGTCTAAGCTTTAAGTCATTCTGCTCAGAGTAACATTCTCTAAGCTTCATTCTGATTCTGCCCGAAATATTCTCTAAGGCTTTAGTCATTCTGCTCAGAGTAATATTCTCTAAGGCTTTAGTCATTCTGCTCAGTTACATTATTTAAGGCTTTAGTCATTCTGCTCAGAGAAATATTCCCCAAGGCTTTAGTCATTCTGCTTAGAATAATATTCTCCAGGGCTTTAGTCATTCTATTCAGAGTAATATTCTCTGAGACTTTAGTCATTCTGCTCAAGAGTAATATTCTCTAAGGCTTTAGTCATTCTGCTCAGAGTAATATTCTTGAAGGCTTTATTCATTCTGCTTAGAGTTACATTCTTTAAGGCTTTAGTCATTCTATTCAGAGTAATATTCTCAGTCATTCTGCTAATTACATTCTTGAAGTCATTCTGCTTTATTCTTGAAGGCTTTATTCATTCTGCTTAGAGTTACATTCTTTAAGGCTTTAGTCATTCTGCTCAGAGTAATATTCTTGAAGGCTTTAGTCATTCTGCTTAGAGTTACATTCTTTAAGGCTTTAGTCATTCTGCTCAGAGTAATATTCTCTAAGCTAAAGTCATTCTGCTCAGAGTTATATCCTCTGAGGCTTTAATCATTCTGCTCAGAGTAATATTCTCTAAGCTTCAGTCATTCTGCTGAGAGTAATGTTCTCTAAGGCTTTAGTCATTCTGCTCAGAGTAATATTCTTGAAGGCTTTAGTCATTCTGCTCAGAGTTACATTCTATAAGGCTTTAGTCATTCTGCTCAGAGTAATATTCTCTAAGCCTCAGTCATTCTGCTCAGAGTAATATTCTCTAAGGCTTTAGTCATTTTGCTCAGAGTAATATCCTCTAAGGCTTTAGTCATTCTGCTCAGAGTTATATTCTCCAAGCTTCAGCCATTCTGTTTAGAGTATTATTTTTTTAAGCTTCAGTTATTCTGCTCAAGAATAATATTCTCTAAGGCTTTAGTCATTCTGCTCAGAGTAATATTCCCTAAGGCTTTAGTCCTGCTGCTTAGAGTAATATTCTCCAAGGCTTTAGTCATTCTATTCAGAGTAATATTCTCTAAGACTTCAGTCATTCTGCTCGAAAGTAATATTCTCTAAGGCTTTAGTCATTCTGCTTAGAGTAATATTCTCTAAGGCTTTAGTCATTCTGCTCAGAGTAATATTCTCCAAGACTTCAGTCATTCTGCTCAAATTAATTTTCTCTAAGGCTTTGGTGATTCTGCTCAGAGTAATATTCTCTCAGCTTCAGTCATTCTGCTCAGAGTAATATTCTGTAAGCTTCAGTCATTCTGCTCAAGAGTAATATTCTCAAAGGCTATAGTCATTCTGTGCCGAGTAATATACTCTAAGGTTCAGTCATTCTGCTCAAAGTAATATTCTCTTAGCTATAGTCATTCTGCTCAGAGTAATATTCTCTAATGCTTCAATCATTCTGCTCAGACTTAATATTCACAAAGCTTCAGTCATTCTGCTCAAAGTAATATTCTCTAAGCTTATGTCCTTCTGCTCAAAGGAATATTCTCTAAGCATCACACGTTCTGCTAAGAGTGATTTTCTCGGATCTTCAGTCTTTCTGCCCAGAGTAAAATTCTCTTTACTTCAGTGATTCCACTCATTCTGCTCAGAGTAATATTCACTGAGCTTCAGTCATTCAGCAAAGTGTAATACTCACTAAGCTTCAGTCACTCTGCTCAGAGTGACATTCAATAAGTTTCAGTCATTCAGCTCAGTGTTATTCACAATGCTTAGGTTATTCTGCTCAGAGTAATATTCACTAATCATCGGCCATTCTGCTCAGAGTAATATTCACTAATCATCGGCCATTCTGCTCAGAGTAATATTCACTAAGCATCAGTCTTCTGCTACAGCTTTCAGACAACAAAGTGAGAACAAAGGGTTCTTCACAAGCTTTTCCAGAGAAGCACAGTCCAGTCTATAACTCTATTAATTCCCTGATTTGCTGCAATCCACGAGGCAGAGATTACAGCACTAACCATTCAATCATGTGACCCAAGACTGTACTGGTGACAGCTAAGTAATTTTACCAAGCTCTGCATCTTGTATTTGTCGTTGATTGTTATATGATTAATATTTTCCATAATTCAATAGGAACTGGGGGAACAAATAAGCGATGAGACAAAAGATAAAAGATATTTCTCATCATTAAACTTGCTTTGAAGAGGCACAGTCCTAACGGCACACAGAGCCACACCACCGTGGAGTGATTTAGTTCTGAATAATCAGTGCAGCCACTTTGCTGGGGGAGATTAACTAGAGTCATCCACTGGGCCTTAGGGTGTTAGCACTTGGTCCTGTTAGAGATCTGAAATGCACATCATTTGCACAAATAAAGCCTTCTTTCTGATTGCAGGAAACCGCAAGGATACAGTTGTGTAGTGCAGACCGTACTCCTGCTATTAGCAGGTGACAAGTTCCGCTTTGTGAACACAATAATACCCACAAAGAATAAACAAACGCGAGGCAGCTCTATTTTGTTTGCACCTTTTAGTTTTGGTTGGACTCCTGGCACAGTGTAATAGGCCCTCAAAAAGAGAAATGTTGGGTAGGTTTTACATGACAACATTGAATGTCTTGTTGTGCCAGGATTTTCCTTTGACTTTTTTTAAAAAATAAGTGTGGTTGATTCTGAAAACAATATATTACCATTAAAAATTAGCAATATTCTCGTGGAATTTAATTGCTGGGGAGTTAATCAATTTAATAACAAGTGACTGTCTTCAAAGCTTAAGAGGCATCTGGTAAAAGTTAACAGAATACAGCTAGAACACATTTAAAGAAAATGATCTGAGTAGAATCAACATAAATAGGATCTCTTCAAATGTTCTAATTTTCTACAGCAAAAGCAAAACACCTTCACGGGAAACCTCAGATGTCCAAACTACTTCTTTTTTTGTTGCAAAAATGCCTTTCCATATAACTTCTGTTCTCCTTTAATTACGTTTAATTCTGTTTAAGAGATATAATCCATAATTCAGTTGTGCTTTGCAGGGCCTGGTCATTTCTGTTTTTCCCGCGGTGCACAAATGCCATGCTCCAAGTGTTATAAATTGTGGTCACTCACTCACTCACTTACTTGTGGACGTCAGTTGTGACTCTTAATAGGATGCATGCGCATTCCATGCCCTGGGCCTGTGCGGTTATGTTATGTTATTTCTCTGTGTTAGTGCTAATCCTCCTATTTGAATCCTTATATTTGATTCAGTCTGCATATGTGCGTTTTAAGAAAGTACTCTGACTCACATATAATCTAATTTAAACAACATCAAGTGTATTTCGATCAAATTTAGATTAGTTCAGATGATCATGGTCAAACATAACCATGCCAGTAATTTCATACCATAATCTTGCATAAAGATTCATTCTTACTGCAAAATATTTATAGTACATTAATATCCCATATTATCACTGAATTAAAGGAGGAAATGATGAGTTTGCCCCATGCTGATCGCAAACAAGAACTGCTTAAATTCACGGAAAGCAATTAATAATAGCAATCCAAATAATCTTCTCAACACACATTAAACATGACAAGTGCCAAGCACAAAAACCTCGCAAAACCTACATAAATGAGCATTCAGGATAACACTTGCATAATGTCAAGGATTAGAGGGTGGAAATTGTATTAGTTGTCATTGTTTTTCATATGTTATTAAGAAACATGACACAGTGCTGTGTTGCATAATTAAATGCTTGAGATATCCTAAAATTCATTTTGAATGATGCTTGAAAACAAATATGTGTTTTTGTGAAAATTCTATTATTAGGACGGAGAGATCTTTTAATTGCCATTGACCATATGTGTATAATATAATGCAGTTAAAATGTAATAATTAAAAAAAACCTCACAGCTCCTCCATTTTGCAGATAAATGCCATGTATAGGCTTATCCAGTAATATAATGCACATTACCATATCAGTATTACGTATATTCCATGAAGGTAATAAATAATTACAAATCCTTGAAAATGTAGAATGAGTGCTTCTGGTTAATCATTAATTGATATTGCCATCCTCTGTGAAGATGCATGAAACGCAGTTATTCAAATGGTGTTACATGAGAACTGAAAAGAAATAGACACAGACTACACTCTCAAATGGTCAAATTGGAGGAACATGACTGCTTGCATCCACTTGCAGAAAAACGCCATTGAACTGTATTACAGTTGGAATTGATCTGCTCAAATGTGATTTCCATTGCATGTGTATTTTGACAGTAGGTTTGTAATCACTTTCCATTTTGAAAAAAAAAAAAACACTGAAACTTGACTTTCCAGTTTTTTTTCTCGTAACACAAGGTATTGTTACTTTTTTGAGATCAAGAGACGGAAAAACAGTCAAGGTGTAGAAAAGCTGCCTTCACTGTGTTCGAGTCCCTGCAGAATACATGCACTCACATTGAATTATTTTCAGTATTACGCAATCTCCTAGATACTGTAGGCTCCAGAATAATGGGCACCCAGACTTAATTTATTGAGAAAAAGATTGTATTATTGAGATGCGCTCAAAGTGCCAAGGTACAAAAATATTGTAGTTTAGAATTAATCCAATGCAACCAACCAAAATAATTCATTAATTTAATCATTTAAAATATCATTCCAATTAAGGATAGCAGCATGAAGTCTTTTCCTGACCTGTTTGACATGGTTAAGGCACACATTTGGAGGGATCTTGGACCATTCCTCGATGCAGAATCTTTCATGATCAGTGACATTCTGGGGTCAGTCATTGCCCTCTTCAGTGCAGCTCTCTAATTAATTTTTAGAGTGAGATCTGGTGACTGAGATGACCATTGCAGGACATCGATTTTGTAATCCTGGAACCATTTCTCTGTGAATTTGAGGTGTGCTTTGGGCCATTGTCTTGCTAGAAAACCCATCCATGGCCAAACCTTCTGGCAGAGGAAACCAGACTGTCAGCCAAAATCTAGTCGTGCCACTGGATGCCTGAAATTAAAACAGCCCCAAAACATTGCTGATATACCACCATATTTAACCATGGGTATGAAGTGACTTTCCTTGTCCGGATCTCCATGTTGATGCCAAACATGCAATTTTTGTCCCATCAGACCAAAACACCTCCATCCAGTCATATTTGATTGATCCACGGAAAATTGCTACCACTTGCTTCTGTGTCTAGGGGTCAGAAAAAGCTCTTTCCTTTGAACCCTGTCAAAGAGCCTGCGGTTATAGAGGTGGCATTGGATGGTGCTTTTTGAAACCTGTGAACCCCAAGATGCCACCAAGACCTGAAATTCTTTCTGGGTGATTCCAGGATATTTTCTTTTTTTTTTTTTTGCTTCTTTTGTCACCCTTCTTCCTGTTCAGGGGTAAAAAATGTTTTTGCATCCTCCACTTGTCAGATTTTCAACTGTTCCATACTTTTTCAATTTTTGAAATAACTGCACATTCAGTGCTTTGTGGCATATTTATTCTTTTGAGGATCTTCTCTTAACATTTACCAATTCTATGAAGGCCTGTGACTATCTGGCTCTTTTGAATGGGGAGTTATCTTGTCTTCTTCTTATTGCTGGATGACAAAAAATTTGCTCGAGTTTTACCTCATATTTATACTCCAGTGCAACAGGAAGCCATATAGTGACACAATATAGTTCCTTAAAACTTAGATGAACTTAACCAAGTTGAGTTTCATTCTTGCTTTAAATTTGGTCGATTTTGTTTACAAAAGTCTTTGTGGGGGCCATTAATTGTGAAACCTTGATTTGGAGGAAACTGGTTTTTAATTAAATTAATAAATAATTTTGGTTGGTTACATTAAAATATTTTGAAGTATTTTCTCCCATGTTGGCATTTTGAGTTTCCATCAATAATGTTATTAATTCTTTTATATAGTGTTTTAATGCATTTCCAGGCAGGAGTGTCAATAATACTTGAAGCACTGTATAACACAGAATACATTTGCTCTGTGTTGTTATTCAGTGCCACTAAGAACTGAAACTGGTGCAGGGGTGTAAGTCTCCAGTGCATAGATGTCACAAATCTTTGCTTATGTAAGAACTAGATGTGGTGAAACACTGGGTGCACATTCACATCACATTGCGGAAATATTTATTTCAGTTGTTACAGGACCATCTCGCCAAACTTTACTGTTAATAGCTGCACTGAAATGGACATTGAGTTTCATAGGTAGCTATCATAAATAATATCACATAATAAAGTCATGCAGCCTACAGGGTAAATATTGCATAAATATAAAATCTATAACCCATAAAACCTGCATTTGAATATGACTCAGAATGAAAGTTTTTAACTTTATTTATCGTCTCATCACATAAGAATAGAGCCAAGAAATTTTCACACCTGCAACATGGAGAATAGTAAACTTGTCATGGATGCTCTTCAGTCAGTCCTGTGGCCTGAACTGAGGTACATAAAAAGACCCAAATTTGCAGTAATGCCTCAAGAATAAGTACTGCAATCAGGGTAAAATTTAATTCACCAATCCGAAATCTTCCATAATTGTGTATAGCCTATTTTTGTGGCACTTGGAATCAAAATGGTTATGGCTTAAGGATACCACGTTTCAAATTGGAGCACTTCATTTTTTCAGTATTGATTGGCTAAAATTACTTACAGTAACTGTTTTACCGATTTATCAATGTCTTGTGCTTTAGCGTGAATATGCTCTGCAAGGAAGCTCTGTGTCAAGTTCATCTCAGGAGCCCATCTAAAGAAGGCTTTTGGGAAAGCCGTGCAAAGAGAAAACTTTTGCAGCATGAGTACTTCCCAAAACACTTTTTGATCCTGAAATTCAGCTGTATCAGTGGTCCCACCCTTGATTGTCCTTCTCAAAAGGGGTTGCCATATTTTGATAGATTTTTCAGAATACATTTGATGGAGCAGTGTCAGATCATCTACACATAGGCAGTGAGGTGGAGTGAGGTTGTCAAATAAAACAATTAAGTAACATAATACCATCACAGTTAAAAATAGCATTCTGGCTCATCGTTCTCAACTGTTTATTGCTGGGCTAACTACAGGATTTCACTTTCATGCATATAATGCACTATTTTTATAAGTGACATTTTGCTCGGATTTACAATGAGCACGTTCACGAACAGGAACAACAAGTCTTGAGCAAAGATTTTTTTTATTTCTGTATATTTCCATTCAGTTAGCTCTTAGCAACTGTTTGAATGATACCTTAAAAAAAAAAAACTGTTGTTTTTACTTCAGGTTTCATATACTTCAATCTTAGAATCAATCACTTCCTGAAATGACTCAGATTGCTCCATGTGGAATAGTTTTTACCCTGAAATAATGTGCCATAAGGATTAAGCCAAAAGTGTCCATATCAAACATACATGTCAACAACTTCTCAAGAAACTATTACCAATAGCCAGCATGTAGCGTTTTGGGTCAAATCTCAAGATTGCTTCACTCCATGTAGGCAGCTATACCAACTACCAACCAACCTTTAGTCGGATGCGACTGTGTTTACTAATTTGATATCAAGTTTCTGATGCAGGTAGCACTATTATGAAAGAACTTTTAATCGAGGAGAGGTCATCATGTACTTGGGAAAGAGTGGAAAGTGGGCAATAATCTGTTAATGCTTTTTAAGAGGACTGTCAGCAGGAATATAAATCTGCATCTGGAAACAACAGCAAACCATTTCAGTCAAATAATCATTCTGCCAACGAGCAAGAATTCTCTTATACATTTGTTGAGAAGTTTTGATGTAGTCCTATGCACTACAATGTGATGTGTAAAGTAATTTGTAATATAATTAATCAGACTATTCTAATGGATTATGTAAAAATATTTTTTGAATACCAAAGCTGATGTAGTCATAACCGTGTTACTGTTTATTTACTTTTTTCTTTCTGTTTTTTTTTTTTAACTTCACTAAACCTCACTACACATTGTGCAGTGACCTGCCACTGATGGCTTTCTACAGTAGTAGGTGGCAGCAGTGAGTAGCCCAGTATATTCTTTTGTTGTCTCTCACGTGAGCACTGACTAATAATTCTGATTATTTTATCTGTGAATAGTAAGTGCTGTATTGATCGCATCAAGAAATATGTTTTTATTTTATTCAGATTATTTGAGTGTTTTCATCATAGTCCGTGAATTTTTAAGTTATTATCAAAGCAAAATGCATGGTCATGTGTATACATTCAATCACACACTATCTATGGAGTAAGGCTAAAGTTTTATTTTTAACTCAGCCATAATATCTGTCCCCCAATCATGCAGTCTGGAAGTTGGGACGCTGATTGAAGTCATAATAAAATAAAATAATAGCAATGAGTCAGAGCAAACCTAGTAATGAGCACACTCAAATTTTTGGCCCTGATTGGGATTTTAACTTAAATCCTTTGAGGCACAATACATTGAAAGCTAAGTTGATAGAGCTCTCCACGGAATTTATTGTGACATACTATTGCACTCCATCATTGACTTGCTGAAATGTTTGTCCACCTGGCCATCCATAATTACACAATTGTGTTGTATTGGTGCTCATAATACAATAATAAACCTTCATTAATTGCAAGACAGTCGAGTTTCAAGGTCCACCAGTCACCTGAAGAGTTGTCTTGTTTTGGATCATTACCTAATTATATATTATTTCCAGCCTAACTTATGTTTGGTTCCCATTATCAAATAGATATGCACCATAAATAACTATTGATTCTCTGCAATGACAAGTTGTTAATAATTCAGAAAGTTCTTGAAATAATGTGTAGTCATCTCTTTGCCATATCATAATAATTAGACATCTTGTTATTTGAGAATTACCCTTCAATTGTATATATCAAGCTTCATTCCACTACTAATATAGTTCATCGATTCAATTTGATGCAATAATTATTACACAGCAGAAGAACAGTTCAAACATCAATAACTTTATTCTATTTTTGTCCGTTATTGATGAAGCAACAGGTTTCTCATTGTCTAAAGCTATTTAGAATATGTGCCTCTACTCCTTTCACTTTGTGGGCCTCCTTCGATATTCATAGCAAAATCAAATGTGTTGCTTTCATGTTTATATTAGCCATAATCTGTAACCGACTAAATTTTTATTCTGAATGTTTGGTCCTTTGGTAGTTGAGGCCGTAGATACTTAGTTTATGTAAACATATCGTAAATATCCTCTGGAATCAGTCAGCCTCCCGAATGGTCTGAAAGGGAATGTGCGTATGTAAACAGTATTACCATTTCATCTATTACAAACCACACACAGAAAGTAAAAAAAAAAAAAAAATTTAAAAACGAGAATGGGAAACGACTTTTGGGCAGTGCAGCAAGCACACCTTTTAATGGCCCGATTGATGACTTGGGGATTTTACACACGCCCACCAAAACACGCACCGTCCACGGGGTTGTAGCCTGCAATGTAATTTCAGTTGTGGTCAGATTTCGTCAGTCCTGAAATTCGATCTGCTCTGTGCGGCTAATAAGCCTGGGGTTTGGTTGTGCGCTACACGCCGAGTCACCTGCAATTTCCGTGCCTCGCCTCTGTGCACAGCCTGTGTTGTCATTAATTCCTATATTAAGGCTACTCTATCAGGGTAGAAATTCATTCGCTCCCGGTCCTTTGCCCGCCTTAGTGCCATATGGTGCATTCTTTGTACTGAACAACATCTGCGTTTCCGGACATTTCGTCAACGTTTTCCTTGCTGCATAAAACATTTTTTCGTGAGGCTTTCACACAGAGTGCACACTGTCCGAATGGTAAAGTTATGTGAATCTACGGATTCTGATTATACTGCGAGCCAATCAATGACTCTTAGCGAAGAACACTTAGTTATTCGATAAAACTTTAAGGAAAAGCATCTGTATTTTACAGTTGTGGAATGCATTTCCTTAAAAAAAATCATCGCTGTCCGTCAAATGCAATTCATGGAAAAAAAATCTTTTCACTGTCAAAGAAGATACTGACGCGGAACAAAACAGCCCAAATTTTTCTGCGGACAAACCGTATTATTTCTTCGTGATTCCATTGTGAAGGCAGAAGCGATATCTGCAGATCTATTTTGCGATTCGGATGCCCTTCTCTGCATTGTATTTTCTCATTCGCATAATGCAATTCTGTGGTGTGTGTGTGTGTGTGTGTGTGTGTGCGCGCGCGTATGTTATTCAGTAATAAATGCAGAACCGCCTCACTCTAATCAAGCTGATTAAAAATTCCTGCGCGCACAGCCGGAAATCGCACCATCCTCCGTTTTCTTTCCACTTTCTACTTTATTTTCGGGTGTTCTTTACGCCAGGACTTCAGTCGTCACGGGAGTCTGTCTCCGGCGATTCGAAATGCGCTTTAAAATCCGCTGGTCTGGGTATTATTTTCTGGAGAAATGAGGAGAAAGAAGAGAAGCACAGACAGCGCCAGCGAGGGGAGTGATGAGTCAATACAACTAATAATTTAATGGGGACACAGAGAGGGAAAGAGAGAAAGAAAGAGGAGCTCCGTCCGGGTACGAATAAAACGAACAGAACACATCTTAGAACAGGGAGCTGCCATGCATTTATAACACGCCTAATCCTTCTTCGAGACTGGAAACTAAAACGCACTTTTTTACCTGTTAATATCTGGTAATTATTGCCTTCATCGGCTTCACATAAGCAGGCAAATCGTTCTCGCTACATTTTCTCCTGGACAGTAGTAGCTAAACTAATGCATCACAGGAGATGTTTATTGCTAGCTACATAGCCATAGACAGTATAGGATGGCTGCTGTTTGAAAACAGATAGATATTATCAGCAATTGTTTACTTCTATTTCCGCCGTTTGTTTCCTTGATTTTCGTGGAGGATTTACCATTAGTGTGAACAGTACATAACTCGTCGCACTTGTAACCGATTTCTAGCTACCCCATCTATTTTGCGACAGTATGTGGCTACTTTTCTTTGCATTATTTCAGGTGTGTATAGCCTTGGCTAGTTTGAATATGGCGATCATATGATGATAGCAAGCAGTAACGTCAATAAGCGTTTTCAGTAGCTACATAGCTGCGTATTTCAGTCGCCGCTGAATTAAGCGTTTACCAATGGTATCGATCATCGGACCTGCTCTTGTATATCCTTGCTTCCATGTAACCGCTTTAGTGTTTTGGAAGATCGTCTTTTCGTCCTTCAGTAAAGGAGCAAATACCAGTTCGGGAGGCTGTTGATATCTGTTGTCATACAGACCTAGAAAGCATCTGCCGGCGAAGTTATCCTTCATCTTCAAGAACTTGAAGAAGGCGTTATTCAACCAGACGACTTTATATGGTTTCGAGTTTTGAAGTGCTGGGTTTCAGGTTGGTTTCGTTCATTTGACTTAGTTCCGAAAAAATTGTTTATGTTTCTGGATGGTACTCTTGCCTGTCTTTTTAAAAGGTCATCTCAAAATCCTGACCTGGATCGCCACCAGATCCGGAGTCTGGTTTGAGTTGGCGTTGCATTGCTCAGGCTTATTACAGTAGAGGTCTTTTTAGCTTTCTGAAATGTACATTTGTTGTAATTTTGCATGCTTATCTGCACCAGCATAACATTTAGATTGATATTGCGTGCCTTTAGCAAGTTGAAATACCTATAGGTCAGACTGAAATGCGCGTGTCACTGAATTCCGTTGACGCTCGTAAGGTCAGTGAAGCAGTTTGAACAGATGGGAGCATGGTTAATGGATTCATTTCCTCACTTTTAAAATATAATAGTTTACTGCAGGGCACAGAGAAAAGGCTCGCGTAAATTGAGCAAGGCATGCATGATCATTGCTGAAACCGAATGATAGACCTGCAATTATTAAAACATGCATCATATATTATTACTCTCAAAAGAAATGCCTGCACTATGATTAAAAAGAGAGTACACAACTTATTTGGTTTTGTATGTGGTTTTATGTGCAAACATGGGAGGAAAAAAGCGTGAAAGTATTTTTTTGCGGGTATAAATTGTGTTTTAGGCTATGTGTACATGGCACACTATGAATATTATGGTCACATGGTTTTCATAGTGATTTAGTTCTGTGCGTGGCTGTGTGTTCGCACATGGTCATGCACTGGGGTATCCCTATTATATCTTCCGCATATAGGCTCATTCCTGTAATATCCAGGTTTATGCCTGTGCAGCAGTGTTGTACTACCTTAGAAAGTACAGTACAGAAACAGGCTTTTAACACAGTCACAGCTGAAGAACAGCTACGCTTCTGCAATCTCTTTCACTGTACTCTGCTTAGGTATTTGTGGTAAGTATGAATTCTCTTGGGAGTGTGATGTTGCTTTTCTGCATTTTTATGGAATGAGAAACACTTAAGTCATTTTGA
This sequence comes from Gymnothorax javanicus, assembly GCA_029692085.1. Lineage (NCBI taxonomy): Eukaryota > Metazoa > Chordata > Actinopteri > Anguilliformes > Muraenidae > Gymnothorax > Gymnothorax javanicus. Next base: position 145,703,319 of record CM056193.1, read on the forward strand.
TGCATCCAGCGTTTCATGCTGTATCTATATGAGTAGAATCTTTTTGAAAATGAGTACATTTTAAATTGTCTTGTTTCTTACCACTTGGGAATCTGTTGTGGGACAAGCTTGCATCATGCGTCGTCTTAAAAAAAAACCCCTCAGTGGTGGCCCAAATTTTGCTATTAGGACATAGAACTGAGATCAACTCAGAATTTCTGGGGAGCATTACTTATTTGACTGCTCTTTGCATTTTACTATTGATTAATACATTCAGTTTGTACTTAGCATAAGATGTCATGAGTGGTGACTCCATACTTTCTCTTTGGACTCGATGTTAAAAAAATATATGTTAAGCTTGCATTCCTGATTTTATGTAAAGGTATTTATGGGTTCTGTTCAGTTGATTGCAAGGGGAAGAAGTATTCTCCTAGACTTTTTGTTTCTCTTGTTTCTTGTGTTCATTAGAATATCTAAATTTCTAGTACAATTTATTTTTGCATTTTTTTTTTGTTCACGTATTATCAGTCATTTTACATACATGCGAACCAAAATATTGCATATTTATCGACAGTATCAGTGGAAAGCATTGCAGAAGGCGTTCCTGATCAAGACTTTAATAACTATTTTAATCATTTTTACAGTGCATGCTTGTGCTAATGAAAAGGGTCAGGCTTTTCGAACAGTCGACTTTCGAGTCGTACGTTTACGAGCAATCATTTACGCATTGGCATTCCGACTCATAATTGCGAACGATGATCGAACGTCGGATGCGTTTCACGCCAATTCTGTGCAATATTCCAGGAATGACAGTGGGTTTCTCGTGTGTGTGTGTGTGTGTGTGTGCAGGTGACTGTGAGCAGTGGAGCTGAGGGCAATGGAGCATCTCAGTGAGTCGTGCCTGGGGAAGGAGAACTGTGAGCTGCCCAACAGCATCGGGGAGCCCAAGGGGCCACCGGCCAAGATCGCCCGCATCGAGCAGAATGGCAGCCCCCTGGGGAGGGCCCGTCTCGGCAGCACGGGGGCCAAGCTCTCCGGGGTCTCCCTGAAACCTACAGGACACCTGCTGAAGACCTGCCACAAGAAAGGTGATCCTCACGACGGACGAGGGTGTCGAGGAATGCTGAACTCCACATTTAACCAGCTTGTCTTTATCCCCAAAGATTGAATCCCCAGTATTTGGATGGTAACGTTCAACTAGACCAATGTATTTTTAAGCTTGGCTGTCCCCCCCAAGTTTTTGTAGGGGGATTGTCGCACAGTATATCTTGTGTTTTTATTATCAATTCGGTTTTAAAAAAAAAAAAAAAAAGCGTTCAGTGTGCGTTATTCTCGGGAGTAGGGAAAGCATTTATTTGATTTGGATATTGGCGGTGGAGTTGGCATGAAGACAAAGTAATTTGTGCGTGTGTGTGTGTGTGTGTGTGTGTGTGTGCGTGCGTGTGTGTGTTTGTGTGTTTGCGTGTGCATATTTAGAGAGCTGTTTGGAGAATTGTCTCTGCATATTACTGCAGCGCCGTTTCTTGGTGCCAGCTGTTTATTGGAGAAACTTGTGGTCCCTGAAAGAGCTCTTCTCATTTTAAAGGTGTCATTTTTTTATGTAATGAGGTAACCGGGCTTTGTCTTTTTTCAACATAACAAGGCTAGTATGATTGCCAACAATTTCTAAAAACAATATAACTGTTCTCCGAATTGGGTTTTAAATGTGTGGTACTCGATAAGTGTGATTTTTGTTGGGTGTCGGCTGTTATCATTTTGCGGTTTCCTTTGTGCTGGAGATTTTGAAGTACGGAACTTAATGTCTGTTTTTTTTTTTTTTTTTTACTCAGGACAGTGAAGGACACCAAATATGCTTGTCTTTCGTCTCTCAGATAGGATGTTCAACGTTCGCTCACTGTTTGGTGAACCTAACACGAGATGCAGTTTATTTATTGCTCAACATTTCAAACTGAGCCATTTACCACAGCCTGTGGTTCTCCAGGCGTCCTTTTATATTGCGAAATCGCGAACGTCGGAGAGTGTCGACTGAACTTTGCAGGCAGCATTATGCATTGTGTGAGCTGAATAATGTGTACCATAGTCTTTTTTTTTTTTTTTTTCACTGAAAACAAAGCATATATTGATCCAGAAATGAACCTACACTGCAGTCTTTATTGTTAGATCTTTATCTATTAAAAATGGAAAAGCCTCACTTCAGCACATTCCTTGGCATCTGTTCACGATTACCCCATTTATTGATTGTTTGCCAGGAATGTTTGCATCTTAAGAAAGCCCTGGATATGGGCATTAAAAAACATAGTTTATTACAGCTCCTCAAACAGAGTGCATTAATATCATTCCACAGATCACAAGGGCTTTATAAAAAAAGATGCTCTCACGCAGGCAAACTTATAAGTTCCATAAATTTTCCCAACATCAGATTTTTATCTGGCTGGAATCGTGTGATATTTGCACAACAAACTCCTGTGCCAGGATCTTTTTTTTGGACAAGCGTAGCGGAGAGGACGAGAGTGTCCTAATTTGTGGAGGATGGTTTACTGTGCTTCCTGTAGCTCACTCGGGGTCGTGTGGCTTGGTCATAGGTGTGTTCAGAGCTTCCTAAAAGGTTTGTTTGCTGACGCTGTGAGCGATGTTTAGTGTCTCATGACGCCTGCATTTTTTTTTTTTTTTTTTTGGAATAATACTGTTTGCTTTGAATGATTTTAAGTATTGGTGTCCCTTTTTTTTTTTTTAGCTTTGTAATGAAAATTATAGCGAAAGCAGCTATTGGGGTGATATTGTCAGCGAAGATGTGCGGTTATATGCGTGCCAGTTGTCCAGTTCTGTTAATATCGGTCATTGACGTCACGCGAATAGGAATTCGATTCGTTTCTTGATGTGTCGGCGATGAGGGGAAACCTGCACCCGTGCGTCGCACTCATCTGCTCAGGCTCTCCAGTTTCCACCGCAACTTTTTTTTTTTTTTTTGCGAGTGATGTTGGTTTTGATATTCCTCCGTTTTGATTATTTCCTTGAGTTGTCACGCGCTCTCTCTCTCCAGGCAACATGCTGCCCGTGTTCTGCGTGGTGGAGCACTACGAAAGCCCCATTGAGTTCGACAGCAAGGAGGAGCACGCCGAGTTCGTGCTGGTGCGGAAGGACATGCTCTTCAACCAGCTCATCGAGATGGCGCTCCTGTCGCTGGGCTACTCCCACAGCTCAGCCGCACAGGCCAAAGGTACGGACCCCAGCGCCTTGCACATGGGAGGGGGCCCCTGGATTGGGCCCCGCTCGACTCCCCTGCACGGCGCCCGCACTTATGTTTGTGATAATTAGACTTTGCTCTCAGACTCGAGCTATTTTTAAGGTGCCTCCCTGCCTGGGTTATATTATAGGGTTTCAATCAACAGCCGTCGTCTAGTGTAATATTTCACTAAATGTATTATTCATTTGTAATCAAATGGCTCATGGATAATATATGTGCGTATTTATATAATCCGATATTATGTGGTGGAAGTGTATAGTTTACATACTGTAATATTTGCAATAGTTGTTTGCCATGAGTTTGTCTTTGGTATAGTTGGTGTCAACTGTTGGCGTTGTGTGTAACGTTTCACATATCAGGGGTGACCAATGCTGGCAAAAACGAATGTATAAACCCCTGTCTGTTTACACTGCTGAGCCAACTTTTAAAAAGTTCTTACTTATTTGTTATAGGAGGAGTGCGTATTCATTATTCCCCAGCAAATACCCTGTTGCTCCCGTTAACATCGCTGTTGCTGAAATTCTGCGCGCGAGTGTTCTCTGTTTGGATAGAATGTGTGTATGTGTCAATGCATTTGTGTTTGCAAGTGTGTTCTTGCTTGGGTGGGTGTGTGTGTGAGTTTGGGTCTGTGGGCGTCTGTATTTAAGAGAGTGTGTGATTGTGCTTGGGGGGAAAGGTGTGTGTGTGTGTGTGTCTATGTCCGTGTATGTGTGTGTGTGTGTGTGTGTGTGTGTGTTTGGGTCTGTGCGCATCTGTATTTAAGAGTGCTTGTGATGGTGCTTGGGTGGGAGCTTGTGTGTATGTCTGTGTGCATTTATGTCTGCAAGAGTGCGCATGCGCGAGAGTGTGTGTGTTTGGGTCTGTGCTCATCTGTATTTAAGAGTGCGTGCGATTGTGCTCGGGTGGGAGTGTGTGTGCATGTCACCTCATTGTTTGGGAGAGTGCGCATGCATGTGTGTGTGTGTGTGTGTGTGTGTGTGTGTGTGTGTGTGTGTGTGTGTGTGTGTGTAACGGGGCGATCTCTCCGTGTCAGGTCTGATACAGGTGGGCAGGTGGAACCCCGTGCCCCTCTCTTACGTGACGGACGCGCCCGACGCCACAGTGGCGGATATGCTGCAGGACGTTTACCATGTAGTGACGCTGAAAATCCAGCTGCACAGGTCAGTCCCTCCCCCTGATGATCCCCTCCTGTCCTCCACACACGCCAGCAGGGAGCTCAGGAGGAGACTGTTTATTTCCAGCACACCAGTCCTACCGCACCGAAAGCTGTCTCTGTTCCCAGCTCTCTCCTCCCCTCCTCTCCCTCTCCCTCTCTGTCTTTCCCTCTCTCTCCCTCTCTCTTTCTCTCCCCCGGAGGCCCTGGAGCAGCTCGGCACTTTAAGGTGTTCCTGCAGGAGAATCTCCTCACAATGCACTCTCCTTGTATGTGTATGTGCGTGTGTGTGTGTATATGTGTGTGTGTGTAAGTACTCTTAATAACTGCTGCATAGTGAGGAGCATGACACACTTTTTTTTAGCAGAAACAGAAAGGGCACATTTTTGGAAAGTGAAGACATTAAAGCTCTACAAGAGCAAGTTGTGATTGGTTGGTTAAGGTTAGGGTGATGAGGGGTTGGGTTAGGCAAGCTTTGATTGTGGTGAGGGAAAGGGGTGTAGAAACACACAAAGAATGAATGGAAGTTAATGTAATGTCCCCACAAGGATAGAACTACAAAGGTGTGTGTGCGTGCGCGCGCGCACGTGTGTGTGCGTGCGTGTGCACAGCCTCATGTGGGACAGGTAGAAACTGTGTGCCTTGCCATAAGTCTGCAAAAATGAGGTCCAGACATTAAGTGATTGACTGTGGCCCTGTACAGTCAGGGCTGTTCCTCTCTTTGCTGGATTGTGCATGCATTGGGGAAGTGTTTGTTTACACGGGGCTAGTTATCATTGTCCTAATGCTGAAATTTTTTGCAATTCTCATTGCTCACTTGCCTCTAAAGCGGTGAAAATTCGGAGATTGGCACCCTCTAACATTAGCATTTTTTGTTCCTGCATAGCGTGTATCCCGAAGCGTGTGGTAGGCAGAGGAGGTCACGAACAGGGTACGCTGTAGAAATGTATGTGTAACGTCGCAGTGCTGTTCAGTCTCTCCCCCTCTGTGTTAGAATCCAGGCAGTAACACCTTAAATTGCTTCACCAAGCACATCAAGCAGGAAGGTAGAAGTAACATGAAATAATAGTCGCTGCATGCAGCTGATGTATAATTCATGCATCAATACAGCAGATGTGTTGTATAAAGTAATTAACTAATCAGAACAATCAGGAGGGAGAGGGAGGGAGAGAGAGTGAGCGAGAGAGAGGGAAAGAGAGGGAGAGGGAGAGAGCAATCTCCAGATGCATCTGCTTGATGCGCCAAATGAAATCTGTCTGTCTTAGAGGAACGCTTGCAGCAGGAAGGCTAGGCCCTGTGCTCATGCCATCTCTCTCTCTCTCTCTCTCTCTCTCTCTTTCTCTTTCTCTTTCTTCCTCTTTCTTTCTCTCCCTCCTTCCCTCTTTTTTTTCTGCCCTATCTCCTCTTACAGTTGTCCTAAACTGGAGGACTTGCCCCCAGAACAGTGGACCCACTCCACAGTAAGAAATGCCCTCAAGGAGTTACTCAAAGACATGAACCAGAGTTCTTTGGCAAAAGAATGTCCCTTATCACAGGTGCTGGTGCCTTCCACAAATGCTGTCCTGTAGCTGAGAACTGCAGTGTCCCCTGACAAATGCTCAGTGTCTGACAGAGTGGAAAAACGAGGGAGAATCGACGCAAAAGCGTAAACTGGTTTCGTTTTCGTTTGTCATTGGGAGAGATGAATACGCAGTTTTTACCCGCATTTTCCCGCAGCATCGATCGATGAGCCTCATTGTCAGAAATAAAAAAACAATGGCCTTCCCTGAAATAATCAAACTTTTTAGCAGCTAATATTTATCAACATACTCGGATTTCTATTTTGCTGTTCGCAAATTATTCGACCTATATTTATCTCGTAGTTCTTTCTTTATTTTTTTTGTTGAAAAAATGGCTCTAAAATAATTTGATGCAAATGTCTGTCCTCGTATTGGGTAAAAAGCGTGCAGAGATTGTAAGGTCTTAATCTGCCCTCTGGTAATAAGAGAGAAGAGTATTTCTTACACTCTTGTATAGGTGCACTGCGAGCCGTATACAATTGCCTTTCCCACAACAACAATGGCGATAATTTCAGCAGCAGGCTGCTGTGTGTTTGAGGAGAGAGCACAGCTCCGCAATGTGGCGCGGCGTCCCCGCGTGCGATTTAAAACTTGAACACAGGCTCGTCCTTCCAGACCCATATAATCACTGTGTTTACAGTCCATATGTGAGGAAGTTCCCTCAGAAGGCTGTCTGCTAGTTCGCGCCGCTCCGGAGGCAAAAATGCTCTACTCGCTCTACAGGTCTCGCCAGTTACATGGCGCTACTTTGTAATTTTTTTTCAGTATCGGAGCTTGCTCCTATTGTGCCCAGCGTAATTCCTGCTATATACCATTGTTGATCTTTGTGTTGTTGGATGGGCTTTTGTGGTTCTTTTTTTTTTTTTTTTTTTGTTTTAATGCTCGGGCTGGTAGCTTTTTCGCGGTCGGCGCGCCTCAGCCTTGTCACTTTGGCAGTGTAGGTGGTTACCTCGCGCTCTTTCAAAGGTGCGTCGCCGTAGATGTGGGGGGAAAACCGCAAAAGGGATGAAATTAAAGGGTTGTTTCAGGAGGCAGGGGTGATTGGCACCTTTTTATAGGATTACTGTTTCCTTGACATTCAAGGTCTGTAATCCTCGGGAATAAAGGTTAACAAATGGAACAGCAGACAGAATTATCCCACATTTGAAAAGGCCTTGAACTGGAGACCCTGAATGCGCTTTGTGTCCTGCACTTATGAATTTAATTTTTGTTTTGTTTTTTTTTTCAATACATATATATTCCTTTTTATAGCAAGGTTCAGGCTTTGTGCGTTATGCTCGCAAAAACCCTGAAGTGTTTCTGAAAATCTGCTATTGTTCCACTGCCAATTCTAACGCGACCGCTCAGAGATGGCATTTCATCTGTAGCGCTAAGGAAGACGTACCGTTTTTTTTTTTTTTTTTTTTAATCCGGGCTTGATTCGCGCTCGGATTTGTCCGCTCTCACGCTCATCAGCTGGTCTTTCAGACGACGCGCGTTCCTCTGTGATCAGGCTTAACCCCTGCCTCCTTTGAAACTACGGCAACAAAAGGAGTCCCCACCCACCCAGTCGCCCTGACAGAGCAGCTGTTTAGTTGCGTAGCAGCAAATAGCCTTCAAAAAGCTATCTTTGGTGGGCTGTGCTTCGTAGCTGTCACATGCTAAAGTATTCCTGCCTGTTTTTTTTTTTTTTTTTTTTTTAGCCCCAGTCGGTGTCAAAAGAGGCTGTAATTAAGACGTGTTAAAATGGGAGAGTAACCCGTCCCTCCTGCACAATGGGAAGGCGATATTGGGTTCAGCTGGAGCCTGAGAGAGCTCAAAGACCGACAGAGAGAGCGAGAGAGAGAGAGCGAGAGAGAGAGAGAGGACCTTCTGGATCTGTTCATCTTTACGCACTTCCCCCCATGACAGACAGTAGACTAGATTGCACGGCAGATAGCGTAGCGAGACTTCCTTGGAGCGCAGATAAGGCCAGAGGACGGACGGCCATGACCTAACGTGCCCCGGTTTGTCCCGTTCGCCCCCGTCGACGGCCGCCGGGGCGCGGCAGTGCTCGACGGCCGGTCGTCGTCGCTGCGTCGGCGGCGGACGTCGGTGCGGTACGGAAACTCGATGGAAGCGGCGGGGGCGGGAGAAGGGAGGTTGATGTATTGCTAGAGATGCGTGATTAATGAAATACATTTATTGCAACATCTGTGTCAAGACTGAGAAATAGAGGAGTCTTCAGCAGGCCCTGCTGAGTGCCATTACCGAGATATGTTTACGATAATAATGCTAATGATGGATGCTGATTGTTCCGCAGCACATATTTTTATATTAAAAAAAATCTCAAGTTTTTCTCTTTTTATGGCTGCGGAAGAATTTTGGTTATTGCTTTTTAAAGTTCTTGCGACGTCGCTGACTTACTCCTGATTGTTGCAGTCTGCTCACCAGTGTGCAAATTGGTCTCGGTCTCGCCTGAATTGAAGTTGAGTTTATCAGCTCATATGTGACCCTTATTTTGGAAACGAGTGACCGTTGATATAACCCCACGGAGTGTGGGGGGTCTCCTCATGTCCTGCATCTGGCACAGAAGTTATCAAAGGTCGGCTCACCGTTTTGGTCGTTGTAGTGTGACTTGCGTACAGCTGACTGATATAGCTCGACCGCCTAAGCGAAAGCCAGTTGGGCTTTTTAGATGGAATATTGACCCTTATTTACTTTTGGAAATGAACTGACTTTAGCGCAGATTGCAGAATTAGCGGTGCTCAGTTTTTATGTTGATTGTTGTGAGTTGTGAGTTCTGCTAGGTTGATGTTGGGTAGAAAATTGTTGCTCCTTGTCTCTTGAATTAACTTCACTCGCCAAAGTGCAGTATTTGTGCTTTGTTTTTGGATTGCAAATGCAGAACAGAGGATTGAACATCAGAGATCTCTAATAGAGGGAAGGCAGTCATTGGGTGAATGGTTCTTAAGCTAAGAGGTGTTCAGAAGGTTCCTGGCAATCCCGTACTGTAAAGGGTTGAAGGTGACATACCTGTAATTTCAGAAGAGATGGTTTTGCCTTTTGAATATTTATACCAGTGAAAACAATCTCTGCACTGTTTGCCCCGAGGACAGTAAGGTGGTGCAAACATCATTGTTTTAATAAAAACAGACCTTGATAGATGGATTAAAATTGGGGCGCATAAGCGTCTAAAGAAGAGAGTGTTGGGTCGTTTTCAGGCATCTTCCCTCCCCAACAACATTTAAAAATAAATGGATAAAAAAATCTCGGCACCACGAGCAGTCTAACCTTTTTTCCCCCCTTTTAAAGCTACTAGAAAATGGCTTGTATTTAAGGAATAAAAAAAACAAAGCTCTGTCGGTTTTATTTCCCGATTTCCGGAGGCTATGTTTTAATAAGACTGATTTCTTTAATTAACCAGAAAGGTATACCAGCTCCCTGTGCTGAGGTAAAGCTGCCTCTAAACTTGAGCCTGGGTGGCACTCGACCGAAAATGTTCTTCCCTCTGTCATACACTATGGCATTTGTTATGAAGGGCATTTTTTTTTTTTTTTTTTGAAATTTTATTTATTATTTATTGTTTATTTATTTATTTTTTGAGGACATCACCAGACATGCGCATGGCTGATAAATATGCTTGTTAGTTTGTGCACCGAAACAATTTAAAATAATTTTAATGGACTTCGGGTGCATGCCGTTAAAACTTTGCACTGTTTTAATGTATTACATTTTATTGGTCCTGAAAGGCTTTTGTACCGACTCTCCTCTCTCCCTTTCAGAGTATGATTTCATCCATTGTGAACAGCACTTACTATGCAAATGTCTCGGCAGCGAAGTGTCAGGAATTCGGTCGCTGGTATAAACATTTCAAGAAGACAAAAGACATGATGGGTAAGCAAAATGGCGTCATAAAATTGTTTTCTCGGAACTCCCCCACCCCACCCCCCACCCCACCCCCCACCCCATATCACGTTCCAAGTCTATATTTATTCCTTAGCCACTTTTGACTCGAGTCCTCTGATTTCAGTACAGCACTGTAACTACAGCAATTTTATTTACATACTTCATTCATACTTGTGTAGTTGTGTAAATGTGTATATCGAATTATGTGTGAATTTATATAGTCCCCAAACTTGACTGCAACCATAATGTTACTCCCTATCAGCGATGTATGTGCACATTACTGCTGCGGTATTTCATCCGCTGTAAAAGCATACACTGCTTTCTTGTTTTTGCTGTTAAACTCCACTTTACGCAGTTGATGTGTGGGATGAAAGTGTCTGCATTGTAGTAAAATACAAATGACTGGTAAATGGACCCAAGACAGATTTCTCTGTCATTGTTTTTTGTATCTTTATGTTCTTCGGCATAGTACCTCCCCTGATGCCCGCTTATGTTGCTGCTATATTACCGTATCATGCTCAAAACTGGTTGTAATTTCTGCTGCCTGTTTAAATGTCTTTTTTTATTATTTCTTTGATCAAATTTTTAAGTGGCCCAGACATTAACACTTAGAGTGCTGAAATAGATTGATATATAATATATATATATATATATATATATATATTATTTTAAAATATCTTGTGCTGCTGAAAACCTATCATGTGGCGACTTGTTTAAAAGAGCTCCCCTGCCCCGCATGATGGGTTTTCAGCAGCTTTGATTTTGATATGTTGCGTCATTGAGTTACAGTAGTTGCATTTGGCGCTCTAAGGGTTAAATAATGATTAACAAATGACTGCAACATGAATGTTAGAAGGATGAGCCTTGTATAACGGGGAGGGCAATTGCCACACAACACTGAACACCCCGAATCTGATCTGACTCTTTAAGTACTGTACAATCCCATTCTAGTTTAAACGCTCGTTTAATTTCGGCACGCCATTCATAATTTGTTAACTTGCAGTTTATTCCAGTTTTATTGTTCTTAAAGGCTTTTTTTTTTTACGTGTAGACAAAATGAAACAGTCACGGACGCAGTGCTGGGAAGTTGAGATTCATGTTTCTTAGAGACTTTAACAAATGTTCAAACGCTTGCTTTGCTGTTCTGTTCGGAAAGGCATTTATTACGGTTATGATCATGTTGCGCACTTATTGGCAGCATGAACATTCTGTGCCTTTCCTCTTCATTAAGTAACTTCTACATAGCACAAAAGGAAATTGTATTGTAATGTTGAAAAAAATTAACTAGTCCTTGCGCTACCAGAACACCAGCATTCTTTGTTTTTTTTTTTTTTTTTTTTTTTTTAATGACAGCCAGCAATTTCTGCAGTTTCTTGCATTTCTAATACTATTTTTAGCCTCTGTTGCTACCGTCTGACCTTTTTGCCAACGACTTTAAGGGTGCAAATTGCGATATCAATGTACATGAGGCCTTCAGTTAGAGCAGTGTGTGTTTGGATCACTGTTGACTGGGCCACAATGGGCCAATCTCTGCTTCCTTCCTCTGTATGTATGTGTTTCTGTGCGGAGGCCCTAACACGCTCTGTCTCTCTTTCTCTCTCTCTCTCTCTTTCTTTCTCTCTCTCTCTCTCGTGTGTGTGTGTGTCACGGGCATGCGCGCCCGCGCAGTAATGCGCCAGCCCTCCCAGCTGGAGGGGTACCTGGGGACCTGTGTCCTCCATGACAGCCCACGTGCCACCGCATTAGGTACGTCACGTGTCGCGCCCCGGGCGCCCGCACACCCCACGCGTCTCCCAAGCCGCCGGCACCCTCAGGTGCCGACGCCCACAGCTACTTTCCCCTCTCCCCCCACCCCCTTTAATATTCATGAATTTCAGGAGAAATGCTGTGACTTTGCATGGCTGTAAAAAAAAAATAAATAAATAACGCACCTTCCTTCAGCAGGAGAAGGCGTGGCGGACGCTTGGAGTCGGTGTTTGTCTCAGACGTTTGTTTGTTGTCGCCCGTACTGGAAGGAAACGGGGCTGGGGGGGGATCAAAATTATCGAAAATAGATTTCACACAGACTCGAAAGTGCATATCTGCACACAGTCTTAAGTGCATTGATTAACTTTCTGGTTGCCGCCAGACTTTGATTCAAGACAAATGTCTAGACTCATTCTAGCCGTCTGGTCTCGTCATTCTTGAGTACAAAAGATGAAACTGTCTGTGATGTGAAACTGCACTGTCTGTGGTGTGTAACAGTGTTGTCACTCAAACTAAATTCTTATACCTGTCCTGGGCAGTGCTGCTCACCAATTTATTTGCTTAGTACGCCACACAATATTTTGCATTTACACAGATTGTCTGTTTACGTCGCATGAGGTTTCGTGAAGTAATATTTAGCTTTTCGGGCACAAAACTATGTTCCATTTGGGATTTAAGTCTCCAGTTGTCATTTTTATCTTTCACGCAGTTTCTAAGTCTTATTCTGAACCAGATGCAGTTAAAGATGTATCATGCAGTTAAACTTATTTTAGTATTTTACCTGGAAATTTAAAGGTAGTATTTCTTTTCTTGTACTTTGGAAATTTAAGTTTTTTGACAGGAGATGGGAAGAGTGCGTGCAGCATGCTCGGCTGCCGCTTCTGGCCGAAGCTTGTGCTTCTGACTTCAAAGTTCGAATATTTTGGGGGAAGCGAAGAAGGCGCACTTTAGGGGCCGCCCTCCTCTCTCCCGTCGCTTGCCCATCGTGCCGCTAATCTTGGGGGAATTGTGCGATTCTGCACGAGGGCTCTGGGCCTCTCCACAGCTCTCTGTCTGTCCTTTTTCGGTCGGTATAAAAGCGGTGCGAGTGCCTCCCGGCAGCTTCAGAGGCAAAGATGAGACCAACAGGCAAACGTGGCAGTGCTGGAGCGGTGAGAGTTGAAGTTTTCAGAGGGGGTGTTAATACCAGGTTTTTGTTTTTTTTGGAGTGTAAGGGGAGAGGGGACTGTTGCCTGGTTTCGAGTTTTGACAACCAGGATGCAAATGCTTGCTCTTGGGTTTAAATTTTTTTTTTTTTTTCTTAATTCACTGCGCATTCAGTCCCTGGTGCATATACTCTTAATCTTTTTATAAATCCCTGTGATTGAGAGTTATGGTGTAATCTTTACTGAGGAGCTGTCCTTTCACTTACCCTGTACGGTGGGTATTACATTTCAGTTTTAAGTCTCTTATTTTTGCGGGAAAACCACATAGATTCTCCATGTACTAGGCTCTCAAATGCAACTGCCTGTTCTTTAAGGCCACTTAATATTTTGAATGTGAATCCCAGATGGGCACTATTTTTAACCCCATAAACTCTTAACTTTTCAAGCAAGTTTCCCCCTAAGTAGTTTCAAAGTCAGAAAAAGCATTTTTGTCATATTGTAGGACAATGTCACATAGACCTACTATAGCTACAGGATGCAATGCTTCACTGAAGCTACATCAGACTTACTGAGAGAAATGTTCAAACCCAGGACTCTTGTGTCTTTATGGCCACGGCATTACATCAAATGAAAAATATCTAGATCTTCTATGTCATTTTATACACATTTCCCTGTAATTCAGCAGCGCGTTCTGGGGATTGTTGGAAACTTGGGATCTCCTCTAGCAAGTAAAATAGGCCTGAGGTTTCCACAGGTTTGAATACAGCAGCTGTATTTGATGGCCTCGTGTACAGGACTGCAAGGTTCTGAGGTTAAACAATGCATTCATAATAATTTTCAAAGTGCACTGTAGAATTTTTTTTTTTCATCCTGCTCAGGGAATGGCCAAGGCTTTATTTATATCCTAATCTCTTGAATGCCACCCTGCCATGGAGAACATTTGGTCCTTCGCAAGTTCTCATTTTAGAGACTTGTCTATTTTATTTTAGAGTTGAGTGCATAAAGAATGATTGAAACGAATACGTTGCCTCATGCGCCCATGGAGTCCACTGCCTGGCTCTTTAGGGTTTTGTCCATCTGAGCCACTTGCTACTGCTCACATGATTGCGCCATCGTCATTTCTAAACTAATTTTGGGAGCTGCCAGAGCATGGACATGCCGGACACAGACTGAGGCCCTTTATTTGCGAGGGGGAGCCAAGTACGATCGGTCCTTCTGAGAATCTGTCCTTATTTTATGTATCAGTTTTATAGCCACATGGTACTTTTATTTGACTTTATTGCTGTTACACCTGTGGCAAATTTCAAACCTGCATTACTGTTGTACTACCAGTGACCTTCTGTGGTCATAAAGATATTCTGGACTGTGAGATCCTGTAATTTAGTACTTGTCTGGATGATAGTGGTTTGTCTTTAATCGATGGGAGGAATGATCTAGTTTGTCCTATTTTAAAGTTGACGTTAATTGGTTATGTTTGGTCATCCGGCTGATTTCGCTAGCTGTCATCCTCTTCCTTGAAAAACTATAATGGCAAAAAAATAAATAAGATTGTTGGCAGAAAAGGTAGCTGAACTCTAGTGAGTTAAGATGTACTTTTCAGTGTTAAGTTTTGATGTCATTGTGGCGTAGTTTGCTCTTAACAGATTTGCAAAAGGATTGCTGAGTATGGTAGTCGCGTTTTATGTGTGCTTTTCGTTTGCAAATAATTTTAGTTATTTTAATCAAACTGTTCATATTGCTTAATAAGATGCTTGGTTTGACGCATCTCTGCAAAATTTTTTGCCTCACCCTTCGCATTGTTTTGACGATGCTATTACAACGTAGAAACACGTCTTTAACTTTTTTGCCGATAATGTTCACAAGCATTTCAATGGCCATGTAAATGATGTTTTGACAAAAGTACTTCAAAAAATTGGCATCCGTTATTTTGTTTCTTTTTTCTTTTGGCAGAGTCCACGGTTCCATTCTTTCATTTTGCATTTAGCATCCGGTAAAGCAGAATTAGTCTGTTGCTGAAATGAACTAGACGCTTTTTTCCATTTAATTGTTGAATACTTAAGTGAAATTCATACTGGCCTAAAAGCACTGTTGACATTCTGCTGTTGCAGTAAGTTGAGTTGAGAAAGGTAGGTCATTAATAAGGTAATAGTTTTATAAGACTCATGTCTAATTAGCTAATTTGATAATTTGAAATTGGAATCATGTTCCCATTGTCATTTCTGTTTGGAATGCATTTGCCTCTTTCTGCCTGCTTTGTGTTCTGGGAGCAGGTCCCTGAGTTCATCTTTTCCCCTCTTCTTCTTCTGTTTGCTCTTTATCGCTGATCCAGCGGAGATGGACAGCCTGTCAGACCTCTCCCCACCCGGGACCAACCACATGGGCTTCAGCCAGCAGCCGATCCCGGGCAGCACCGCGGAGCAGCCTCCGTCGCCCGCCCCGCTGGCCCATGGCGGCCAGCCCTCGGGTCGCGCCCAGCTCCCCGGCCTGCACCCAGGCCTGGTGTCCACTCCCATCAGCCCGCAGCTGGTCAACCAGCAGATCGTCATGGCGCAGATCCTCAACCAGCAATACGCCGTCAACCGGCTGCTGGCCCAGCAGTCTCTCAGCCAGCAGTATCTGAACCATCCGCCCGTCAATCGCGCCCTCAACAAGCCCATGGAGCCACAGGTGTCCTCCAACACGGAGGTCTCCTCCGAGATCTACCAGTGGGTCCGAGACGAGCTGAAGAGGGCCGGGATCTCTCAGGCTGTGTTCGCCCGGGTGGCCTTCAACAGGACTCAGGTAGGGCCTCTTTACCCTCCGGGTCAACCCGTAGACATGGCACTAAGTGTCCCATTTAACGGCAAAGTGTGGTAGCCTAGCGATGGGTTGCTTGACTGGTAACCGAAGACTTGCAGGTTCAAGCTCCTGGTGGGGCTTGGGATTCTGACTTCACCTGTAAAGATGAAGTTGGGAAGAACTCTGCCGATGGGGCCCTTGAGCAAGGCCCTTATCCCCACAAATTAATCCAGGGACTTTTCCCCTGTTCCTCTCCATCCCTCCTGACTTGCAACTGTTTGATTTGCCCTTTCTCCAAGGGCATTCTTGTAAAGGAGAAATATGCTCTCAGTGGAATTTCCTGGTTATAAAAACAGTAAAAAACCTGCATATTGGACCAGAGAATGGGCAGAATCATTTGATGGGAGTTTCCGATTGCTGTTAACAAGCCCCTTTCAGCATCTCTGAATGGTAATATGTGTTGGGAGCTGACGCAAGTAAACCGGATGCGGCATTCCTCAGTCTTCATACTAGATCGAGCAGGGGATGCATAACTCGGCGCTGTAAAGCTGTGCTGAAGATGATGCCGTCCCTTGGATGAGACATTTAAGATAAGATCCTCACACACGGTGGTCATTACTGGTCCCGTGGAACCAATTGCGAACAGCAGGGGTTCTCCTGTGCCTCGACCAAATTCCCTATATGGTTCTCTAAATCTGGCCATCTAAGCATCCCCCAGCCGACCCGGGGGTAATGAATCTCCCTCTCCGCTGGTGAGAGTTATGCTGGGGGGTAGGAGAGAAAGCAGGCGGGTACTAACATGGTCAGTGAGCCCCCTTCAGTACGTAGACCTCCTCGGATAATAGCCATTGTTTCGGTACTGTCGAATATTAACATTTATTATATTTAAATTAAATTTCCATGGAGTTAATTGGAAATTAAGAAGTGGAAGTGTTATCTGAAATTGATTCCTGTGGTTCTATTTTTTTTTTTTTTCCCTCCCTCATAAGTTGCAGACTGTGAGGCCGCTTCACTTTCGGTGTCCGCTTCAAAGTACTGCAGACGAGTGAAATGCTAGCAGACTGCTTCCAGACTGCTGTTTAGGAAGTGGGTTCAGAAAGGACTGGAAGCCACAGAGGGTGTCTGTGCACAGAGAATGGCTTTGATGCAGCCCCCCCCCCCACACACACACACACACACACACACACACACATACTGTGCCAAGTCCAGGCTAACGGAATCAGGGATGGACATGCTGGCCGCAGCGGCGGTTGCCTGGACCATCACGGGAAATGGGCCGTACTGAGCGCGCTCGATGTGAGAAAAGGCCTTAATGAAACTGGGCGAGGTGTCAGTGAAAACGCGCCCGTGGAATCACAGTATTCATCCACACCTTTTGCTCTCACAGGCCGTAGTGTCGGTGCATTGCAAATCAAACTGTGTTTTATCATTCGGATAAAGACGATGTTTCACTTATTTTCTTCCCAAGACATAGTGGAATTCTCGCCCGATGCTCAAGTAAGGTTGGGAGCGACGCTGCCATATTATCACACCAAACTTCATTTGAAACTGCTGTAATCGCTCACTTGTTCGTGAGCAGTACGAAATTATGTCAGAGAATACGGGTTTGTTTTTTCTGGTATTTTCCTAAATAATTTACCTGCCCATCTGTGCTCTGTGCAGGTTGCTTGTACCGGCAACTGACCGTCACCAGTTTCCCGGGAGATGCCATTTTCTCACTGAATGGGGCGCTTGCTGGCTGTCCTGATGCGCTAGTGCGTAGGAAATGCATTTGCAGAGAGGCAGATGCTAGTCTTTTGCTAGTCGTTGAGTTTTGAGGTAACAGTGAGCGCTAATCTTGCCACTCTCAGGTTTTTCCACATTCTGCTCAGTAAATATCTATGGCATCTATTCCACAAATTTATCTCAATGACATGAACTACCTGTATGAGCAGGAACCGGTGAAGAGAACCGAGCCCTTAAAAAAACAAAAAACAAAAAAAAAGGAACAACACTGCTCAGTCTCTCTCTGCGGTTGTTTGTCTGTAGAAGCCCCGGAATGCCCACAGTTTCCACAGGGCCTTTTTTGTTCAGTTGGGAAGAACAAACCTACGTGAATTTACCGTGGAGGCAGCAGCGTTCCGGACGCACAATGAAGCTCCGCATTGTTGTCGGAAGGCCATTATCGGAGCAGCTCACCCCTCAAATTCCAGCAGGGCCTCGCGAGTCGCCGCGGCTGCCATTTGCTGTCAGGTGAGGCGCAGAATCTCTGCACGACGGCGCACCTGGCGAGCTGCCAGCTGAGGGGCGGGGCCGGCCTCGGTCACAGTCACGGTCCGCCGCTCCAACGTGCGATTCCGGTCCACGGCACGGGAAGCGATAATGTCTAAATGTGTTCTGCTTGTTTTTTTTCACGGAGTTTGCATCAAGCCTTTTTTTTTTTTTCCAAGCAGCTTTGATGTTGCGTGAGGCTGATGGTATCTATTGGAATCGGCGGGTACGCTCAAAGATGAGACTGCGTGGAGACTAGACGATGTTTGTTTTTTAAAATTTTTTTCCCCCTTTTTTTTACTGCAATTTGGCTGCCTCTAATTTGCCCGCCGTATAAAGAATTTCTAATGAGCTTCTGAAAGCCCTTATAATATTTATTGTACGTTTTTCTGGAGCCGTCTCTAATCAACATTTCTTGTAATGACACGCGGCAGCGTCTGCGTGAAAGAATGTGTGCAGTGTTCTGTCGGTCTCTGCAGTTACGTGTCTCCTCCACCTGCATGTAAAACTGTTGGAGGTAAGGAGCGCTCAGGGGAAACTTGCGGCAGATCCAGCCCTGTGAGCAACTCCTACTTCTATTCTGGGCTTCTATAATCCAGCATCTGCCCAGCCTTTATTAGCCTGGGATTTAAAATGCCTCGCAATCAATGCCGTAATTGGAGGGATTTATCTGTTGACTAGAAATTAAAATGTAATCTGCAGCGGCTCCCTGTGTACTGTAGTGCTCGGAGTTGGAGTATGTGCTGCAGTGATGTTCCACGACACCTTTACCATCCTGATGATGGTACTGTGATAATTTTTTTTCTTCTCTCGTTCATTTACCCCAGCTACAAATGGAAGTGAATGAATGCTGGGGTTATTGATCGATCGACCTGGCTTCCATTGAAAAATATTTCTCTGTATTCTTTTTTTCACTCTTATTGCCAAAAAAAAGTTTCTATTCTTTTAATAGCTTTGGGTTATAATCTTGGAGCCGATATGGTGATGTTTTCCTAACAGTCATGTTTTATTCATACTTGATTCATGCTCAAATAACTTGGAACATAAACGGTTAAATGCCACGGCTACGACCTTAATATCACCTGAGCGCGTAGTAATATTTCCAGTTTGCTGTCTACCATACATACCAGTGCGTGATGTAATAATCCGAGTATTACACTGGCATTCATAAGGTCAAATAAAGGTGCGTGTAAAGGAAAACACTAAATTTAGCGGTGTATTGCAAATTTTAGACATTTGCAAATGCATTTGTCACTGTGATATGACCATGTAAAATGGATAGCCATTTCACATTTCGGCCTAAATTCAAATTGTCCCTTTTTATGCTAAATTTTATGGTTTCTCATGGAGACTAATTACTTGTAAAAACATTGTCAGCAATTTTACGTTACAGCTATCATTCCAACATTGCGACCCCTCCCATTATTGTCCCATGAAATATCAGTGAAAATGTAGCAAAATAACACACAGCAATCGTATGAGAAAATTCAATCCCTTAAAGCATTCAAATCCTTATAATTTTGCGTATGTCTGCGCAAATGCTCGTTTATATTGTTAGACTTGCATTGGAGCTTTTTTTGATGGTGGTTTCATCTCAAAGCTTCACAGAAGTTCTACATGATGTGGCCCTGGGTTTGGTCTGTTGTGGCCCTAGGGCGGGCGAACTGACGGTGCGCCTATCCTGTGCCAGGGCTTGCTCTCAGAGATCCTGAGGAAGGAAGAGGATCCGAAAACCGCGTCCCAGTCCCTGCTGGTCAACCTGCGCGCCATGCAGAACTTCCTGCAGCTGCCCGAGGCCGAACGCGACAGAATCTACCAGGACGAGCGGGAGAGGAGCCTGACCGCCGCCTCCGCCATGGGCCCCACCCCCCTCATCAGCACCCCTCCGCCCCGCCCTGTGCAGGTGAGTCCGGAGTCCGGCACGCAGTCCCCGTGAAGCTTCGTCATTTCGCCGAGATGCACCCAAAGCTTCCACTGATACTACATGGCTTTAAAGGCCTCGAGATGTACATTGTGTAGCTTCTTTAAAATTTGAAGTGGACTATTAAATGTTGATTATATGCCCCTTTCTGGATCTCCCGTTCCCTCCTTTTGACCTCGTGACCCCTCTACTCCTTCCTCTCTCCTCATGAAAGTGAATTATTTAAGTTGCGTACTGTAGCATTTTCTCCACTCAAGTAGAATTTAAGAGGGACTGAGGAGCACATCTGGGGAGAGCAGAGACAAAGCCTGTCTCTGTTCGTTCTCATGAACAAGGGCTTATATCACAGACAAAGGGTCCCCTGGTGCCCCCTGCCTCGGCACAGGCGGCCCCTCGTGTTACAAGTGAAGCCCCAGGCTCTCGAGGCCCAGTGCCTCCATACTCCGCACTCTCAACCCTGTGTCCCCTGAAGTGAGGCACACTTGGTGTCCGTTTCGAAGATTCTGTGCATTTTGCCACTGTTAAGTGGCGAAACTTCTCTTCATTTGCTTGTCATACTTTAACCTGATGGGTCATCGGCGCACCCGGCAAAGGAAAAAAAAAAAAAAAAAATCCTTCATGTTTGAGCAGATATAGCGTCGCTCGTGTTTTAGCCTTATATTACATGAGCACATTTCCAGAAAAGGATTTTGTCTGTTACAAGCTTTTCATTTGGGAAAATGAAAAAAAAAAGATAAAGCCCAGTTTTTTTTTTTTTTTTTTTTATTTTAAGGGTTAATACTTCATTTGAGACATAAACGAAAATGACCTCACATTTTAAGGCCTTAGATCTTGTCACATTCAAGTGCAGAATCGCTCGCACATATACTTGCGCGCCCCTGTTAGATCTGTTGCAGTTTTAAGCAGTTTTAGTGAACCTGCTAGAGATGTTATCCCCAAATGCTATTTCTAGTCACACCTTACTGCTCAACTTGTTGCATTATGTTAAAATAAAAATATGCTCATATTCAAGTAAATGGCATATTTTTTTCAAAAAATGAAAAAACAAGTGGTGCCAGGCACAACAAACCCCGCCCCTCGCACATACTTTGACCTACTTTTCCGAAATTCAATAGGCATCTATTCTGGGTCAGTGGCAATCCCTTAACCCAATTTGGGGTGAATCTGGCCATTCGTTTTGCCGCTAGAGTGTTAACAAACAAAGAAACAAACGCACAAACACAGAAACAAACTGAACCAAAAACAACATGCCTTGTCCCTCACCCTTCGGGTGGACCTGGGTAAAAATGGGTGGTGCTGTAACGGTACTTTATTTATCTTGAGTTTTTTGATGTGTTCACCATTTCATGATGAGAGATGGACATTTACATTGTGCGGAGGAACAGTAGGGCAAATGCTTTTATTCATTTATTTTTTTAAATACTGTTAGTGGTTTGCTTATTTGACTGAAATGGCAACGAGAATTTCAAGAAACGGGCCATCATAATATATATTATATCGCTACATAAACTATGTAGTAACAAAACTATATATCAATATTATAATTGTAATATCTGTAATGATATCAATCCGTAATATCTGTTAAAAGTGATTGAATCCTGTTACTGTGGAAATGAGACCATTTGTTTTAGAAACTAAATGTTGCCAAATGTATTTGCTCGCATGACTATGCAGGGCTGTAGGACACAACTACTTTGTGATGAAGTAAGTGCAGATGCTGTCCAACCTTTTAATTGAATGCTGCATATTCACACTGATTAAACTGCACTCAGGAACATGTACGCACATGCAATTCCTCCTTTTCTCATGTTTTGTTTATCTGGAGAACCTCCGCACTACGGCCTCACTTTGGGCAAAATATTCTCTCGACAGAGGTGTAGGTTTAGCGTCAGCGCTTGATGGGCAGATACGGACAAAGGGGCCGGGGTACGTGCTCGTGTAAGGAAGGTGAAAGCAGAGATGCAGAAGGAGATATGGCTGAATGAGGGGGGAAGTAGATGGAGGTTTGGGAATACGCCTGTTTTATGAGGATCACAGTCTGAGTACACTCAGTGCTTCAGCACAGCTGGCAAGGGTGTAATAATTTGATTGCTGCGCAGCGGTCCCACCTTCAAGGTTGTAATTTTCCAGTACATCAGAGATAATGTACACCTCACAGCGGTCACAGACTGACACAGGCCTGGCCATTTGGCAGGCTGGTCACAGGAGAGAGGGAGACGGGGAGGTGGCTTTCGCCAGTCCAGGGCTGCCTTCAAATGGTCTTTTTGTTTTTGCTTAGGAAAGTGCCTAATGCTGAGAAAATGACCTGGAAGTATTTGCATGGCAGCCATGATAAGGGTGTTGGAATTCTCTAAATTTTAAGGAAAGGTTCTTTAGGGCTTCCTTAACTTATCTCCTTTAGCATACGGTACACTGAACCATCCTTTTTGAAAAGAAAGGAGATAATGCCATCCCACAATTCTAAGCGGCAGCAATATTTTAGAAGACAACCATCCATCTGGCCATTCATAAAAACAAACAAACGCGACGGGTGAGCGACGCGCGGTCACGCCGCCTAGTGTAAGTGCATTCGGTTTCTCTTAGCAGTGCAGTTGTCTTCCTAAGCCCCTATGAATTCCCCCTAACAACTTTCCTTTACCTCATCACATTTTCCTTCGAGGTTAAAGAAAAATGGTTAGGGGATTAAACCATGGGACGTAACTTTCTGAGTGTGTGAACGCAGCTCATGGTTTCATGTGGTTTAGAAAAGAAGGTAGCTGTGAGTGCTTCAGTTGGGATTTGGTGGCTTTCTACGTCTCAGTCAATCTGAAACGCCAAGTTTGGTTCATCTCCATGTCATGAGCCATATTCTACCCTGCGTACTTGGAGACGTTATGTAAATTCGAGCGCATATATCACTGCAATTCAGGAGACGGCGCAGATTTTATCGCGGTCATAAAATAAGATATGGAGGTATGTTTTTCAAGTAAGTAAATGGATCATCAGGCTGCTTTCATTAGTTTGTATGTTCCAACCTCAGTGATTAGCTCTCACGGCGGTATAACTCACAGCAGACACCTCCGCCATCCTTTGTGGTTCCTTTATAGTGAAATGTCCCATAACAAGTTGGCTAAATGAATTGTACAAATGAGTGATACTTAATTTAATTTCTGCCTTGTAATGGCCTGTAATCCTTAACTTTCTTTGAATATTGGATGCATCGTTCAGCGCGTAACACCCAAGTGCAGCAATTGCTGATTCCAATGAATGACAGGTTGTGTGCAGCCGGCATCACGCACAATCATAAAGACTTAAGAGTTGGGTTCTTAGACGTATACTTCAACAGCCCCGATGTTATGCGGCGAAAAAAAGAATTTGGCGCCTCTAAAGACGTAAAAACATAATGTAAATGAATGCATGCAGAGACTTTGACAATCATTCATTCTGTCTCAGTAATTGCTGTTTACTCCTCCATTTTAATTGTCTGAATTGGACCTGTCAATCATCTGAACTCTGTACTCTCTCCTAACGTTCCCTCAGACATCATAGTCTGTTTTGTCATACATCCGTGCTGAGATGAGATGAGCGTAATGGAGGTATGAGGATTTTATGATGAGGCCAATATAATGTACATTTGAAGTCCAGAGTGATCGTGTACTGGAAAAAGTTGCCTTAGTTGTGAAAATCAAGCCTTGCCCAAGCTGTGTGAAACAGACTTTGACTTCTGAGTCTGTTAATTTATTTATTTATTTGAGTTATTTAAGTATTCAGGTACTGACATTCATTTTGCTTATTCAGCTATTCTACTCAGCAATGACTCCGATATTGTAGGTTGTGTAGTTGCAGAATTCCGACAAATGAAATGTTATGCCACTGTTTGAGGGGCGTACTAGATCTTAATGTTCACAGATATAAAGTCATTCAAATTTGAACAAAGAAGATTGAGAGAACGATGTAGGCCAATGTCGTGCAAATCGCTTAAAATGCTAAGAAATTTCATGTTTATTTTTATGCATTCATCACGGCAGGGCTGAAATTTCAAAGAGGTTTGTTACACCATTTTAACGCACGATCTTAAGTTTCCTCCTGAACTTGTTTCTGCTCCCCCTCAGCCCAGGAGAGACGAGTGCAATAACGTGAGGCCTGAGGACTGGAATCCTAGAATCCCAGTGGGCATCTCTCCCGTGAGTACAGCACTGCCTCCATTGGTTCTCCACACCCACATTTGCATAGGCAAGATCTTCCATTAACTCTTCCAGTTTATGCTCTAACCCGAGCCCCAGGCTCATTCCCCTCCTTCCAGTGCTGTTTGAATTGCTCAAATTACTGAAATAAAATTGAAAACTGTTTGAGAATCCCCCCCCCCTGCAAGCGTTTTTGGCGTCATTTGCTTGTTTTCGGATTAGGCTAGGCGCTGCCCTTTTTAAGCTTCTTGAAGTGTCTTTGTGACAGTTCTGTGAAAAGCACTATACAAATAAAATTGAATTAAGCTAAAAACTCGGTGTTAAAACTGAAATGCTGATGGCAGACCTTAGCGAAAGCCTGCTGTGGTTGAGCCACTGAAGAATGTATTGAATGCTGGGCTCCTTGCTCCTTTTGACTATAATCGAACTTGGAGTCCTTCCTGTATTGACTGGTATTTCTTTGTTATTTGGTGGTTTTGTGTGGGGAAATATCAACCCCCTGTAATCTATTTCTCCAGATTAGATTTTCAAGGCGACTGCATGAGGTGTATCTTTCATAGAATGGAGGCCATGTCTTGCGCTGTGAAAGTTGGAAAATGTCCACTGGAGATGGACATAGTTTTGCTAACTTTCATCCACTTATCCTGACTTTTTCCCCCATTCATCTCAGTCTTAAAGGTGGCGTGCTTGTGCGTACAGATTTTTCCTTGAAACGAGTAAGTTGTGCCTTAATGAAACCAGGAACATCTTTAACATCTTTTTTTCAATGACACGACTCTGCTTGGTTACTACCTGCCTTTTCTCATTTCAGACTCGGTACACGGGAAGAATTCAGTTGGTTTTCATATTGTATGCACCTATATTCTTAGGTGGTGTTAAATGTTTATGCGGCTT
This sequence comes from Gymnothorax javanicus, assembly GCA_029692085.1. NCBI lineage: Eukaryota > Metazoa > Chordata > Actinopteri > Anguilliformes > Muraenidae > Gymnothorax > Gymnothorax javanicus. Next base: position 145,728,018 of record CM056193.1, read on the forward strand.
TTCTTTAACTTTGAAAACATAAGTGCTCTTGAAGACCAGAGAAAAATTGATTGCTTAAGCCCTTCATTAAATGTTAAGGTCAACAAGAGAGCAGCAGGATTGAATTACATTGTTAGTGTTGACCTAGAAATGTTAGAGAAAAATGTCCTTTTATATTGAATTTATTTCCACACCAAAGCAATTACATTAATACGAGTGTTTCAGAATACATTTTGACCAGACACCGTTTTATAGCAGTTTTATTGAAACTGCGAGATTGAGGTTTTGAGTGGTGTTTCAGAACGTTAAGACCATTTTATTACTCCCCTTCAAAAAGTCTTTACCGTCGGTGTTTATAATTGACTGTGTCGGACCGAACTTTGAATAAATGGGGCTGTGTTTCCCTGGTCAGGTTAAGCCCTCCCCAATCCCTGCCGAGTGGAACGGGAAAGTGGACAGTTGTGTGCTGAACATCAATGCCTCCATCTACGACGAGATACAGCAGGAGATGAAACGTGCCAAGGTCTCGCAGGCCCTGTTCGCTAAAGTGGCAGCCTCCAAAAGTCAGGTATGGATCTACACACGGCTCCTTCTCTGTAATTATTGGCTAAAGACTCGACGCTGCCTCGTGAAGCCAGAATGCTGGAACTGTTGGAACTAAACTAGGGCCCGTTAGAACGTTTTGTCAAAAATAGTTGGGGGTTTCCATTTTCTTGATGCCAAATAAAGTTGTGTTAAGTTCACTGAAATTACTGCAAGCTAGATTTTTAATGCGCACAAACGTTTAAGAATGATTGTAATTTCAGTGGAATTATGTGCTCTCCGATAAGTCGTTCAGCTAATGGGTTTATAGTTTTAGGTGGCTTTATTAATTTTTCGAACGCGTACGGAGATGTTTTCTTTGCACATTTGTCACCCAAATGAAGGCTCTTGGTGGTTGCCCTTTGACAATTTCGAGAACGGTCCTTTTTAAATCGGGATTAAAAAAAGACAGACTTTCATTACAGTGATTATCAGCAACAGGGATTTTCCTCATAGCGATACTCCACAGTTTTGGAGATAAGAATAAGTGAGTATATTGCGAAACCCTCGATCACTTTCAGAGTAATAATTTACGCAATGACATATGTCTCCTTTATTGTGGGCTTGGGAACACCAGACGATGTTTCAACATAAAACAAACGTGTTTATATTAGCTTATTTCTGTGTGGCTTTCCGCTGAGCAGACACTGTCATCTTACCCGGAGAACAACCCATAGCTGAATAACGGCCTATGCGAGAGAAATTACTGTCTGTTTAAATCTGTAATAATGGGCTTGCTGCACATTTCTTTAATTACAGTTTTTATGAAGGTTTCATGTATCCATATGTGCACAGTTCAACATTTTCAGAATCACATTTAAGAAAGGGGAAAAAAAAAATTAATTTGCTTAAAAGGTTCAAATTATCTGAAAGTATCAGTGAGTTTTTGCTGATGAAGCTGATTATAGCACTAGATACCTTTGTTTTACTAAATTGCAGTTTGATGCACAAACCACTGTTTTTGTTAGCGAGTTCAAAGACGGGGAGCGAGGGCGGTGGGGCGGTTTGGGGGGAGGAGGGGGGAAAGGACAACCCTTGCATTAATTCAGAAGGTTTTTCTTGTCAAGTGATGGTTTGTGAGATAGAGGGGGGAGAGAGAAGCCCCCGGACTCTCTGCTCTGCTCTGTGCCTCTCGCGGCTCGAGCTCCATTCATGTCTGGTGTGAATGTGAATTGAGCGGCAGATAAGGATCCTGCTAATTACGCAGCTGAAAGGGGGCCTGGGAGAGCAGTTATCGCTGCCTCCATCTCGTAATGTGCACTCCCTGGGCAGCTGCTACCCCGCCCGGCCCATAGGGGCGACCGGCTGGACGTCCCGCCGCAGACTGAACAGTCTGGCAGCGGATGGCCGATGGCGGCGGCGGGTGGGTCAGCGGGGGTCTGGGCATGCTTGCTGCCCGCTGTGCCCTCGGGGCTGGGCTGGGGTGGCGGTGGGGTGCGGTGTGGTGGGCTGGGGTAGGGTAGGGGGTTTGGGATGTGCGGGTGTGCAGTAGTTTGTGTCTGATTGGCTACGCTGAAGAGGAATCCAAGACCCCTGCGGTGAGGGAGATGAGGGATTGGCCCTGGAGATGTTGTGTGGCAGTGCCCCTTGGAGGGATGGGGGAGGGGTGCTCCGTGTGTGTGTGTGTGTGTGTGTGTGTGTGTGTGTGTGTGCGTGTGTGTGCGTGTGTGTGTGTGTGTGTGTGTGTTTGGGGGGGGGCAGTGTCATTACCTCATGCACTCAGTCACAACTAAGAGCTGTGTTTGTTCTTTGTTAGAACAATAACTTCCACTGGCTTTTTGTTTTTTTTTTTTTTTTTTTTTAATCTTTTTTTTAGGTAAAGATTCTACATTTTGAGTGAAGGTGTCACATTCAAACGGGACACTTGTTTAGAAATGTTTTACGTTTTCTTTCTTGCGCTCTCCTCCGCTGGAGTTTAATGGCGCATGACGTCGGCGGAGTCTGTAGTGTTTGGAGTCCCTCGACTCTCTTCCCAGAGAGAGACCCTAGCGGAGCCGCGAGGGGGAGCGGTTGGCCGCGCGAGCGACAGAGCCGCTGTCCGTCAGCGGCCTGCGGGCCCCGCGGTCGAGCGTAAATCAGATCACAGAGCGCCTCCGCTGACAGGCCGCGGATCCGCCGGAGTGACCAGTGCGGCGCATGCCTTCCGTCCCTGGAAGAGGCTGCGCTAATTAGCATACCTCTAATGAGACAGAATGTCACTGATCTGGTGTGAGCCTAGTGCAGCGGGGGTGTTGGTGCGTGTGTGTGCGTGTGTGTGTGTGTGTGTGTGTGTGTGTGTGTGTGTGTGCAGGGTGGGGGAGAGGCACCATCTGTCACACAGTGCCCGCTACGCTAACTCTCCAGAGGTGAGGGACCCACAGGTCTACAGCCTTCAGAGGAAAAGACTTTCCACTATTTCTCTCCCCCCCCCCTGTCTGAGACGAACACTTGCACTCCTCACGTTCCTAGCCTTTCTTATTCCTGCACACACGTGCACATACGCCCACACATGCACATGCTTGTGTAAGCATGGCGTTCGCCTGTACACGTCCAGAGAAAACGATGCACACGCATGCAGTATATCAAACGCTCGTCTCGTTCTGTGTCTTTCTAAATGTCGTAATGCGATGTAAGTCAATTGCTTGACTTGCGAAGGCAATTTGCGAAACAAATTGCCATTTGAACACGGGTTCCTCAACTAGCCATGTACAAAATTTTATGCTTTTCAATTAGTTATAACAATTCAAGTAATAAATGTAGTTACTTAGAATAGCATAACAAAAATAAAGATGTTATCAATTACTTTTAACAGCCTACATAATAGTTGGTAGTTGCTAATATAAAGTTACTAAAACTAATGATTTGGATATTTTGTAAATATTACGTGCAACTTTTATTTTAGAAATTGCAACTGGAGTATTTATTTTGCTGTCCTGAAATATGTATTAACATGACTTCATTTTACTTCTGTAAATTTTGGCTTCCATATTTGACTGTATCAAATTATATTCAAATGAGCACTCATGAGAGGTTGGAATCTCCAGTGCTGTTTAGGGTTCAAATAAACCTAATGCTTGTTATTTCCGGCTGTAGAACTCATCTGGCCGCTAACGGTTGCGATGTGGACCGCAAAGCAAATCCTCAATTCGGCTGCCATTTACCACCATTTTCCGCACATTCATACTGCTGCTCAAATTTTCTGCCATACAGCACCGTAATTTTTACCCAAAGACTTGCCTTTCATTCCAAATGGAGGGTTAAACGGAAGGTCCTTTACGCTACCTCCACTTCCCAGACACCTGGACCCCATTTTTCGGGGCCAGTCTCCCTATGCATAGCGCTTCGCCCATTTCTGTAGCACGCGATCAGATGGGCCTGTGCGATCTGTGTCCCGGTGTGTCCTCGCTTGTCGTAGCAGAGGTGACTGTATAGCGGTCTCTAGCGCCCTACGCTGATCGGACAGGCGCGAGAATTTGGTAGCGAAGGAAAAACTTGCTTCAAATGGGGTCTGTATGCAACTCCAACCTCTCAGGAAATCCAGCAACGGCCATAGGGGGCAAGACCTCAGGTCTCCAAGAGGGAAGCCGCCCGTCTGCTTCACAAAAAAATCTCAGACTCTGTGTTTTAACTGTAGTTGCAGATCCAGAAACTTAAAACCATAAAGCCTGTAGAAAGGGGTCTAGTCAGGGATAGCAGAGGGGAGCGGGAGGGAGGGCCATGGCTTGTTTTATTAATAGATTTTTTTTATTTATCTATCTGCTTAGTTATTAGGTTTCCATGGAAACGACACCGTTCCCCATTTTATTGAAGGCACAGTTTCTTGAACTGGAGAGCTGGACCACTGAATAATTAATTTTCCTCTATAAAATATTTCCCAAAAAGCACTCTGCCAATAAAATGACTTTTTATTTTCCCCCCATAAGGAACAGAACAGTTTTCTGCTGCGTTTCATCCTCCTCGTGTCCGAGGTTCCTCAAGGTTTCCCCTCGTCTCGTCCACCGTCCGTCATCCCTTCGCTCTGAATCACTCGTACCTCCAGCTTGGTCACTCTCTTGCGGTCGAACAGGATAGTTTCGAGGATGTATCATGCGCACAAGTGTGTGGCTCATCCCCCCCGCGCCTGCGATTTTTCGTAGCCTCTCTCTGCCTCCTCTAGCAGACCACACAGGGCTTGTTCTGAGTCCCATTCTCGCTAATCTGATCAGGCAGGCAAATACGCCGGGAAAACCGCTTTAATGATCCCCCTAATTACCTCAAGTCAATACCAACTGTATTATTAGACTCCGGGAAAATATTCCATTAGGGTTCCCCCCGTGGGACTCCCGGCGCGCGCCGATGTCACGCGCTGCGCGCCCCCATGCTTGTAATTAATTTTATTTACACACGCAGGAATGCACAAGGTCGCACCTGCAGCCCGGAGCCGCCTGCCCAGCCCCCGACTCGCCCGCTTAATCAGATCTGTCATAATTACCATTCTGCATGCTTCTGACACACGCTGTGAAATATTTCAATTTAACTGCGGCTAGCGCAGGCCCCTCCAGATGCAGCGCGGGCGGGCGAGCGAGCGAGCGATAGCGCGGTCGCGTCGGCGAGAGGAGTCGTCCGAGCCCCCACTCTTCTCCCCCCCTCGCTTTTCCTAGCCTCTCTCTGCCCTCCTCTTCATCTCTTGACGGCTCACTCGGCATCACCCCCTCCCTCCTTCCCTTTCTCCCTCTCTCCCTCCCTCCGGTCTTTAGTAACCCTCTCGTTTTCCTACTCCCTCCATCCTCTTCCCATCCTCTCCGTGACACCGGAGCTGATGTATTCTGTAAATCTCCAGCGCGCCGTGAGCCCTGATAACAGCCGATTTAGACTGTTTAACTGCAAACAGATTGTTTGTTTTTTCTCTTGAATCAAAACTGAATGTTGTGTGAGAAGGGAAGGGGAGAAATATTGTCCAATTTGTTCTCACCTATTTTTTTATTCTTGTATTTATTTATTTATTTTTTTGGGTGCGCTCTCAGAAATATCCAGCCGCAATATCATCTTTTTCTCTGTGGCGACTGAGTTATGCTGTTGGAAAACCACGCTCGCATTATTTTCATGTTGATTGAAAAATCAAGATTATTTATATTCAGTGGGTGTACAAAACTTTAGCTAAAAATTATGGAATTTTCAAACCTAATTTTTTTCGGTTTCAAAGCATCAGTATTTGATAATTCTTTCCCTCTTCAAAGATGCAGTTGTAATTATTTGAATACCTCGTTTACAAATTCTAGTAACAGAATTTTACAAATATACTTTATTTACGATGAAATTTGTTTTGAGGATAAAGTACATGGAAATGTAAGAAATGGAGTGCCTTCAATTTTAATTGCAGCCTGGAATTTTTCTTTGTGGCGATTGAGTGATTGGTCCTGTATGCTGTTCTACCTGCCTGGCCCTGCGGTGATGGAGAGACTGGCGCTGCTGTGCCTCGCACACATCCAGAGACAGCTGCTAGCTGTCTGTATCCAATTATCAAACCCCACAATAAAGGTATAATTAATCTAAGGCGCTACGTTAATGCCCGTCATCAAATGGCTCCTCCACACAGAATCACACAATTTACGCCTTTGTTTAGATCGGTACCTTTTACTGGTGCATCTCCGAGAACATAATCCAGCACATCTCAAAAATAGCACCCCCCCCCCATGGAAGTAAATTAATTTAAATATACTTGCGTTCCTGAATAATTCTATAACACCAACCCCTTGATTTTTTTTTTTTTTTTTTTTTTTTTTTTTGTTCTTCCTTGGTTTGGGCAAACGAATGGAGTTTCAGCCGTTCGCATTACCAAAACTCAACTTATCAACAAAAATTGCAGGAAGTCCTGTAAAGCGCAAGTCGCTGGTTAAACATAGTGGTGCCAAGTGCGTTCGTGCGTGTACATTTTTTTTTTTTTTTTTCCAGCTTGTGGTCCCAGCATGAACACAGCGCACGCGGGACCTTCTCGATCTCCATCTGTGGGCGGTGCCGAATCCCCCATTGTGATGCGCGAGGTCACGACCTTCAACCTGAATGTGTTGACTTCACACAGTCCCCAGCTGGTGTGCACCACGGGACTGCGCTGGGTCCCTGCTTCATGTGCCTCACTTTTGGGGCAGAGGAGCAGAATAACATGCTGTTTGTTTCGGCTGAACAGCTGTTCATACATGCAGAGTTGCACAGCAACAGCAGCGCGAGCGCTGCCGCCTTCACCGCTTTATTAAAGCTGCACCGTAACCGATCGTAAGAGCGATGTTAAAGGTTAAAAAAAATCATTCTGCCATTGAATTTAACACTTGAATGTTCACTCTAAGACGAGCTGCATTTCAAATCATTTGAACATATGACGAAGGCTGCGGATTGATCAAAGGGAAGTGATGTAGAATTTATGCGATTGAAAACACTGCCTTTTTCAGTATTTAACCTTATCCTTGAATGAATCTGGCAAAAGAATAATGTTGTTGGAAACTAACAGTTTTTTATTTGCATTTAAAAATTGTGAAATCGCAGCAACTTTATACAAGCACCGTAAATATTTCTACAAGGTTAATTTTATTACGTGGCGAGGCATCTGTTTCCCATACGGCTGTCGACTTTGGTTTGGTAGAGCCGGCAAGATCTTTCCTTTAGGTTTGAACTTAATTTTTTACATTCTACATCACCTTTAGGGATCAGCAGTAGGTTGGAGAAAGTGAGCTGTGATTGGATGACCTGCATGAGGCACTGCATGTAAAGAACTTCTACCTTCTTGTTTAGGTCTGTAATTTTTTTCCAATTTGATACAGATTTTATCTTGTCATTTAGAATGGCAGCAATGGAATTACCTTGAATGCTAACTCCATGCTGAGGTGTAATGAAGAGATGATGCAGATTTACTGATTATCAGTGCTCTCACAGATTATCAGTGCCAAATACAGAGGTTTGACCACCTCTGCAGCAGCAGTGTCGGGGCCCTGCCCATTTGGCCCCTGTTGCTCCAGTTGAGTTTTAGGGGGCTGTTTTTTTTTTTTTTTTTTTTCGTTTGCTCCCTTTGCCAAGAAAAATTTGAATATCAGCTCAGAGCGTTTTTTTATTTGCATAAAACGGTTTCCACAAAAACGCGTCCGTTTCAGTCTATTTTCAGCATGTGTTTGCTTATTGTTGCAGGAGATTCGCATATGCTGCGAGAACACAGACAAGTGTGCATTAATATTTCTCCGTCAGCAGATGGACGCAATGAGTGCCCGCCGCATATTTCCAATACAGCACACGTAACCGCGCCGAGCCATTCGCCGAGAATAACAGGTTTGAGCGAACCATATTATCTTTCGAATTTATCTGCATAGCATTGTCTGCTCGAGCTGGGCTGCTGCCAGGATCAAGAAGGGAAAAACAATAATGCTTTGTCTCACCCATTTGTTCCTGGTTGTGACACAGAGATGTTTGTCTCTCTCTTCGGTGCAACTGCATTTACTGTGGACTAGATGAAGTATTCCATTAACAATGATTTGAATCTATTAAACATAATAAATAACTTGATTTCTAAACATTTTCCTCCTTTTGTGTACATTCGCCTGCGTGCTGAGGAAGTAATGCAGTCCTCAGACAGCTAGCCCTTCCCAAAGCTCTGTTGGCAGGGGGAAAAAAAAATTGACTGTCAATTTGCATAAAGTGTAAAAGGTACATGAGGTAGGTCTTTGAGAAATTCTGTCCCTGGGATACTGTTTGGATGGACTTTAATCAAGGATTTGCAGATCTACTCTTGAGTGCCATTGACTCACTATGCTTTTGATCAGTTAGATTGAAAACGTTGACTGGTGAATAATTGTTTATTTATTTTGACAAGTAATTTTCTTAAACTTCAACGAAAAAAAAGCTAACTGTATGTGAACTGCTGACTGGGCATAGTTTTTAAATTTTGTTTAAAAAAAAAAAAAAAATCAATAGAAGTGGGTTTATAGTGAGAGGAGAATACAAATTTAGCTACATTCTACGTTGACCGTATATCTTAGTTTTCTTAAGACGTTTGGTTTGTCGCTACAAGCAGCTGAGATGCTTGTTGTCTTATGCCCTGTCTGCCTTGCAGTTTCTCATTTAGGATCTTCATCGATTTGTGGTTGAAGACTGCAAATGTGCGCCGTGCACCTGAGCTGCTCTTTGCACTCAGATGTCATGCTTCTGGAGGCTGTACATGTAGTCCCATTCATTTTTTTTTTTTTTCTCAATATATGATCAAAAGTATACCAATGATCAATGCTTATATTGGGGTTGTACTCTCATTCAGTGCGGATGTCTCACGATGCTTGCATTGGGCAGTATTTACAGCCATTCATAAGATTTACTGTACAGCTATCCAAAAGTGATCATCAGGTAACAGAAATGGAACATCTGAAGGCATAATGCGACAGGTGAATGACTGCTAAGGAGTTGCGTGACTCGTGAGCGCACTCAGATATCCTCATTCCAGCCATTATGAAGCCATGAAAAACTGAAGTCATGGAAACCCTCTCGATGTTTGTAGAGTATGGTTGAAATAAACTCCATATTGTTTGTTTTGGTGGAAAGTTCCGGAGCCTTGTTTAGTGCGGGCTGTAGTTGGCAGGGCAGCACTGTGGACACTTGGTTGATAATGGGGAAATGCGATTAGAAGAGAGTGTTTGCAGACATGGAGTGACAGCTGAGGGACTGCGGGTCTGTTCTCCCCGTGTGGGTCCTCAGCACACTGACCTGTTTATTAATGCGGTAATGTGTGTCCATCGTGGAGAGGACGTGAATAACGGGCTGTTTCTCTCACAGAGCAGGGCCTGTGCACTCCCAGGCAGCTTGTCTCTCCACTTTCTCACTCAATTACACACACACATGCACGCACACACACACACACACACACACACACACATACACTTAATCTCTCTCTCTTTCTCTCTCTCTCTCACATGCACGCACATGGTGCACTGCATAGCTGGGTGAATCTCGCGCATGAATTCAGCCATTGTTCCCCAGAGAAATATTTTTATCGGAACGCCACGTCGCTATTTATACCGAGCCGTACAATGGAGTTTGTGCTGCTCAGTGTGCGGCCGCTGAAAAGTTTACTGCCCTGTAAATGTGACCTCGTGACCTCCGCTCTGATGATGCACTGGGGCCCAGGGACTCCACATGAGGAGGCCCAGTCCCTCAGATCGCCTCTCCCAGCTCTTCCTCTTAAAAAGCTTGCGCTCTGTGCCCTCATTCGCCTCGTTTTCTCCTGTCAGGATTCTCTCTGCCGTTGCTCATGTGTGCACTTGATCATATTAGTGTCTCCTCACCCCGGGAGGATAAGAAAAGATGAATGTGTTTAAATTATTGATATCTCCTATTCAGAGTCTGCTTTCACCAAGCGAAGGCTTAATAGCAACTGACAGCGTATAATGGACGCAGCTGAAAATGAGTGTCATGATAAGGAAATGTTGCCCCCCCCCCGCAACATAAATTGTTAAATCAAATACCATATTCTTTTATATTACAGCTATGTCTGGACTGTTGTTTATAGTTAAAACTGAATGCCATATTGTCGTAGGCAAATACCTGAAGAAGAATCGTCTGGATTCTTTTCGAAATTGGCTTGTACTTGTGGCAGTAATGAGTATATTGAGTACGTTTAGACCTTTATCTGAGCTGAAACGCACATTGTAAGTGGCAGAGTCTTAATTTGTATGTCCAAGGCTGCTAAGGCCTGGCTTTGACTCGTCTGTCTTTTAGTTGTATTTCACCTTCCTGCAAGACCAGCCCATGACCTGTGGCCTGAGCCAATGAAGACTCCAATGTCGTTAACACCGTAATTATGTTTGCATTTATGTATAAAGCTCTTTGAATTTGAAGTGTACTTGATTTAATTCCCAAGATCACGGCATTAAAGTGGAATCCACTTTTGTGGTTTAGTTTTCCTTGCGAAGACCTTGCTGCCTGCATTCTATTTAAATCCTGCCTGTGTGGGTGTGTGTGTGCTTGTGCGTGTGTGTGTGGTGTGGGTGTGTTTGTGTGTGTGTGTGGATGCCCCTGTCCTTTTTACTGGCCTTCCTTTGACCATCTATATTCCGTTTTTGAGTGCATGGGTTCTCTGTCTGTATGTATCTATACTGTGTTAATATGCATATCTACAATTTTTCTGCATCTGTGCTTTGTATGCATCTGTATGGCATTTGTGTGCAACTATACTCTGTATTCGTCTATACTCTATTTACATCCATCTGTGCGGTTTCTTTGGGACTATACTCTGTTTCTCTACATGTATACTCTTGTTTCTCTGCATTTATGCTATGTTTGTATGCATTTATATTCTGTTTCTCTGGGACTGTACTGTTTCTCTGTGTCTATGCTCCGTTTCTCTGCGTCCTTGCTGTCTTTCGTCTATGCTCTGTGTTTGTCTGCATTGTTTGTTTTGCATGCATTTAAACTATGTGTGTATGCGGCTATGCTGTGTTTGTCTGCTTCTATATGGTTTGCCTGTGTCTATACTCTACATTTGTATACATCTATACTTCGTTTATCTCTGCATCTACAGTGGGCTCCAAATTTACTGGCACCCCTAACTGGCAATGGACAAACAATACTTGGAAAAATTCTTAAAAATATATTTATTGAGAAACTCAATAACGTGAGAAATACTGTAAGACATTAATGTTCCAGTGGAACCTACCAAAAGGGCCATTCTTTGAGAAGTGAACCAAAATGTCACACACATGACCAGATGTCATCAAATAAAGAAATACTTTGAAAATTAATGAAAGGTATCAAATTTATTCCTTGCTATTCTCCATACCCCAAAACTATGAAAATTCTAGATTTTTCAACTTCGCAGAGTTTTTGAAGTCAAATAGAGTTATGAAAAACCTGTTTCCGTGTGAAGTCACACACGTGACCAGTCGTATTTGACCTCTGACCTTAAGTAGTTAAAGTTAATGTAACAAATAACATTTTTACTTGATAGACTTGGATAAGTAGTACTCTTATACAAGGTCCACAATCATGAACCTCCAATGCTTTTGTAATTGGAGGAGATTTTTTCTACTATTTGTTACATTTTTGGTCACACACGTGACTGAGAATGGCCCAAAATCATTTACTGATTTTATCAAAAATCAATCCTCCAAATAAAGGTTTCACAATCAATGGCACCCTGAAAAATTATTGTGTATTATTGAGATCTACTGAAATTAAACCAGGTATTAAATTCCACTTATTTACGTTTAATCTAGGTGTTCAGGAACTATATTGAGCCAATACATCACTTTCTGTTTCACTGGGGTAGAAAAATGAGATGACATACATGATATCCGTTTGTCATCCAACACCATGAAGAAATCATAACAACTGCAAGTTCAAAAGAGGCAGGTGGTCATACACCATCATAAATCTGGTAATGGCTGCAAGCAGTTTCACAAAGGATTGAATATGCCACTGAGCACTGTCAGGGCAATTATTAAAAAATTACAAAGAGATGGAACTGTTGAAAACCTCAAGGGTAGAGGATGCAAGTGCATTCTACTTCCCAGGATACTGAGGAGGATGGTGAGAGAGCAACAAAATCCCCAAGAAATCACTGAGAAGGAATTGCAGGCCTTGATGGCATCTTGGGGTCACCAGGTTTCAAAAAACACCATCAGGCGCCGCATCCACAGGCTCTTTGGAAGGGTTGCCAGAAGAAAGCCTTTTCTGACCAGAAGACACATAGGCAAGCACTTGGCGCGCTTACCGACCGTCATTAAAATTATGACTGGAACAAGGTGCTTTGGTCAGATGAGACCAAAATTGCACATTTCGGTCAGATACAGCACTGGCATGTTTGGCGTCGAAACAGAGATGCATACAAGGAGAAGCACCTCATACCCACAGTGAGATGTGATGGTGGGTCAGTCATGTTTTGGGCCTGTTTTAATTCAAGACGTCTGGGGGCACTGGTTAAATTTAATGGCATAATGAATTCCACCAAGTGTCAGGATATTTTGGCTGACAATCTGGTTGCCTCTGTCAGAAGGCTCGGATTTGGCAGTAGGTGGACTTTCCAACAAGACAATGACCCAAAGAATACCTCAAGATCCACACAGAAATGGCTCTGTAACAACAAAATCAACATTCTGCAATGGTCATCTCAGTTGCAGACTTCAATCCAATTGAAAACCTGTGGGCTGGGTTGAAGAGGGCAGTTGATAAATGCAAACCCAGGGATGTGAAGGCTCTTGAAAGGATCTGCTTCCAGGAATGGTCTAAAATCCCCCAAATGTGTGCCGTAACCTTGGCAAAAATTACAGGAAACGACTCCATGCTGTTAGCCTTGCCAGAGGTGGCTGCTCGAAGTACTAGAAGAAGGGTGCCAATTATTATGAAACCTTGATTTAGTTGAAATTTATTTTAAATGATTATGATTTTGGTTTTTTCCATCGAAACATTAATAAAGTATTTCACACACGTTGGTATGTTCCATTTCTCTGTAATTATACTGTTCATTTATTTACTTATTAATTTTTTTGCTATTATTTATGCATTGCCAGTCAGGGGGACCAGTAATTTTGGAGCCCACTGTATATTATGTTTGTACGCACCTGTACTCTGCATTTCTCTGCATCATACTCTGTGCATTTATTCTTTGTATGCATCTATACTCTGTGTGGGGTTCCATACTATGCATCTATACTCTGAGTTTGGATGTATCTGATCTGCATCTCTCTGCACTTATACTCTGCATGCAAATATACTAGGTGTCTGGGCCTACAATACTCTCTGCATGCACCTACACTGTTGTTCTGCATCTTTACTCCGTGTTTGTATGCTAAGATACTCTTTGTATGCATCTAGATTGTCTGTCCGCATCTGTACTCTGCATTTATTCTGTGTTTGTTTGTATCCATACTCTTTCTCTGCATCTATACTTGGTGTTGATCGGCATCTATTCTGTGTTTATTTATTCTGTTTGTGTGCATCTTTACTCTGTGTTGCTGTGCATCAATACTGTGTTTATGGGCATCTATACTCAGTTTCCCTGCATCAATTCTGTGTTTCTGTGAATCTACATAGTTTTTGTGTATTAATACTCTTTGTCTGCATCTATATTGTGTTTGCACGCAACTGCACTCTGCATATGCATTTTGGTTGAGCAGAAATGTACTAAGTATGCTTCTACACTCTTTTACGCATCTATTTGTGTTTGTATGCATATGTACCCTGTGTTTTTATGCATCTCTTCTCTATGTTTATATGCTTCTGTGACTTTTTGGGGGTTGTAGGTGTGCTGGCAGGCAGCGTTGTGATGGGCAGCTGGCTGTAGGACTGAATGCCACACTGTAATCAGTGAGAATGAAAGGTGCTGCCGCGCTCTGGTCCGGAGATTACAGCACTCGCCTGTCACACAGCCAGCAGCCCGCCAGCTAAACTTCCTCACTCTCAATCTCCCCCACACCTCTCCTGGAGTGCTGCCTTATACCTTCCTGCACTATTCACATGCGCTCTCTCTCTCTCTCTCTCTCTTCATCCTTTTCTATCATTCTCTCTCTCTCTCTGCCAAACTTCATCCTTCTCTCACACTCCTGTTCCCTATCTCTCTCTGCCAGTCGTCATCCTTCTCTTACACTCTCCTGCGCCCTCTCTCTCTCTGCCTATCTTTATCCTTCTCTCACACTCTCCTGTTCCCTCTCTCTCTCTGCCAATCTTCATCCTTCTCGCACTCTGTCCTGTTCCCTCTCTCTCTCTGCCAATCTTCATCCTTCTCTCACACTCTCCTGTTCCCTCTCTCTCTCTGCCAGTCGTCATCCTTCTCTTACACTCTCCTGCGCCCCCTCTCTCTCTCTCTGCCAATCTTTATCCTTCTCTCACTCTCTCCTGTTCCCTCTCTCTCTCTGCCAATCTTCATCCTTCTCTCACACTCTCCTGTTCCCTCTCTATCTCTGCCAAACTTCATCCTTCTTTCACACTGTCCTGTTCCCTCTCTCTCTCTGCTTCATCCTTCTTCATCCTTCTCTCACAAACTTCATCCTTCTTTCCACTGTCTATCTCTGCCAAGCTTCATCCTTCTTTCAGTCTCCTGTTCCCTCTCTCTCTGCCAGTCATCATCCTTCTCTTACTCTCCTGTGCCCTCTCTCTCTATCTCTGCCAATCTTCATCCTTCTTTCACACTGTCCTGTTCCCTCTCTCTCTTCCCAGTCTCCTGTTCCCTCTCTCTCTGCCAGTCATCATCCTTCTCTTACTCCCCTGTGCCCTCTCTCTCTTTCTCTCTCTCTGCCAATCTTCATCCTTCTCTCACACTGTCCTGTTCCCTCTCTCACTGCCAATCTTGATCCTTCTCTCACTGTCCTGTTCCCTCTCTCTGCCAATCTTGATCCTTCTCTCACTGTCCTGTTCCCTCTCTCTGCCAATCTTCATCCTTCTCTCACTGTCCTGTTCCCTCTCTCTGCCAATCTTCATCCTTCTCTCACACTCTCCTGTTCCTTTTCTTTCTCTCTATGCCAATCTTTATCCTTCTCTTACTCTCCTGTTCCCTCTCTCTCTGCCAATCTTGATCCTTCTCTCACACTCTCCTGTTCCCTCTCTGTCTGCCAATCTTAATCTTTCTCTCACACTTTCCTGTTCCCTCTCTCTGCCAATCTGAATCCTTCTCTCGCACTCTCCTGTTCCCCCTCTCTCTCTGCCAATCTTCATCCTTCTCTCACACTCCTGTTCCCTCTCTCTCTGCCAATTTTTATCCTTCTCTCACACTCTCCTGTTCCCTCTCTCTCTGCCAATTTTTATCCTTCTCTCACACTCTCCTGTTCCCTCTCCCTCTGCCAATCTTCATCCTTCTCTCACACTCTCCTGTTCCCTCTCCCTCTGCCAATCTTCATCCTTCTCTCACACTCTCCTGTTCTCTATCTGCCAATTTTCATCCTTCTCTCACACTCTCCTGTTCCCTCTCTCTCTGCCAATTTTCATCCTTCTCTCACTCTCTCCTGTTCCCTCTCTCTGCCAATCCTTCTCTCACACTCTCCTGTGCCCTCTCTCTGCCAATCTTCACCCTTCTCTCACATTCTCCTGTTTCCTCTTTCTCTCTGCTAATCTTCATCCTTCTCTCACACTGTGATTGCCCTTTGTCCCCTGTACCCCTCTTGCTCTCTGCATCCTGCAGTCTCTCTCACACTCTCACCCACTGCCACTCGCTGTCTTTTCCCAGTACTTACATTATCTCTCTCTCTATCTCAAACACACACTCTCACGCACACACACCACCATCTCCCTCTCTGTGCTGGATTTCTCCTGCTCCATTCTCATCACATTGCTGCATAATTCATTCACTTACCAGGCACCCCATATCCCAGCCAGTACACTTTTCCTCATGATCATTTTATACAGCTGAACATTTCCTTAGAGCATGTCAGGTTCAGGGCCCCTGCTTAATGACTTTTACCTCACTCACTCTGGAATTAAGCTAGCGACAATGCTACAAAGCCCATTTCCTTAGCTCTCTTCCAAAAAACGCCGAGCAGTTCTGTTTGGCGTTCTCTCCGTCAATCAAGCTCTTCCTGTACCCCCTCACCGCGCAGTGTGTGGACGCCTCAACCTTCGAACGGAAGTATTTCCATAAGTATAAGCGCATTTCACACCTCCCATAGTTATTTCCACAGTTTCATTCTGTGCTTCCGTCTCCAAACCGGTGCGCGGTGAAAGGCATGTTGACGGGCATGTGAACAAATGTTCGTATTTACCGAACACGCATCATCTCCAGGTGTGTTAGAAAGGAACATGACAAGCGTGACAGGTGATTGGAGCGTGGCTCCCCCCTCCCTCTCTCTCTCTCTCCCTCAATCCCTCTGTCTCCCCCTCCCTCCTGCTACAGGGCTGGCTCTGCGAGCTGCTTCGCTGGAAGGAGGACCCGTCTCCCGAAAACCGCACTCTGTGGGAGAACCTGTCCATGATCCGCCGCTTCCTGAGCTTGGCCCAGACGGAGCGCGACGCCATCTATGAACAGGAGAGCAGCGGGGGCCAGCACCATGCCGACCGGCCACCACAGCTCATGCACGTGCCCGCTGACCCCTTGCAGGTGCGCACAAAGCCCTTTATACACGCGAGTGCGTACCGCGCAAATGAAAATCTACCAGTCAGAAGTTTTTTCACACTCTGAGATCTAGTCAAGTGTTTATCTTAAATGTATGTTTGCAACAAGAAATCAATGGAATCCAATACTTGTTAATTACAAATAATAAATTTACAAGAAAAATCCACAAGGAATCCAGCGCAGGTGATCGAAATGATCAGCTTGCTATCAACCTGAAGCTGCTTGATAATGAGCAGATCATTTGAATCACCTGTGCTGGAGCAGGGGGAGATCTAAAACATGCAGGACAGGTGGTCCTCCAGGAGAGGTTTGGGAAGCACTGTATTAGACCATCATTACTGATCTGTTTAAATATTGACAAAATGACTGATCCTGGTTTTTCTTCATTTGTCTTGTTATAGGTATACATGATTTATACATTGGGCTCCAGTTTGCCTACCTTTCTGTTATACAACCAATATGAGACTATTACACAAGAACAAAATATAAAAAATTGTAACAATTACAGAAAAAATTGGGATGTGCAAAAACTTTTGACTGGTAGTGTATCTACCCACACTCACGCACAAGTGTGAGCATGCATATCTTATGCACATCCATGCACCCACACATGCAAGTGCAAGTTGTACGCCAGCACACAGGTGCGCAAGCCAGCACACATGCAACTACCCACTCAAACCACCCAAATACGTGCATGAAACCAAAAACTGTGCCCATTTTAGAAAACATGACCTGCTCCATTGTACTGGTTTTTCAACCTGTTTTTGTGTCGCCTCTGTACAGAATGTGTAATTTTGCTTTCGTATTCAAAAAAGTCCTCAATTCTTTTATCATTATTCCATTCACTGTCCTGTCTATGGAAGCCAGTGCGCATTGTTCATGCTTTCAACAAGGTTTTTTTGTTCAAGGTATGCATACATATGGAAAATTCACTGCACATACATATTTCCTGTATGTTGTAAACATTTGTGTATATCAGTGGCAGCTGTTGAGCTGAAAATTAAGGAGGCATGGAACATTCCTTGAAACTAATGATTGGAATTGACTAGTTTTTAATTATTTATTGAATTATGTCAACTCCAAAAATAACTCATCACTGTTAAGTGTAGCCAGTTTTCCTCATTTAAGTAAGACCAGAAGTAATAAGTTTGCTAGTCTTGACCAGTTTTCAATCATTTTCGTTGGTTTACAGGTTTTCTAGTGAATAGAATACGCAATCCACAGTCACTCACGCAGCCTCCTTTTTAATTCAGTGTTTCAGCAATTTAATAGAAAATTCAGTTCAGAAAAGTTTAATTCACTTAAAAAAAAAAAAAATTCCGTGTTTGCCTTAAGCGCAGTCTGCACTATCTAACCTTCGCTTCATGATTGTTTAATTACAGCAAAGAAAACGAAAATTGGCAACCAAATGTCTATGACTGAAAATTGTTGATTTAAATCCTATTTTGTGTCAAACAGACTGGTGTCCTCCCTCGTATTTTCAGAGTTTATGTGACGTTAATTAAAATGAATGATTGACAACAGGTCAAGACCAGTCATTAGTTTCTAGGGATCTTATGCGCCTGCTAAATTTTCAGCTCCCCAGCCTCCATTGGTGTATATGTGTGTCTGTATTTAATGTTGGATACTTCAGGTTGGGTATGTTGCTGCACTGCAGGTCAGCAGAATTGATGCATCACTGTAGTTCCCACATAATTTGCGTTTGTTGTCGTTTGGCCCTGAGGCAGGGCTGGGCAAGGAAATGCGGGGTTTGTGAGCTCCTCTGGTCGCTGTTTATAGTCTCCAGTCCCGGAAAGTGTTATTGTTTGCATTTTAATGCGTCTTGTGTTCTGTCTGATGTGAACCCGGTTAGCCGGATAACGGTGCTGTAAAAACAACCAACCGTGATAGCATTATCGCACTCTCAATTGGTTATGATCAGCAAACCCAATTGACTTTGTGTTGGCGTTCAATGTTACTTTTTTTGCCTATTGCTTGTGTCGCCAGTGTACATTACTTGAATGGAATTTGCTAAAAGGCATTTCAAACACAATGACAGAGAAAAGGTTTAGGAAATGCGGGACTTGCTCATGATTGGCTTAAAAAAAAAAAAGAAGAAATATCAACCCTAAATGGGAATGGTTTTGAGAATGAGTTGTGGACTGGAATCGTGAATTCTTTTTGACCGAAAATTAATCCAGACTTATGTTAATATACACGAAAGGAAAGCGCATTTTGTCTTTAAAAACTGGAAATTTTGCGCAATAAAACCACAAGTAATGGTCAAATCTTCTGAACTACCAATCTGGCCCGGAAGTACCAGCATAGTAATTCTGGTGAGTTAATAATACTTTATGATTAAACCACTGATGAAGATGTGAAGACTTTTTTTGTTTTCCTTCTTTCCTACTTTTTTTTTTTTTTTTTTTTTTTTTGGCCTTCCCAGTCTCTGCCACATCAGCAACCGCAGCATCAGCCCCTATTGCCACAACAGCATCCGTCCCAGCCCTCGCTTTCCCAGCAGCCTCTGCAGCAACCCCTGCAGCAACCGCAGCAGCAGCAGCAGCAGCAGGCGGGGCCGCGACTGCCCCCTCGGCAGCCGTCCACGGCCTCGCCCGCCGAATCAGAAGACGAGAACCGGAACAAATCCCGGCCGGGGAACAAGATCTCCCTGGAAGCCCTCGGCATCCTCCAGAGCTTCATCCAGGACGTTGGCCTTTACCCGGACGAGGAGGCCATCCACACCCTCTCCGCTCAGCTGGACCTGCCCAAGCACACCATCATCAAGTTCTTCCAAAACCAGCGCATCTACGTCAACCACCACGGCAAGCTGAAGGACCACGCGGCCTTCGAGGAGGAGCTGGCCAGCTTCAAGGAGGGCGAGCTGCTGAAGGACCTGGATGAGAGCACGCAGACCAACAGCACCATCTTCTCCATCAAGATAGAGGAGCACTTGACCGGCGACGTCCATTCCGAGTCCGACCACGAGTCGAAAGAGTAGCCCTCTCGCTAGCCCCTCACCTTTTTTTGCAGTGCCACTGTAATACTATTTAAAACAGACTTCTTTGTTTCTTTTAATTTTGTAAAAAAAAAAAAAAATACCCTGTTATATTCACTGAAAAGACTGATGTATCATTTGACTAACTTGCACAAAAAAAAAAAAAATTATCATGGAAATTTGCTGAATGCACTTGATGTCCATTGTTTTTACACTGATTTTGAGCTACTGATAAAGTCACTGGAGTTTGATTAGACTTTCGTAGGTGTTTACGTGTGTGGTGTTCACTGGATTTTAAATGCATTACTAGGGAAAAAAAAGTCAACGAACAGGCCTTAAAGTCGAGGTCTGAGTCTTAAGTCTTACACCTTCTAGCAGAATTGCTATGATTTTGGAGCATAAACTTATTATGGACCACTCTGGAAACCGAGGACTCGTGAGCGCAGAGGAGAACAGCTCAATCTTACAATATTATTTGTTAGGAAGAAATATAAATATATAGAGAGATGTATATTAACTGTAAAAATATACAGTTTTAAAGAGAAACTATGCCAACAAATGCCTTGTACTATATGGCACTGCCGATGTTCAGTTATTTTGCAAAAACCTTTTTCACTGTAATTCTCAATCTCCATACAGTTTGAAATGTGAAACACAACCTTCGTTTTTGTCATCTTTCATTATTTATTTGCAGATCGTCTGCTGCATTCTGTTGTAATTACTTTTGGTTTTTGGATTTTTTTTGTTATGTAATGCATTTAATTTTACTGATTTTATATTTATAAATGTAATTTTGATGGGCAGTAAAAAAAATCAAGTGTCTTAAACGTTTTAAATGAAAATGTGCTTTAAAGGTTGCCTATAAAAAGTGCTATATGTCAAGCAACTCATGCTACAAGCTTCACAATTAATGTTGTATGCAATTTTTACTATCATGCAAATAAAATTAGGTAAATTACTAACCTATAGAACACGTTAGAGGGGAAAAAAAACATATGCAATTTATGTGAAAATTGATGTTTGCAATGTGTCTTCCTTTGGTTTAAAAATCCAATTTGAAGCTATTCCTGTATAAATATTCTGTATAAAGTGTTTCTTTTTTATGAGTTTATTGCAATGAGAACACTGGTTATTTTGTTACAACTGACTGTTTTATAAGTGTTTCTCGGTTTCTTTATGCGGAAATGGTCTAACTAGGAGTGGTTATTGATTGTTAATGACACAATTAAACTGTTTGTACTGTACTGCAGATTCTTGGTATTTATGATAAAAGACGACTGGCGGAAAGGTTTCCAGGCAGGAAAGTTAAACATTTACCATTAACTTTTAAAAACTGATGTTTAATACCATAACAAATGCCCGCATTAGAATAATTGTTAATGAAGTAAAAGCTCATGGTCTTTTTCTGTTATACTGTCTTCGCTTCAGTACTTTGTGGAACAAGAGGAGAGTAACTGTCTATCATTTCTCAGTTCATGTCTTGGTAAGTGGGGAGTACAGAACTGTCAGAAGGAAACAATATTGAGCTAGTGTTTGTACATAAATGTGCACTGCAGCTGAAGTGATGACTTCTCAATGTTTCTTTAAACTGAAGTGATAGGCAACCCAAGTTCTTCAGTGGAATCAACATAATTAACTGTAGCATCGCCCGTGAAGGGAAGGATTTTTTGACATTTTTTTATTATTACTGGAATGCCGGTGTCCTCTCACTTGTCAGTCACAACACTGGTCATTTTCTTGCACAAGCTTCTGGTTCATGGCAATGGATACATAGCTTGTGAACTGCAGAAAATTGACTTGACCATTCTGCAAGTCTTATGGGAATATACGTGGCAGTTACAACTTTTGGGGAAGAAAAGATTCTACATTTAATAAGACTTCATTTGAAAAATAAAAATAAATTTGTCAAACAATTAAGTACAACTGATTGTAAACATGTTGGATTTTAACAATGAGAATGACTGCTACAAAATATGTAGTATTCATTCTTTTTATGGGCCCAGATTTTGAGTTGTTTTTACTTTTTGCTGTGATTGATCCCAAGTTAAATGCATGGCCACAGCACATACACTGTGCCACTCCTGATGCTGCTTGTCTAACTGGAGTCAATACCACACCTTATTGTTCTACAATCCGGATTACAAGATCGCTGCTGGTCAATTAACAGGTTTTAAAACGGTCTAGGTTTTCAGGGCAATCATTATTTACATGTTGGAATATAGTAGTTCCCATAGCAAGGTCAGAGTCACTGATAAGTCTGTAACACAACGTCAAAACATCCCGTAATTGCAGTTTCTCGCTTTCTGTGCGTGTTTTTGGCACTTCCGTCGTGCTTGCATGGCTGTGCAGGGAGACATCACTCAGACATAGTGTCACAGCAGATAATTTTTTTTAACTCATAGAGGAGGCAATGGCAATTGGTTGAAAATAATGGAAAACCGAATCAAGAGGAATTCTTACAAAAAATACAAATGTTCTAAAATAAAACTCCAACAGTTGGACATGTAAGGGATAATCAACGCGGAGGTGCGCATTCCACGGTTTTAAGGCACGACCCGGAGGCAAATAACCACCCGACGCGAAGCGCCGTAAAACCGTGGAATGCTCACCTACAAGTTGATTATCCCGCTTATACCATGGTCATTTGCCAGCAAAATCAAATCACAGCATTCAGAAATTTTTGGTGAAAGTTTTGCACTAAAAAAAAAAAAAAAATAACGAGCTGGTAATCATTAAACAGGGGCCGCGCCTTCTCATACCCAATACTATAGGCCAAGCTAAATTGAACCAGCTATCTTAGCTCATTTCACGTATATGGAGAAAGAATTTTTTGCACACGCTTACGTCCGTTTACCAGCTGATGATTTGATAACGGATTCCAGCTGAAATGGAGATTATGCATAACGCAACATTATGCGCGATTATGCAGACTGTAGCTAAGTTGCTACCCACAATTACAATTAACTTATGACGGTTTCCGCAGTCAGCGAGCTGAAATCAGTCTGCTGGCATAGCACGTAGCTAGCGAACTGTCAGCAGTTGCTGATACATGAAGTGAACACGTTAGCTTCCTTTGTAACCGTACACAATTACAATCGTTTAATGAATAAAGCCTTATAACTTCGCTGCTATAATATTTCTGGTCATTATCGCTTGAGTACCTATAGTTAACCGCCCCGCAGGACGCAACTTATATGACGCCGCCAAATTTACTGGAGATAAATGAGCAGCTAGGTTTCTGTTGTACCCAGCCGAATACCAGGTCTAACGTTGCTAGGGTCACAAGTTGGCTAATGGATGAATTTCGAATGGTGAAATTACCGTAGCCGAACTACCTGTGCGGTTCCACGGTTTTAATGCATACCTGCCAGCTAATCAGAAAAAAGTATTCACCCAGACCATGGTATAATATTTAAATAATCCATTGACAAAATACCGTTGCAACAATATCAAGTGATGGAATTTTCAAGAAAATCGTTTTGTGGCCAGCTGTTATAGCTATACATGTACAAAAGTACAATGCCTTTTATTACTCAGTTATGCCCGCGGTGGAATGGTCCACACTGTCTTATGTTTTCAGATCATTTTCAGTAGTTAAACACGGCAAGCATGAGCAGACATGAAATATGCAGCATGGTCTCCATGTCTTTAACGTTTATTTTGACCAAATCATATGAATTCTACAGTTCAGTTTTTCTAAGAGTGCCTTTTATTGACAATGTTACTGTACTGGTAGGGGAACAAAGTTGACTATACGTTTGATTTCCCATATAGGCCTGAATGAAATCTAGTCAATAAAAAAGTAGGGAAGAGCAGAAAATCAGAGGGGAGGCTGCAGTAGAATTGGGATATTTCATTAATTATTTCCTGGAAACCTGTCACAGTAATTTAAGTGAAATGGACTTGAGGGAGAGGGTTCACCATCCTGCCCTGAGCCCATTAGTTCAAAGATTTCAAACCTGCCCGTGTTAAACTGGAATTTAGGAAGTGCATCAGTGGCCTGAAATTATCACAGCCTGGCTATTTCGACTCTTTCACTTCTGTGTTGGCCTTGGAAAAATCAAAATTATTGGCCTGCTATCCTAAGTAATAACAGAGGAGATTGAGGAGTGGAATATCAATATACAAACATGTATAATGCTCTGCCTCCCTGGTTTGATAGGCTATTCTGAGAATAAAGATTAATCAGCAATTGTTATGGAGTTGCCTACTCGTGGACAATAAACAAAATTAAATTCATGCGACAAAATCTCAGGTCCATAAATATTTGGGCATTAAGAAATTATTTGCCATTCACCACTGTATTTTAGTTGAAATGAAATAATGAATATGAGCTTTAAGTGCCGGCATTCAATTCAAAATAAGGTACATGATGTAGGAATGACAGCACTTTTCATATGTGGTCCTGCCTTTTTATTCCCCTCATAATTCCAACGAGTGAGAATAAAAATGGTCAAGAGTTCATTTCAAATTTGGCATTGGAATTTGCAATATTTTGCTGTTAACTCTCTCAATGAAAAGCCCCAAGAGCTGTCACAACTAATGAAGCATTCGGCTGAAAAATGAAAGTAAACCTATCAGAGAAATAGCAAAAACATTAGATACGGCCAAATAAACGACAGCGCGCACCATAATTCATTTGACAGTGATGCATTTTTTAAATATATTGGTTCTGCGATCTTGCACTTTTAGTATGGAAGTATATAACAACATCAAGGCTGACATGCAGAGTATCAGCTTTAATTTGAGGTAGTTTTTATTCATATTAGATGAACAGTTCAGAAATGCACAAGGCACCTTTGGTACCTTGACCCACCCTCCTCCCCCTTTTTATTCTA
The DNA here is from genome assembly GCA_029692085.1 of Gymnothorax javanicus. NCBI lineage: Eukaryota > Metazoa > Chordata > Actinopteri > Anguilliformes > Muraenidae > Gymnothorax > Gymnothorax javanicus. The sequence goes on from CM056193.1 coordinate 145,752,415, forward strand.
TAATGTAGAATAAAGTAATCACTTTCAATATTAGAATACCCTGCTGGACATCTTTCCTTGTGGTGCTCATGTTGGCCTGTCCTGCAGCCATCCTCAGTTTGGGCTTGTTTTAGGGACTGTTTGCTCGTAGTCTCCTCCTGAGCATATAAAAAGGCATGTTCGATTGGATTCAGATCCAGTGATTGACTCAGGCAACAAGACCAAAATAACAACAAATTTTTCTTTGTCTAATCAATTATGGTGCTCACTCTGTTTGGTACATTCCTTATGAAAAGGATCTGGTGATCTCAGGAACACCAAAAGACCCAGACGACCACAAATATAAACTGTGGTAGATGACAGCAGAATTCATTTCCCACTGAAGAAATATCCCCTTCACAAGAGGTGGCCAGGTCCAGAACACCCTCTGGGAGGTATACGTATCACTGTCAAAGTCAGCAATCATGACCCTCACCTAGAATAAATACAAAGGGTTTACAAAAAGACATAACAACAGACATTTGTAACAAAACAGACATTTGTTTGCCTGTACAAAACAATTTGCGGATGACAGGTCAGGTTGGAAACAACTTTTGGACAAAAAAAAAAACTGAAGAGTTGGTTTGTAAACAAACTCACACTGAATCTAAGCAAAAACAACAGTATCAGACTAACTCACAAAGGAAACTCAAGATAAAGACTGAAATAGAGAGAGTGAATGAAATAAAATTTCTTGGAGTCAAATTGACACCAAAATCATGGGATGAAAATAGAAAAGTATAGCAATAACATAAAGGATCTGCTCACTATAATATGAATTCATTCTTTACCTACTGTGTGGAAGGCACTAAAAATTCACATAAAAGTAAAACAAAACCAATATTCAAACTCCAAAAAAAAAAGAGCCAAACAGAGAACCATCAAACCCACTCTTTTCATCAAACTGAAGGCACTATTAAACAAATGTTAAAGGTGAAAAGTGAAACAGCTGCAGCGAAAAATGAAAACCTGCAAATCATTAAAAAAGTTCAAACAAATTTTTATAAACCAATTCTGAATGGATACAAGAGGGAAACGGATACATAAAAATTATAAATAACGGGCAGTGACTGATTAAATTATAAAAAACACAATAAAGGGGTGGGACTAGATAAGTTTTATTACTTCATCCTACACCCTTTCGAACAAGGTATGATTCTCTATGATGTAATTGAGTTGTTTCTTTTATTGTTTTCTGACATAACACATTGTATATTTCATTTATTTTGTTTTCTTTTTAGTCCTAACAACATGAGACTAAGCACAACTTGTTCCCAATGGTATTGTCAAGTAATGACGGTTCTTCTTCATTTATTGATGATGTGATTTCTAGCCAAAGCAACATGATGAATTCTGAACTGTATAGGGCTATACTACCTGCTCAGATTCAGCCAAATGTTTCAAAACTCATTGAGCAGCACTACATTGTGTAGATTGACAATGACCTTAAGTATAATGCGCAAGCAACCCAAGACTATGTGAAGGTAAAGAATAGAATGTACTGCAATGGCCAGGTCAGTCACCTAACCTGAATCCAACTGCGCACGTGTTTCACTTGCTGAGGACAAAACTGAGGGCAAAATGCTGCAACAAAACAAATTGAAGAAAGTTGTAATGCAGATGCAGAACATTGCAAGGGAAGGCCCGATATTGTATAGTGAAGGTCCCAGACTTCAGGTACTCACTGACTGCAAAATTTCAATTTATTTGTAACCAAGTATTAAAAATGAATTTAATTTAACCCAACAGCACTTGGACCGACGGATACCACCTGAAACTTCTGTTCCCTAGACCGCCTCAAACAGCCCGTGTCACATGATTGCCAGGAAACCAGTGGCGGCTCGTGAAATGGCTACAGGGGAGGATGAAACCCATCCCTTAAAAAGAATGATTGGTCATGATCTGTTTTCAATCATTCGTTTGAATTACCAGTCTCCGAAAACTCTCAACATTATCAGGTGTGGCCAGTTTTCATTAAGAACGCATACCGATTGCGACTCCGGACTTTGCAAGCTTTTCTTTACTCAGCAGTTAGAAGCAATGCATGTGTTTCGCGATTGTTTAAATGAAATAAGATCATTTGAAACATTGCCTCCAACCCCTCCATGCACAAGGACTTCAATTCTGTGCGAGAATCTCTTACATACGCATTGACTGAGTAATTGCTGACTACAGCAGAGGAACGTAAATATGCCACAAGCTGCTTTCACACCGGACGCGAAACAAATTTTTCGCACAACAGATTACATTCAAAGTCCATTTGTATTCGCGTCTTTGCATTGACTTTGAATGTAATCTGTCGTGCGAAAAATTCGTTTCGCGTCTGGTGTGAAAGCGGCGTAAAACTCACAACGAATGTGTGGGAGTTGACAGGTATGCGTTATAAATGAAAACTGGCCACACCTGATAATGTTGAGAGTTTTCGGAGATTCTGTAATAGTAATTAAAAATGACTGATTGAAAACAGGTTGTGACCAATCATTCTTTTTAAGGGATTGTTTGATCCTCCCCTGTAGGCAGTTCACGAGCCGGGACTGCAGGGAACAGAGGTAATCTAATGAGACTAAGTGCGATTGGGTTAAAACAAATGTAATTTCATATTTATGGCTATGTTTGTCCAATTACGTTTAAGCCCCTAAAATTGAAGGCTGTGAAAAAAATAAGTATTAACTTCAACCACATTTTGATGATTTAATTTATAACCTATTGTGGACGGAAAACACGCCAAAATGATAAAAATTCAGTCAATATCCTAATACTTATAGACATGACTATAGAAAACATAACCTGAATCTCAGACTTTTTTTATTTGTATAGCATCTTTCACTTATACGGCAACTCAAAGTGCCTCACTGTAGGCCAAAAGTAGACATGCAGTGCTGTGAAAAAGCATTTGCCATCATTCCACCCCTTCTATTTTTGCATATTTGTCATGCTTAAATGTTTCAGACCATTAAATTAATTTTACTATAAGATAAAGATAACCCAAGTAAACTCAAAATGCAGTTTTTGAAGATTTCAGTTGACGGAAAAAATCTATCCAACCCTACCTGACCATATGTAAAAAACTAATTGCCCCCTAAGTTACTAAATCAATTTATTAGGCAAATTTTCTCGATAGCTGGGTTCAACTTCACAAGAAACACCTAGGCAAAATTACTGCCATCCCTGTTGAATCTAAACGTCCCTGTAAGAGAACCTATCTGGCAGTGTCATTGTCGGCAAAAAGCAGCACATGATGCGCGTGAAAAAATTCAATAACAGATGAGAAACAAAATCACTGACATCTATCTGTCTGTAAAGGATTACAAAGCCATTTCCAAGGTTCTGGAACTCCAGCAAACCACAATGTGCATTATTATCTACAAATGGAGAAAACTTGGAACAGTGGTGAAGCTTTCCAGGAGTTGCTGGCTTACCAAACTACCTCCAAGAGGGCACTGATAACTCATCCAGCAGGTCACAAAAACCCCTGACTAACATCTATAGAACTGCAGGCCTCACTTGCCTCAATTAACTTCCTAAAGCCCCACATCCCCCTAGCGGTAACGCCGACGTTACGGGATATTTAAGTGAACTGCCGTGAGCCTCTTACCCTTAAACAGATAATTGCTTTCAAGTTCTTCCTGTTCAAGATCGCGTGATTAGTAATCACTTAATTTATGTACTACAAAGTTTGTAAATAATCAAGACCAATATATCAGCCTGTGATTATTAAGAGTGTATTAAGAAATGACTGAACACTGAAGGGCGACATTTACTATGTACTGAATAGTGATATTGTATTGATGCAAAAAAAAAAAACAAATTATAATTTAAAAAAAAAAATCAATTAGTGGTTTCTCTGAATTCCATCTCCCATTCTAGGATTTTTTTTCAGCAGTGCAACCTAATTCATTTTAAGATTGCACTTAATCCTCATGTTTTCAGTGTTCCAAAGATTTGGTTGCATTTACAGGGAAGCATAATTGCACACTGATTTCCATGCCAAGCAATAATAATTAATTTATTACAAACCCCAATTCTAATGAAGTTTGGATGTTGTGTAAAACGTGCATAAAAACGGCTGTCATGGTTTGTCAGGTGTGCGTGTTGTTTGGACCTTTCTTTGCGGCTCTCGTCCCAGGACAATATCGAATTCCTGGGCCATTGAATTTTTTACCCAGCTGGTAGATTGAGCTGGGGCGGCGCTTCACCAGAATCTATATAAGCAGGACGTCCGGCATGCCTCCTTCACTAGAGTGTCTGTGTTTAGCTTCGCACTATAGCCGAAGATATCTTTAGTCAGGTTTTGTATGACTTTCTATCTTCTTATTGTTGGAGTTTCTTCTCCCTTTTTCTATCTCGCTTTGCTTCCATGGTTCGGACTATTATACGTCCTTCAGAAGAGCGAGTACTTGCGTTTGGTCTATATTATTCTCTGTGTTTGTACTGTGTTCGTGCTACTCTCTTTCCCTCTGTCATTGCGCTTGGCCTCCGTATACTATGGGCCATTACAGAACACTCTAGTCAGCATGGAGTCGTCAGGAACGGCTGCGTTAGAGAAAGTTGTGGCTAACCAACAAGCTGCTCTCTCTGGTTATGGCAAAGGTCTTGTTAGCCTGAACGAACAACAAGCAGAGTTGGCGGTGTTATGACCCGGCATGCCCGCACTGCCAAGGGCCGTCACAGCGGAAAGAGTCCGCCTTCAGGCGAATGCCATAATGAGACAGGAGAACGTCCTGTTAACTCTCACTGAGAGTATTAGAGCCCTGTAAACGCAAATCACACAAAATGTTGCACAAGCACAGTCCATACATTCTCCCCGAGAGCCAAAGCTTCAATTACCCCCAAGATATGGAGGCGAGGCAGGAAGATGTAAAGATTTCATTGCCCCATGTGAGAATTTTTTTAAAGCGCAGCCTTTGATGGTTCGTGAATGAAGAGTCTCGGGTTTCATTTATTTTATCCCTGTTAACCGACACAGCACTCACTTGGGTCGGCCCACTTACTCGATCTAATTCGCCGGTAGTGAATACTGTGGAGACTCTCGTTAGAGAAATGGTATCAGTGTTTGATCAGGATGTTTGTGGCCAGGACGCAGCTATGCGTTTAATGTATCTAAGGCAGGGCTCTGAGAGTGTTGCTGCATTTTCAATCACATTTCGCTCCTTGGCTACAGAGACAGGCTGGCCAGAAGCGCCTCTTATGACAGTGTTCGTTCACACTTTGGCAGAGGAGGTTAAGGACGCTTTGGCTACATTGGAGCCTTGTTTGTCTCTAGATTTGTTGGTTCGCACTGCGGTGCGAATTGATAATCGCATCCGCGAACATAACAGGGAGAAATGTACTGCATTAGCTCTTGCTGGCAACAGGACTAATGCTACCTAGCAGCATGCTTAAAGTTCCCATTCCGCCCACTAAAAATTCAACTCCTGGTGAGCCTATGCGGGTTGATGGCTCATATGAGAGCTGGGCTTGTAAGCCCATTCGGAAACATATAATCTGCTATAATTGTAACAAACCGGGACATACCTGTCCACGCTGCCCTGAGCTTCAGGGAAACGGGAAGTCCCTCTAGCGGTATGGAGGGCGCTAGAGGGACCGACCTCATTTCCCTTCCGAACTTTAATCCCTGTAGAAATGACTGTGGGGAGACAGAGAATATTTATCAAAGCTTTTGTGGACTCTGGCGCCGTGGATTGTTTTATGGATGCAGAGTGGGCTAGGAGACATTCCATTCCTATCCGCCCTCTTTTACATTCACGCTCTGTTAGATCTTTGGACGGTCGCCCGCTGGGAACTGGATTTATAACCGAAGTTTCTGAATCATTGACTATGTTCCTCTCTTTTGGTGGTCATTCTGAGGAGGTCTGGTTTTTTATTATCAGTTCTCCCGTTTTCCCTGTCGTTTTAGGACACTCGTGGCTACGGGAACATAGGCCTCATATCATTTGGAGAAGTCAGGATAACCCGATCGTCCAGTGGGGGACTGATTGTAGGTCCCACTGTGGGGATAGTTTGGCGTGTCATCCTGGGCATCGACCTTGGGGGAGGCTGACACCTGGAGTGATTCTGAGGAGTTTGCCTCACACAACCCTCCTAATCTACAGAAAGGGGTGGAGGAGGGGTTGGAGCGGGATCTTCAATTTGACTGGCGGCAGTCAGAGGAGGATTGCTATTCGGAGGATTTCTCTGACTCGGAATCTGACTTAGAGGGGGCAGGTTCCAAACAGGGTGAGAATTTGGGGGCTGCTCTGAACTTTTCTCTGCCTTCTAATGTTCCTGACAATTATGCTGATCTCGCGGAGGTTTTTAGCAAGCAACGGGCCTCGACTTTACCTCCTCCATTGCACGTTTGATTGTGAGATCAATCTCCCCCCAGAGGTTCAATATACTCGCTGTCAGGGCCTGAACAGAACGCTATGCAAGAATATATTCAGGAGGCTCTGGCTAATGGATTTATTCGGCCCTCCACATCTCCTGCCAGAGCGGGGTTCTTTTTTGTGGGCAAAAAAGGTGGTGGTCTCCCTGAATTGATTACAGGGGCTTGAATAATATCACTATTAAAAACCGATACCCATGTCCGTTGATGAACTCCGCGTTTGAACTGCTGCAGGAGGCGTCATTTTTTACCAAGCTAGACCTTATAATGCTTATAACTTGGTTCGGATCCGTGAGGGGGACAAGTGGAAAATGGCATTTAATACGCATGACGGGCACTACGAATATTTGGTCATGCCGTTTGGATTGGTTAACGCCCTGTCTGTGTTCCAGGCACTCGTTAATGACGTCCTCCGAGAGATATTGGAGAAATTCGTCTTTGTCTACCTTGACGATTTTCTGATTTTCTTTTCAACTCTCTCGGAGCATAAACAACATGTCAGACAAGTGCTTGAGGCCCTCCTCAAAGCCTAGCTTTTTGTCAAGGCTTAGAAATGCGTTTTTCATGCCAAGACAGTTTTATTTCTTGGCTTCATTATTTCGGAAGGGTTGGTATGCTGGATCCTGACAAAGTGTCAGCGGTCAGGGATTGGTCTGCCCCTCAAAATGTTAAGGAGGTGCAACGGTTTTTGGGGTTTGCTAATTTTTATAGGAGGTTTATCCGTAATTTTAGTGCGGTAGCTGCCCCCATTATCGGGCTCACTAAGAAGAATACCTCCTCATCGTTTGCTTGGTCTCTGGCAGCTGATGCTGCTTTTCAGGAGTTAAAGAAACGATTTAGCTCAGAACCCATTCTCGTTTTGCCCGACCCCTCCCTCCCATTTGTTGTGGAGGTGGATGCGTCGGAAGTCGGGGTAGGTGCCATTTTGGCCTAGTGCCCCCTTCGGGACAATAAGTTGCACCCAGCACCTACTTCTCCCGGTCGTTGTCGGCAGCCGAACGGAATTACAGCATTGGTGACCAGGAGTTGTTGGCCGTCAAGTTGGCGTTACAAGAGTGGCGCCATTGGTTGGAGGGGGCTGAACAGCCGTTTGTGGTATAGGACGGATCATAAAAATCTCCAATACATCCAACAGACTAAATGACGTAATTCTCGGCAGGCGCGGTGGTTGTTGTTTTTCAACCGCTTTAACTTTACATTAACCTATCGCCCAGGGTCTAAAAACATCAAGCCCGACGCTTTGTCGCAGATTCATGACCGCTCCGGTCGCGACCCTATTCCTTAGCCGGTTATCCCGGCAGCTCAGATTGTGGCTCCCATTCAGTGGGACGTCGGGTCTGTTGTGTGGGAGGCGTTGAAAAATGATCCCAGTCCTGGTGGAGAGCCGCCTGGCTGTTTATTTGTTCCTTTAGCAGTGCGGTCCCAAGTTCTCCAGTGGGGGCACTCTTCCCGTCTGGCTGGTCACCCGGGGGTTCATCGGACCAAGCAGTTCTTGGCCCGACGTTTTTGGTGGCCCAGCATGATGGAGGACATCCGGGAGTTTGTTGCGGCGTGCTGTATTTACGCTAGGAACAAGACTTCTCACCTCCCCCACTCTGGTCTTCTGCGGCCGTTGCCCGTCCCTAAATGCCTGTGAAGCCATATCGCTCTTGATTTTGTTACGGGGCTGCCTGTTTCTGAAGGCAACACAGTCGTCCTGGTTGTGGTTGACCGTTTTTCTAAGGCTGCCCACTTTATTGCGCTGCCCAAGCTGCCTGCGGCGCGAGAGACTGCCCTTCTTGTTGTGGACCATGTTTTCCGGCTGCATGGCATCCCTCAAGATGTGGTTTCTGACCGGGGCCCTCAATTTACGGCCAAATTCTGGCGTACGTTTTTCAACCAGTTGGGGGCCACCGTGAGCCTTTCCTCGGGTTTCCACCCAGAGACTAACGGGCAGACTGAGCGAATTACCCAGTCTTTGGAGAATACTCTTCGATGTTTGGCGGCTGACAACCCATCTTCTTGGAGTCGATTTTTAGCATGGGCCGAATACTCCCACAATTTGCTGGGTAACTCCTCCACAGGTCTTTCCCCGTTTGAGGCTCAGTTGGGTTATCAGCCTCCACTGTTTCCTGAGACTGACAGGGATTTTAGAGGTTCCTTCAGTTAATTACTTTGTTAGGCGTTGTCGGTTAGTTTGGGCCAGGGTCCGTTCCTCCTTGTTGCGCTCTGGACGGAAACAAAAGACCACCGCAGATAGAAGGCGCCGATCAGCTCCATCTTATCGGGTTGGCCAAAGGGTCTGGCTTTCCACGCAGGACCTGCCCTTGAGAGTGGAGTCACGAAAATTGGCTTTCTGCTTTATTCGTCCTTTTAAAATTGTGCGAAGGATCAATCCGGTCACAGTCCGGTTGAAGCTTTCTAGATCCTTACGGATCCACCCCTCTTTTCATGTCTCCAGGCTCAAACCGGTTAGCACTTGCGTCCTGGCTCCGGTCGACAAACCCCCGCCGCCGCGGATGATTGAAGGGGGGCTGGTTTACACTGTGCGTCATATTTTAGCCGAAAGGCGTGTGAGTCATGGAGCTCAGTTTTTAGTAGATTTAGTAGATTTGGTCCTTAGGATAGGTGCTGGGTCCCTTCTTGGGATATCCTGGATCCTACCCTTATTTCTGAATTCCGTGCGCAGGGCTCTCTAAGAACTTCTGGGCTGTTCCTTAGAGGGGGGGGTCCTGTCATTGTTTGTCAGGTGTGCGTGTTGTTTGGACCTTTCTTTGCAACTCTCATCCCAGGGACAATATCGAATTCCTGGGCCATCGAATTCTTTACCCAGCTGGTCGATTGAGCAGGGGCGGCGCTTCCCCAGAATCTATATAAGCAGGATGTCCGGCATGCCTCCTTCGCTAGAGTGTCTGTGTTTAGCTTCGCACTATAGCCAAAGACATCTGTAGTCAGGATTTGCATGACTTTCTATCTTCTTATTGTTGGAGTTTCTTCTCCCTTTTTCTATCTCGCTTTGCTTTCGTGGTTCAGACCATTATACGTCCTTTGGAAGCGCAAGTACTTGCGTTTGGTCTATATTATTCTCTGTGTTTGTACTGTGTCCGTGCTACTCTCTTTCTCTCTGCTGTTGCGCTTGGCCACCGTATACTACCGGCTATTACAACGGAATACAATGATTTCCAAATCCTTTTCAACCTATATTCAATTGAGTACATAACAAGGACAAGATAATTAATGTTCAAACTGATAAACTTTTTTTTTTTGGAATTATTCACTCATTTTGAATTTTTGCCTGCAACATGTTCCAAAAAAGCAGGGACAGGGGCAACACAAGACTGGGAAAGTTGAGGAATGCTCAAAAAACACTTGTTTGGAACATTCCACAGGTGAACAGGTTAATTGGAAACAGGTAAGTGTCATGATTATGTATAAAAGGAGCATCTCCGAAAGGCTCAGTCATTCACAAGCAAGGATGGGGCAAGGTTCACCACTTTGTGAACAATTGCTTGAGCAAATAGTCCAACAGTTTAAGAACAACGTTTCTCAATGTGCAACTGCAAGGAATTTAGGGATTTTATCATCTACAGTCCATAATGTCATCAAAAGATTCAGAGAATCCGGAGAAATCTCACGTAAGCGGCAAGGCCTAAAACCAACATTGAATGCCCATGACCGTCAATCCCTCAGTTGGCACTGCATTAAAAACCTACATCATTCTGTAAAGGATATTAGCGGCAAGGCCTAAAACCAACATTGAATGCCCGTGACCGTCAATCCCTCAGTTGGCACTGCATTAAAAACCTACATCATTCTGTAAAGGATATTACCATGTGGGCTCAGGAACACTTTGGAAAACCATTGTCAGTTAACACAGTTCGTCGCTACATCTACAAGTGCAAGTTAAAACTCTACCATTCAAAGCAAAAGCCATATATCAACAACACGCAGAAACGCTACCGGCTTCTCTGGGCCCGAGCTCATCTGAGATGGACTGAAGCAAAGTGGAAAAGTGTGCTGTGGTCTGACGAGTCCACATTTCAGTTTGTTTTTGAAAATCATGGACATCGTGTCCTCTAGGCTAAAGAGGAAAAGGACCATCCAGATTGTTATCAGCGCAAAGTTCAAAAGCCAGCATCTGTGATTATATGGGGATGTGTTAGTGCCCATGGCATGGGCAACTTGCATATCTGTGAAGATAACATTAATGCTAAAAGGTACATACAGGTTTTAGAGCAACATATGCTGCCATTCCAGCTATGTCTTTTTCATGGACGTCCCTGCTTATTTCAGCAAGACAATGCCAAACCACACTCTGCACGTGTTACAACAGCATGGCTTTGTATTAAAAGAGTGCAGGTAATAGACTGGCCTGCCTGCAGTCCAGACCTGTCTCCCTTTGAAAATGTGCAGCACATTAAGAAGCACAAAATACGACAACGGAGACCCCGAACTATTGAGCGACTGAAGTTGTACATCAAGCAAGAATGGGAGAGAATTCCACCTACAAAGCTTCTACAATCAGTGTCCTCAGTTCCCAAACACTTATTGAGTGTTGTTTAAAGGAAAGGTGATGTAACACAGTGTTAAACATGCCCCGTCCCAGTTTTTTTTGGAACATGTTGCAGGCATCAAACTCAAAATGATTGAATATTTCCAAAAAAACAATAAAGTTTATCAGTTTGAACATTAAATATCTTGTCTTTGTAGTGTACTCAATTGAATATAGGTCAAATCATTGTATTCTGTTTTTAATCATGTTTTACACAACGTCCCAACTTTATACATTACCAAGGCTTCTTATGTTGAAGCGTTGGTAAATGAATAATTGAGTAAATTGGTTATCAGTGTATTGTCAAATTTTGATGCATGGCATGCATTTAAAATCATTTAATATGCACACCATGCGTCAAACTTTCAAAGTAGCAAAATCATTCATGAAGTCTTTATGGTCTAGCTTCTGAAACGGCAATGATCTGATTAAATAAAATCTACACTTTATCTAAATACCACCTTCAATAGCATTTACTACATTACATTCTCCTTCAAGATGGAATTTCAAGAAATTTCAGATAACTACTGTCCATGCAATCTCATATTGTAGCCTTCCTTGTGGATGCAAAGTTTTATGTCTTAAGCCCCAAGTCTCTGGCTCGAAAATGACATGCCCAAAGTGAAATGACTACATCTCTGCAACTACTTGGTCCATTTGAGTAATCTTAGAATTACAACCCCAATTCCGAAATAGTTGGGAAAAAGTATAAATTGTGAATAAAATCAAAATGCAATGACTTTCAGATCACATGAGCCAATATGTTATTTACAATAGAACATAGATAACATTTCAAATTTTGAAACTGAGACATTTTACATTTTTATCCACAAAATGAGCTTATTTCAAATTTTCTGGCTGCAACAGGTCTCAGAAAAGTTGGGACACAGGCAAATAAGGGCAGAAAAAGCAATGAATGTATAAGAGAATCAGCTGAAAGAACATTTAGCACGTAATTAAGTTAACTGGCATCAGGTGTGTAACATGACTGGCTATAAAAGGGATGTCTCAGAGAGGCTGAGTCTCTCAGAAGTAAAGATGGCCAGAGGCTCTCCAACCTGTGAGGGCTTGCGTAAAAAAAATTGTGAATACTTTAAAAACAATGTTCCTCAACGTCAAATTGCAAAGGCTTTGAAGGTCTCATCATCGACAGTGCATAATATCATCAAAAGATTCAGAGAAACTGGAAAAATCTCTGTGCGTAAGGGACAAGGCCAAAGACCTTTACTGGATGCCCGTGATCTTCTGGCCCTCAGACACCACTGCATCACTCACCGGCATGATTCTGTCATTGACATTACTAAATGGGCCCAGGAATACTTCAAGAAACCACTGTCTGGAAACACAGTCTGCCATGCTTTCCACAGATGCCACCTAAAACTCTATCATGCAAAAAGGAAGCCATTGTTGAGCATGATCCAGAAGCGCCGCCGTGTTCTGTGGGCCAAGGCTCATTTAAAATGGACTGTAGCAAAGTGGCAAAGTGTCCTGTGGTCAGACGAGTCCAAATTTGACATTCTTGTTTGAAATCATGGGCGTTGTGTCCTCCGGGCTAAAGAGCAGAAAGACCACCCCTCCTGTTATCAGCGTTCAATGCAAAAGCCAGCATCTCTGATGGTATGGGGATGCATTGGTGCATATGGTGTCGGACACTTGCATGTTTTAAAAAGCACCATTAATGTTGAAAGGTATATAAAGGTCTTAGAGCAACGTGTGCTCCCCTCCAGATGAAATCTATTCCAAGGAAGGCCTTGTGTATTTCAGCAGGACAATGCAAAACCACATAGTGCAGCTATTACAACAGCATGACTCTGTAGTAGAAGAGTCCGTGTGCTGAATTGGCCTGCCTGCAGTCCTGATCTTTCACCGATTGAGAACATTTGGCACATAATTAAACGAAAAGTTTGTCAAAGGAGACCCAAAACTCTCCAGCAGCTGGAAGCCTGTATTAAACTGTCTGTATTTAACTGTATTAAACTGTGCTGTCTCCTCCTTTAATGATCTGGTCACACTTCAGCTGAAGTGTTATTCAATAACACTTCAATAAAGGCTTTATACTACATGTGTAATGCCTTCATAAATGAGACATAATGTCTTCATAAATCATACATAAGCAAAGGTCATGCTTTGTAAAGGGTAAAATAACACATCCTTATTCAGCATGTGATGCCAGATGTGATATAACTTGCAATGTCACTTAGCTAGTGTCTAAATGCTAAAAAGGGTGACATTGTCAACTAAGTGACATTGTCATTGTCACCTCTGGCATCAAATTCTGAATTAGGATATGTTATTTCACCCTTTAGAGAGCATGTCATTTGCTTATGTATGATTTATGAAGACATTATGTCTAATTTATGAAAGCATTATACATACTGTATAAAGCCTTCATGAGCAAGACTTCATCTAAAGTGCGACCGATGAACTTTTTAATTTTTTATGTTGATAATTAAAGCTATCACAGAAATAGCATTGTAATTATTTACTCATTCTGGCTAAACCTCCTGCAATTTGGTCTTGTATGATTGCCATATGGAACATGCTGTTAAAATGTTTAAAGGGATATTATCATCCAACACAATTTGAATACAATTTTGATTAGAGCAGTATCTTTTTCGGCACTTAGCTATGATGTTACTCCGGCTGCTCATACGCCACATACAGCATACACACAGTACAATCGCCGTCTTTCCACCAAAGTTTTTGTGAAATGAGCCAGCTAGCCCGTGTGCACGGAGTACCTTTCCATTGCCATTATGTAACATCAGTTTGTTAGGTAGCTGGCTAGTCAGTGTTGACTGAATTTAAAAACCATGGCAAGTTCAACCGTGAATGTCTGTGAGTCACCACAGTGTATCAGACTGATGTTGTTCAGTACAAACATAAAGCTTGCAACAAAAGCAAAATTTACTCAACTCGTTCCATTACTTTCATGTGGTAGGCTTACTTGTAAGATCCTCTATATCATGAATATCCCCAGCGTAGTCTACCGTACCACACAGTGAGTTTGTGTCATTTGTCATGTATGTTTGTATGTCAGTCATGCTGACATAGTTGAGGTCTAGTTGCAGGAAATCTATCTTACCTGCTTTCTTTCTCGGCAGGCGATTCATTTTAATAGCCGGATATCACACAAAGACGCTTAATATTCAAGTATTATCATCACGATGCATAATGCATGAATGCAATACAAATGAAAATGACAGCCATAGTGAGCTGAGATAATGTTACCATTTACAGCGCCCCTAGCGGTATTTCCTGAAAATGACCATTAGCTAGAAGTGTCATGGTGCGTTCCATAAGCCTAACAAAAACCTCTAAACAATTTGAAAGGATGACCCCTTGTGAAGAATTTCCTACACATGATTGATAATTTTACATGCAGCTATTGAGTGTGACTTGCTGTACCATGATAATGTCCCTTTAAAATTCATATTAGATTTCCATCCATCCATTCTCTATACCTGTTTATTCCTCACTAGGTTCACGGGGGGAACTGGAGCCTATCCCAGCTGACTACGGGCGAAAGGCAGGGACCCACCCTGGACAGCTCGCTAATCCATCACAGGGCGCACACACCATTGGCTTTCACGCGCATACATATGGTCAATTTAGCGTCTCCAATTAGCCTGTTATGCATGTGTTTGGACTGTGGGAGGAAACCGGAGTACCTGGGGGAAACGCGAACATGAGAACATGAATATGCAAACTCCACACAGAAAGGCCCCCCCCAGGCCAGATTTGAACCCATATCTTGCTGTGAAGCGGCAATGCTAACCACGATGCCACCGTGCCACCCTCCACATCAGATGAATGTCAGAAACAACAAAAATCAGTCGCCAAAATATTTGCAAACCTGTGAACCTGGTCAATCTTACTTGGATTGGCATCAGCCTTCCACCTGCAGCTTTGGGTGATGCCAAAGAAGATCTCCTCAATCTCTAGACCCCTGGTCCTCAAATCACACCCTACGAGGTCCGAGGACTGCTGGTTTTCCACCCTCCCTTTACCTGGGAATCAGATGTTAACACAGTCTGGCCAATCAGAGGCAATAACTGTTCATTTACTTGCCTGGGATAACAGAAAATCTGGGCTGGATTTAGATTCAAGTTCTAGATTTGAGGATCCCTACTCTAGACAGTGCAAGTGGAAGAGAGGTAGGTCCTGCTCCATGAATGTGGTTGATACTTGAGGCGTTCCCCAGGTCATTTCCACCGCAGTGGACAAGGAGGACACCTACAGCTGGTATCCTCGTCGGTACTGGTTAAAAGTGGCGATCCAGCTGGACAAAAAAAAAATATTGTAATAGTGAAAAATATATTGCACTGTCGGCTATAGAAAAAGGCTAAAAGAAACTGCAGTCATTACTCAAATTCCCGGGAGTTATTTGTAAGTACATTATTCCTGCAGCTTCGTTGGAAAAAAGATCTAATGTTCTGTTTTACGTTACCTAGCAATAGAACAGTAACTGTTTGTGACTTCTGGGGCATTATGTGGTCGTACTTTCCACGATGTTTACAAGCATGTAGCCACAAGTTATCTCTGAAAGAGAGAGAAAGAATCATTCTTAGTGATGTTGCTGAAAAAATAGCCTTCAAACACCTAACCAAAGAACACTAATAATGCTGCGCACTCACATAACAATCTACTTTTTTCATTTAACTTGGAGAATACATCTAAGCTAATTAAAAACAGCATTCAATGGCATAACTTTGGTAAAATTTGTTAGTTAAGAGCCAGAGTCTGTAACTTTGGACCAGCTCATAGAAGGGGGTGATATATCACGTTCAGTAACTGAAGTTTTTAGGTGGGGTAGATATTTTTTCCAAACTGACAAAAAATTACTTTTTTATCAGAAGATCCCTTCGGGGTGGATAAAAAAAAGGGCCAAAATAACATAGTCAAAATCTGTTTGACCTTCGAATATTTTGGTGTGCCCTCAGTGACCCTCCTTGATCTTATGGTATATGAATGTATGGGTAACTTTCATTTAGCATTATAATTTTCAAGGTTTACTGAGGGCGCCGCCTATAGGTGGCGCTTCAAATCATGACATTTTGCATTTTGGGCTACATTTGAGACCCTCCCAGGGCCTGCGCCCTCATTAAACCTTCCTTATTTATGTGTATTTGGATACATTGGGTCTGTTTCTTTCCAAATTTGCATTAATAGCTGTGGCTTAAATAGGAGGCGATGGCAAGAATGATTTTAGGCGATTTTCATTTGGCCATATCTCAGTGGGTTTCAGTGAAACTTGTTTTATTGTGTTTCTCTATAAAATGAAAATATGAAGAAGGCTTTTTGCCTTGCAAAACATTCACACCAGATCACACTCCACTTTAATCAAGAAAGACAAAAGGTTAGTTCTCCAATGCTCCAATAGGCGGCTCATATGGCAGGTGGCAGCACTGCTGCGACCACATGTTTTAATGGCATGTTCAGAGTCTGAATAGAGCCGTGGAAATCCTGCTTTATCACGAACATCTTCTGATTTTAAGACCTGCGAGCAGTACATCGTTCCATCTTTACCTTGTGGGATATTGTGCTAACGATTAGTTTTGCTCCCAAGATATTAGATCATATATTTCTGATCACATTGTTGAATGGGTGTGACCTGTGTGTATGTATAATGCATGCAGCAATGCAGAATGTAAAGACAGGGTCCTCAACCCCCTCTGAAAAGTACTATGGTTACCACTATGGTTTGAAGTAATGCAGAATACTTTGCTGCATGACTCATTTGATGAATATGAATACCATAAGGACCCCCAAGGACCAAAAAGCTAGGTTTGCCTTTTTGGTGCATACAGAGTTTACTAATTTCATGTCTCTTCTTTTATTTTATTTCAGTTTTAACATTTTAAAAATTGTTGCTTTTTTGAATAAGTTCTCTTGCCTCAATGCTCTGAAAACACTCAAATAATTCTCCCCACTGGTTGGTGGGGACTAACACAAAAATGGGCATTTTTCGGTGGTGCTGCTTGATTGTGACATACATCAAACTTCGGCATGTAAAGGGTTAATAAGGCAAAAAGCCGTCTTGAAATTTTATAATGAATAGCAGAGATATAGACAAACATAATAAAACAAGTTTCTGTCCATAGGGGGCGCACTGAGATATGGCCAAATGAAATTCGAAAATTCTTTCCCTATGCAAAAGTAACTAAGCCATTTATGCAAATTTGGAAAGAACTAGTCCCAATGTATCCAAATACAATAGGTGCAAGGTTTAATGAGGACGCATGCCCTGGAAAATGTAGTCCAAAATGCAGAAAGTCATGATTTGAAGCGCCAACCCTTGAAAATTATTATGCTAAATGGAAGAACTCTACATACATTCATGCCAAGATCAAGGAGGTTTACAGAGGGCACACAAAAGATATTAGAAGGACAAAGTCCAGATTTTGACCATGTCACTATTTTGGCCCTTTTTGACCCCTACCCTAAAAAGGGCTGTAATTTCCACCCGAAGGGATCTTCTGATAAAAAACGTCATTTTTGTCAGTTTGGACTAGATATCTACAACAAAAATCTTCAGTGGCCTACTGGAACATGATATATCACCCCCTGGTTCAACAGCAGGGTTGGGCTCAATTACTTTTTTCTATGACAATTACAGTAATTGTTATCAATTACTTTCGTAAATGTAATATCATTTTGATTGAATTTTTTATCAAAAAGTAATTGTAATTGTAATTGAACATTCTGTCCAGAAAGTAATTGTAATTGAACATTCTTTCCAGAAAGTAACTGTAATTGTAATTACAATTACAATCAATTGTAATTGAAAAAAGTAATTGAACCCAACCCTGCTAATGGGCTAATTGCCATCTACAGCCCATTGAAAGAAAGGCATGTTTAGGCGCTAACAGTTCGCAAAACTGTAACAATAACTTTTTATTCCAATATCGTTCATGAATTATAGACAACCACCAGGGAACTTCATTATAAGCTGGCCAGCTTATAGTTGACTAACATTAATTAATGACAATGACAAATAACACATAACATATCGCAGTTACAACAAATTAGCAAATAACGTCACCTGAGTTTCGCTGAGCCCATTTTAGAGCTCACTGTTAGCTAGAATATTTTTCAACTTTGCTAGCTACCATATGAGGTCACACACTGCTCAATGTTAACTTACACTCAGTTACTGTAAAGATGGGCAGTGATGTTGGTTGATATAGCCAGACTCAACTTCAACATTCATCTTGACCCCAGTGTTATTTCAATGGGGTTGAGGTCAGGACTCTGTGCAGCCACTCATTTTCATCAACCCCAGTTCTCATGGGATTGCACAGTAGACTGTTGCACTGGAACAACAAAGGGCTGCCCCAAACAGCTGAAGCCCAGAAACTCCTGAATTGTATGGAGGATATTTTTGATAAATTAAATAATTAAAATTAGATTGCAAATAGAAGATCAAAATAAATAAAATTAAAAAGATTATTATTTTACTACACTCTAGGACTAATTAGGACATAATTCAACTTAAAAAGAAAAATTGAAAAAGCAAATGTGATATTTTTTTCCCCCTTCACTCAATGTACATTGTACTATATCTGTATTTTTTCTAAGGAGTAATATTCACTGTTGTCCAACTGTTCCAAGTACTGTCAAGCAAATGGACAATATTGGCTTCACACAGTGGGACATGAAAAATCTTATTAGTAATCGATGCCCCATTTACTCTCGTCATTTCTGTCATATCCAGATAAAATCCAGATACAATGTTATACACCTGCATTTCCACTAAGACACATAATGCATCTTTGTTTGCCAGATAAGCAATCTGATTGCATTTGTCCTGATTTTCCCATGTGAGATTCTATGTTGGCTTTCCAGACCAGGAGGAGGTGGATATCCACCAAAATGTTCAATGCTGGTTATAATGAAGGATGACAGTGATACATACAACTGCACCTTGTGCCCTCTGTATAACCATAAGGGTTGAAACCACAGGAGCTTTCTTTTACGTGTTGCTTTACTGTTAGACATACAAACATATATAATTCTACTCTTGTTATTGACTGCAATCATAACGGGAGCAAGATCTAGGAAGTGAGCAGCCCTCTGTGCTACTTACTGATGTAGTCCCGCCAAGAAGCAGTGAAGATTATGTACGTGGCTTGGACACATTCATGTATTTACACCTTTTCAACATATGACCAGTATGTGTCTGAAGCCACCTCCTAATGTACTTTATATTGGTTTGTGGCTGCATTTAAACGGGCTGTGTCAACAGCTGGGCAAACACAGTTTGGTCACCAGAAAAGGCATGAACGCATATGGATGGGCAAAGAGGTGTTCACCGCTTGGAAAAACCTAAAAAATAGACCTGCTTTTATGCTGATGATTCAGCATTTGCGAGCCATATGCATTTATCTTCCTAGCCTTTCTTGAAGGGGTATTTGGGAGAAAGCTGGTTGTCTGTGTATATAAATAACACCAAAGTGAGAGGGATATCCCATATATTCAGTTTTTGACTGTGACTGATAAACAGAACACACTCTCCTGTATTCTGAGGTCAGATTCAATCTAATACCCCTTCTAAGTGTCTAAGTGGGGTTTAAATCAGTTTTAGTTTCTGAAGGTGAGGTTTAGTTAAACCTCGTTCTGAGTGTAATCTAAGAGTGGTTTAACTTTAAACCTAGTGTCTAATTTTAAACCGGAGTTTAATTGCCCCGGAGACATGGTCTGCTTTATGTGCAGTGGAGTGCGGTTTCTGCTATGATTTCTGCATGTGATCTATGTGACCAGCGTTTGCACTATGTCCGCTAAATCATTAAAATCCAAAAGCTGTGAAGGAGTGGTGTCCAATCTCATCTGTGAAGGGACAGTGTAGGTGCAGATCTTTATTACAGCCCAGGACTACAGCAGCTGACTCCACTAATTAAGTGATCGGAGGCTTCAATCAAGACCTTGATAATAAGAGGCATGTGTATTAGTGTTTGGCTGTCACAAAAACCAGCAACGACTCTGGCCCTTTATGGATAAGATTGGACATCCCCGCTGGTGGGCTGATTGGGAAGCAGCCAAAAGCACTTATTTGTAGAATTAGTCAAGGGAAGTGTAGAGATCTTAAGCAACAAAAAGAATGAATAGGAGATCAATTTGACCAAGGCGAGGGAGATGGCCAGCAAGACGTGAGGGAATTGCAAGAGCAGTGGAAGCAACTGAAGATCTGAGGGTTTTAACCCCTTTGTGCAGATGTGTCCTCCCTCAGACATGGAGCTGCAAATTTATGCATGCAGTTACAATATTCTATCACTAGATGGCACACCCAGATTAGTTATTGAATATTCACAAGCAATCCGAGCTCGAACATGTTTTAGAATATGGACGAGTTCACTCCAATACCTCTTTTTCAGGAGTCGCCTGAATTAAACTCCGCATGTAAGCCTGTTGTGCAAATTGCTCAATATACTTGCCCAAAGTATCTATCCAGCAGTTCAAAAAAATGATCTCTTGAGACAGAAAAAATCATCCTCTGTAGCAACCACTTCAGCTACAGTGAGCCAATGGTATCCCATTTAGTGGTGAAAGAAAAATCAGTTTTCTGAAGCAAAAATTCAACATGGTATTGATAATATGTCATTCGACTATCAAGTATAGTCATCACATATGAAAAATGCGTAGTTCCCTACCATGGATTTACGTGTAGACTCCTCCATCGACGAATTCAGCACTCCCTTATATCCTTGTAAGTACTCATGTTGATAGCCAATGACTCAATTATTTACTAAGGCTCATCTGCATAACACACACTTATAGTTCAAGCCCACAAGAAACTTCTGAGGTAATGATGTATTGATTGACTAGTTTTTTATCCAATTCCAAAAAAAAAGAGTTTAAACTTTCCACGGTAACTGAAAGACATTGATCGGACAATAAGAATAGTATACAAAAATGTGCGCAAAAGTAAGGTCGGTTGTATCCTCCTAATGTTGGGCATGGTTGCACAGCTGAAAATGACATGATTTCAAAGAAAAAAAGACATCCAAAACCGGCCTAAAGTGTTTAGTTACATTTGCGGGATTTAAATGAAGTACGGACATGGTCAATGGGAATAATTCCGAATGAAATAGGACTGGAGGGTTCCTTCAACCCGATACATCTGTCTCTGGAGGAGGGATTCAATGAAGAAAGCTTATACTGCTACTCTTTTTGCATTTTGCTCAATGTGGCTTTTTGTTTTAGAATTTATACCATGTTCAATGAAATCAAATGCCAAGGTTTTGGTTTCTTCAAAATGCAAGCAGTTCACACACTTCAATAGACCCCCTGGTGCGTTCATTGCACTATTCTGTTCAATTTGGGATAGAAAATTGCCTGATTATTCCTGATAATGGAATGCCTATTCTGTTAAAATAAGGTATATTTCAGATATTACTGAGTTAGTGAGTTACATTTGTTCCTTATAAGGTGTGGTAAGTGTTTATATAAGGTCGCTAGCTTGGAATTGGGAACTGCTAGCTTTTCATTGCAGGGTGAATGTTCTTGCCGTTAAATAAGCAGTTCCTTTAATGAGTATGTGTGCTGGCTAGTGGGACTCTGAAGAAAAATTGACAAAATTCTAAACTTCATCATGCAGAAAAGGCATGTTTTGTGTTTGGAGAGGTTACTGGTGACCATTGATATCCAACTGCACCTATATTGATAAACTCATGCTAAATTCAACGAGAAAATCATTACTTGATATTGAATTTCATGCGTCAAAAGTTGATTTGCGTTAAATATATGATTATTTTATCATTTGACAGTGCACCATTTTGGGGGATGTTAGTGTTTCGGAAGCCACCTGGAGAGCGTCTTATTTGGCTTCTAGAGAGTTGGTAATTTAGAATTTAATGCTGAGATTAATTATACTTGTAGTCAAGGAGTTTATGATCCCATAAATGTATAGTTTTAACTCCCAGCCATTTTTCAATTCTCAGTATTATTATTGTTTCAATGCTGAATTTTCATGAAGATTTTTATGCCTCGGTGCGCATGTGCAAGCGGGGCAGACGGTAGTTCATGTGTGTCAGTCATTCTGTCTGTTATCGGGATAGCTGCTACGCCAGTCAAAATTAAATTCTAAAATATGGCTCTATGGGTTAAATGCAATGATCTCTTAGTTTTAAATTTGCCAGATTTTTGAGATAGAGCTTTGTTTTCGAGTTATAGCACTATTTGATTACCACGATGGCTGCTGCGAGCGATCAAGACTTTAACGAAGAAAAAGCTCTTCACAGTGGATCGCTTTACAACTTGAGAGTTCGATTTATATCACAGCAATAGTTACTGCTGATGGCAAAACTTGACGAACGGAGCATAATGCCGCCAGTGATTCATGTAGACACACATTGCGCACTGTGTTAAATACAGCACTGCGTGGATTTTCAAACTTACTGCTGTATGAACTTTATAAAACATCACAAATGATTTCTCCCCCCACACAGTAACAGTGTGCAAATGAACAATGCTTTCAGTTATTGCTGGGCTTCACTAAGCCTAACAACCGCAGTCTCGCTAAGCGGTCCTTCGTAGCTGCTTATCAACTCGTTATGTCAACCGGCCACTGGTGGGTAAATACTTGAGAATAGCCATGTTTCCATCCACACGTTCTAATGTGAATTAAGTCATATCGAATAAAAAATGCCTAATGGAAACAGTGAAATTTGACTTGATTTTCAAGATATCAACATTACGTTTATACGGTTGATCTCATTGGATTTTCTTCTTGATCGGTAAAAGGTTTATGCGATAACTGCTGATGGAAACGTTTTATGCGGAATAAATCTGCGACTGCATCGTGACGGTGTTTCGATGCCGTTGTTGCCTTCTGATAATGGTTTGCATGTTGCTAATAGCTGACACATAAGCACTATTACAACTTGTGCAATTATCATCATTTGTTGGGAGACGCGATCCATTATTGCTAACTAGTTAATTTTGTTGCCTACCACACTAATTCTGTTCTGTTCTGTACTTCTGTTCGAAGGTTTTGCGATTCAGTGCGAAAATGAATGGAAACAGCTTCAAAAGTCAGAAATCTATTCGATACACCGGTTTGATCGCATAGCAGCAAGTGACGTCATTACGCACAAGTTTTTATTCGCTTTAATGCTGTTCGGTAGAAATGCATTTTCACCGCCTTTATTTGCATGAATATTTTTGGCGAACTTCGGATAATTCGATTAACAAGTGGATGGAAACATAGCTTATGTCAAGCATAGATGCACAGCTAGGACACTCTGGCATGTTCACACAGAATTTTATAGCTTCATTAAGGGACATACTTGTCACTGCTGAAAGCACCGAGGCATCAGCACCTTCAGTGCTTTCATTTATCTTTGCAGCCCTTTTCCTTTACCAAAATCATGAAAATAAACAGAAATATGGTAACACTTTATTTTGATGGTCCTTGGTAGATGCTCAACAGACAAGAAATAGCATGTTAGCGACATAACGGTTGATGCTCAACAAAGGTTGATTTGTAGACAGATCAATAGTGTGAACAAAAACATCATCATACTATCTACTGACTATCTTAGACATAACCTTAATATTTATGTTGACAATCTACTTTTAAATGTTAAGAGACGCTCAAGAAACTTTCATTAAAGTATCAGTCAACATGTTATTGATATCAGCGGAGCATCTACAAACATAACCCTGTGTATTTACCTGATCATCCATTGACAATTTTTTGATAGTGAGTGTTGCATCATCAAGTACTGACTTCACTGGCAAATACTGATAAATTGCTCACTATGGATGAATGTTGATACAGGCACCACATTTACCTGATTATCTATTCATATTTTGTTGATGGTCAGTTGATTGTTCCCCTGAATGTTCACCTAATCATCTGCTGGAACGTAATTCATAATCAGTTGCACATCTACAGGCGTCACATTGTATATTAACCTGATCATCAGTTGATGAACTGTTGATAGTCTATTGAGCGTCTCCAAGTATTAACCTGATCATCTGCTGATACTCAAGTAAAAGTTTCTTGAGCATCTATTAGCATCATACTGTAGATCGTCAACATAAGGATTAAGGTCGCGTGTAAGACACTTAGTAGACGGTGTGATGATGTGTTTGTTTATAGTATTTGAACTGTCTACAAATCATCCTTTGTTGAAAGTCAACCTTTATGTTGTTGACACGTTATTTCCTGTTTGTTGAGCATCTACAGAGGGACCATCAAAATAAAGTGTTACCAGGAATATGATGTAATTCTAGATGCTACAAGTGTTTTGACTCAGTTGAGCCATCCCCTTCCTCTCTGTGAAGCTGCAATCTTTAATTATGAAGCCTTAAATAAGGTAACACATAAATAGCCAGATTTGGCCTCTGTGCAAAGGTGTTAAAAGGGGTTTTCCTAATAAGCTATGGTGCCACTGGCACAACAACTGCCAATAGCCCTAGAACATCCAAAAGATGAGCCATGTCGGTCACATAAAAGAGTTAAACCAAACGTAAACCATCCTTACACTTAGTTTAAAAACATGTGGAAAGTTAGACCACATTTAGACCAAGGTCCAAGTTAAACCGCACATCAGAAAGTGAATGTTAAAATTTTTTGTCCCAACGGTTTTAAAAGTCTTCTTTAATTGATTCCCTTGTTAGAATCATTACCATTGGCTGTCTCTCAGGTCACCCAGCACTGTATTTTTAGCCGTGAACGAGGCATGGGATTTCTTAAACCAAATTGTGGGACGTGAACATGGCATCGACGAGACAAATAGCCGCATTCTAGCCGTGTTTCTAAACGTAAATACAACGTGAGATGAAGTTTTTGCTTTATTGAATGACTCTGACGATGAGTTTGAATATCCAGAGAGCGGGAGTGACTTGGATCCAAACGATTTTAGCGATTCTGGAGAGGATTAAAACATAAAAACATCAGTTATGGGAAACTTATTATGAGATTTGGTGTTATTTTATTGTTATTTTGAATAACAATCATATTTTGGTAAAAACCCAAAATTAATCCGTCCATGCATCTGGGCCCAAAATTTGCTCATGGGTTAAAAGCCAGGTTTAAATATTGATAGAATTGATTCATAAACTTCACTTAAACCATGCTTAGACCAGGGTTTAAGTTAAACCACACTTAGACCTGACTTCAGAATAGGGGCCACTGGATGTAAAGCAGCCTTGAACAGTGTCTAGAAGAAATAACCCCCCATTTAATAATAGGACAAAGACAACATGAGTAAACACAAAATGCAGCTTTTAAATGATCATTTCATTGATTGAAGGTGCTGTTATTTAAAACCTATATCACCCCTGTGAAAAAATAATTGCCCCCCCACTCCTGGTTGTGTCACCTTTCACTGTAAACTCTGATAGTGTGGTGAACTCAAATGTTTTGAGGAAACCGATTGATTGATTGCATTGTGGAAGGACCTTAAAGAAAATAAAACAAAGTTTTTTTCTTACATGTTTGTGCTGTGAACTCAAGATCATTAAGTTGGCATACTCAATTTTTTTGAGGTAATTGGTTTCCACAATGCATTTGGGTTCACCACACTTGTCAGGGTTTACAGTGTTGGCTGCAACAACTGCAATCAGACGTTTGCAATAACTGACAATGAATCTTGCAGGAAATTTCACCGACTCTTCTTTGAAGAATTGTTTCAATTCAGCCACAATGGAGGGTTTTTGAGAATGAACTGCCTGTTTAAGGTCATGCCACGGCATCTTACTCTGACTCAAGTCAGAACTTTAACTAGGTCTCTCCAAAATTTCACTTCGTTTCTTGTGCGCTATTCAGAGGTGGACTTGCTTGTGTGCATCAAATCATTGTCCTGCAGCATAACCTAGCTGGGCTTGAGCTTTAGGTCTCAAACTGATGGCCAGATATTCACCTTCAGGATTTTCTTTTTTTATAAAATTATTTTTTTGGGAATTTTTCCTTTATTTGACAGTTATACACTGTAGAGAGACAGGAAGGTTGGGGAGAAGAATGGGGGAAAGACACGCAACAAATGACCCCGACCTGGATTCGAACCCAGGTCGCTGCGGGAGGGACACAGCCTTTATGGTACACGTGCTTAGACCGATGATCCACCGGGGCACCCCCTCCTTCAGGATTTTCTGGTAGAGAAGAGAATTCATGGTGCCTTCAATTACGGCAAGTCGCCCCTGTCCAGATGCAAAACAGCCTCAGACCACCACACGACTGTTGGTATAATGTTCTGAGTGTGGAATGCTGTGTTAGCCTTACGCCAGATGTAATGGGACCCATGTCTTCCAAAAAGTTTTGCCTTTGACTCATCAGTCCACAGAATATTATCCCAAAAATCTTGGGGATCATCAAGATGTTTATTTTTTATTTATTTATTTTTTGCAAATGTGAGTCGAGATTTTGTGTTCTTTTTGGTCAGCCATGGTTTTTGCCTTGCAGCTCTCTCATGGATACCATTTTCGCCCAGTCTCATTCTTATTGTGGAATCACAAACCTTAACTGAGGCAAGTGAGCCCTACAGTTATTTAGATGTTAGTTTGTGTTCTTTTGGGATGTACTTTATGAGTCGTCAATGCGCTCTTGGAGGAATTTCGGTTGGCAGGCCACACCAGAGAAGGTTCAAAACTGTTCCAAGTTTTCTTCATTTGTAGATAATGGCTCTCACTATGGTTCGCTGGGGTCTAAGGGCCTTAGAAATTGCTTTGTAACTTTTTCCAGAGTATAGACTTCAAGGACTATTTATCAGCTGTTCTTAAATTCTTTTAGATTGTGGCATCATGTGCTGCTTTTGGCCTACTTCATATTGCCAGACAGGTTATATTTAAGTGATGTTTAGATTCAACAGGGCTGGCAGTACTTACTTCTGGGTGTGTTTTGTGAAATTCAATCCAATTATCAATTAAATGTTTTTAATTGGTTGATTTAGTGACTAAGGGGACAAGTAATTTTTCACATAGGGCTGGATTGCTTTTTTTCCCTTAAAAACTGCATTTTTGCATTTACTTGGGTAATCTGTGTCTTTTTTTTAAATTAGTTTGATAATTGGAAAAAATTTGAGCATGACAAATATGCAAAAACGTAAGAAATCGGGAAAGGGGCAAATACTTTTTCACAGCACAGTAGCAACTTCTGACAGTGGTGTTATCCACAGTAACAGAATTTTTACTCTTGATAACTTTTAGGACATTAGCATATTAAATTTAGAAATGGGGGAAACATACATTATGTAGACAGTCTATGGTTCACTTCAATAGTAATTTATATTCCTCTCTCACGTGCAGGAGCGGGGAAGGCACCAGTGCTGCACTGTGGAAAAGTGTTTTTGTGGTGCCTCGCAGATGTATCATTAGCCATAAAGCAGTAAAGGCACTGATCAGCGGACATCATTCTGAGGTCGTATTCTGGTCTAATTTTCATCTGGATGGCAGACACTAAAATGTGACCTATTTCTAATGTCTTTTTGAGAGCGCCACTGGGACGTCACCATAAAGTCGTCATGTTTTGGTTGAATTGTAATCGTGTTGATTTTATTATGATCGAAGGAAATTATCTCTGGAACTGTGCACTCTGTAACAGATGATTGCTTCTCAATGCTCAAGGTTTGGAGCTCTTCAGTATAACCATTTTGACTGAATGCATGCTTCAGACCCCATCATTTGCAGTTTACTGTGTTTAACAATGAATATAAACTGCTGACTGCCTCAATTAACAAAGTTGATTTTCCTCCATTTTCAGTGATGGACAGCCATCAGTTATTGCCTTCCACTATGCCGTAGAGAGACAATATTTTCACTTTTGGTTTTGTGCATTTATATATGCCTCACATGAGACAACAAAGAAAAACTGTCCATATACTTAACTCAGTTAGTATTTGCTTCACGTATCCTATTAACTAAACACATCCATAACTCTTTCCCCGATATACCGAAAAAGTTCAGCGTATTTGATAAAAATTGTAGCGGTTGGAAGAGCTGCAGCCATTTTAACAACGCATAAGTACAGTTCTCTTACGGCTTCCAAAATTAAAGAGCTTCTCAAGTCATTGCTTTGGAGTAGAACATCCTTCTTCTTCTAATTCCGCATGATTTTATCTCCACATTCTAGGAGGTGTTGACTGAAGGCTTTGAGTGTTTGTTTCCACATCAAAGCTTGTTTGTTTTCTATTATGGCTACACTACATGCAGATTCCTAATATTCCAGCATAGTGACAGCAGGGACTTGGAGCTGAGTGTCTGCACTCCAGCCCAGAGTGGAATACTAAATGCGCAGAGTCATCTTCCTTCAGCTGTTAGGGTTGTACTCGGTGGGAATAACAGGGACTGCAGATGTGGCATCCACTGCTTGGACAGTTGTTTCTAGTTCATCTTCACCAAAAAAAAAAAATGCTGCTGGAAATCCTAAATGCAATATACAGTCAGTTGGAATACCTCTGAAGAAGCCAACGGTAGTGGAATTTCTTCATAGTAAATTTAGAAAGCTATGTCAGACAGAGGTCATTGGCTTCTTGACAAATGGAGCACTACAAAATAATGTGTCTGTGTCGCATGAATTGTTTTTATCGAAACAAATCAGGCAGCAAACAACTTCCCCCTACAACTGCACTTTACTAACCTATAAAATTTTTGGCATAACTTGTCAATTTACTTTAATGATATACACATTTAATAAATGAAATTCGAGCATCTGCATGACAGGCAAAAGTTGTAACTGCTGATGAACAGAATAAGTTTGGATAAGTTTTTTCTCTTGTGCTAACAAGCATCTGACCTTGTCTGTACAGACATCTTCACCATGTCTTTTAATTTTAATTTCTTCCTGTCTGTCTTCCCACTCTGTGTCTGCATGCTGTCAACTATTAACACAGATGAAAACACATTTGCCTGTAAAAATAACTGAAAGGAAGATTGTTATGTTATGTTATGTAATGAATTTCCATGTGTTGTGACTTCATGGTTATGTTGCACTTTTTTATGAAATATTATTTGAACACTTTCCTCTTGGCAAAGTGAAATAATTTACATTCAGCCTGACTTCACATGGCAGAATTTCGCAATGGTAAGATGTAGCAATTGCTCTCTAATGTATGTAATGGTTCCCAGTGGGTCTTCGTCCAATCATGCAAAAAAAGATTTTTAGAATAAGTGATGATACATAAACAAAAAGCCACACCATATTTTGTATACTATTAAATCCAACATTTGAGGGTCTGTGTGTTCAGGCGTCACCTTTAACCTGGGAGAGCATATGGAGTACAGCGAATTACACAATGAAGTGAATTTGTTGGGTTTTTTTTGCTCATATATTTATATTATATTTTTTATAATACCAGTTCACGCATAATGTTGGGACTGTTAGAGGTGATTCATCAGGAATGCTTTATTAATGTTTCTGCTACGTTTAGATCCAGATTAATAGCACAGTATTCTCAGGTTGCTGTACGAAAATAGCAGGTCTGCCTTGTGCAGGGGGAAGTTCTGTACTTACCCATCAGCCCCTGGGACTGCGCAGTAAATCAGACAGGAAATGCACCAGAAACACTTATAAAGTTATTATAATGATAGAGATCTCTGCGGAATCGCTTCCCCGCAAACCAGGCCCCTTTCCTTCTCCTTCTCCCACTGAGCCGTTTGGCAGCGTAAACGCTTAAACTGTTTTCTTGATCTGAAGGGGCTAGAGTTGGGGGGGGAGTGGGAATTGATGACATTAATCGTGTGGTACCTCTCTCTCCCCTCTCATGCCCTTCACCTCAGTTTTCAACAACAGAAAAGATTAAAGAGGGAATGCCCAGGGGTATTGATGCATCTTTCTCAACATATTAATTTTAGCAACATCTCTCTCTCTCTCTCTCTCTCTCTCTCTCTCTCTCTCACTCACACACACACACACACACACAAAGTGAAGGAGACAGTCCATGAATATGTATGTTGGATGACTGAAAAGTGGCATGGGCTCTGTTATAATTTCCTTATGTTTAAATACATACTTACACCAATATTCCATTTCTATTCTGCCAAATCACAAAAGCGGCAATGAAATTGCCAAAAATAACTGAATTGGTGAAGAAGAAGCCTCCAGAGATTTGTCTATTTCGTGAGCCATCATTAGCTGAATAGTGCGAACTGCAGCAAGTGATATGTGTCATTCTGTACTTTTACTGAAATCAGGCCTGAACTTACATAAAATTATGACGAGGCTGTTTATATGTCATTTATTTTACTTTCCTTATATAACATGCTCAGAAGATTTACTGGTCAAAATGAAAATAAATTGCATTGTACTTCTTGAATAGGAAATTCAACAAATTACCTTAGATCCAGTTTTTAAATCTTTAGTTTAAACACTAAATTTGAGAATTAACCTTGAATCTACTGAAGGACATCATAATGTACTGTAAAGATTCCTTTGGCACAACCATGGAAATCTCGCAATCTTTTTGTCATATATTTTTCTCATTTTGACTAAACCAGAAGGCAACATTTTGGTCGCATAAAATATTTTAAAGAAATTCCTATGGTAATAATGCCAAAAACTATGTTAAATCTTGAATAATAGGTTGTGCCACTGCTGGTTTAAATAACACTGGCCCTCGCCCAAGATTGAAAGTTTAAAATTGACTGAATTCTGTCATGGTTTGGTCCCGCCGGATGCAACCTGCAATCCGGCGGGCACTGGGACCATGTACCCAAAAGCAAAGAAAGGGACCCACTCACACAGGCTGATACCAAAATAGAAAAACATTTAATAAACATACTTTTAAAAATAACAAAACAGGGGAGCAGCAGCACCACACAGCAGGGATAAAAACCAGAATGCAGCTGCAATTGCCAACTGGCAATGCAGCTCTTAAATATCAACTTCACCTCCACTTCAACGAGCAACAGGTGTGGCTCGTCGAAGTGGAGGCGAAGACAGCCGGAGGGGGAGGGGCTGCAAGGCAGAACCCTTACAGAATTCATTGGCAGAAACACACCTGTTTTTCTTTGTATTTTGAATAAAGGTGCAGTCATTAGAATCCTAAGGCTCATTTCATGTAACTTGTGATGTAAAAACTGCAATTTATTTCCCTAATTCGAATTGAAGAATTTCACAAAGAAATTGCAATCAGAAGCCCAACCACTAGTCATAAACATAGTCAAACTATATATGGAAATCGGTAAATCCGCCATTGTTCTCATCTGCTGCAGAATCACTGTTTTTGTTCATTTTTGAAAGAAATGGATAATTTTGTTCACCAAGGTGAATAATATTGTTTAAAATACAACACATTCTCATCCCGACTTGTCATATAAAGATGCTACCTGACCAAACGTGGGTTGAATTTGTGCAGCGGCACCGCATTGATTTCGGCAAGCAAATGTAAGTGAAATGACTCAAAGCTGAACCACACTGAGATTGCAGTCAATTACACAGACATCACATCATATCATCTGACATATTCAATTGAGTACACTACAATGACAAGATATTTAATGTTCAAACTGGTAAACTTTATTGTTATTTTGGAAGTATTCACTCATTTTGAGTTTGATGCCCGCAACACGTTCCAAAAAGCTAGGACAGGGGCATGTTTACCACTGTGTTGCATCATCTTTCCTTTCAACAACACTCAATAAGCATCTGGGAACTGAGGACACTAATTGTAGAAGCTTTGTAGGTGGAATTCTTTGTCATTCTTGCTTGATGTACGACCTCAGTTGCTCAACAGTCCGCTGTTGTATTTTTTGCCCTTCATAATGCGCCAGACATTTTCAATGGGAGACAGGTCTGGACTGTAGGCAGGCCAGTCTATTAGCCCGCTCTCTTTTGCTACGAAGCCATGCTGTTGTAACACGTGCAGAATGTAGCTTGGCATTGTCTTGCTGAAATAAGCAGGTACGTCCCTGAAAAAGATGTTGCTTGGATGGCAGCTCCAAAACCTGTATGTACCTTTCAGCATTAATGATGCCTTCACAGATATGCAAGTTACCCATGCCATGGGCACTAACACTTCCCCATACCATCACAGATGCTGGCTTTTGAACTTTGCACAGATAACAATCTGGATGGTCCTTTTCCTCTTGAGCCCGGAGGACATGACATCCATGATTTCCAAAAACAATTTGAAATGTGGACTCGTCAGACCACAACAAACTTTTCGTCAATCCATCTCAGATTAGCTTGGGCTCAGAGAAGCCGATGGCATTTCTGGGTGTTGTTGATATATGGCTTTCGCTTTGCATGCTGGAAATTTTAACTTGCACTTGTAGTTGTAGTGATGAACTGTGTTAACTGACAATGGTTTTCTGAAGTGTTCCTGAGCCCACATGGTAATATCCTTTACAGAATGATGTCGGTTTTTAATGCAGTGCCGCCTGAGGGACCGACGGTCAGGGGCATTCAATGTTGGTTTTCAGCCTTGCTGCTTACTTGTAGAGATTTCTCTGGATTCCCTGAATCTTTTGATGATATTATGGACTGTAGATGGTGAAATCCCTAAATTTCTTGCAATTGCACGTTGAGAAATGTTGTTCTTAAACTCTTGGACTATTTGCTCACGCAGTTGTTCACAAAGTGGTGAACCTCGCCCCATCCTTGCTTGTGAACAACTGAGCCTTTGAGGGATGCTCCTTTTACACCTAATCATGACACTCACCTGTTTCCAATTAACTTGGTTCACCTGTGGAATGTTCCAAACAGGTGTTTTTTGAGCATTCCTCAACTTTTGCAGTCTTTTGTTGCCTCCATCCCAGCTTTTTTGGAACGTGTTGCAGGCATCAAATTCAAAATGAGTGAATATTTCCAAAGAAACAACAAAGTTTATCAGTTTGAACATTAAATATCTAGTCTTTGTTGTGTACTCCAATGAATATAGGTTGAAAAGGATTTGCAAATCATTGTATTCTGCTTTTATTCACGTTTTACACAACGTCCCAACTTCATTGGAATTTCAGCATATTTTGACAAATCTGAACAATGCTATACAATTGAATCCAAGGGAATGAACAGTCACGCTGTGGGTTGTGATGACACAATTTTAAATACATTTTATTTTGCTATCATATGTGCATCATAAAATGGCTTACGCAGATTTTTCAAAATAAACACTTTTTACAACTTTGATTCTTGCAACATTTTACAAAACCAATGGGACAGTAAAGTATTTACGACTTGGTTATGTCGTCATTCCATTTCACAACACGTTATAAAGATTTGGGACTGAAGACGCTAAGTGATCAAGTGTTTCAGGAGTAATTTTGTACCATTCTTACTGCAAACAAGATTGAAAGTGTGCAACATTGCAGGGCATTTGTCGTCACATTTTGTGTTTCAAAATGTGTTACACTTTCTGCTTTGGGGACAAGTCAGGACTGTGGGCAGGCCAGCCAAGCACCAGCTCCCTCTTATGCAGCCATGCCATTGTAATACGTGTAGAATGCAGTTTTACTTTGTCTTGTTGAAATATGCTTGAGCGTCCCTGGAAAAGATGTTATCTTGAAGGCAGCATATGATGCTCCAAAATTTTAGAATACTTTTCGTCATTAATGCTGCCCTCACAGAAGTGCAAGTTAGCCTTGTCAAAGGCTCTGACACAACCCTATGCCATGACAGGACATGGCTTTTGGACAAGTTGCTCGTAAAAGTTTAGATGGTCCTTTTCTTTTTTTGGTCTCACATGGCATACCTTTGTTCCAGAAAAGACCTGAAGTATTGATTTGTCTGACCACAATACATGTTTGTCCTGTGTGAGGATCCATTTTAGATGCCTCAGAGCCCAAAGAAGTCAACTGCACTTTCAAAACACTGATAACAAAAGGGCTCATTTTTGCACAGTAAAGTTTTAACTGAAAACTTTGGCTGTTACTATGTATTTTGGTAGTTGACAAAGATTTGCCCAAGTACTCCTGAGCCCTTATGGTAAAATCACTAACAGATAATTGACAGTTTTTGATGTAGTGCCATCAGAGTGATCATAGGCAAGCTTCATCTTAATGCACAGAGTTTCTTGTTTCTTGAATCTTGTAATTATGTTATGTATTGAAAAAGGTGAAATATCCAAATCCCTTCCTATCTTTTTTGCAGGAACAATGTTTTAATTGTTTTTTTTTCCATTGTTGAACATTTTTTCATGCCTTTGTGGGCAAACTGACAATACTCAGCCAGTCATTGCTCCTGAAGGACAAGGCCTTTCCAGGACACTACTTTTGTACCAAATTTTGATCGCAATCTCCCGCTGACATCAGTTGTTTCAAATGACATTATTTTTCAAATAAATTCTTTTTTTACCTCATACTAGCCATAAATTACCCCTGTCCCAACTTTTTGAGGAATGTGTTGCAGGCTTGAATGGCTGGAATGGATGTATATTTACAAATAAAATGCAGGTGACCAGACAAAACATTTAAAGTCTTCATTTGAAATACAAGTAAAATTTAGAAACCACTGCCCCTTTTTTTTTGTGCATTTTCCACACTGTCCCAGCTTTCTTCAGGCTGGAGTTGTGATCACATTAGGGTTTTCTACTGATGGATTAACTAAAAATGATTAATTGGGAAAAGCTAACACTGGAGTGGTGGCTGCTGAAATGGGCCTTTATTTTGCTTCTGTTGATATTCGATTAAAATCAGCCACCTCCAGCTATAACAGTCAACTTCAACATTAACAATGTTAAGACAGTATGTCTGATCATTTTAATGCAATTTTAATTTAAAACAATGGTGCTTTTCTTCGAAGGACAAGTATATTTTTCAGTGATTCCAAATTTAAGTACGGTACTATGTCCTGTATTTTCTGCATTCTTTCAATTAACTTTTTCAAGTTGAAAAATTAAAGCTGGTTAATAGTTGCATATAAGTTTTGAAGAAAAAAACTTCAATCTTGCCCTCATATTAATCTTTGTGAAACAATCTTTGAAATTATGATTTACTTCAGGGAACTAAGGTTGATTAAAAATCTCCTAAAAATGTTCTTGGACTAAATGCACTGTTGATTAAAAAGCCCAG
Organism: Gymnothorax javanicus; assembly: GCA_029692085.1. Lineage (NCBI taxonomy): Eukaryota > Metazoa > Chordata > Actinopteri > Anguilliformes > Muraenidae > Gymnothorax > Gymnothorax javanicus. The sequence goes on from CM056193.1 coordinate 145,787,277, forward strand.
TGAGAACATAATCAAAGACTCATTATTATCATTTTAGAAAGTAGCATGTACAAGATTTGTTTGTCAACTTGAAAGATAATGTATTTAAAGGGTAAGAAATATATGAATAGCAGAAGAACATTTGCTTAAACATAACAGCCTCAATGGGCAATAATGTCTATTTCTAAGAAACTGAAGTGTATATTTGTTGAAATATTATTGATTGTTTGGATGATATTGGTTTGTGTGTGAGCTTGGTGTCTTGAATTTTTTGTTATAAGATTGATAATAGACTGGAGTAATTTCCTGTCAGTGACAATGGGGACTTACAGCTAACCTTCATCTTATACAAAAAAAGGACTGACGGAAATGTGAATGTTCTGAATCTGAGCAGCCTGTTTTTGATCATACAGAAATCTAGAGATATTTAGTTATGTAACTTGAGCCATTTTTTGTGGAGACCCAATTGACATTTACAGGACTTATCTCAAGGATATTAATCCGGTTTCACATTTGGTCAGAGAGGCTGTAGTACCATACTCGCCTTACTGAGCAGAACTGGAATGTGCTCAGTGCGTAATTCTTGCATGGTCCCTGCGGTTTCTAGTCCAGTACAGTGTACACCCAGCAACTTCATACTCCATACCTTTTCATACTGTAGTGCTTTGTCATTCCTGCAAATGCAGGCTACAAAGTAAAAATTATTTTACTGAGCTCCAGCAACACATTCTACTGGCATTTCAAACTTCTTACATAACTATTTATGATTTGCTGATGATGCAGTACAAAAGTTTGAACCATAATGCATTAAAGGTATAATCAGCTGTCATAGACAGTGCTTGAGGGAGTTGTATTATCAAAATAAACAAAAACACCCAGTTGTATTTGCCGTATATAGCAGGCTTGCAAATATACAAATTAATTATGTATTAAATGCGTCTAAAAAAAGCCACAGTGAGACATGACAGATGACTCATGATAATTAGCATTGACAGGGAGCACCCATATTTTAAAAGTCAGAAGTAAAGTCATAAATGAGTTTAGTAAACTGTTCTACACGGTGGTGTTCAAGATTTAACATGATTGGTATTGAATGAGGACATAGCATTGTGTGGGATATTACCATGTCATTTTAATTTTTTCTAGGCACGTTTTGAGCAGCCCATGCCTAGATCTCATAAGCGGTATTCTTCATCCCTCACAATAATTTTGCAATCAACATTTTTCCTTGGCATTGGGTGAATTCCAGGCATGTTTTACTAACTTCCTTCTTATAATTCTTGATGAGCAGCAGAGTTTTCCAAGACTTCCCAAACAAGCATGAGTATATTTGCATGTTACTGCTGAGGTAACTTCATTGTTTTTGAACCAAAACATGAGTTTATACCATTATTTTTCAATTATTGTTCATCAGATGTGTATCATGTTTGACCTACTGCCTCTGCCTTGTCATCTGACCTTCATTGACTGTCTATGTTAATCTCTTCTTCCTCATTCACTGGCATATCTTGAATGCTCTTCCTGAAGTCCAAATGAATGGCTCACAATGTGACTCACAAGCCACTGTTAGCAAGCATGGAAACTATAGGCTAAGAAGGTTGCGCAGAATGAACAATGAATAACCTGACTTAATCTAGTTTGACATACTATAACATTTATTTGTAAAGAAGTTGCTGTTATTGGCCCTTTCTGGGAGACACCATTTAATGGGTGAAAAATAAATTGCTAAGACTGTTGACGTCTATCTTATCAAAATTTTGCTTTGAAATTTAAACGATGTTGCTTGTTCTCCCCTCAAACAATTCATTAGGACATTTTACTGCCAACACAGAATCACCAGCTGCATAATATCAAAATGGTACTAAACTGGTGACAGTGAAATTATTTCTCATGATTTTTCCGTGGGCAGATACTGGTTTTATGGCACATCATATGCATCTACTGCTGCTTTCAGTATTCTGGCTACAAATGAGACGAGGTTAAAATAGGAACAGTCTGCTTTGGGAACACCTCAACCAGCCAGGGCTTTGGTTCATTCCAAGCCGAATCGGTATTTTAAGATTTTCAGTTTGCATTCCACCTTGAAGTGCAAATTAATTGAATTTTCTCAAATAAAAAGTAATCTGGTATACATTTGACCAAACAGTTCATTAACAGTATCCTGCCACTTAAATTCCCAGAAGTTGCCGCTTTTTCTCTATAATGAGCCTTTTATTGAGGTCTGAGCGGAGATTTCTGAGGAAAAAATGACCCAAATTTGCCAATTGATGTTACAGAAGGTGTTCCAAATGTGGAAGTCACGCTGAAAACAATAGGAAAACAAGATGTTGTCAAAGAATTTTATGTCCATAAATTAATGAAAACTAATATTTTTCTCATCACAGGGGGAACTTGACAACTTGACAATCAGCCTGTAAGCATGGTGCACTGAAACTAGACACTTCTTACTAAGAGTTTTATTCAGTTATGACGAGAAAGGTGTCAGAAAATAGGTGCGTTATTATGGAACCCACCCATGTTCTTTCAAAGACATGCCCTCCAGTGCGTTCAAGCGCTAGGATTGACCAGCTTTTCAAGTGCTAGGATTCCAATACTAAAGGTAAATGCTGGCTAATCCTGGTGCTTGGATGACTGGCCAATCCTAACACTTAAATGCTCCGGAGGGTCGAGTCTTTGCAAGAACGTACGTCGGCTCCATAATAACGCAAAATAGGTAGCCTATGTATTGTACATGATGACAACATGCGGCTTTCATTTCACAGTGCACACTCAACAAACAACACGGCCTATGCACTTCAACTGAGGCCCTGTTTGCACATCTCGCCGGCACGCATGCTAAAGCTTTTCACTATTAAAGTATTATATTTCACGTGAAACAGTTGTTGTAGAGACTTAAATTTATTCATTTAACGGCATAAGCCGTTAGCATGCTAGCTAGCGAATTACTGTATTCATCCCATTGGCTTAAACAGACCAGAAACTTACGTTTTTTTCATTTTCAAATTGCAGCTTTTCGTCTCACCCTGTTTTCGCTATCATGGCCGAAGTTTCGATTTTACTCACAGTCTCATGGTGGAAGATGGATTTAGTTGCGTTTTAGTTTTTTTTTTTTGCATAAAATACTCTCTAAACGCATTTTAGGATGGGCTCATTAAGCCATTTGGCTCATTGGCCTATTAACAGGCATTTCTGAGATCAGAATAGATGAGGATAGTTCGGGATTGGAGCAGATTGGGCTCGGCTTATTAACCGATGGCTTATTAAGTAGCAATTTCAGTAATTACTGATTAATTAATTAATTACACAGTGATATCCAGACTTTTCTTGTTACTCGGGATCTGGCTGATAAAAGCAGTCATCAGTGAAGTGTTCAGAGCAGATCACTGATCCTGATCCGGGCTCAGTGAAATCTGCTCGTTTCCTCTTCACAAAATCCACCCATGCCTTTTGAATTGTGGGGTTTTTTGGAAATTCATGCACCATGATAACTCTGCTTGTATCGCCTTATTGTTGCAGCTGTGAACAAGGCAGATATTCGGAATTTTACTAAAGGAATAATCCACAATTACGAATCACTGAGTCCAATGACATGAGCAATGTGTTCTCTGCCGCTGACAAGATACCTTCCGTGATGTCATCACCGAAGATAACTGATTCTTTCTGAGATGATCTCGATTTGCAGTGACTAAAATGCAAATAAATTTGTAATGGCTGATTATATCAGAGAGAGGTTTTTGATATCACAGCCAGGAAAATCACAAGTCCGCACAATTTTTTCTGTATTTTCTTGTCTGACAAGAATGTGTGTAGCTCTCTCAGGTCGCGGCAGTTGACATCCAAATGTGCTACCTTCGAAATAGGTGATGGCAGGCGCGCAGTGATACCTAGGGAGAATAAAATAGTGCCAAGTGATTGTGAAGTGTGAGTTATTCACTGACCATGGTTTTGCGACAGAAATATATTACTCTTTAAAACACATGTTGTTTGGGAGGCAAAACTTTTTAGTTTTGCGACCCCAGCAAACTAGCCGCAACTACATACTTCAAAACTTTGGGAGGTCAGAAATCCACTCACAGTGTCATTACCAATTAAAGAGAAAAGTCCACAAAATCCAATGATATAAGCCATATCATTTTAAACTGACACCACTCTCAAAGAACAGCAACTTTACATTCTATAGTGATGAGCAAAAATGTTTTCTTACCTTTGATATTTTGTAGTAAAAAACTGTATTCGAGGGTGAATCTCCATTGGCTATTGTTAGCTCAATGTGTCTGTGTTATATTGAGACTAGATCTTCCAGTCTCCGTGCATGTTTTTTTCCAGGGCACTGCTTCCAATGAGATCAGGCCCTGAGCTTTCCGTTTGCATGCAATGTATTTTCCTCTCTGTGATCTGCTTGTGATGCTGTCAGTTTGACTTCAGACGCTGTCGGGTGGCCATTTGATTCCATGGGCTCTGACATTTCTAACGAGCCCAGAACCACCTTAATCACACAAACCTAGCCTGAGATAGAGCCTTGCGTTCCCGGTGCGTCTGAGAGTCCATGCACCATTCCACACATGTACTCAAAGAGCGCGACAATATAATTGCTTAATTGGTTTGCTTTTAGTATTTTCACTATAATTAACCGCTGAATATTCAACGGTCATTTTCTGACAGAGAATCCTTGCGTCACAATGCACAAATACTAAGAGAGCGCCGCTATACTAGTGCTAAATCGGGGCAAGTGGCATTTTTTGTTGACTCGCTCTTCACATTAGTAATGGGACATGCAGAGAACAGTCCATTGAGCCAGTGTAGTGGCTAAGGCGGAGCGCTAGAACACGGGAGACCCGGGTTCAATTCTTGATGACAGTTGTGACCTATTAGAGCTATGGACGCATTGTTTTTATACAAATTATGCTGGGGTGTTTGTTCTTTTTACTTTATCTTTGTACAGTTGTATTTATAATTTTATTTATTTGCTTGTTTTAAAAAATAAATAAATCTGCTCCAGTGGAGTCAAGCTGCATTTCCTTTGTATGTATTTTCTTTGAATGGTAAAATGTAAACAACACTGGCAGAAATGAAAAAATAATAAATACAGTTAAATTTTTTTTTTTTAAATGGTTGTTTTTAGATGTAATGTATGCCTGAAGTGAGATAGGTGAAATTAAATGAGTTTTACAGTTTGGTACCTGAGAAATCTGAAATGGCACACAGTGTCCAAAAAGGTGCCCTACTGCTAATTTGGAGATGCCAACAAGACATTCCTGAACTAAAACCTCTCTAATTCTGCTCTGATTTACTTGGTTAGAATAATCTTTGGCACAGATGATGGTGAGATTCTGTGATGTAATTTTTTGAGGTCTCAGACTGCAATTTAATCATTTCAAAAAGGTAAAAATTCAAATTTAGGCAGAAATGAGATCTTTAATTCATGCTGTGTTCCATCTTCATTTACTCTGACTCAGTGACATACAGTATATACTGATTTTTTCACTGACGGAAATGTTCAAGGTGCTACCTTTATTATGATACCAAATGGACCAAGTAATTGCCGAGATATACTCATTTTATTTTGGGCATGTCACTTTCGAGCCAGAGGCTCAGGGCTTAAGAGGATAATTTAACCATTATTTCAAATATTTGTTTCTGTTTCAGAACATTAACAAATATAAAGTTTCTGGTTTTTTTCCAAGAAAAATATCTATTGTTTCTGGTTTTTATTCCTTGAACCAATTTGAAGCCTAACAACCAGCCCTTAACGTGAAAAATATTTTATTTCATGAATATTATATTGCATCCTGATATGAATATTCAGCATAAAGTATGTGTATCATCATTACATGGCAGGTTTTCCTCTCATTGCCATGACTAAGCTTTAGGTGAAGCAAGTAGTTTAGGTAACCAGCCAGACCCACTCTTGTCCCTGAGGATACCTAGATGGAAGATTGTTCGTTCCTGTGGGGGTTAGGGCAAAATTCCTTGCTTGGGCTCCATTGCTCTGTCATCCAGGCGTCAGACGCACTCTGTACTTGGTCTGCTGCTAGTTCTGATGGCCTGCCGTCAACCAAGACACCTGAGAGTTCATTGCTGCCTGCAGTTTCTGGGCCATCTTTAAAACCTCCGACCAGCCCCCTAGTGGGCTACTACAGCCTTGGAAGGTTTTTTTTTTGTCAGCCAGGGGCTTGCATGGACATTTACTTTGTCACTGGCCTGCCAGAGTCCAACGGTCACATGGTGGTTCTTACCACTGTTGGCTGATTCTCCACGGTAGCCCATTAGTCCCACTGGCAAAGCTGCCCACAGCCAAGGAAACTGCTGTACTGTTCCTCCAGCATATTGATCGCCTTTTTGGTATCCCCCAAGATATTGTCTCAGACCATGGTCCTTAATTCACCTGTCAGTTCTAGAAGGCCTCCTGCCCCATGGTGGGAGCCACTCTGTGCCTCTTGTCTGGCTTTTACCTGGAGACCAATGGCCAGACTGAGAGGCTGAACCAGGAATTAGGGAAATGCCTGTATGACCTGACTGAGGAAACTTCAAAGTGGTTTTGCCTTCTTCCCTGGGTGGAATATGTCCATAACTCCCTGCAGGTGGCTGGTGTCTGGATATCTCCATTTGAGTGCTGCCAGGCCTACCAACCCCCGCAGTTTCCCACAAAGGAGAAAGAGTAGGATGACGTTTCTGCCAGGGATAAAAAGGGGGCAGACTCTTCTGCTGAAAAAGATCATGGCCTTCCACAACCAGCGCAACCACTGACACCATCCCACACTCAAGTACCAAGTGAGCCCGTGGGTTTAGCTTGTGACCAGAGACATTGCTGTCCAAGCTGATCACAAGAAGCTTGACCCCCGGTTCATTGGATCCTTACCGATTTTCCGGGTGATATTTGTCTTTTCCTTCCTCCTACACCACGTCCATCCTGTGTTCCCATTTTGTTGTCTTGCTTAAGCCTTCCTCCCTGTCCCCCACCTCCCCCCCAACTGACTGACTGAGGTCCTGCTTACTCCACGTGTCGCATCCTGCATGTCCAGTGCAGGGGTCATGGCTGCAAGTTTTTGACGGATTAGGAGGGGTAAGGACTGGAATAATTTTTCTGGGTTCCTGAGCACCATATTCTGGACCCCTCACTGATACAGATGTTCCTCTGCCAGCATCCGGGATTAGTCTGTGAGGGGGAAGGGGCCTGCCACACACTGGCTGTCTGTCAGTTTCGGTTTTTTTTTTAATTGTTTCTCATTATTGAATTATCGTCTGGTTGCTTTACCCCTCTCTCTGCAGGGCTATAAATTTACTTTTTTGCTTGGTTGCACTGCGCTCCTAAGTTCAAAAAGTTAGGAGCGAGAACCAAAATTTAGGAGCGCACGCACCAAAATCTAAGAAGCACCAATATATATTTTTTTAATGTTTAAAAAACTACGATGTAACACTTCACATTAACAATACAACTGTCTCTGACAAATTAAAGTTATTAAACAATATGACAGTCTTGAGTTCATTGATTAACAAAAGTTTCCACTACATTGGATTTATGCCATATCCTGAGGCCAGATTTAAAATTGCGTCTCCTGGCTCTCTGCCTGTCTTCCATCCATCTCTTCACTGCCTGTGAGGCATCAAATATGTCCAAAGGAGGACAATCCACACTGATCCGAATCAAATCTTCAAGTGTGTTAGGCTTAAATGCAGATCAGACGTTAAGTCGTTGTTCTCTCCTTAATATTGTAATATGAATCAGTCTACAGAGGTAACTTAGTTATTTGTTAGCTTATTATAACAGAAGCATATTTGTGTACTTTTATTTTAAGATATGTGCCGCACGCCATTGTTTTCTAATTTTTGCATTTTAATAACCCCTTTGCGCAGAATACAAAATTTAGCCAATTTTTCCTGTTGTGCTTGTACCTATTTAAGCTTTATAACTCAGTATTTGCGTCACAGAGATTTTTGAAAATTATTCCAGTAAAGCTCGAAATTTGGAAATTCAATTACAGAATTGTTTAGGAATTACGTTTTGGAATTTACGGACGCCGGCGTCTATGTCTGCGCAAAGGGGTGGAAAACCCAGTGTGTACATCATGCAAATATATAAACGCTCACAGATCGAAAGATGCGCAAAAAAAAAATTGTTTTTATGATTTTTGCAGATAGGCTACTTAAGATATGAGCGAAGAAACCGAGACAAGGATTTTAGGTCTGCGCAAACGCAGAACTGCGAGGAAGCATATTTTGATAGGTTACAAAAATTGACAGAACACCGGACCTACTCGTTGACGCACATTTGTCACAGAATTTTCTGTGTTTTGCGCTTTCTCGATGTATAGATGGACTTTCACATTTAAAGTAGCTAACGCGCTGTTACCTGCGAGATGCGGGCCATATTAACTTTACAATGAACACAGTGCATTTCACCTTTAAACCTCAGCCATTCAAACTTTTGAAGCCACTCTTTGTGAAAATAAAGAACTCTTTTCACCGCCGGTTCGTCTGAATCACCGTTGCACTTATTGTCATGATTCTCCGTTTCAGTAACTTTTGTTACCGACTTGTTTTTTTATGTTAACGGTACCAAAAAAGTATCCTATTGTTCTTTGTTTCATTTTCCGTCTAAATTTTGTCTATAGTTACAATAGAAACTCTAAGTACCGCGAAATTGAGTGATTACGGCTAATATTAACCACTCTAGAATCAGTACTGAGGTTTAGGACGTCAAGCTCCCCTTAGATTGCTCAGAATGGTTACTGTCCACTCAAGGGAACACACTGGGTGCGCTCCATTCTTATACCGGTATGCCCGCCTGTGGTATGCCCAGATGCATGCACTGCTCCGACACATACGCCCATATCTACTCAAGCTGCAGCAGCAGTCTGCATGCCTACGAACTACCAAATGTACGGGAAAAGAGGCGTTTAATTGGGGGGAAAAGCAGTCGCACAGGTGCGACTATTTTAATTCAAAGGTCGCACAGTGTTAATTTTGGTCGCATGGGTCGCAATTTCGAGCCCTGCTCTGTACATTCCACACGCTTTTACTCTCACCTGTTCCGTGCAGCTTATCATTGCCTCCCTACATTTAAGTGGCTGTGTTTGTCTTCTACTTTGCCAGATTGTAAGACATTCCATTGTGTATTGAGCAACTCTCCAACAGTTCTCTCAGTGTTTTTTTTCCTATTTCCATTTCCTTCATATGCACTCTGCTCATGTTAGCTGCTTCCCTCACTGTCTGTCTTCCATATCAGAATCATGATTCCTCTTCCCTGTGTCTTCTGCTCCTCACAGATTGACCGGTGAGAATCAGCTCTGGACTGGACCTTTGACCTCGCCCAACCCAGTCGTCTGAACACTTCACTGCTGTCTGACCTTTGTTTGCTCACTGACCATGTCTAGCCTTCCCTCTCTTGCTCCATCTGCAATTTTTCAACCATGGGCTGTCATTCCTTCTAAAAAGACATATCCTCATGTCAACTTAATCCTGCTGTTGGCTGTTTGTTACGATGTCAAACTAACCATAGGCTATAGAACTAACACGGAGGAAATGTTTTCCAAAGCAGAATGAAATGAATGAACAGAATTTCTTATACTTTCCGGTAATATAGAATCAAAAGTTACCAATAGCAAATTACTGTGGATAACTTCAAAGCTGACTGGTATTCTTGGACATCAATTGCATTTTGGTAAATTAACATTGTGCCACTACTATCGAATGAAGGATCGTCACATAAACATGGTTGCTTTGTTTTTTCTCCCGGCTTTTTTGCAGTTTTCCAATGTTATAGTTTTCTTTCATATGTCTCTCCCTTCGTCTTAAAATCTGTTTTGCCTCCCTGCCCAAAGGGAATTAATTTATCCCCTGAAGTAATTTGATGCTGGATATACAGTACATGCATTCAATAACAAAAAGAAAATATGAAAAAAGAGAAAAAGAGAAACTGAAACACATAAACAGCAATCAACCAAAATTCATGCAATAATAGAAGAGTGTGGTATGGTCATTTTTGGGATGACACAATTTTTCAGATTACTTTCAAGTTAATGATGATATCATCAGATATTACATAGTGCAGGTAATCATGCGACAAAGTGGTACTAACTATGAAGCAGAAAATCAGCAGAAACGCACTACACAGACATAGCAAGTTTGCTGGCTAGCTGCATGCTTTTTTTTTTTTTTTTTTTTTACTGTTTTTGAACTCATCATCTGTAAATGGGAATTTACTTGTGGAAATGTAGTCTTTGTGACAATGCAATTGAAGTAATAAAAATGAATTTAAAAAAATCAATACTGAAAAATACTATCTAGATATAGGAAATACAACCTGGCAATGTGGACTGCAAATGAGAGAGCTATTTGAAAAGGTAGAAGCAGACTGGTTACATTATGTTCTTAACAATTGCCTTTATCAGTCCGATTTGCCTTAGCTTCATTAATTCTCACTTCAAATACAATAAATGTTATCCTAGCTATTCAGTCCTGTCATTAAGAGGGTAAACAGTGCAATGATAATGGTTATAAAAAGACAGGGAATTACAAATATTCCAATAATTGCGTCATTGATTATTCTTTAACATTTCACTTCCATTTCTAATTGGTCCCCATTTGTCGATATACTGTTAAGGCAAAAAAAGAGTAATTAATTAAACATGAAAGTAACACCTCTCTGAGTGTTTGAGAATACAGATGTAACACATTATTTTCTCTCCCAAATCCTGCACTTCCATCAGATTTGTTCAACTCTTTATCACGTTAATTAGCACCTCAATTCTGTCCCCTTCGCAAATAAGGGGTAGGTGAGGAGGTGTGGGATTTGATGACTTAAAATGCATAGAGCTAACTTGTTATTCATTCATACACAGCTGTTGCTTCCATTGAACTGCTTTAGCAGGTTTTAATACAGTATGGTTGCATACACTCCCTAGCTGCACTGCAGGCGCCTTATGAAACTTTTATTCTTTGGATTACTGTTTGGGCCCACTTAAATAGCCAATGGACCTAAAAGTTGTTTGTATTCTGATTTAATTGATAGGCATAACATTCTTGAATACGGCAGTTGGAGAAAGTAATGCAGGAACAGGATAATAAACCATTTTTAACTGACTGATCCGCTACATCCCCTTATACCTTTAACTAAGGTACAAGGACGTCAAATCAGCTCCCAGCAGAAAACAAATTGCTGGCAGCTCTTGCTAGTTTTCACTTCAAACCACTCCCAAGAGTTTTAATTGGTCTATTTTAACTGAGCGGAAGACATTAATATCTTTGCAAGCCCCAGCATAATCCAGAATCAAAACATATGTGGGACAAATGACCAAAAAGCAGAATAAAGAACAAAAAAACTGCTATCTCCACAAATGAAAATCTGAAAAAACTGCATTTTATTGCATTGAGTTCTGCTTATGTGCAAACGCTTAAGAAGTAAATAGGCGCTTTTGCCCATACTTCCGTTAATTTTGTTAACAATATAAACACATTCCAAATTGCTCAATATCAGCGTCCAATTGCAGACCCTTCCTTTATAATAAGGTGTCCCCTACATACGATGTTCGAGACCCCATAACTCGAAACACACACACGCTCACGCACACACACACACACACACACACACACACACACACACACAGATAAAAACTCAAACACCGACACTCCCTCACACACCTCCCAACCTGCCTGCATGCAGATTTAATTTATTTGGGGTTTTATAAAAGTCTTAACAACAGGCATCTATAGCAGATGCGGATCGTTTCTCTGAACTCAGGGCCAGAAATGAAGTCTTCAGCCCTAAAGTCCAATTGAATTCATTATTTTTTATGCAAGTGTTGATACAGTCAAAAATAATTCAATGCCTTGGAACTCAGATTCTCAACAAAAATGATAACTCCACAACACAACCAGATGTATATGTTTTAGTTGCCAAAATCATATTTAAACATAAGTCTGAAAATAAATCCTTGGCAGGTGAGAGGAGAAACCACACACACGCACGCGCACACACACACACACAGCAAGAGGTATGAAATTGTAGTTAGGTAATGAAGCGGTGTATTTGAATTGTTATGTGACAGTCTGTTTTGGTCACTGTATAAGTGGAACCATTGTAATGAGTGTTTGCAGCTGAGTGGTGGGCTTGATCAATGAGTTATTGCTTTAAAATAGAAGTACAGAGCACATGTACAAAAGGGAAATTGGTTCAATTAGTACTTAAAATAAGAAGAGGGCACTTGAGCTAAATTTCCAGAAAATTAATTACAGCCTACAGATTCAGCTGATGCTATTAGATGTGTTGTTCTACGTGAATTGTATCATTTGCTGTATTTGAAGTAGTATACTACCATTCTCGGCAGAGAGAAATTATAATGTTTTTTTTTTTTTTTTTGCGCTTAGAGATGTCATTAGTCTGTCTTGCCATAAGAAGCAGAGCATCAACAGCACTGAATTCCATGGAGAACTGATGGACAAAATTTGGCCTACTTCAAATAGATTTTTTTTTGTATTTTCGCTTTTGCTATTCTTAAATATAACCTTTCTTTGGTGGACCTAAGCATTTTCCCTCATTTTGGATAAATCATTTTATTAATGATTATCTTTTTTGCAAAAATCATTTACTGCTAAAATCTTAATTTAATCATTAAGAGACCAAATCCTTTCACGAACATAAAATAAGAATGGATGACCTTTCAGTAAAAATGAAGTTGGAAGCATTACTGACAATAAGGTAGTTAAAAATTCACTGTGCAGTTGATTGGTGAAGACATTAATTTAAGAAAAATCACTTGAAAAAATATTGTCCACGACAGTAAATCTCTTTTTAAAATTATCCAATTTGCTCTGAGCTAGGCAGCAGCTTAATGTGAATTGATTTACAAATGAGTTTACAATAGTTAACTCATCCATTTAAAATGATATTTGTACCTCGATATCAGCGTTTCTCAATCAATCTCTGCCATTTCGTAAGCTGACTACAGTCACTGGTTGCAAAATACTCATTTTGGTGAAGTTGGGTTACAGCATCACTGTGTTGTGCCCCCCCCCCCAAAAAAAATGGCATGAAAAATCAAAACTTATTCGAGAAAGAATACCACATTTCAAATTTAATGGCATCTCGTAAAATACACATAGTTCTATTGGTAGCCAAATTTAAGGAGCTGTGTGTGTGTGAGTGTGCGCGCGCATGTCCAAATCTAGATGATTAATTTTTCATAAAGATTATATAAATATACATCAGGTTAGCATCTCTAAGTCTGTTCCAATGTAATAGCAATAGTCAGATGAACATTCTTCAACCTCTGGAGGAAAAAACATTATTGAATCACCACAGGTAGAGGATGTTCATCCAGTGTTTACACTTCATAGCAAACAAATTGCCGATGTGACACAAAACTGCTTTTGTTTATTTGCTTAACATTTAGGCTACCTGAAACTCACCTCAAGCAAATCAGGTTTAATAATTTACATTAGCGGAATGTTTTAATAATCAAGTAGAGGGAAAAAATATGGAATCACTCAATGTTCAGGAAATAATTATTAAGGGAACCACCTTATAATTGTCATTTCTATTAAAAAAAATAAAAATATCAGCTGAAATCTGAATATGCAAATTAGGCAGCAGTTAAAAGAGCTGACCTTAATGAGGTGTTGGACTTGGCTAATTGAGAGGAGGCATGGCACTAACAAGAGAGCTGGCAATTGAAACAATGGAAAGGATTATAAAACTGATCCAAGAACGAAAGTCAACACAGAAAGTGGTGACCGATGTCAGCTGTTCCCAGTCAGCAGTGTCTAAAATTTGGTGCAAGTATGAACAAAATTGGTACGTTAAAACAGGAAAACATTCTGGTAAACCACAGAAGATGCAAAAGTCTCCTCCAGCACTAAAACCTAAACAAAAGAAGGCAGGGTAACAGTGGGCTAAAGAGAACCAATGGGGAGAGAGGGAGAGAGAGATGGTGGGTATATGACTCAGGGAGAATGGGGAGAGAAGGAGAGAGAGATGTTCAGTATGTGACTCAGGAAGAATGGGCCGAGAGGGAGAGTATGGATGATTGGATGTGAGTGATATTCAGCGATGAATCACAAAGCTCCATAGGTCAACTTTTGTCTGGTGTTGTTCCAATGAAACCTCCAAAGATCACTGCTAGAAGAAAACAAACCAATTTCTCCATTAATTTATAATATAGGGTTGCATGACCGTTATTTGGAACAAAAAAAACAAGTAAAAAAAATAATAATAATGGCCACCGCTAGACCCACTTCTGTCAATTCAGTCAAAATGGCACTCACACTGCACATCAACTGTTCCAAGATGAATTGATTGCCAGATTTAGAAAAAAGTTATCCAACAGTTTTTGAGAAATGAATTTTTGAAATTTCAAGTCCCATCTTTTAAAATTATTAATATTTTCCTTGACCTTGAGTTTGACCTTTCAAAGTCATCTGTCAAATTTAACATTGCCAAAATATAGGTCATATATGGCTTCCTACATGTTGATTTTACAAACCTAATCACTATCTGCAACCATTTGGCCTCCACAGGCCACTTTGCATGTTCTTCATAAGGCCCAATGTTAAAATATAGTGCCCCCACTAGACCCACTTCTGCCGATTCATTCAAAATGGTGCCTGCACTGCACATTGAGGGTACCAAGGTAAGTTGATTGCCTGATAAAAAAAATTTATTGGGCAGTTTTTGAGAATTAAAAAAAAAATTCTAAGTCCTATTTTTAACATTGGGGCCAAAATTTCGAGGGCCCATAAAATGGACAAAAATGTTTCAATCAAAAATCCAAAAAGAAGGTTTGGTCTAGTAGTATGTTATGGCAAATCAATATGAAAATTTATCAGGCCACCGAGCTGCCGGATAGCTCACTCGGTAAAGCATCGCGTTGCGAAGCAGAAGTGATTATCACGTCGCGGGTTCGATCCCCACCTCGTACCAACCGGCAGTGGTCGGCAGCTTTTTCAAAGTAGTGCACAATTGGCTATTGCGCTACAGGGTTGCAAATTGGGAAGGGACTGCCGGGGAGGGAAAATAATAGTTGCCTTGTTCGTTGCTCTAGCGCCTCCTGTTGGCCAGACGGGCGCTCGTCAGGAAGATTCCAAGCTTGTTCATGTCCGGGTATCCTCCGCCCTCGCTCTGAACTTGCGAAGATTCAACCAATGAGTGTATGAGAAGCGGTGGCTGACAGGCGCGTGCTTCGGAGGAGAGCCGCGAACTGTCTACACTCTCCTGAATTGGCAGCAAGGGGTCGCATACGAGCAAGCCTTGTACATAGTTCAACAATTGGGCATTCCAGATTCGGGTGGGATTGAAGATGCCAAATTTATTTAAAAAAAAAAAGAAAATTTATCAGGCCAAAAAAAATATTCCGAACGACGGACGCCAAACCACAACAATAACTTATCGGCCCATAGGGCCGGTAAGATAAACTAAGAAAAAGCCAAGACTAATAATGGTTAAAAAGGAATGTTCTGGGTGCCACCAATTTTCAGTTCTAGCTACGCCACTGAAAGTCTATGCACTCAAAGTTAACCGAATTAGTTATTGGAAAGACGACTGTAAAATTTATGCAAGGTTTGCATAAGTGCATTCGTGAAATTCTCATGAAACACCACAGATTTACGTTTACAAGCTTGGCTGTTCTAAAAACGGTAGTCCATAGCCTGTATTAGTGAATACAGGGGATGGAAGGGTCAGCAGCCAAACAATTATTCGATCTGCTCCAGCTGCGTGGCTGAAGCTAGGCAGGTGTGGGCTTAGTTAATACTTGGATGGGAGACCACCAGGGAAAACCAAGTTGCTACTGGAAGAGGTTTAGGGGGCCAGTAGATTGCGATCTTGCCTCTGGTGGAATAATCCCCAACGTATTTCTTCACCAGAATGCATTAGAGTGAAATTTCACGCTTAAAGCTGAAGTCCGTAAGATTGATTGACCGAGAGGACTTAGTCAGATTTTTGAATGAGTACAACTTTCAAGCCCCTCCCCTATTTGCGCTGAATCCAACCAGTCCGTCCCTCGATTTTTTTGCGCACATCCGAAGGCGCATGCTAATGATCTGACTGGTTGATCGAGCCGGGAGCGGTAGAATTTTGCAGAACGCAATACAGGCTGTGGGTGGAGATAAATTTGCGGATTTTTTTCTAAAATCACCTGATTCATATTTGTATGTTGAAGCATAGTGGCAGTTTCAGTAAATACGACCAAAAAAACTCACTAATTTCAGCTTTAATATTCAGTTTGCACCACACTGCATCAAAACTTCGCTGTGGTTAAAACCTGTACATTTGATCTTTAATTTATTGAATTTTTTTCAGCGTAGCATACCTCAATTGTGTTAGAGATCACTCAATCAGGTTCAAGTTCAAGTTCAACACATATTTCACTTAAAAACAGTGACTCATAATGTGCTTTACCAAAAGGTTGAAGGCAGTTAAAGGGTTAACTGAGTTTCATGTGAATTGTTGTTCATATAAAGCGGTACATTTTTCATTTTAAGGTTCAATGTTAGCTGCGTATTTAGATCGGCCAGGCTGTATACAACTCACAGCGGTTGTATACAGCCTAGCTGACAGCGGTGCAATCACCAGAGCCAAGTCAAATGGTCTTACAAAGAACTCCAGAATCGTTCCTATTATGAATTAAATCTTCTATTTAATAATATTTTATTCAATAATTAATTTTGGTAATGTTGATTATTAATTGAAATCCTATATTGTGGTTATAATAGTAATTTTATGAGACTGATTACTACCTTTGCAAGTTTCAGCTATGTCTGAATTATCTATGCACGCCATTTCATATATCGTAGAGGCAATTTCCCTACAGTAGCAAACATTTGTTTTACTGTCCAACTGATTTCTGAGGAAAGCAATAATCACCATTAGACTAAGTATATAAATAGCTTTTTTATAATTTGTTGTGTATACATTAATTCCATTATACTTGTCAATCTTTCCACAGTAAACAGGAAGATATGTCAAATCAATTAAATATCATTCATTTTTATGAGTACCCGCAAGACCATGTAATGTGATTGTATACCTTATAATACCAGATATTAAGTGGTATAAATGTACAAATGAATCACAAAAAGATTATAAGGGAATTACTCACGAATATGTTTCAAGTGAAATAATTGCATGTACAGCAAGCCCCAAAGACAGGAATGTCAATGTTATCTGCTCAAACATGAACAGGAGCCTGCCCCTCAGTAACTTGTATCTGCACTAAGCTTTAATGAGAACAACTGCCTGGTCAGCTGTTCTTCAGACAACATGTATTTAACCACTGGGCAAATTGCAAGAAATTCAAAGCTTTTCTTGATGAGTTCAAAACTGATAAAGTAGTGATCCACAATACTGGCACATAAATGTATGAAACCCAGTCATGTCATATTTCTGATATTTATATCATATCTTGTATCACTTTAATTTACTAAATTATTTAATTATCAATGCCTCAACGTAAGAAGTGTTGGTAATTTAATTAATTAATTATTATAGCATCATGGCAAGGAGTGTGCAACAGCTCTTCCCCACAAAGGTAGCCACTTCTTTTGAATGCTGAATACATTTTGATTAAGTGCAATCTAAAAAAAATTAGGTTGCACTGCTAGAAAAAAAATTCTAAAACGGGAGATGGAATAGAGAGAAAGCATAGGATTAATTAATTATAATAATAATAATTATTATTATTACTATGTTCTCCATCCCTGCAATATCACTTACCTGTAATATACAGTAATATTTTATTGTTACATATTAGGAGGTTGCTCAATAGAACCTAGATTATTTGCTAAATCTACAAACAGGTTGCAGATAGATTGATAGTTTAACCTGATTGAGAGTTAGCTAAGTAGCTAGCTGTTAGTTGGCCAAGAGTGAGATTATACTCTAGCTAGTGAGCTACCTTAGCCATGAAAGCTGAGACTTTGTAATAAGTCATATTCCGCAATTAAGCTAACCCTTACACTAGATAAATAACACATAGTTGAGATTTTTGTCTAATGCTTGTTATATCAGCCTTTATTTCTAGACCAATTTTAATGACAAGCTAGCTTTACTCATTTCAGCTGAGCGACTGACATTCTGAATCTGATTGTTGCTGGTTAGCTGGCTAGCTAGCTAGCAAACTTTTCTCACGCTAAATTTTCAAAGTAGATTGTATAATGGCTAAATTTTGTATTAATACCTAATCTTATGAACTCCAGGGCTAGGTGCCTCGAGGGAATCATGTTCTCAGCAGAATAATGGTGTCTATAACTGGTACTGAATGCAAACCTCAAATGGGGAAAAACATATGCTATATACAAACAAATGATGCTACTTGTGTAATTCTGTCTTCTCAGCAAAAAGATATCGTTTTCATAAGATCTGGAGACAGATTTTGTGCGGCTGTCCAGTGTGTTCCTAGTTAAAACAACCCTGGCATGGGAGCCCCAAAATGCTGGCTAATGACCATCTGCCTGCCTCAACTTTTCAGACCAGGCTGGCCCAGAAGCTTGATCCAGTGTTACTTTTGGATCAGCGCTTGACATTTGTAACAGTGGATTGCGGAAGTACTTAGAGGACGGTTTTTGTAACCTAGCAATAATAAGCGCTCAAGAGAAGCGCTCTGAAAATGCGGTCATGGGCAGCTCCAGCTCAAAAAACCCCTGCCTGTGGACACCGGCCCAAACAGAGGATAAACAGCGGTGTCTCTAGGGCAACAAAAAGAAACGGGTATTGTGTTCCCTACCTCCCGTCCACATATTCTAACGTTCACTTCCATCACCAAAGTTATGAGACGTTAACTCACATTAGGTAATGTATTACAGAAGTTAGAAGCAAAATTCTTTCCTGGTCTGGTAGCTAATGCTTTCTTAGCTAACACTATGACCAAAATGTAGCAAGTCAGTACTTTGATTCCCATTACACTTATCTTGTTAATGTCGAATTAAATCAGTACATAGTTCAAATCGGAAATTAGTTCATCGCAAGTAAGAGGACTTGGAAGTACTGTTAATCTTATAGCCTCGGAATCCAGAGGACAGTGCAACTGAAGTGGAAGGAGACATGGGACAGCCCCATCGATGTCAGTGAGGGTCGTGGCAAACTCCATTTTTTTGGAGGGGAAGGGTGTCCAATTGTGAAACTGAAATGTTGACTGCAGAGTCTAGTGGTTGAGCATACAAACCCAGAGCCACCACTGCTGTCGAACCGTATCCCATTGAGATGATAAGAATTAACTTTCCTGTCCTTCCCTGTGCATCCAGGCATAGCACAGTGAAAGAAGAATGGCAGAATTAGGCTCATCGCTAATTACTTAAAAACTATGGTTTAAAAATAAAATTATAGGGCCAGTTGTTCAAAAAATTTTTATCTGGATTAAAATTATCTTGATTTGGAAATCCCAATTTTTGCTATCCAGGATCAGGTAATCCGTCTTATTTTTATGCTAGTTTTTTGAAGCAACATTGGATCACCCTGATCCAGATACACAGTTTTCAAGATTACCAAATCCGGAATACCAGTGCTCTAAATGGGACAACATATCACAATGTAAAGAATAACAGGTGGACCAGCCAACATGGGGACACTTTAAGTGTTTATTATTTTGAGACAACACAAAAATTAATATCCACTTCCATTTATAATTTCCTTTATGACCCCTCACTTGAGCCACAACAAATTAAAAAAAAACAAATATACATTAACAAATACATTGGATATTTTGAAAACGTCAAAAAAAAAGCTAAATGTCCAATAGTAAACAAAATAAAGAATGTTCAGGGTTCTTCTTCCTCCGAGGAGAGACCAGCATTTCCAAGCCCTGCTTTTAGGAGCTGGATCTGAAGTTTTACTTTGGTGTGCAGCAGTTTTGTTAGCTTGATTTGTTCCTGTGCCAGGAGTATCTGTGTTTCTGTTCTTTCAGTCTCTAGTTAAATAAGTGATGCATAGGCATCATCATTATCATTTAGCTCTTGTGACTGCTGGCTCTACCAGTGAAGGTCCAGGTTGTTCTTCAGTAGCAGGGCTGAGATCCAGAATAAAGATTTCCTCTGCATTAGGAGGAACTGGCTCACTTTCCTTTACAATTGTAGGCTCACCGTCCCCTACAATACCTTGAATCCCGTGCAGAACGTTAGAGTTCTCACCTCCAATAATGCCCAGAACCACATCTGTGTATTCACCTTTCCTAAAGGGTTTGTTGCCTGTTGGGGTATTTTTTGCTTCAGCAAGGTCTTTTGTTGCTCTAGACCTCATGTTCTTCCATCGAAATTTCACCTGCTCCAAGGTCCTCCTCTGGCCAGACCCCATTGTATTCACATTCTGGGTGATTTCAACTCAAATGTGTTTCTTCCTTTTGTTAGTCACCATCCCACCTGAAACAGAACTTCCTACTTTTAAGGCATAATGGCACTTAATACCCTTCAGCAGTGCACGGGTCTCTGCAACAATGAAATTGAGTCCATGGTTCCACCTCATCTGTTGTAGTGAACTTAGTATTCATAGGCCTTGGGCATGATTGACTTAATTGAACACAAGCCAAAGCATGTCAGCTGATGAGTGGGTGGGTATTTGACAGCCATCTTATATTCTGCCTTTCTCAGAGGACTTACAGAGAGGCACTAACATGGCAGGTATTGTCTATCGCTACCACCATTTTGATGGAAGAGGATACCGTCTAAGGGTGTATGCTGAGCGAGCAAAACCACTGGAGCAGTACACCACTGAAGAATTGTATGATCGCTTTTGCTTTGGGAATGCTGATAATAAGTACATTGCAGACCTTATCAGTCCAAAACTTCAACAGAGAACCCAAAGGTGTCACAGTCTGTCTGTGGAAAAACAGGTCCTCATTGCTCTGCGCTTCTATGCATCTGGGACTTTCTACCAAGTTGTTGGTGACAATATAAGAGCGGACAAATCAACAGTGAGTGATGTAGTGAAAGCTGTGTCAACTGCATTGGCCAGCCTGGTCAATCAGTTTGTTTCACTTATAAAGGATGACCAGATTTGCCCAAAAGTTTTGTCTTTTGGGGAACATGCCCAATACTATTGGGGTTATGGACTGTCCATATACAAGCACCTCATGAGAGGGATTGAGAGTACATCAACGGAAAGGGGGGACGCAGCATCAACATCCAACTTGTGGGCGACGCTGACCTCATCATCACAAACTGCGTTGTTAAGTGGTCTGTTCATGATGCACGTATCCTGAGGGAGAGTGCTTTACACAGAGAGCTCCAAACCAACCAACCCAATGGCATAATATTAGGAGACAGTGCCTATCCACTACTAACATGGTTGACTCCTTTTCTTGCAGCAGCCACACCAGCGCAGGCACGCTTCAGTACTGCTCACTGCAAAACAAGATGTGCAATTGAGCGTTTGAATGGAGTACTGAAGAGACGCTTTGCATGCCTTAACTACTTGCAAGTGGAACCACAGGGAGCATGCAATGTAATACTTGCATGTATTGTCCTGCATAACATCGCTACCAGGCGCAATGTCCCTCCCTGTGATGTTTGTGATGCACCTGAGTCTGTTGAAGAACCACACCAACCTCTGGCGATCAGTCAGAATGAGGGACTGACTGGACGTGTAGTAAGGGATACAACTGTTAGAAATAATTTTTTACAGGTTCAACTCTGATGACAGTTTCTTTTAAATTAATATATAATAATGAAAGACAGAAAAATTGAATATCTTATTTTTGTTTATTGAAAACTGTTTGGGAGATTATTTCATGGGGACAAGATCCCCTTTTTTTTCTTTTTCTTTTTACTTTACTGTAAGGCTTTTAAATGAGTAGCCTATGTCTGCTTTATTTACTTTATCACTGTAAGGGTTAAACAAGTCAAGTGCAAAATATTTAAAAAAGTATACACATAATGATACAAATGTTGTATTATTTGTCCAATTTCAAAGTTTTACTACATTTTCTTCCTGAAATCCACCTTCAAATCCTACCTTCTGTTGGAATCAGAATAATCCTGCTTTTTTGGATCAAAGTTATCCAAATCCTACAGCAGTGGCGATTCTAGAACCGGGAATTGGGGGGGCACAGACACATCCCTTTATGACAATTAGTCCTGGCTAGTTCTGAATCATTTTCCTTTACTGACGCGTTTTCCAATTATCGTAATTGGCAACTGAAGACACGGTTTCTCTCCATATGCGATGGAACAGCGATGAAATCATGGGCTGAATTTAGTACAGTGGCGGAACCAGAACTGAAAATTGGGACAAAACATCCGTTTAAAACAGTCATTAGTCCTGACCTGTTCTCAGTAATTTTCATGATTAACAAAAGGTTCACTCCGAGAGCACTCCACAGTTAACAGCTGCTGCTTGTTCTCCCCGATTACGTAAGAAGACAATCATTCATCTGGACGCGTATTTGCTGTATTTAAACCAACGTTATTCAAATTTGCATACCTGTCGACTCTCACGCTAATAGCTTTAACTGCCGAGTGCCACTTTTTTTTTTTTTAATCAACCCACGCAATATCGAGAGTGAAAGGCGGTATTTCATTGGAACCCGGACCTGATCAATCAACACAAAGCACTGGCCAATTAATAAGCAAATTATTTTTCTGTACTGAATTTCGCCCATGATTTCATCGCTGTTCGATCGCATATGGAGAGAAACCGTGTCATTAGTTGCCAATTACGATAATTGGAAAACGCGTCAGTAAAGGAAAATGATTTAGAACTAGCTAGGACTAACTGTCATAAAGGGACGTGTCTGCGCCCCCCCAATTCCCGGTCCTAGAACCACCACTGTCCTACAGTAAAGTTTTGAACAACACAAACTGAAGATTTGATCCAGAAAAAAAACAGGATTGGATTATGTGATCTAATCCAATTTCAGAATCCTTCTTTCCCTTTTGAACAACCCATTTTCAAGATATGGTCCAATCCGATTACCGAAATCCGATCATATTACCTTTGAACAACTGGCCCATAAAAATAAAATCAAGAAAAAAATCAGATCATAAAAAAGCGCAGACAGATTTTTAGTAAAATTCCCGAGGTCGTGCTGAATGCTCAGAGAGACACCAGCTACGGGGGGAAAATATACATATAAATCATTATTTGACGGTAATAATCTTACTAAACTCAGAATAATCGTTTTTTTTTTAACCATTTAAATGCATCTGAGACTCAATGCAGAAATGTGGGAGAACTAGGAAGAGGCATGGGTGGAAATAGAAGCCCAATTCTAAATTTTACTGTTCAGATTGAAAGTAAGAAATGCCTCTGATTTAAAAAAAAAACTCACTAAATGAAAACCATGTGACTCTGGGACATGAACAAGGCATATTTCACTCCTGAAAAGTATAATATTTGGTGAGCAATATTTCTAATCTTTTATGTTTAGATGTACAAGCTCTGAAGCAGTGGGCAGAATTAAGGCACTTTACACTAGCTAAGTGTGAACAGTACACACACTGGCAGTTGACTTTGACTGTTCACCTAAGCTGGAGGGGTAGCACTGAGCAGGGATCCTAAGGATGGAGTACAGGGCATGGAAATCAAATTCATCCTTCTGACTTGTACAAGGAGTTAACTGATGTCATATGTTTACGATTGAACCCCACCCAGTTAAACCAACAACCGAAAAAGAAAAAGGCACAATAAGTAAAACAAACACTGGCTCTCAAAAGGGCCTTTTGCTGTTTTTGTGAGTTTCGCGGCCACTGCCGTGAGGGCAAAAGGAAGTGTTGTCTGTTGGCTGCAATTTACAATGTAGATGGCACTAAATATTACTTACTTGTCCCCCTGATGTTGCAGATCATCTAATTAATTTTAATATTTGACATAAATAGTTTGAATAAATGCAACATGTTGTTTTTAAGTGATGATTTCATTTATTGAAGGAAAAAAGATATCCAACCCTCCCTGGCCCTTTGTGAAAAAGCAATTTACCCAACTTAATTGATAATTGGTTCAACACACCCAGGCATCATTACTGCTAGCCCCGTTGAATCTAAACATCTCAGAAAAAAAGAACCTGACTGGTAATGAGAAGTAGGCGAAAAACAGCACGATGCCACAATCTAAAGAAATTCAGAAATAAATGAGGAACAAAGTCATTGAAATCTATCAGTATGGAAAGGGTTACAAAGGCACTTCAAATTATCTACAAATGGAGAAAACTTGAAATTTTTGGTGGCTGACCAACAGAAATTCCTCCAACTGCATACCACCATCCAGGAGGTCATGATAAAATCGAGAATAACATCTAAAAAACAGCAGGCTTCAATTGCCCCGTTTAAGGTCAGTGTTCACGATTCAACGATAAGAGAGGGACCTGGGAAAAATGGCATCCTGCAAGACAAAAACTGTTGTTACTGAAAAGAACACAAAGGCTTGTCACATATTTGATGACTTTTGGGATAATATTAACCCTTTGATGCATAGAGTACATACAAATGCCCTGGACCATTTGTTGGGATTTGGTGCAATATTTTGTGTGTGTTTGTGTGTGTGTGGGGGGGGCATTGCATTGGACATTATGCTTGTGGGATGCACACTGCCATCCAGTATTTTGGACATTATGCATGCGGAGTGACAGAAACTATGTGAAGTTGAAGAAACCTGGTCATTGATATGCATGATAATCTGTGTATTCTGGACATTGCTTATTTGAGCTATTTCCTCGGCATGCATAATGTCCACATTTTTGATAGAGCATAGACTCAGATGCATTCCAACAAATAGACATGTACTTTGTATTACATAGGTTGTGTGTTTTCACTTTGTGCTATATAATGTGTTTCTATCCCCCAACAGAAAAAAGTCTGATCAAAACTTGAACAATATAAGACTATTTCTGACTTTCGTCCAATTACCTCTTACTTGTGGATGCAGCCTTTGTGATTGTTTGTGGTAAATCATGTGACTAATCAGAGAGGCACCTATTGAGGAAATAATTATCTGGAAATGTCCAGTAAAATGTACATTTTGTGTTTTCAGGGTATCTATGAGCCTAGAGAAAATAAACCCCACTTAACTTATGTCCAAAATATTGGACAACATGCAACAAGGGTGAAGCGGACTGATGAGTCAAAAGTGGAATTTGTGGGAAGGCATGGGTCCCACTGCATCTGCTACAAAGCTAACACAGGATTCCACTAAAGGCACATTATACCAACAGTCAAATGTGGTGGTAGTGTGATGGTCTGAGGCTGGTTTGCTGCTTCAGGATCTGGGTGTCTTGCCATAATTGATGGAACCATGAATTTGGCTCTCAGCCAGAAAATCCTGAAGACCAATGTTCAGCCATCAGTTTGTGACCTAAAGCTCACAAAGTTGGGCTCTGCAGCAGGACAGTGAAACAAAGCACATGAGTCCACCTCTAAATGGGTCAAAAGAAACAAAATGGAGGTTTCCAGTGGCCCGCAATCAAAGTCTTGACTTGAATCCAATTGAAATGCTGTGGCATGACCTTAAACAGGCAGATCATGATTGAAAACCTTCCAATGTGGCTGAATTCAAACAATTCAGCAAAGAATAGTAGACCAAAATTCCTCCATAGCTATGTAAAAGACTCATTGCCGATAATTTTTTCACGAGGGTAACACAGGTTTGGAATAAGGCTTGACCCAACATAAATGACATGATCATTTAAAAGCTCCATTTTGGGTTTACTTATAGTGGGTCTCATTCATGAACCGTGAGCAGAGCGAATTTCTGTGTGAACTGTTTGCATGGATTCATTATTCATCAATATTTAGTAGTTACAATCTTTTCGTAGCTACTCACAAAATTTACACCTGCTGCCGACCAGGAATAGTCTGTGTGTAAATAATGAATGCACATAAATAATGTTTGTCATTATTATAAACTGCATTTTTTATGCTCTGATATAGTCACAATATGCAGATGCCTTTGAAAGACACAATATGAATATGAGAATATATTAGAAATATATTCATATTTCATTAGTTGGCAATTAGATAGCAAGTTTAAGCTTTAGACTACATTTATTATCAAAGGTGAATGAGTTATTTAATTTGAATTCATAGTTGAATTTTCTACATGTTGAATATTTATTTTTCAAAAGAGAAGTAACAATGTTTATATATATAGTAACGGCCCTATTTTGCTTAAAGGAACACCCAGGTGTATTCAATTTTTCTAGTCTCTACTTCAACTAAAATTATTTCTATCTCAGCCTCGGTAAGGTTCTTCTTTCTCTCTCTCTTTCTTTGTTTGCATCATGCTCGCAGACCACGTAATGCACCTACGCATAGTTAAATCTCCTTATAGGGTGGCCATTGGGTTTTCAGGGGCAGGAATGTATGCTAATTTCTGAAAAGCAGGAGCACGCTGTCAATTTACGCTTGATTGGCATTCATCAACTACACACGTACTTACGATGAAATCCAAGTTTTCCGCAGCTTTCATGAATCCAGTGTAGGTTTTTAGTACCAAGAGATTTTATGAGCAAATTTATCCATAAATTTACTAACATTTCATGAATGCGACCCATTGTCTTGTCTTACTTAGTAGAATTAGTTAGATGATCTGAAACATTTAAATTTGAGAAATTAGCAAATATAGAAGAAATCGGGAAGGGGGCAAATACTTATTCATTCCCAACACACACATGCGCACACACACACGATGGCACCCTAACTATTTTGTTCCCTTGCTGAATGCCTTGTTCGCCAATGCATAAGCCCAGACCTGCTTTCAGCAAAGCTAGTCCACAAGCTATCGAATGGCCCATGTAACATGGGATTATTAAACTGCATTTCAGTTTTAAACTGTGGAGTGCATATTGCTTTGAAGGATATGAATCTAATTTTCAACTCATTCCAACAATTGGTGTAGTTTCATTGTTAGATCATACACCTTGATAGAGAGCAGGCACTTGTACGCACTGGAGCAGATTGCACTAAATTTCCTGTCTTTTGGGTTATTTGGAAAAAGCAAACATTTCACTTAAAATGAAGCTTTTATAGTTAATATATTGTAGGTTTTGATAGTAATTATCCTGTGATTAATTCGAAAAAATATGGTCGCGCAATTAATACAGATCTTGTTTGAATTGTTTATCAAGAATAATAATAGCAACTTGATATTTTCTTCAAATTACAAACAAGTAACAGACTCAAAACATGAAACCCCAATATCTCAGCAGTATAGTAATTATGTTGCTGAAAACAATATTTTGAAAGTGCAGTGCAAACTTTGAAGACTTGAAGATCACTTCTTTGTTTTACATAATACCCACGGTTTCAGAATATTGGCAAATGTTAATTATACATTCTAAGATTCATCACGCAATTAATTTTCTCTGTTTTTGACTGATAAGTCATTTACAGTATGAAGCTTTTATTAAATTGTACTATATCATGCATTGTATTGTGGTACTCGTCTCCTCAATCCGAGTCTTCTTTCTGAACAGATGGTAAAGTTATTTTTTGCAAATTTCGACTCAGTTGACCTTTTCATTTTTCTATATCTTCTTGCAGCATTTATGTGTAAGAACCAGGCTCAATTATCTGCAGTTGCAGAAAGTTTTTGTTGTACTTGCATACAAACAACTGCTTAGTTTTTTTTTTTTTTAATTCCTGGTTAACAATAGCAGATGGGCAACAAAATGCCTTTATTTCAGAACAGGTATGCAAAAGGGCGAGACTTCCTCTTAACTGAGTTGACATAATAAATGAAAAACATCTAATGGTGTCTGATGTATGTCTAATGTCTGTCTGATGTTTGTCTGGAGCTTTCCTAGATGAGACTAATGTGTGAGCCCAGGTGCCTCGGTGTGGTGCTCAAATGACAAATTATCCCTGTTCTCACCCGAAGCCACAAATATGTTCGCATTTTAAGTTGAATAGTCAGACACAGGTTTATGTCCTCAAGTCACTCGTTTTGTTGATTATGGTGTCTGTATGAGTTGTGCCCAACTAGTTTTACTGTTTAAACACCATCAAAGCAGTTAATGAATCTTTAAAGGAACAGTGCTTTAAAAAGAAATAATACAACCGTTAGCTTTCCAAAACAACTGTAATATTAAACTGACATGTTTTCGGTGATATTTTACGCCAGCATGTTAAATATGCCAAGGCTGTTTTCTTTTTTCGTTCTGTGAGCCCTGAGCAAGCTGCTCACATTTCATCCTACAAGACTGCACAAAAATAAAAGAAGTCAATCTCTTGCATATGTACCGTTTTGCTTGTTAAATGACATACATGATGAAAATGGACATTTTATTCTTTGTCTGATGTGCACAGCCTTGCTGACTAAGGTCGTGGTACCCCCACTGGTATCATTACAGCATGCACAGTGCAACTGGTCCTGCATGCACTCCCAAGTAGCCACTTGCCATACCTGCCAAATGACCTAGACTGTCACTATCTAGAGCCACTGACTGGATCTCAAATTGGGTTCTGATAGCTCTTAAAGTGCTTTCCTGATCTACTTACCTTGATCACCATATTCCTCATAAAAAAGGAATAATGTCACTGATTTAGCCACAACGCCTACTCAAACACTCTGATATATTTTGTACTTCCACTCCCTCATTCCTTCGTCTAAGGCTAAATTTGGATAAACAAACAAAATCATGTTGACTATACTATCCATGCATGAAAAGGTCAAACCTTTTTAGTTGTTATTCCTGGATTTAAATTGGGAAAAGCCCATGGATTCATAAGGCTGTGGTTGTCTTTGTGGTAAATCATGGACTGGTTGGTGGACTTAGCAGTGATGGAGGCTGTCAAACTGAAAAAGGAGGTTTTGCAGGATAACCATATGACTTCTTGAGAGAGCTGGTGAAACTCTGACCTCAACTTAGAATATCATCAGACGGTGGAAGAAACACTTTGATAAACTCCTAACCAAGCATGCCCTCCATTCAGGAGGTAGAGTTGGGACAATCTAAGTGATCAAAAGCTATCAATGTGGCAGGAGATGCTGTCAGAGAGCTCCTCAGTGGCAGTGCACTGAAGGTCATCAGGATCTTTCTGGAAATGTTGAAGAATGGATTTTGATGAGAGGTTGTGGCTGACATGAATGCTCAGTGTCAAATGGAGGTTGGAAATGGTGCCGATGCAGTGGCAGATTGTGGTGGTGCAACCACTTTTAAATAAAAAAAAAGGACAAAAGGATGTGTTCCCATTATTGGGGAATCATACTGCTTAACCTTCCTAGTAAAGTTTCCTACAAGGTGCAGGAATATAGGCCCCCTTCAGGGACTCAAACCACTTATTTGAATAGCAGACCAGTTTTCTACCCTATGCCCAATATATGTATTTCAGCCATAAATTATGGGGAGATTGCCCCTTTGTAGGTACTGCACCAGCAGTTGTAATGGACTTTGGAAAGAGCAAAGCCAAAACGGAGAGGTTGTTTTTGTACCTGCCCTCAACTATGTTCTCAAACTATGGGAAGTGACCAAAAGGGTGATATCATGGATATGAGAGACTGAAATGGGGTTCCTTCACATTGCTTAGTCTTCCAGAATTCAGTCACCTAGGACACGCTCAAAGCAGTAACGCTACTCCTCTGCGGAGGGGTGGCATCCATTGAGGTGGTCTGGGTATTTGAAAAGTGTTCGTTCCGGGTGCCTCCCTATGGAGGTTCCCGAGGCATGTCAGATAGAGACCCAGGCCAGAGCCTCAACTGGGATCCCTAAATGGGAGTGGTTCTTCCGAGTATATTTAAACACATGCACATGTTCTGCGATAGCCGCAAGAAGGTATGCTATGAAGAGAAATGATCCAACAAAAGAAATAGGCTCAACTCCAATACCAATTGGCCCATTGTCACCCTATGTTGGGTCCTTGACTTATGCACAAGAGGAAGGTGCACATGTAACATTTAACTACTTTCATTAGAGTGCTTGCCGCAACCCCTTAAGCCCTGAGCCTTTGGCTTGAAAATGACATGCCCAAAATCAAATGACTATCTTTGTAACTAGTTGGTCGATTTGAATAATCTTGGTATCATAATGAAAGTAACACCTTGAGGATTTTTGTCAAAAATCAGTGTATATGTCACTGAGTCAGAGTAAATGAAGATGGAACACTGCATAAATGAAACATCTATTTTGCACCAAACAAAGTTTTACTTTTATCTGTCTTAAAATTATTCAGTTGCAGTCTGAAACCCCCAAAAATTACAGCACAGAATCTCACCATTATCTGTGCTAAGGTTTATTCTAACCAAGTAAATCAGGGCAAAATTAGAGAGGTTTAAGCTGGGGAATGTCTAGGTGGCCTCTCCAAGCTGACACTGTGCCGTTTCATATTTTCAGGTACAAAACTGTAAAACTCATTTAATTTCACTTTTATGTCACTACAGGCATACATTGTATCCAACTACAACCACTTTTTGATTTTTAGAATTTTTAATTTTTTTTCCGATGATTATTTCTGCCAGTTCTGTAGCCTATACAATTTCCCATTCAAAGATAAAACATGCAAAGAAAATGAACTTTGACTCCACTGGAGCAGATTTATTTAAAAAAAAGCAAATAAAATTATAAATATAAAAGTAATGTAAAAAAAATGGTTAAAAAAAGTAGAAAGAACAAAACTCCCAGCAATTACTTATACACATAAAATGCTGGTAATGGCTAAGAGAATACATATCTATGCAGGGGATTGAACCCCGGTCGCATGGGATGCAGCGCATCAACCTAACCACTCACTTACTCAGCCCGCTAGTACTGTTGTGTTTGCAGTATTCACACGGAATGGTACAAAGATTCTGTCAGAAAACAAATGTTGAATATTTAGCGGATATTTATACCGAAAATACCACAAACAAACCAGTTAAGTGTTTATATTGTCGTGCTATTTAAGTACATGTGAATGGCCTGTGGACTCAGTTTGACGCCCTGGGAACGCAAGGCTCTAGCTCAAGCCAGGTTTGTGGTGGTTTAGAGCTCGTTGGAAACATCAGAACCCATACAATTAAATGGCTACCAGCAAAGTCTTACTGACAGCATCACAAGCCGATCACAGAGAGGGAAATACATTGCAAGCAGGCTGGATGCTGAGGAGCTGAGATTTTTGAAGCAATACCCGGAAAAAAAAAAAAAAAAAACATGCTTGGAGACTGGGAGATCTAGTTTCGTTATAATACGGACACATTGGGCTAACAATAGCAAGCACAGATTTACCCTCAAACTGTTTTTTGTAACAAAATATCAAAGGTAAGAAAAAATTTTTTGCTCACCTCTGCAGACTGTAAAGTGTATGCCTGCTGTTCTCTGCGTGTGGTGTCGGTTTAAAATGACAAGGCTTATATCGTTGGATTTTTGGACTTTCCTCTTTCATTTGAGGTATCGTTTGTATGCATAGCACAAATTCAGTAGAAATGCTAGTAACTCAGCGCTGATATTATTTTATCCTATGTTTGACTCCATGCTTATTTAGTTGCTTGGTGCTTGAATTGCGTTCGGTTGAGGTTAAAATGGTCAACATGAGCTTTTTGCAGAGTCTCTTCGCGTAAAGTGGATAAGACAATGTTGCAATTAGGAAACATGCTGTATTTATTATGCGTAACGACCGCCCCTGGTACCAGGGGCATTCGGGTTTAAGGGTTCATTTTTTGGATATTAATAAAGCATTTAATTGATTGCAATATTCAGTATATCAAAGAAAATTCTCAGGTTCATTTTTTGTGGTTTAAAAATATCAAATGCATATAGGGTGCTCTCAAGGGGAAGAGCGGCCGTGTTCGAAATCGTATACTTGTTTACTATGTACTGGGCCAGTGTACACTGGATACCTCATGCTAGTCTACACAGTGTAGCTATACAGTGTAGTATCCAGCATATAACAAATGAAGAGCTCATATGCAAAACGCTCTATACACCATTTTGTCAAAACTGAGTTGAAACCTCTATTCCCATGCTTGTGGTAATAAAAATCCAAGTAGACACAGGCTTTTAGTGAAAATGCTCCTTTTGCCTTGCATTAGGCATGCTCAAAATTGCCCTCTGATGCAAAATGCTCCATATGCCAACCATTTTTTCTGTCAGAATGTTCCATATCCAATCGGCCAATCACAGGCTTTCTACAAGTTTTTTCAAGATGGCTGCACCCATGGATTGAAGGCTGAATCTGGCTTTTCAATGTATTTTGGTCAATTTCAAACGTGAAAATGAATGACTTTGATAAGATAGAGGAGCCTGTTGAACTGTCACCAGTAGGTAGAAAGCATGGCACAGTCTACGTCTATGGGCAAGACTGGGAGGCTTACGATTACAAGAGTGAAGCCAAAAGTTTCACAAAGACTCAACGAGGGTTCAAAATAAGTAAAGCAAAAGCCCTTAAGATCAATAGTGATAAGCTTGGATTTCCCACAGTCTAAAATGGTGAATTTTGTTACCATAATTTGCTCTAAAAGGGTAAGAACTGGACAAACTTTAGCCCCGGTGTCCTTCCTATGGTCAGTTGTGTGACTGAGGCAAAGAAAACTGATTTGCTTAAGCTGATAGATAGCATTGGTGTAAACGAGAATGTTAGGGCATTCTACCAAAGAATGGCTAATGCCCAAGGTGGGCCAGTGAATGGTAGTAATGAAAGTGACAGAGATGACTAATTTTGGTATGAAATGATCTAACACACACTGGACGTGATTGCGACGGAGAATTGAAACACTAGGTCACGCAATTATTGGACTGTAGCGCATTTTGTGACCAAAGAAACTTCCATGGATATGGAGCATTTTGCAGAAAAGTGGGTGTATGGAGCGTTTTGAAGACAAATCAATTAAAGTTTGTATTTTTTTCAAAGTTCTAATAAAGTAAGATTTCCATGAATTTGCATATCAATTGTCTGTGCCATACCCTGTCCATATCAAAGGATTTGGATTTATTGGATTCCAATTAAAAAACTCATTAAAAAATATTGATTTTCTCAAAACAATAAAAATGGATATAGAGCGTTTTGCATTTAAGCTCTTCAAATATGTGCCGCAGCTACTACATGGTCACGTTGCCGCCAAATCATAATGATCAGCTGGGTGTTGGTGGCGTGTTACCATTGATTGAGTTACTTTGTGGAATACAAAACATCAAGGAGCTGTGGTTGCACACTGTGAAATTAGGCCTTTGTAGTATGATATTCAAGCAACTTTTATGAACGAGTAAATTTGAGATCTTCTTGCCCTATGCTTTCTAGTATGGCCAGTAAAAGCTGTTTCCAAAATCCAATACTGGATTTTAAAAATATCATTTTATAATCATAGAATTAATTAAAAATTGGCACATAAGGCCAGGGAAATTATTTTGAACGCAACAAGGTGGGAATTTGGATTGCTTGGATGGCAGATGTACATACCTATCTGTGAAACATGTCTTCAATACCTCCATGAGTTAAGTTTAGAAAACTGACCTTAAATGTTTTTTTGCTTGCGGGCAATTTCGTATTTTATACTCTGTCAGACAACACAAATTTAGGCTACATTACACATGCTGCCAAAAATTACTGTTCAAAACTGTGTGGGTTGAATCACATTAAATTCTGTGAATATAATTTTTGAGTCTCTCCTTACATTACAATGGACATATTCAGAATATTTTTCTACCATGCCCTTGGATAAACCTCCAGTAGGGTCAATAGCATACACGCTCCACAGTTAAATTACATTATCATCAATGCCAAATATTTGCCAGCAAGTTATACAAACCGAAAATGTAACGAAATACCATATACTCATAATGCATTATTTATGGCAAAAATCATTATATCATTATTTTATTTTGCAGCACCTGGTGAAATTGAGAATAGTTTGCATTTCAGTTTAGATTGGTTCTGGCCGTACACCTTACCTCTAAGGCCAGAGAAGTCGATCGTGCTTCTGGACACTGTTAACAAAAGACTTCCTTTTTGCGTAGTGAAGTGTTAACTGGATGTTATTGTGTATTGTTGTACTTGACAAAGGTTTGCAAAAGTAATCCAGGCCCATATCTTTATCTCACTTACAGATAAATGACAGTTCTTGATGAAGTGTCATTTGAGTGATTAGGTATTCAGCATAGGCTTGCATCATCGCCCCAAACCACACAAAATTCCTTCAGATTCATTGAATCTTTTGATGGCGTTATGCACCATAGAGGGTTAAATACTCAAATCCCCGCCCAGCTTTCTTTGAGGTACATTGTTTTTAAATCTTTTTATGATTTTCTCATGCATTTCTGGGCTAATCGGTGATCCTCAGCCCATCTTTGCTCCTGAAGGCGTAAGCCTTTTCTGGATGTTGCTTTTGTTCCACATCATGATTACAGTCACCTGCTCACATCAGCTGTTTCAAATTGCATCATTATTCATTTTTTTAAACCTCATTACTAGTCCTAAATTGCCATTTTTTTTGGAACGTGTAGCAGGCCTGAATGGCTGGAATGGATGTACATTTACAAATATAATGTTGACAAGACTGTATGCAATAAAACACAAGCAAAAGTATATCTAGAAATTTAGTTTAGTTTTGACCAAATTGTAGAGAGTTTAGTTTTGCCAGTTTTCCACCAAACTGTAGAAAGACTGACAGAATAATGTGATTGGTAATGAATTGTTCATTCCGCCACATGTAGTCAAGGTTAAGGATACTGTCCATCCCACTTCCTATGGAAGCAAATCTGTTTCATTCATTCATTCATTTTCTATACCCGCTTATTCCTCACTAGGGTCGCGGGGCGAGCCTATCCCAGCTGACTACGGGCAAAGGCAGGGACCCACCCTGAACAGCTTGCCAATCCATCGCAGGGCGCACACACCATTCACAGACCATTCACTCTCACACTCATCCCTATGGGCAATTTAGTGTTTCCAATTAACCTAACATGCATGTCTTTGGACTGTGGGAGGAAACCGGAGTACCCGGAGAAAACCCACGCGATCACAGGAAGAACATGCAAACTCCACACAGAAAGGCCACAGGCCGGATTCGAACCCACAACCTTCTTGCTGTGAGGCAGCAATGCTAACCACTGCTAAGACTGCTCATTCTGTGACTTCATTAAAATGAAAAAGAAAAGGACGTTTAAGATTTAATTTTCAAAAGATGCCCCAGCAAATAGTTACCAAAATTCTATTTGAAATGTCAAATTTGAAAATTAAAATGCATTAGCAGAAAGGCCTTTTCATTTCAAGCTTATGGCTGCATTATTTGACTCATAAATAAAATTAGTATTAAATCATCCAAACTGCATTTTCATTTTCTTCTTTAGGTTGCACATTTCATGACACAACTAAAAAGAAAACAAAGAGGGCATTGCTTTTTCGTTTTCATGTCCGCCCCGCAAAAAGTGTTCCATAATTCAATTGAATTGGCAATCCTAAACGGCGCAGGAGAGTGACGTCATACAATGGTAGCCTTGTTACACATCGACCTCCAGTTCTCTTTATGCAAGTCTGTGGATGAATCGCAGAGGAGGACTGAGCTAAGAAAGGGACAGATTCATCCTGTTCGATTGCAGCCTGCTGCTGCAGAAGAAAGACTTACGAAATCCATAGATCTATGATTTCTGTTATTATACCGTAAATTCGTTTGTAATAATATGTTGTCGCTGGCCATAGCCAGATGTCGACACAGTGATATGTTTCGGCCAATCGATGTGTTGTTCATGAACAGTCAGATCGTTAGACTAACGCGATGTTAACTAGCTAGTTAACTACTTTCCTGCAAGATTGACGAACATTACGAAGAACTACTGCATAAAAATGCTTTCAGTCCATTAAACTTGACCAGATTGCGATCAGTTTCACGCGTCTGTCTTATGTGGAAACACTATGCTTGCAGCAGGATGCGTCTCTCTCCCGCAGCTCTGCGATTCATCCACAAAATTGCAGTGAGGCACACCAACTGGAAGCCGATGTGTTTGTTACCTGGCAACTATTATATGTAGCAGCTATTAAGTTCGAAGAAAAGTATGGGCACTGATGTATTAATATATAAGCGGCCCTTTTATTCCAAAGTGGTGAAGAAAGCTACGGAAGTAGCTACATATGCAGCCCCGGTGGCCAGGACCGTATGAACCTGCTTGTAAAACAGATCGCATGCCGATAATCCGTCCAACCATTGACCGATCTGAGTGTAAGCACACGGTTTGAGTGGAAGCATAGTTGGAGGCACTGACTGTGCATGGATGCACCCCTGGACATGAGGGAGTTTCATTGAGAGTGTAGCTAAAGTTTTCCCCCAAAAGATCCTGCTCTCGCACTCAATTAGCCCCTGCGGGCGCTTGGATTAGACCTGCTTCCACTCAAACCGTGTCCTTACACTCGATCCAATCAGTGGTTGGACAGATTATCGGCACGCTATCTTATGCGGGTACATACGGTCCTGCCCACCGGGGCTGCATATGTAGCTACTTCCATGGCTTTCTTCACGACTTTGGAATAAAAGGGCCGCTTATATATTAATACATCAGTGCCCAGACTTTTCTTCTAACTTAATAGCTGCTACATATAACAGTTGCTGGGTAACAAACACATCAG
Organism: Gymnothorax javanicus; assembly: GCA_029692085.1. Lineage (NCBI taxonomy): Eukaryota > Metazoa > Chordata > Actinopteri > Anguilliformes > Muraenidae > Gymnothorax > Gymnothorax javanicus. Next base: position 145,823,694 of record CM056193.1, read on the forward strand.
CTTCCAGTTGGTGCGCCTCACTGCAAATTTGTGGATGAATCGCAGGGGTGCACTGAGCAGTGGGAGAGAGACACATCCTGCTGCAAGCATAGTGTTACCACATAGAACAGACGTGCGAAACTGATTGCAATCTGGTCAAGTTTAATGGACTGAAAGCATTTTTATGCAGTAGTTCTTCGTAATGTTAGTCATCTTGCAGGAAAGTAGTTAACTAGCTAGTTAACATCGCGTTAGGCTAACGATCTGACTGTTCATGAACAACACATCGATTGGCCGAAACATATCACTGCAATCGAACAGGATGAATTTGTCCCTTTCTTAGCTCAGTCCTCCTCTGCGATTCATCCACAGACTCGCATATAGAGAACTGGAGGTCGATGTGTAATACGGCTACCATTGTATGACGTCACTCTCCTGCGCCGTTTTGGATTGCCAAATCAATTGAAATATGGAACACTTTTTGCAGGGTGGACATGAAAACGAAAAAGCAATGTCCTCTTTGTTTTTTTTTTTTTAGTTGTGTCATGAAATGTGCAACCTAAAGAAGAAAATGAAAATGCAGTTTGGATGATTTATTATTAATTTTATCTATGAATCAAATAATGCAGCCATAAGCTTGAAATGAAAAAGCCTTTCTGCGAATGCATTTTAATTTTCAAATTAGACATTTCATATGGAATTTTGGTAACTATTTGCTGGGGCATCTTTTGACAATTAAATCTTAAACGTCCTTTTCATTTTCATTTTCATTTTAATGAAGTCACAGAATGAGCAGTCTTGAAGAAGAAAATGAAAATGAAGTTTGGATTATTTATTATTCATTTTATTTATGAGTCAAAAAATGCAGCTATATCCTGAAAATGAAAAAGCATTTCTGTTAATCCATTTTAATTTGGATTATGAGACAGATTTGCTTCCTTAACTTCCCCACCCTGCCAGAGGAGTGTTGTCTGTTTTATCCCTGCTCCTGCATACAGTTATGCAGACACTAAGGAAGATCTTTTTGGGCTCAATAAAGCTAATTTGGAAGTTATAACCTTTAAGTGTTCTGTAAGTTTTCATCCTTGGCATAAGCTGCACAAATTGAACTCCATGAAGTGCAAATTCTAGCGGTACAATGTCACTCTATCTGATCAGCTGTTTTCAGCCCTTTTTCAGCTTGGTTACCACTCTTTGGTAGGGTTGTTTTGACTCATGGTTGTGGATTAATTTTATGCTCACACGTTTTTCAGGTTTTATGTTTCAGCTGGCAGGAGGAGACTTTACCTCTCTAATTTCCTCCATTAAAGAAGTTTTCCGCTCCTGCGATCTGGCCAGGAATCGTCATTTTAATATGGTTCATTTGAGCTTGAGACTAAAAATGCGATGTTGAGGTCACCTAATCATGGTTAATTGATAAATGCTGGATAGCCCCAGGGCATTGGGATTTTCAGCATATGAGCCAGGTTGCAGGTTTATCAGTGTTTGCAACATGCTCAGTTTGTTCATCTCGATGCAAATTCTGGGTCTACTACAGCTGCTCATGCTGGAACAGCTCAGCTATTAGGCGCTCCCTTGCAAAGCTGACTTTATTTGAATTTAGCTATTTGTAATTGAATCATTACCTTTGTATTAGCCCTTGGAATCTTTGACAACTGGCGTGCCTCATCTATCGTTACACTAAACTCAGAGCAGCACATGCTATTCTGGATGCAGCCATGAATATCTGCTAAACCCCTAGTCCTCAAATCACGGTCCTCGAGGTCCGAGAACTGCTGGCTTTCCACACTCCCTTTACCTGGGAGTCAGGTGTAAAGACAGTCTGGCCAATCAGAGGCACTAAGTGTTCATTTACTTACTTGAGATATAAGAAAACCTGTGCTGGATTTGGTTTAAAGGTCCAGATTTGAGGATCACAGTGCTAGACTATTCCAAAGTTGTCTCTGACTATTCCTGCTCACGCTGCGCTCATCAATATTCTACTTGTCAGTGAATAAATTACCACTATGGTAAGAAAGCACAATCTGCATTGACTATGGAAAATCGCTGCATTTCAGGAGGCTGATCTTTTACAAGTGTTGTAAAATGATGCTTGGATGCTTTAAAAATGCATTAAGGGTATTGAGGGGATGTCCTTAAATGGAAGTGTACTAAATGGACTGGCACATCTTGTATGAAAGTCAAGTGTGGAGTGTAAATGTTTTATTGAGTCTTGATCTTGAGGCAATTCAGAGTTTTTTTCTACTTGTGGTATGTTTGGGAAGTTACCCAAGAAGGGGGCTACACACTCCATTTTTCATATATACTAGATGCTCGCCAGTTTCTTTTCTATAGGTGGGGATGTTCATCTTTAAGGTAATATTAAAGGGGACTGGAAACGCAAGAACATGCCGAATAAGTATTGTAGTAATGTTATTTTGAAATGTTCTTGGCTCTGATAAAAAGCCCAAATTCCCTGCTGTTATGCGCCTTGTTAATTTCAAACTTACCGCAAAACGAAGCCCCAGTCCGGGTTCGCACGATGACGTCATTGGTTGGACTCGTTTCAACACAATAGCCTGCCATGTCTGTCAACTTGCATGACAAAAGGGATGAAATAATCGATTTTAATGAGAATGACGGGGACAGTAACGTTAAAGGAGGAGACCTCACCTCACCAAAGCATATTTCAGCGCAAAGTAGAATTCTTGAAGTGTCTAAAACGCATAGTTGTATAAATTTTAATTTGGTAATAATCCAGTGCGACCCATTTTAAAACCAGCGATTCTTCAGATTGGTGTCAATATCACGGGCCTGACATGTTACAGTGACTGAAAGAACAATAAATAAATGAATGAGTGAATAAATAAATAGTTGGGTGGGCTTAGCCCTACTGTAGCTCTGCCTACAGTACATCTGGCCCTGGCACACAGTGTGCATGCTTGGCAGTGAAGTATAAATAATTTGGATGAATGAAACGGTCTTACAACTATCTAATTCCAATCCCACTTGCGTATTTTTTTCGGTCTACAACAATCACAAAATGAATGATTTATATACCTATTTGTAACATACTATTGCACAAAAAGTAAAACAGCATTTTGGCAAATACTGCGATCTACTGCGCACAGAGCACAAACCACCTTTTGTTGCTTGTGCACAATGTACTATTGTGCCAGGCAGTGTATGGCACGAGTTAAACCTATGGTCTCCCCGAAGTTTACTCTACAGATTGCAATATCAACGCTACTCATACATTCGTGTTACGCTCAGTCATGCCTGATAAATTAATACCCCGTTCTGTCCAGATAATCCAAGGAGTTAAGGAATGTATTGTAATGTTTTTTGAGGGTCAATGTAACCTAGCCTGACTCCGCCAGCCTTCGTACTTCCGCTTAATTTCATTTCGCTTCATTACGCAGTCTGGTGACTCGGAGCTCTGCCTCGTTTACCTCGGCAGAAAATACGCCGGACCAACCAACGAACAGAAGGTGTGGCCGAGAGCCATGATGTAGCAGCTGCGCCGAGTTTGAAATTGTAGTCTTCGAAATCAACAATGGCCACGGACATAGATACACGGGAGGACATAGATTCGCTCTGTCATGGAGAAAATCCCCGGTATCAGTGACTTAAAGCCACAACAAGAGGCATGTTTGGTTAGTTTTTTGAATGGAAATGATGTTGTAGCGTTACTCCCCACAGGTTTCAAGAAAAGTCTACTTAAATCTACTTAATATCCATCATGAAACATATGAAATAGGCACCCAGTTCATCTCTGTGAGAGACAGCCGAACCACCTCAGCTAGCTTGCAGCTTCTATTGTTACATTGCTTGCGAATTTCACACTATTTAAGTTCGCAGCAAACTAACAAAAAGCCGTGTTTTTGTTCGTGTCACAAGACCTATTCGCTGTCTCAGTGTTATGTTGTCATTATCCATGAATGAAATGACTGTCTGAGACAGCCAAACGCTTAGAGCCAAACTATGTCACTATAAAGTTAGATAGCGAGCTGAGTATGATGTTAGCACAAGTATGGTTAACGGTTCAGTTTTCGTGTCAACGCAGATTTCGTCCTGATGTAAATAATGCATTATTCTCACCGATTCTGCCGTTGGTTTCGGGTCTCTTACGTTTTTTTAATAGCAGCAGTATTGGCAGGATAAATGATAGCTCAACAGTTTGTTTCTTGTAAGGAGAACAGAAAGAGCACCTTTGGTTCTTTTAAGTGAATGAGGGAAGGCTAAAATGAGGTAGATGGGCATATGTAAGAGAACAGTATTAACTTTAATGTACTGATCAGTTTGTTTTCGCTGCATTCCTGGCATGAAGGACTGTGTTTACAGCAGAAGTACTAGGCGGCTGAGTGGGCGCATAACATACATCATTGCTAAATGTTAGTGATTAGTTTACGGGTACACCAATGATTTTAAACTTCTGACAAGCGCCCACCCACCAGGAAGTAAACACTTGTCAATCATGACTGTCCAGGCTCTGTGTACGAAGCAAAGCGAAGAAGTAGAGTCTGGTTTTACCACGCTAAATGTAACCAGGAGTGACTGCATAAAAATAACTTTAATATTACTTTAGTCAAACTGTAACCAAACTATTGCCAACTGTCACACGAAACAAGTTATTATGTTACACATAAACTAACGTCATGTTTCAGTAGTGCCCAATAAATTCATACCCTGTAGAGACATTACAGCCAACTGTAGCCAACTTTCACTTGCAACAAGTTTGGCTAAAATATGCCAAGCAGCACAGAGGTTCATTCAATCCATTCTTCAAGCCTGTCTTTTAATTTCTTGTAATATTTTCAGTTCCCTATCACAGTTCAGCAAACTTAAAATAGTTGGCGGTTTCTTAAAGTGCGGTTTCGTCAAGCCTTTGTGTGGGTGATTGACGAACTGATTCACAGCCAACCAGAATAATTCTCTGATCCGAAACTCATCGCATGTGACCGGTTGACAAGCATAAAGCGCTGCATCACTGGAGTCATACAGGCGAAATGCTCTGAATATTGTCTCGAAAATAAATCAAAATAAAATGTTTTATTCATTAAGACGGTGTCAATATTCGCTGTCGTCCAAGAACCCCTAAAAGAAGCCTCAGTTAAGATTTTTTGTTCAAGAAATTTGAAGTGTGGCGTGTGAGAGTGTGAAGAAGGCCAATTACGAGTGTCTCACGCTCAATGCGTGAAAGTTGGCAGCTATGCTTAGTAGTTGTCGTTGACAATCCATTTGCTGTGATCAATTTCGGTACTGCAGTCCTTAAAGGGAAATGCGCTGCAAGAGTGATCCCTCGCCTGGTGAACAGCAGGACTTCCATTGTTCAATAGGTAATTAGCCATAATTTTAAGAGGGCCTCCCAAAACAAACTGCGTGTCAACCAGATTTTATTTTGATGGGGCCTCTTAAAATCATGGCCAATTCCCTTATAGTGAAAGTTCACCCAAAAATGAAAATTCACTCATAATATACTCACTCCAAGGCTATTTGAAGGGTTGGTTAATTTCTTTTGTCCTCAAAATAGTGTTGGAGTTTTAAGGAAAAACAGCATTGAAGAGAAATCCAAATGAATGGAATCCTACGGTGGCCACTTTTTCAAGCTTAAAAAAGCAACGTTAAAAAACGCAAAATGCCTCCATACTGCTCGTGTGACATTTTAGAAGTGTCAAAGTGCCCCGACAATATGATTTGACTCAAAAAGACGTATTTTCACTATGTTTTTCACCTAAATGTCCAATGTAGCCACTTAGCCAGGAGCCATGTTTTTTCTTCCTCCTCCAAGTAAGTTCCGTTACTTGGAGGACTCAAAATACGAAGAAGAAGAGGACCTATAAACACCCGCCATAAAACTAGAAGAAGAAGAGGACCTAGAAAACGTAGCCTCGAGTTTGTGTTTACATGCAAGCAGTGAACTATCACATTTATAGTTTAAGAAGCTAGTTTGTTGGTTTCCTAGTCAATGTTAAGATGCTTTCACACCGGACGCAAAACAAATTTTTTGCACGACAAATTACATTCAAAGTCAATGCAAAGACGCTAATACATGCGAAACGCACGTATTTGCATATTTGCATTGACTTTGAATGTAATCTGACGTGTTTTGCGTCCAGTGTGAAAGCGGCTTTATCTGGCAACCTTTTTATTCAGCGCATTTTAATGCCAGCTAGTGAGCTAAATGCTCGCGGTCCAACTCCAGCCAAATTAGTTAGCATAATAATGGCTATACGCATTTTAAATTGACTAAATTTAAATGCATGAAATATAATGTTAGCTAGCTAGCAAGAGAGCCTTTATGCCAACTTAGCTAGCTATATTGAATGTATGTATATGCGAGCTAGGTGCCTAAATGGAAAAGTTATAAGTATTCACTATTATCCATTGATTTCTATGAGTAAATCCAAAAATAATACAACTGTGCATATGTACCAGAGGGCACAGCGAATAGCCATTGAAATGAAAAAACGGTTAACGGCAAAATATACACTTCGTACACTATAAACGTGATGCGCACAGATCTCCCTATTGCGTGCGGCAGAGTTCACTGCTTGCATGTAAACACAAGCTCGAGGCTAGGTCCTCTTCTTCTTCTAGTTTTACGGCAGGAGATTCTAAGTCCTCTTCTTCTTCTTCTTGTTCTTCATCTTCTTCGTATTTTGAGTCCTCCAAGTAATGTAACTTCACTCTTCCCGAGGAAAAAAAAACATGGCTCCTGGCTAAGTGGCTACATTGGACATTTAGGCGAAAAACATAGCGAAAATGACGTCTTTTCGAGTCGGGGCACTTTGACACTTCGAAAATGTCACACGAGCAGTATGGAGGCATTTTATGTTTTTTAACATTGCTTTTTTAAGCTTGAAAAAGTGGCCACCATAGGATTCCATTCATTTGAATTTCTCTTCAATGCTGTTTTTCCTTAGAAATCCAAAACTATTTTGATGACAAAAGAAATTAACGGACCCTTCAATTAGCCTTGGGGTGAGTACATGATGAGTAAATTTTCATTTTTGGGTGAACTTTTGCCTTTAAAGTTTTAAAACTGTAAGGTTACAGCCCAGGAATCAGAAGCAAGCAGTAGTAGTGAAAGTCGAAATCCTTTATTCGGTCCGAGTTCAAGCCAGAGATCACAGAAGTACAGTGCCACAAAACACAATCCAAAACTCAGGGTCATGGGACAGGCAGAGTTGGGTAACAGTGGGTCAGAATGGCAACAGTACATAAATGGCAAGCAAAAATCAGAGTCGACAAATAGAGATCCAAAAATCCAAAAAACCAGGACAGCAAAAACAGAAATTGTGTTCAGGCAGGCAGGATCAAAACCAGAACAATTAACAGAATAAAAAGAAGGGCACAGGCAGAAAACGGTAGTCGGGCAACTCCGAGCTTTCATCACCTTTGTTCGTCGCCATTCTGTTTCAATGTTTGGTCCAACATATGATGTCACTCACTGAGCGACACTGTCATGCCACCTCCCATGAAGTTTTAGCCTGGGATTTATTTAATCACCATGGTAAAACAGTGGGTATTAGGGGATCAATAATTAATCGGAACTTTAGTTTATGAACGTATTCTTCAGATGCGCTGAAAATTTACCACTGTTGCTTGTCCCCTGAGCGAGCTCACGGCATCTAAATACTGCCACCCCAATCTTGAGTTGTGTTCAAGCCAGCTACTTTATCAGGTTAATGGATGGACTAGTTAGATGGTAAAAAAAAAAAAATATCGATAAATAATTAAATAAAATAATTGTGGCCTTCCAGCCAAGATCAAAGTCCCTTGGCAATAAAGAAGTATTATTTATTCATCACAGTGCAATTCGCAAATTTTGATCACTCAGCTGTCAATTAAGGATGTGACACCGGCCCAACAACAATTAACAACTACAATTGAATTATAAAATGGCATCCTCTTGTTTTCTCGCGAAATTATTTGGTGTGCCTCATTTGATATATTGCATGAAGCTTTGTGACCCATTATTTTCTGCAGGCGGCCATAATAATCAGAAACTTCAAATGTTTACTTGAGCAATTGCCTGCTGTACTGGACACGTCTTCCAATCTTTAAAAAAAAAAAACCCAAGAAATTGCGTTTTATGATGGTTCATGTTCAATTATACAGAAGCATATAGCTCACAATATTAAAATGAAAATGGATCCTCAGAAATGCTTTTTGTTTTCAAGATGCAAACGCATTATTTGTATCATAATGAAAATGAAAATGCAATCCTCCACTTTGCATTTTCATTTTGAAGTCCATGCATGCAATTTTTTAAACCAATTCAAGATTGGTTTTCCCCATTTGCGTTTTCATTTTTAAGAAGTACCTGCAATATCGCTAACAAAATGAAATCCAAAACACAAATCTTATAATGCACATACTTTCACGGATATGCTTTTTCTTTTCGAGAAGAAAGTGCGTTATTTGTATCATCATGAAAGTGATAACCTAATTGTCCACTTTGTGTTTTCAGTTTCAAATCCATGTATACACTTTTTACAAGAAATTGAAAATTAAAATACATACCCCATTTGCATTGTCATTTGCAATTGGTGCTCCACCATATTGCAAAGAAATGAAAACGCAAATCTTATAATGCAAATACATTCTTGGAAATTGTATTTCTTCGCAAACGATCACCCAGTGACAAATGCTGACTACTGGAGTGCTCAGCCATTTAAAATCTTGTAGTTTGTCAAGAGGACTTAATTTCGGCCTACTTTCTCTACTAGACACCACAGGGAATGCTCAGAGCATAGATCAGCCACACAAGTTGGTATTCGAATTTCTGTGATCCTGCAGGTCGTTTTGCATAAGTGATTGCATGAACATTAGTACCCTAGTTTAGATAGCATTATGATTGCAGAGTGCTTTCCTTGCAAAGAAAGCAAAAAGATGCTTGCCAACATCAAGCTCATGTCAAGCCATGGCTTATCTCGCACACACCAAGCAATGCCACAGCATTGAGGCACGCTTGCCTAGTAGGCTCGCATCGTTGATACTTCTCTAGTATTTACCCCATGTCGTCGAACTTTAGCTTGTGCAATGCCGCGTCACCGTCATTATGGAGGCATACTGCTAAGTGAGAAAACAATCTCTGACACCCTAGTGTATTTCCATCCCTTTCCCAGGCCATGTCTCATTTTTCATTTTTACCTAGCCCTATATTAAGTCATTTTATATTAACCTGCATTCGTATTTTAGGTATGTACTTTACAATGCCCCCAGTCATCTGCCCAACATCCATCTGCTTCATTTGGTATTGCCTCGCCTCTGCCTGCTTTGAATATCCTTTGTCCTCTAACCGTGTGCCACTTGCTAAATGCCATAATTATGGGAGCACATGGCCTCTGGCTCCAAGGGCCCATAGACATTAGCCTCTGGTCTTTGGGGTATGCCTGCGCCAGTGGTTTGGGGGGTGCTCGTACAGCATTCTCAGCTCTCAGCTTCATGCATGTTCCCCACATAGCAAAGTTGATCTGGCCCAGTGACGGGCCACACATTCCATTTACACTTGGCCCACATACCTCAATGAATTATGGTCCATTAGCGGGCCACATCTCTTAAACACTATGTGGGCCACATGTGGCCCATGACAAAGCCATACTGTTTCACCAGAGCTGGCCTTGTTCTGGCCCTATGTTGGACCAAGATGCAAGATGATTTGTTCATGACTATTTTTAGAATATATTTTGAGGGCTTTTTAATGCCTTTATTAATAAGTTTATGGCACGAATATGACAATTTTAAAATATACTTAGCGTCATTAAAAACGCAACGGTGAGGCTTGTGCTGTATTTGCTGCAAATAGAAGAATCGATTGATTTTTATTGCTTTTCCAGTGAGGCACGAGTGGGTTTAAAGAAAACCGCGTGGTATTGTAATCCTGACGCGCGCCACGTGAACACGCCAAGCACTTCAGTAATAACAAACAATGAGCTGTTTGTGATGTGTACAGTGACACTTGACTTGTTCTTTTGGGTGTGGTCAATAGCCTACACGTGTACGTGACAGATTCCAGATAGCAACCCAAACTGATCATGAGACGAGGGGTCCGAGACGATTGAGGGTGAGCGCAAGTACTGTTTGACGCCGTCTATGTGAGCAAAACATGCGTGCACACGGCCCCTACAGAAAACCCATTTCTTGCCCATCAACAGGAGTAGGAACTTTTCACTTCTGACTGGGGGCACCTGCCTCTGTGTCATTTATTGGCACTCCATTTTCCTGTTTCTGTCTGAGAATGGAAAACAGGGACTGTTGCTGACCTACCCCGCTAAGGGCAGCCATGCATAAATGGGCAAAAACTGGGTTTTCTGTAGGGGCCGTGTGCACGCATGTGTTGCTCACATAGACGGCGTCGAATGGAACTTGTGCCAATTTTTATTTCCACTACACAAAATTGAGTCATATGTATCTATTCCAATCACTAACTGTATATACAGATGGACAACCTAACCGCTCCCCAAAAGTGAGGCCAAAACGTCTTGATCGCCATCTAATGGCTGGCTATTGTACAAGTTATAAGCCTGCCCCCTCCATGTTAGTGGATAGGACATCGGCCTCACTGAAATATTTAAGTACGTGTCAATGAGTTTTTTCAAAGGTGATCTGTCATTTTACGTAGTTCTTACCATGCTGATATGTTCAATAGTTCTTTTTTCTGATAATTTTTGTTTTATTTAGTTATTTGATGCAAAAAGGGGGCGTAAAGTCATCATTGACAGCTTCTCTTAGAGATCCTCGCCCCTTGATTTACTTCTGGGAATTCTACAGAGCTGGAGTGCAACCATCGAAAAAAGATATAATGTTAACATCACACATGCATAAGTTGCTAGTACATAGTACATAGTACATAGTTGTTCCAGTACAACAGAATATAAACCATGGTAAGCTCGACGAAAATTGATTGTAAACCAGTTTTTCCTCTGAACATAGGGCCATGTACTGTTTGCAGCGATGTAGGTACTGTAGCAAGGTACAGCAAGCTAGCTAGCAAGTTTAGCAATGTTTTATAATAATTCACTGTAGATAGCCAAGAAAATAGTTGGTAAAAAGCTCATTACTTTGAACATAGTGTAACATAGCCACTGTTCACAGCGATGTTATGTTCAGACCTTATTTTCAAAGCTTAGCTAGCTTGGAGTTCCAACGTAGGTTAGTATGATGTAGCTAACTAGCAACTTATCCTAGCATTAGCTAGGTAGCCAGAACCGGACATTGGCTAAGCAACTATCTGCCAAAGACGTGGACAGCAGCAAACATATCTTAACGTCATATGACTGTACTGGGAAAATATCCGATCTATCGACCTCGACCAGCGGTAAAACCCCGCTATCACTACTGCGCACTCTGGCTCCAAATGTGCAAGATGGCAGCATCTGTATGACGGATATTTTGGCTCCATGTTTGTACAGCGCTTGGGAGTGGAGGCGCAGCGTACATCTTTATAAACTGCCTATGATTCCAATAAAAGATAAAATATATATAATATGTATGAAAGACACCACTGGAATCAAGGTCAACTCACCAGTAACAACATCTCGTATTTGCAGGCGCTGGAAGCCAATTTTTCCATTTATTCCCCTCATGTTTATTTTCTTCGCCAAGGAGTTGGCAATCAGTGCATGCATAATCCTTCAAACACACTCGCGAGTATCCACTCCACCTTTGAGAGCCAGCGTGTTCACCTGAAATTATATTTCTGCATTAATTTAGGTCAAATTTAGGTCAGCATTACTTCAATAAGCAACGAAGAATTACTTCACCACTGAAAAGAATGATTTTGCAAGAAACTGAGCCAAGGGGGTAAAAGACACAAATTTTTTACCTTGGTGCTAAATGGCCTCAGAGAAATAGAAATTCAAGAAACAGGACTGTGCTATCCCCTTTTGCCCAAAAGATAGAAAAACTACAACAACCAGAATGCAATGTACCACAACAGACCAATAAACCCTCCTGCAGATGGGTAATGTAATGCAAGTTGGGCAGTGCTTTTTCTTGGTTATGTCATGTGATAGGTCACAGCCTAATAGCTCTGAGCCTGCTCGGCGTCTAAGAGAGCAGGACTAGCCCAGGGCTAGATGGAATTATTGGTCAATAGGCTCACTAGAAAGTGAAAATTCTAAAGTTCCTATCAACAGTTTATTGTGTTTGTACAATAAAATCTTGAAGATATTAATAGAAATCATCACAGACACACATAGGCAGAAGGAGCTGTGAGACCATGTCCCTCCAGTGGCGTGTCATGTGTTTGTTAACAAAATAAAAGCCTCTTTTTTTTCTTGAAAAAGAAAATTTATCACCCGTGTTTTTAAAAAGATTAAATCCTGCATTCACGTTTCAAACAGTCATTGCAACAGGATTAAACATAAATTCCCAAAAAGTGAAAAAGTGAACTCTGCTCACTATTACCCCCGCCCCTTGTGCACCCCTGTCCAGGATTATGGCATATTTTCATATAAATTGCCACTGCACCTCTGGATGAAGTATAGAATGCAGGACTGAAATTTGAAAACAATCTGACAAGCAGTTTTTGAGAAATCGGTTGGAAAACATTTGCAGTGGTAAATTTTCTAAGTTCAAATATGAAAAACAGAAGTAATTTTTGGAAAAGTCAACAAATTTTCATGAAACTTGGCGCTGCATTTCTCCATGAAGTGTAGAATGCATGACTGCAATTTGAAAACAATCTGACGAGTGGTTTTTTTGAGAAATCAGCTGGACAAACTGGTGCGGACGGACGTACGGAATTCTTTGGTATACACTATATATCCCCACTCCTTATGGGTCGGGGTCATGAAAAAATTTACCTGCTCTGTGCTCCTTAAGTTTATGTAGGTCTTCTTATGATTAGAAAAAATGATCGTGAAAATACGCTAGCCAACTCAGGTTGAGGAAACATGGGCACAATATGATAATCCAACTTACCAACTGTTTCTGGAGGTCCGGGCTGCTATTCAGTTGTTCCTCCAGGTTGTGAAGAGAACTGAGATCCCCCAACCGCAACAAATTTGGATCTAGGCCGACCTCTGCCTCATCAGCTGCTTTCATCCCCTGCAAGGTCTGATAGATGATTCATAGCTGCTCCATTATCATTTCCTGCTTGGTTGAGCTGAAATAAAATAAGAAAGCTTAAATTATTAAGAGAACAAAAACTAATTAAGCCATCTGCAAATCTCACATTATTACCGGAAGTATAACAAGTAACTAAACATGTGACCATCTGAGGTTGTGCTAGAAGTCTTGTATATGCTGGCAGTGATGTTTATAGGTTTTCAGTGTAGTGCATCCCCGGGACCCATACGTGGTGATTTGAGTTGGTCCCAGGCAAATTAAACAGGTCCCTGATAAAAATGTTTTGTGTCTTGAAAAATTTTAGTGTTAAACTCGTATTTGATGCTGGTATGATATGATATTGTGGAAATTAACAGATATATTCATGTATGTTCAAAATGTATTGGAGATCAGTGCTAATTTAGTCTTCGTCACTTACTGAAAATTTTAGTGAGTCTTAGTCACAATTTAGTAATTTGCTCTTGTATTGTTTTAGTTAAAATTTAGTCTGTGCAACTTTTTTAGTCTTATTCTTCAGTTTAGTCAGTGCTTCAGTTTTAGTCACAATTTCAGTCTCTAATTTCCGTCATGTTTTAATCATAATCTATTTTGTCACTTTAATTCATTAACTTAATTCAAAACTGTTTATTCTTTACCCTTAAAGTTGTTCCATACATTTGGATAGTGTGGATCAGCAAATTACCTCTCATTGTAACATCCATCCACAGATAATTTTACAACTCACCCCAATTTAAGTCTGTATATTTTACTGTAAATCACATAATCTGACTTTGCAGAAGTCCAATGGAGTCTTTGTAGTTGACAAATATGGACACTATCTATCAAAATCATTGTGATTGACAGATCTAACATGAACAACTGCTGAGTTACTGATGCTGAAATAAAGTGTTACTACCATCCCAGGTTTCTCCTACCATATTAAAATGAACGCAAAAGTCATCACTAATGCATCATTATTGGTTATCGGGGATTGATAATATTAATTAACTGGAAAAAACTGATTTCCCTAACTATTTAAATTATAATATTAATCATAAATGAATACTCACAAGTTTCCATAGGGATTATCTGCTCCCTGGCCTGGAGTAGATCAGGGTGCCTACGTGTGACTTGAAAAGGTGTGGTGTGCCACAGCATATGGGTCTCACTGCTGGCGTGCCTGGGCGTACGGGTCTCACTGCTGGCATGCTTTGGCGTACTGGTCTCGCTGCTGGTGTGCCTCGGCATACGGGTCTCACTGCTGGCGTGCCTCGGCATACGGGTCTCACTGCTGGTGTGCCTCGGAGTACGGGTCTCACTGCTGGTGTGCCTCGGAGTACGGGTCTCACTGCTGGTGTGCCTCGGCATATGGGTCTCACTGCTGGTGTGCCTCGGCATACGGGTCTCACTGCTGGTGTACCTCGGAGTATGGGTCTCACTGCTGGTGTGCCTCGGCGTACGGGTCTCACTGCTGGTGTGCCTTGGGATACGGGTCTCACTGCCGGTGTGCCTCGGAGTACGGGTCTCACTGCTGGTGTGCCTCGGGGTATGGGACTCACTGCTGGCATGCCTCGGCGTACTGGTCTCGCTGCTGGTGTGCCTCGGCATACGGGTCTCACTGCTGGTGTGCCTCGGCATACGGGTCTCACTGCTGGTGTGCCTCGCGATACGGGTCTCACTGCCGGCGTGCCTCGGCGTATGGGTCTCACTGCTGGTGTGCCTCGGGATACGGGTCTCACTGCCGGTGTGCCTCGGAGTATGGGTCTCACTGCTGGTGTGCCTCGGCGCACGGGTCTCACTGCTGGTGTGCCTCGGCGTACGGGTCTCACTGCTGGTGTGCCTCGGGATACGGGTCTCACTGCCGGTGTGCCTCGGAGTACGGGTCTCACTGCTGGTGTGCCTCGGGGTACGAGTCTCACTGCTGGTGTGCCTCGGGGTATGGGACTCACTGCTGGCGTGCCTTGGGGTACGGGTCTCACTGCTGGCGTGCCAGCTTGAAGAAAACCGGCCAGTGCTGAAGTACTGACATTGGTGCAGCCCAGGACTGGTCTGGGCACTTGGGTGGAGGTCAGTACTGCTATGGCCACTTGGGTGGGGGTTAAGACTGCTCAGGCCACTTGGGTGGAGGTTAAGACTGCTCCGGCCACTTGGGTGGAGGTTAAGACTGCTCCAGCCACTTGCATGGAGTTCAGGACTGCTATGGCCGCTTGGGTGGAGGTTAAGACTGCTCCGGCCACTTGGGTGGAGGTCAGGACTGCTATGGCCACCTGGGTGGAGGTCAGGACTGCTATGGCCACCTGGGTGGAGGTCAGGACAGCACTGGCCACTTCGGTGAAGTTCAGGAGTACTGTGGTCATTGGGGTGTAGGTTAGGGTTGTTTTGGTTTTCTGGCTTTGATGCAGGAGTTTTGTGCTGCATATTGATCTTCGGAGCATTAGGCAACGAATCTTGTCTGTTGGAGATAAAAATAAAAAAAATTAAAAATAAAATGAATTTTAAAAAAATCTCAGCGATTCATTTGCCATGAAATAATATAATTGAAAGGGGTTGAAGCTTTTTACCCATTTTTTGACTTCTTTCCTTTCGCGGATTCTTTCAACTCATAGTCACCTTTGCCATCGTCGTCATCCTCCCCAGGAAAAAGAATGTTCTTGCATCTAACAACATTTGTGATCAATTAATATAATATTTTGCAAATGTTGTGCACCACAGATTAATAAAAAAATAAAAGCACCATAAAATGCGTACATTCTTTTTCTTTTAAATTTAATTGGTGAGTCCCCTCCATCACTTCCAAGGTCAGTTTAAACGGCAGCTTTAGGTAGTTTGAGCCAAGCTTCATTGTAGTCATCTGGAAAAATAATCCAAAAGAACAACAAGAAAAAAAAAAAAGCGAACAAAAACAATATTTTAAGAGAAACATTACATGCTATTAGTTCGTTTTAAAGTCAGAGGTGTCAAACTTCAACTTACGTGACATGAAGAGAATTCTGGCCTTTTGGGGCTTCCATCCCTGTCCAAGGCATTCTTGGGATTTTACAGCTTTTGCAACATCAATTTTATTTGAAGGCCACATACGCTCTCCATTTTTCATCCAGACTGAAGGCACAACTTCAACCTCATTTGTATCGTCAAAGACAACAATATGAAACGTCCGAAAAGACACAGTCATGACTAAATAAGCACTTCCTTAGCCATCTAAAATAGAGGAGCAACCTCAGGTTATGGAGTACTCCAGGGATGATGCATTTTTGTAAGCTATCCAAGAAGTAAGCATTGCTCCGTTTCCCTTATCATGGGATTTTTCTCTAATATTTTGGATTACTGGAAAAACTCTGGTGAATACGTGTTTATGATACTGCATGTTTTGTTAATTCAGATCAATTTCTATGATTCTTGGGGCATAAATGTGATCATCAGAAGTAAAAACGTCATATTCAGGCTATCAACAAACTACATTAGGGTTGCACCACTTCAACGTTTCGACCACAGAATTCTTACTTTACACTTTTGCACATATTGATAAATCTAAACATTGCAAGGTTAGAGCTAAGAATACTCTGCAAATAAAGTAGGCCTGTAAAGAGACTAGTAAGTAGATGATTCTCTATGACAAGCGTAACGACATTTAATGTGCGCGAGTAACTTTGTAGTGTCATTGAGCCACTTGCTAGCAACTGCTACGTAAATACTTCTTTAAATTCAGACATACTTTATGTCGCAGAACAAAACAGTAAAATATCTTGTGTTAACCTTAACCATATATCGTATTTGAGGCAGTTATCCTAAAACCCATTCGAAAAGTCCCACTGACTTTGAGACAGGGGAAACGGAGGTGCAAATGCCAACTCATTGAGGTTATGTTCTAGGACTTATTCCTGCTGTACTCTAGCCCTCTATTTATCTGAATGCAGAAGTGGTACAGCCACAAATCTGTTCTGGAATGGTAATCTCACATACTTCTGCAGTTTTGTTCCAACCATAAAACACTTCACGTTAGTGGAGAGGTTTGAAATCAAGCAAATACCCAATTCTTTTTAGTCAATTGGGTACTGAAAGAAGTGTTCCACCTGTTTATACTCATTGCCCACAATATACATGATTCCTTTATCTTCGACGATATTTTGGACTGAGAGCAACTTGTTTTCAATTTTCACGCAACCATCTCTTCTCGGTGGGTTTTACAACGATATCATCAATACTAAGCACTTTAAACTGACGCACTTCTTGCGAGAAGCCCTTTGGCAGTGGCCCATTTGCATGCTCTTTGTCCAGTTTTGGAGCAGCCTCTTTTTTTTTTTTTTAAATAAATTTGGCATCTCCAATCCCACCCGAATCTGGAATGCCCAATTGGTGAACTATGTACAAAGCTTGCTCGTATGCGACCCCTTGCTGCCAACTCAGGAGAGCGAAGACAGTTCACGGCTCTCCTCCGAAGCACGTGCCTGTCATCCACTGCTTCTTATACACTCACTGGTTGAATCTCCGCAAGTCCAGAACGAGGGCGGAGGATACCCGGACATGAACAGACTTAGAATCTTCCTGACGAGCGCCCGTCTGGCCAACAGGAGGCGTTTGAGCAACGAACAAAGCCATTTATTTATTTATTTCCCTTTTCCCGGCAGTCCCTTCCCAATTTGAAACCCTGTAGCGCTATGGCCAATTGTGCGCTACTCTGAAAAAGCTGCCGACCACTGCCGGTTGGTACGACCGGGGCTCGAACCTGCGACGTGATAGTCACTTCTGCACTGCAACGCAGTGCCTTAACCGAGTGAGCTATACGGCAGCTCGGAGCAGCCTCTTTTACACCAAGACTGCACCTGCTATTTTCCATCTCTGATAATCTGCGTATCACCTGAGATACAGGATTACATGTTCCCCGAACCAATGTCTTAAGTTTTCCAAGGAAATTTTCAAAGGGGAAGAATGACATAAGATCTAAATTTCCATGGATTTTGACTTCCTCACTGAGATGCACCAAGCCATGCACATTATAGACCAAAAACTCTTCACCATACAGCTGGCCAAAGTGCTCAACAAATGAAACTAACAGGGCGCTAACAAGCTCATTCATTTCCATACAGTATAATGGACTTGAAAAAATGTGCACACCCACTGACAGAAGCATAAAGTTGTTATAAACCTGAGACTTTACTATATCCCTCAGCACTACTGGACCCGTGTAAAACAAGAACTGGCGTAGCTCGGTGGCTTTCCACCTACACCGTTCAGCCAGTGCCCGTGGCCTTCGTGCAAACTCAGTTGGAATGTAATTTCTCAGTGCAAGAAGTCTGTCTGAAGCAACAGAAACCTGACCAGATGGAATGCGACATCGCAAGGGGCCAGTAGTGCTGATCCACAAATCTAACAGGCGCCTCATTACACCCAGACAAACCAGATGCATACAGTTGAAAGGAAAACAGGCGACCATGTCAATGCCAACATCTGCAAGAGGCGAGTGCTGGACATGATGTTCTTCATCTGTTCCTTGTCTAAAACTATTATCAGTTCTGCGCTTTGCATTGACCTCAGGAAAAGTCATTCTATGAGATTTTCGTACACCTATCTGGTGACACTTGTCACACCCACGGTATCCAGTATGTGCCTTCACACCCCTGATAAAGGCTCGTACTGGGGTATCACACACGACAGAAACAACATTCACAAAGAAGGTTTTCTTCTTGAAGAGAAATCCACTTTTCAACACTATCAGTTCTTGAACCAAGTTGTGAAGATACTCAACCAATGACTTTGGCTTTGAAGTACCGCAAAACAGTCCTATCAGCACTGGCTTCTTGATGTATCCTTGCAACGGACCCAGAATCGGCCAAAACTGCGTACTTGTACTCTTGACAAGAGGCAGACCATCAAAATTGAGCTGAAGCTTAAAAGCATGTCTGTCTGGAACAGTAGCCCAGACTTTATCTAGAATTTTCCCAACAGAATTCAATATACCAAAGTAATGGAAAACACCACCAGCTACATTGTTGATGTTGTAGCTTGTTTTTGTTTTTAGCAATGTTCGTCCATCCTGTGGCAGAGACCCATGGTAGATTCTAAGAATGCTGAGAAGCGCTGACAGAACCAAGAGAGAAATCCCAAATTCAATTGCCCAGTCTGCCAGAGAACTCCACAGACTGCCATCATTCACACTAGACTGTTCTCCAAGATAAGGAAAGTCCGCAACAGTTTCTACATACTCTTCATCATCCTCAGCATTACAATCTTAATCACTTTCATCACTAATTTGTAACTCAGATTCCTCTGAATCATGAACACTAATACTTGATGTGAAATCCCCATCCACCATCCCTCCTCTATCCTGCTCATTATCAATTAATTCCCTGACTCTCTTTAATGCCCTTCTGCGTACATTGCTCCTATCATTGTAAATCCATGTCTTCTCCATACCTTAGCTTTAGGCAAGTCTTTTGTCCTTCAACCTGAAACAAAGAAAAGCTTAAATAAATTAGATTTTTATTAAATTTAAAAAATCATTTTAATAGTTAAAAATTAGCATGAAATGTCAATGACAAGACTCTGTTATGGCTTTTTTCAGCTGTTGGCTGAGCTTTTCTGATGCCATTCATTTCAAGTATAGTGACATTGCCTTCACATAACTAATATCACAGTACTCTTTATGCAAAATTGTAGCAGGGGAGCTGAACTAGCGTGACCGGGGATGCATTTTATATATGTTCCTTTTTTTGTTTAGTAAATTCAGTTATAGACAATAATGAAATTAAACAGAGCAAATAATCTGAGGCCAAATCTTCACCATTAATCTGATAAGAAGAGATCTGTGAGAAATTAAGAGAAAGAGAGCCAAATGTGTTTGTCAGGGTGATGGTTAGCTACAGTTTTAAGAAGATTAAAATGCAGTTATATTTTGAAATACTGTGCAGAGATTCGGAGAGGAAAGGGAGAGTCCTCAAATTTAACCAAAGAAATTTAACCCTTTCATTACCATTGTCGCATTTCTGCGACAGCGCCGATCCCGCATCACTTACCATTGTCGCTATTTTGCGCCTAGAGAAAGTCCCTCACAAAAACTGTCAAAGCTCCGCAACAAAACACCCCTTTGGACGAGTCTGGTATCGCACAACACGTCAGTGATGTCATCAGGCTTCCCGTAGTTCCCAATCCTCCGGTTATGCCCAGTCCCTCGCTGACTTCACCGCCATTGCAGGCAGTGCATGCTGCAGCACGTGTATCTCCGTTTGTACACAAATGCATGTGTATCTCCGTTTGTACAGAAATGCGCGTGTATCTCCGTTTGTACATAAATTCCATAGAGGAGAAATCGTCTTGTCTTGACAAACCGAAATACAGTTTTTATTCTCATTTTCTGTTTTTACTTTTGGAACAACTAAGCAAAGATATGTGTCAATGGAAAGGTAAATGTACTTTGAACATGTTTTCTGTACATAAAATTGTCAATTTCTGGCATTTTTAGTTCAAAAAAGGGGGTGAAAATCCACATGCAATAACATGCTGTGATAGCACGAAAATTGACGGTAAGCACGGTTGTCGTATTCCCAGTAAGCGGTAGTGAAAGGGTTAAATAAGTTGAAGAATTCTCTCAGGTTCGCATACACTAGAGAAAAGGAAAAGTCTTTATACACTGAAAACATAAAATTATGCTTTCTTATCTGTGTCGGCCATAGGTAGCAGGTACATCGATAAGCTGCGACAAAAATCCTTACTGTACATTCCCATGCAGAACTATCTGCTACTCTGGCAGTTTAAATAAAAAAATGCGAGCGATAACCTAACGATCGCTTTCATCTCCGCTGAAAAATGCTGGCTAGAAGGCAAAAGCTTTCCGTGACCGTAATAAGCCAATGGTCGTTAAAAAAAAAAAAAAAACAGCAAATCAGAGCTAATGACGAGCTACCATTCGCCCGCCCCGGAAGGGCTGCACTTTTGGCTATCTCGAGCGCGGGCGGTAGCTTTTCGCGGGCTCGATAGCGCCGGCTAGCTCGGCTGGCCCTAAAGGCAGCTCGTTGCTGGCTAGCCAGCCCGCTAGCTATATAGATTATCGTAAAAATGACAGTCTTGGTGTCAAATATTGAATAACACAAGCTCCAGCACCAAGTTTTGCAGGAGTGCCGTAAAACACAATTCTTAATTAAAACTGAACTTTAAAAAAAAAAAAATAAATAAAGGTCACAGCTAGCGGGCTAGCCGGCAGATCGTCCGGGAGCGGTCTGCTACTCAGTCTCAACACAGTCTCAACACCTACAGTTCTTAAAATTGCCCGCCTACCGGCTTTTAACTCAACAAGCAGATTAACGTTACTTTAAGTTCAATTAATATATATATATATATATATATATATATATATGTGTGTGTACGGTTCATCAATGTCAAGGCGTTTGACCTAGCTAGCTAACCTTGGCTGTTGTCATGCACTTTTAACTGCGAAATTGCCTGGCTTAACGTTTTTTCCTTAACGTATTTTCAAATACCAGCGAATTCTTTCAGTAACTTAAAGTTAACATCTAGTCTCTCAGTTGGCATTCCAGCAATTCCTGACCGAACTAATTATGGTCTAAAATGGATAAAAGGAAGCGGTCATTGATTTAAAATTAAAATATTTCACTTACCCCGACTTCACTTATGCGTGTCCCAAGTGCATTGGCAGTGGTTACGGTCCAGCTTCAGCAGTCTCGACTGCTGCTTCCGGTGATGATGTTGCAGTATAGCCTGCGTTACACTAGCCGTACATGTACATGGCTCTGCACTAGCCGTATTCGACTGGTCTTTCATGGTGCTGCACCGTCTAGGCCACGCCCACCTGCGCAGTGAACAAAACGTGCTACACCGAGAGCAACCAGTCGAATAGAATCAGCACTCGGTGTAGCGCCCTGTAGCATCATCACGTGATACGAAGAACATGGTCCAAAGCAGTTGTGTATGGTGGTTTTAATGCACAAAATGAGCTGTGAGGAGGAGAGTGATGATGATGCGATGACTAAGATGGCAGGTTCATGTTCTTTGGGGCAGGGCTTTGTGGCTGAGATTGCCCAAACCTAAAACAAAACTTGGCTAAAGATCCACCAAGCCACCATACATTCGGCAGATTGTTTAAAATGTGTGAGAAAAATACTGAAAACGATAAAGTTGTTGAAAACTCAGGTGGAGCTCTAACCTGGGCAAGGGTCCGCCAGTTTTCGAATGGTCACGTGATCACAGTGCACTGAAGCTGCACCCGTTTCAAATCGGTGCAGAAAGTGCGACACCAAGTGCGACACAGAGTGCAACATCGAAAACGGTGTACTACCAGTTGAACAGAAAAAGTTGCAAAAATGCAGCACTGAAGGCACAGTGCTGTACCATACAGCCCAGTCGAATAAGGCTACTGAGTGGTTGTTGGTAAATTTAATTCAGTGGCCGCTTCACTGGGCTGTATAAGAGAGTTTATTGAAGGCATCCGCATGCATCGTCTCAGAGGTTATCTCTGAACATGCCAGGCTGGTCTGGTCTAAATCCATGAGCTGACTAATGAAACTAACAGGATTGCGAGCTAAGGAAGTGACATTTGACCTCTTGTCCAATATTACTATCTATCTATCTGTCTGTCTGTCTGTCTGTCTGTCCATCTATCTATCACTGAAATCAGTGAAAGGTGTTTTTTCCAATTATAATGTCATGTAATTATAATGTATAGTACACAAAAAGACCTTTTTTAAATGATAGACTGAAATTTTATCAACACTACTAGATTTTCCATGTAAGTATAAGATTCACTTGCTTCTATCTTTTTGCTGTTTTCGTGCTGAGAAAAACAATTTGACTAAATTTATTTACCCACTATTAGCCAATGTAATTTAAATTTACGAACGTCACTAGCAGACAAATTAGATTAGCAAAGGCGTTGAAGGGATCAGAACAGATTTAATGAAATTGCATTGTTAAACAGCTGACAGTGTGCATGAAAATAATGCCATTTACCTAAAATATCTGAGGTAACATTTTAACCACGGGACAAGACCGACCCCAAATATGTGGCCCAGAGTTCTGATTCGACATTTGGGCCAAATACACTGCTCACTAAATGGCCCGCATGTTGTTTGCCGCATTAAAACCAATGCCACCTCTGCCACACATGGGCCTTGTTCGGCTGACATGCTGTATGCCAATGCCGAATGAATGCCACCTGTGCCAGCTTCACGCCAGATGTGGGCCAAATGGGTCTGCTATGTGGGTCATTTGCAGTCTCCAATCATAGCATATTTTTCCTTTTTCTGTAATATCAACTTCAATGTAATGAGTACATGGCATTATCATGTATCGCACTATATGTGCTTGTAATATTAGCGTCAAGGGAATCAAGAACTTTGCATCAACATGCACTTAGTCTCATCATATATGCAGTCATAGCCCAATCACTGCTGCCACTTGCTGCCCTCCACTAAATGCCTGATTTTGTGTTCTTTCTCCATGTTTGCGGTGGGGCCCTGCCCCGAGCACACTGCTGCTGGTCTTTGCCATTGCTGCCATCTGGCCCACTACTAAAGTGCTACCTGGTCTCCACCATTAAAATGTCCAGTCTATGGCGCCAACCCCGCTGATTCCAAATCCAGAACTGCCTTTTTCAACTGACTTTTTGACCATGTCAGAAACCATGAACCCCCTTAAGCCCAGTTCCTCCCAAGGTTTCTTCATATTTTGTTCCTCGAAAAGAAATTTTTCCTTGCCGTTGTAACCACAGGCTTGCTCTTGAGAAGGTTCAGGCCAGGGTTTACTGTTAACTGCATTGTGGAAGTGTTTGAGAAATGTGTGATTCTGATTAAACTTTAAGGTTTCACTTGTATTGCTGACATCAGAGGAAATAACAGCATGGTTGTTGTCTCGCACATAGCTGTATCATTCAGTGTATTTATCCTGTATTGGCTCAAGAGAAATTGTCAGCTACAGGACCGTCATTGCACAGGACACTTCACAAAGCATATTTCTCTATTGTTGGCTTCGAGAGCAATCATGTCAGCCGCCAGACTGTCACTACATATAGAACACTTTACATAGCATATTTGTCTTGTATTGACTCAAGAAAATTTTTCAGCTGCTGGGCCGTCCCTGCCCAGAGCATTTCACACCGGACATTTCTCTTATTTTGGCTTCAAGAGAAATTATACAAGCAACTGGGCTGTCACAAGAGATAGAACACTGCACAAGGCATATTTGTCTTGCATTGACTTCGAAGAAATTGTGCCAGCCGCGGGGATGTCACTAGTCATAGCACAAAATTTTACTCTGAAGCCCAGTTAGCCTTTGCCTGGCATGGTTTTGTTTGGGGGGTTGGTTGCAGTTCCCTGCCTTCAGGTGCACACCTGGATGGACAGTGAGGTCCCAGAACAGAGCCATGGCACCAAAGTCAATGAATGGTTGTAAGCCTTAAATAAACTATTTTTGACAAAGTATCCTGATGCAAGTGGGGCTCAATTCTGGCAGGTATGATGCCAAGCTGTCTGATCAGCTATAGTTCAGCAGTTTTCAGCCCATCAAAGTTACCTGAGAACCCTTATGTCACCTGACTTCACCCTATCAGATGATTGCTTGATAGTCAGAAAAGGAGTCTTCTTTAAGTTCATCTTCATAGAAGCAGCTTCTTGCCACTCTCACTTCATAGCCCTCCAGCACCCCAGCTCCACTCGTTGACTATAGCATTCATTAATTGTTTCATAACATAGTCACACCGATATATGACAATAACTTTTTTGATGTCATTGTTGCTGTAGGCTCTGTTCTATGGGGGGAGGGGGAGCGGGGGCTTGGATGCAGCTGTCTGCCTTCCACACCTGGCTGGGCAGGGAGCTCCCAGAAAACATGCTTTCATCTAATAAGTTGAATAACAATTTATTCAAGATATTTTGACCATGTTATAAATAATGATTTCCACTTCCAATGACAATTTTGTTATGAAAGAATTAAATAATGTTCCATCTGCAGCAAATACAGACCTGCAGACCACAAGCATTCTAACTGTCTATTTGTTGGGGTAATCTGCTGAAATTTCACTCCATTCTTCCTGAAGTACCTCCAACCATTTGGATTAGCTCAACAGGCAATTTTTTGAGACCCTACGGTGAAGTTGCTCCCAAAACTGCTCAAAATGGCTGAGATCTGGAGACTGTGCTGGCCTGTCAAATGCAGGCAGAATACCAGCTTATTGCTTCTTTCCAAAGCAGGTCTTGCATAATTTGATGCAGTACTATAGGTCATTTCCCTTTTGAAGGATAAATTGGTTTCAATCAAGTGCCATCCACGTGGCCTGGCAAATATTAGCACTCCATTTTTACTTCACCCCACGGAGTGGGCGTGAAGTACTGTTTTTAGCAGCTCTGTGTGTGTGTTTGTTTGTTTGTCTGTTTGTGTTTCCGCATTTGCCAATATTTGCATGAATGGGTGAAGTCTGCCATCTAGTGGCTCTGCGTGTTTGTGTTTCCGCACTTGCCAATATTTGTGTGAATGGGGTGGAGTCTGCCATCTCTGATTGCCTTATTAAGGTTTGTTTTACCCTGGATAAAGTTCTCAATTAATCAGCACCAAAGGCACCCTTGGACCATCATATTTCCACTGCCATGACAGCATCCTCTCATTTGTTCTGCATGTAACCCATGTATCTTCCATTCTGTGATATAGAAATCTTTTGGAAGAAACTCCAGCAAACGTTTCTTTTAAGTCACTGAATTTTCCTGGCTGTTTTTTTTTTAAGGACGACTTCTTTTGCGAATTCGTGGAGCTGATCTACACTGCTGTCCAGATTCCAGTTCTTCATCTCCAGTCAGGGATTGTGTGTGTTGCGCCGAACGGTGAAGGCTACTAATCGTCCTCTGTGAAGCTGGTGGGGGGCTGAGGTCTCCGTGGCGGACAGTTGAGGGACGAGTGCTGAGCGGTTCGGTTCAGTTCGGAGGAGCGAGTGAACGGCTATGGCGCAGAGTAGCGGAGAGACCCCCGCAGCCGCAGATCCGACCAGCAGGGTCCAGCAGATCCGACAGGGCATCCAGCTGCGCTCTATGAGAGCCTGGAAGAAGGTGGAGAACATCACCAAGGATGACATCAAGGGCTTCCTGCGGAGGAACGGCCTCGTCATCTTCACTGTCGCTGCGGTCATCATCGGCATACTATTGGATTTTGCCCTGCGGCCCTACAAGATGTCTTACCGCGAGGTGAAGTACTTTTCTGTCCCTGGGGAATTGCTGATGTGCATGCTGCAGATGCTGGTGCTCGCCCTGCTGGTCTCCAGTCTCATTACAGGCATGGCAGCACTGGACAGTCGGGCTTCAGGGAAGATGGCTGTGCGTGCAGTGGTGTAGTACACAACCACCACCGTCATCGCGGTCTTCATAGGCATCATCATGGTGCTGAACATCCACCCAGGCAAGGGCTTTGGTAACCAGCAGAAGATCGAGCGAGTCAGCCCAGCCGACGCCTTGCTCGACCTCATCAGAAACATGTTTCCTCCAAACCTGGTGCAAGCGTGCACCCAGCAGTTCAAGACGCAGTAAGGGAAGAGGGTGGTGACCGTGACGATGACGATGACGATGAACGACACCGTGTATAACTTGACCAACGCTACGCAGGAAATCACGCGGGAGGAAGTGATTCCTCTGCTCGGCACCGTCAGCGGGGCCTGGTGGTCTTCACCATGTGCTTCGGCCTCATCATCGACAATATGAAGGAAGAGCGCCAGCCCTTACGAGACTTCTTTGACTGCCTCAACAAAGCCATCGTGCGGCTGGTGGCGATTATCATGTGGTATGCTCCCATTGGTATCCTCTTTCTGATCGCTGGGAAGATCGTGGAGATGGATGACATCACGTCGATGGGCAGTCAGCTGGGAATGAAGAACCCCTTCATCTTCATTGCTGGTCTGCTGCAGGCTCTCATCACTGCCTTGGGAACCTCCTCCAGCTCAGCGACCCTGCCGATCACCTTTTCGTGTCTGGAGGAGAACAATAATGTGGACAAGCGGGTGACCTGCTTCGTGCTGCCAGTGAGAGCTACCATTAACATGGACGGCACTGCACTGTACGAGGCCGTGGCGGCCATCTTTATCGCCCAGGTCAACAACATAAACATGAACTTCGACCAGATCATCACCATCAGTATCACAGCCGCCGCAGCTAGAATTGGGACTGCTGGAATACCGCAGGCTGGCCTGCTCACCATGGTGATCGTGCTGACCTCTGTTGGACTTCCCACTGATGACATCACTCTCATCATTGTGGTCGATTGGTTCCTGGACTGCCTGCGCACGACCACCAACTTGCTGGGAGACTCAATCGGAGCCGGCATTGTGGAGTATCTGTCCCGGCACGAGCTGCAGACCAAGGACGCAGAGATGGGCAATTCTGTGGTGGAAGAGAAGGAGAAGAAGAAACCATACCAGCTCATCAGCCAAGAGAACGAGTACGAGAATGAGAAACCTCCCGACAGCGAAACCAAGATGTAGGACCTGCGCTTCCCCCCCGACCCTGACCGCACCGCGTCGTCCTCAGATTCTGCTCCTTTAATGGGGAAACTTGGGAACTTCTTTTCATTGTTTTAACCTTTTTTGTTTTCCTATTGTTTTCAAGGCCTGTTGTACAGGTGTTAGACATTTTTTCAGACATCTGCTGTTTTTTGTTTGATTTTATTTTGTTTAAAATTTCTTTTCGTGTTCTTGACGAGCTCAGCTACAGAAGAGTGATTCAGGCAAAAAATGGAAAATCTAGGTTTTTGTATTCTTCAATTTGTTTTGGTAAAAATGGTGTACTTGATCATTGACAACCCAGGGAAAAGGAAAAGGTTCCTAAAAAGTGAAATTCTTCTTTAAAAAAAAAACTAAAAAAAAAAAATCCAAAAAAGATATACTTGACTGATAAGGCAGATAGGAAGAATGGGAGATTAAGATAAACACTCACATAACACTCAAATTTTTGAATACTGGTTGGTCAGTGAGCAGTCACTGGTGTAAGTTCACTTTCCAACGCAAATTTTTGCAGAGTGTATGTTTCCTATCAGGCTGTTTTTTTTGTTTTTTTGTTTTTTTGAGAATTTCTGTACTGCTAGTCCAAAATTTATGACCCATCAGATTCTGTGACCTACAGTATTAATAGAAGTACTCAGGTCATTTACTGACTTAAAAATGTGAATACCATGATCTAAAAATACTCAATTATCAGTAAAAAGCCTTCATTTAAAATCCTATTTCAGTAACTCTTTGGAACTATTACCATGTTAGTACTTTTACTTTAGTATTTTATCAGGGAAAGTTCCGCTCTAACTGGTATATAAAATAAATTTATCTGACGGGTCACCAAATTTGGTGTAACAAATTAATCCACATCGGAGACCAGATGCTGAACTTTTTAGGGAATGTGCATTCTGGGTATGAAACATTTTAAAGAACCCAACTGTCAGACACCATAGATAATAAACCCAGAATCAATAGCATATGTCTCTTTCCGTCAAAGGGAAGCGTGTAAATTGGTTACATGCAATTCTCAAATGTTCTTCTTTATAATCCAAACTCCTCAAACTTAGATTTTCCTGTCCACAACACTTTTTTCGAATCGTCTTTCACCCAATGTCTGTTTTTTTTTTTTTGCCCATTTCAATCCTTTCCTTTAATAGGCCAGTCTCAGATATAGCTTTTTCTTTGAATCCCTGTCTAGAAGGCAGTGTACTGGATTCGCCTCTTCATTGTAGAGGATGAGACTGGTGTTTTGTGGGCGCCTTTTAATGCAACTGCCAGCCGAGGACTAGTAAGGTGTCTAATGCCTTCATCCTTCTTCCCACTGGGGCCTCCCACTTTTTACATCAGAGTAAAGCTGGGTTTACACATATGCACGATGCGTTATGAATATCATTTTACCGTTATTCGTGGCGCATTCGTGACATTCGTAACGTGACTTAACGCATCTGAATAGGGGTCTTAACAGCTCGTGTTAACAGCCAAACATACTAGCCCTAGGCACTGTTCAAAGTGAGGGTAATAGTTATAATCTGCCTGCATTGGTTGTACAGTATGTGGTGGGTTAAAATAAAAGTGTCTGACGTTACGACGCGTACTTATTTCTGATTCAAGCCAAGGCACACCAGAAGGAAGACTTAACCAACGGTTCAACCTAATGAATCTTGGAGCCAACACCCCAGGGCACATGAGAAATAAGTTTAGGGTGTACTAAAAGTGCCACTGTGGTAATTAAACACATCCAAATATTTAAAAAACGTCCCAAAAACAGGTTTTTGAAGCATTTTTCAACTTTGAAGGCCCATATCTCAGGGAATACCCATGGGATTCACACAAACTTACACCTTTCTGAAAGCCCTGACTGTCCTGCATTGAATGAGACTAAGATGGGCCAGATTGGTGGATTCATTTTTATTCTGTAGCACTGAGAAGGTGGAAAGGCTGGAAAAAGGCCAAATGGACGCTAATGGAAAACCTGACCCTACAGGGTGTATCAAAAAAAAGTGTACACTTTGAAAAATGTCTCCAAAATTGATATATCATTTTCCAAAAATCTGTTATGATGTATTGATGGACCGTGCCCTCATGCTCCTATTGACGCCTTGTTTATCGCCTGCTGTTCCGCATGAGTGAACACAGATTGTTTATTTTCACCCGATTTAAACTGGTTTGCGCACAATAATGAGAGGGTTAAAAATGAAACAAACACAATGATTGGCAAGTTTAGACATTTAGTTTTTTCCTCACAAATTTTCATGAAAATTGGATTAACCCTTTGTCCGCTACCAGCCCACTAACATCGGACTCACATTTTGCTATTCTCAGCACACTTACAACAGCATGACTGTACTTAAGTCCATGGTTCAAGGACCATTGCATTCAAATTTCAGTCTTTGACATGGGCTCCATTCCTTTGAGCACAGATCTCTGCTCTCCTCAGCATGTGATAAACAGACCGTCGGATCATTGCAGGATCCTGCCTCAAAATGGCAACCTCGGCAACCCGAGTCTGAAGTTTGCAGGCTGGTAGCGGACAAAGGGTTAATCTAATTTTCATGAAAATTGGTGAGAAAGAAATTAAATGTCTGAACTTGCCAACCATTGTGTTTGTTTTATTTTTAACCCTCTCAATTCAGTGCGCAAGCCAGTTTAAATCAGGTGAAAATAAACAAACTGTGTTCACTCATGCGGAACAGCAGGCGATTAACAAGGCGTCAATAGGAGCATGAGGGCATGGTCCATCAATACATCATAACAGATTTTTGGAAAATTATATTATATCAATTTTGGAGACATTTTTCAAAGTGTAAACTTTTTTTTTGATACACCCTGTATATTGAATAATATTAAATATATTCAATAACTCTGAGCCTACCATCTGTATGGTGCAGGATGCATCAAGTTTTAACTGACCAGGGTACATTTTCCCAAGTTCACCAGTCCAGTTGTGGTGAGCCTGTACCCTCTGCAGTTCTTTCAGTTTTTGGCTGACATAAGTATAAGCCAATCTTTTTGCTCTGAAAGCTGAATCGTTTGACGTGTTGTTTGTATGTGCATTCTGAGAAGCTTTTACCGTTGCAAAGGGTGGTTATCACAATAACCACATTCTTCCTGTCAGCTTGAACCAGTCTGGCTTTTCTGCTCTGACCTCTCTCATCAACGAGCCATTTATATCTGAAGAACTGCCACTTACTTGCCATTCTTTTTTTTCCATTTAATTTTGTTGTTAAAACGAGCATTTAATTGTTTGGCAGACCAATGGGAAATGCCATGGTTCATGAAAGGCACACACAGTTTAGTTAATTTATCCAATACAGCCCTATATACACATGAGAAAAAGAGAGTGCACTCTCTTTCAGTTCTATACTTTATGTATCAGGACAGTCCAAAAATCAGCTGGTCCTCATCGATCCTAAAATTTGATAGATCTAACCTCACAATTCCATTATTTATTAAACCAAAATTCAGCCGAAATGCAGAAGTCATCTCTGAAAAACTAAGTACATCCCATGATTCAATACCTTGTAGAACCACCTTTAGCGGCAATAACTTGAACTTATCATTTTCTGTATGATTTTATCAGTCTCTCACATCATGGTGGAGGAATTTTGGCCCACTCTTTACAACATTGCTTCAGTTCATTGATGTTTTAGGGCATTTGTTTACGCACAGCTCTCTTAAGGTCCCGCCACAGCATTTCAATCAGGTTGACGTCCGAACTTTGACTTAGCCACTGCAACGCCTTGATTTTTTGTTATTTCCAGCCATTCTGTCATAGATTTGCTGGTGTGCTTTGGATCAT
Organism: Gymnothorax javanicus; assembly: GCA_029692085.1. Lineage (NCBI taxonomy): Eukaryota > Metazoa > Chordata > Actinopteri > Anguilliformes > Muraenidae > Gymnothorax > Gymnothorax javanicus. The sequence continues at coordinate 145,854,977 of CM056193.1, forward strand.
TGTCCTGTTGTATGACCCAATTGTAGCCAAGCTTTAGCTGTCGTACAGATGGTTTCATATTTGACTCGAGAATACTTTGGTGTACAGAGAAGATCATAGTTGACTCAATGACTGCAAGGTGCCCAGATCCTGTGGCTGTTAAACTAGCCCAAATCATCACCCCTCCACCACCATGCTTAAAAGTTGGTATGAGGTGTTTTTGTTGATACGCTGTGTTTGGTTTGCGCCAAACATGGCGCTATGCATTATGGCCAAACAACTCCACTTTGGTCTTGTCTGTCCAAAAGACATTGTTCCAGAAGGCTTGTGATTTATTAAGATGCAAATTTGCAAACCTAAGCTGTGCTGCCATGTTCTTTTTGGAGAAAAGAGCCTTTCTATTGACAACCCCTCCAAACAAGCCATACAAGTTCAGTCTTTTTTGAATTGTACTACCATGAGCTTTGACATTTAACATGCTAACTTAAGTCTGTACAGTCCGAGATGTAGTTCTTGGGTTTTATGCAATTTCTCTGAGTATTGCATGGCCTGACCTTGTTGTGAATTTGCTGGGACGTCCACGCCTGGGAAGATTGGCAACTGTCGTGAATGGTTTCCACTCGTGAATAATCTTCCTGTAAAATGATGGACCTCAAATTGTTTGAAAATGGTCTTATAACCTTTCCCAGATTGATGGGCGACAACAATTGCTTCTCTAAGATGATTGTTGATGTCTTGGCATTGTGTTAACACACACCTAAATGCTCAAGACCAGCAAAGTGCCAAAACCTCCGCTTTCATAGAGGTGGTTACACCTGCTGATGATCAGTTAATCAAGTGCATTTTGATCAGCAACACCTGGCTGCTAATTACCTTCTTAATTCCTATGGAAGCAGTAAGGAAGTTCTTCTCACTTGTCCCCTGAATTTTGGTTGAATTTTTGTAAAATAAATAATGGCACGGTGGAATCTGTTGTGTGTTGTTTTACCCCTAAGGTTAGATCTACAAACTTTTAGGACCTGATTAGGACCAGCTGATTTATTTATTATGTCCTGATATGTAAAACCATAGAACTGAAAGAGGGTCTATTTTCTTTTTCTCATGACTGTTTCCTGTCAATTCACACTCTTTCACTGCAACCACTGGTCCCTCTCTGACGAGGCAGGAAGCCCCACACTCTACCCTTAAAAGCCAATGCCAAAGCACAAAAAGTGCATTGCATCACCATGAGCAGTAATTCAACAGACATTTGCCAAAGTGTTTACGTGAACTTACTGTACTTGCCTGATGGGATTTTTGCAAAACCATAAAAAAGCCTTTTGTAGAGTGGCATTTCCCACCATTGAACTAAGGAAGAATATGTAATTCTCTTAGGAACAGAAGAGGTAATATGCTTTAAATGAGCAAATTCCAAAAATATTAATATTACACACAGTGTTTGCCACACGCTTTCAGTACTTTACAATAGAGCCAATTTTACCAGCACATGAGAAAAACACATAGTAGACCCTACTGCATGATGTCAGTGTTTTACTTCACTCACAGAAAAAGCCGCAGTATTTTTATACATAGCGGCGTCTACAGCTTTTATAAATGTACACGATGTACAGGGTCTCTTTGGTCAAGTGGATTGGATTTTTTTTCTTTTGATTTGAAAGGCCTATCTGTGTTTAATTTATGGGCCTCAAGCTCTTAATTGAGCTCATAAAGCCTCAAGTAAATATATTCTGCATACAATCAGGAATTTACAGGAATTGCCATCTCTGCCTCATCTACAGACACATTTGAGGACTGATCTGCGTGAATTTTAATTGTGCTTACAGTCACATGGCCACACCACGCTGACATACTGGCGTTCCCTGAGGTATAAAATTTTAAAATGAACTAAGTAAAAAAGAAAGTTCCTGCAAATGGGGGAACATGGAAGTGGCATCTCTAAATGAAGGGAAGAAAAGAAGTCTGCCTCAATTCCCCAAAGATGGTTTATTATTCCGCGTTAAAATGTAGTGCGAGCAAAGAGTGGTAGTCAGCGATGCGTCAGAGTTGCTCTTTGAAGGCATTAAAAAGCTGAACGCACAACAAAGACCAGATGTTCAAGCATACTTTATTTATGCACTCATCAGCCATCTTCCAATGTCCACAGAACACTAGCTTCTTTTCAAGAGATAGTTTCCCTGCATTTTAAACTCACAGAACTACAGCTCTCCATGGGTCCAAGCGAAGCAAGCCATCCTCATGCCACAATCAGCAGACAATAACAGGCGTCAGTGCCATTATTCATAGTTTATGGGGAAAAAAAGATTAAATATTGCCATAAGGCAGGCCTGGCGTACTGTACCTTGCATGGTGTTGCCAGCTGGGGAAAATACTGGTCTATTGCCTTCAATCCTATTCTCAACCTGAAACCCAACACTCATCATACGCACAACATCTGCACACACACACACATACACACGTGCACACACAAATGTGCACACACACATGCAGAAACACAGATGCACACGCACACACACACAAACACACACACATGCGCACACACACACATCTATGAACACCACTCAAACAAGGATGAGTCAAAGTTGGCTAAATAAAATGAATCTATGTGTGCGTGTCTATGCGTACGTGCGGCTGAAATGAGAGCAGCGGCCTGTAGTGTTTTTTTTTTTTTTTTTGTAATTTTTGATGTTGTTTTTCTTGTGTGACTCAAAATACCTATAAACCGGAAGAGAAGATCCAGACCGGGTTCTGAATAGTCCTTCAAACAAAGCTGTTCAGTTCAATTAAAAAGAGGAAAAATCTCTCCCTGATTGAGGGATTCATTGAAACAAAGAATGTTAAATTGATGGTGCCACAATAAAACTATTAGCTGGGGAGCAGACAGATGCTGGTGTGCCGGTCCCCTTTCCAGGGATTATTATTTATTTACACTTCTCAATCACAGCCTCCCAGATGCCACACGGACGCCAGCATGGAGCTGAGCATGGTGGGGGAGGAGCCAGGGTGGAGGGGAAGGGGGGCAGGCAAGATGGAGCGGGGGATGGGGGGGAGAGCCATGAGCAGGAGTGGCATGAGAGTCAGGAGGGCAAGAGGTGAGGGAGAGGGCCTACATATCAGTAATTTGGCTGTTTCGGGGTTTGAGATGGAGATGGAGATGGGGGTAGGGGCATCCACAAAGGGGGATTAATCACAGCTTACTGTCCAGTCAGGTGCACAATGCTAGCACCTGAGACGTATACTACAAAGCAAGTTCAACTTTAGCCTAGCTTTCCTAGCATGAGCAGGTTGACAAACCGTAAACTCACAATCAGAAATACTTTAAGTTACTATGGCATCCTAAAAGAGAGCCACCTTCACAACATGGAAAGCCTCAGCTTTAGACATAACATACCTTGCTAACCCACTAATTTCACTTTCTTGTACTCCCCACTGAAGACCCGGACAATTCTGTCAATGCTGCATCTTCCATGAGACAAGTTACATTTTACGTCCACAAATTAAATTGTTCTGTGCATATAACATATGGCAGGCTGGCTGTCCTTTGGAATTGCCTGGTCATTACTCCTTATGAGTATTTTTGCTTTAATTGGGAAAATAAATCCACATCAAACTCATTATTAAATGTAGAGGAGTACATGTCATGCCTTGCTGTTTATTTTTGTTGTGTGGGACCCAATACAAGGTGAGGTGACTACTTTTTTTTTGTTGCTTGACTGTGGAAATATCTGACTTGCAGCCGCATCCACTATACACCACCCCACCCACTCCAACTCCTGGCCGTCCATCTCTATCCCTCGGCCCAAGTACTCCGGCACTTCTGTGTCACTCTGTATGCAAGAAGGCTCCCCTGAAAAACATCTTTATTCAGCTACTTCACTAATGTCTGCCGCGCGGGCATCAACATGCTTTGTGCGAAATGAATTACTGCTAATTAAAAATCAACAGAAATGAGCATGCAACACTCTGTGCCCCATTAATATTTTAACCAGCAGCAGCAGTAATTAAAGCGCCGCTAATTTTTTCCTCTCCTGCTCAGCATCCACAACCAGTCAATAAATTACATCAAAAAGTACAGGTGTGTTTCGCTGTCAGTGCTGTAATATCATGATAAATCGACATCATTCCTCATGGTTAACAGTCCCCCCCTACACACACACACAACTCCTTGCCGACTCACAATTTTCTGTTTTGTTTTGAATTGTAAATGGGAAGGTGACAATAATCCTTGAATCCATAGCTTACACATATATCCTTGTGCCATTTTTGCAGGTACCTAATGGATGCCAAGAGCGCAATTAATGAAAATGCTGTGATTTTTGTCTGCAGTTTGTAAAGCAAGTGGGTGGGAGAAAATCATTTCTCTTCAAACTATTTATTGCTCTCAGCCAATGAGGAAAGCATTCTTTTGGAACCCTCACTCATTTAATCCGTCTTTCCACTCTCTGCTCATGTTTTATCAGAGGTATATAATTTACAGATGGTTTTGTAGATAATGTGATTACAAAATGGTCTTCTTTTAATGTACATGTTATCAAAGTACACATTACTCAAATGTCAGAGGATACAAGTAAAAAAAAATAAAAAATCTTCCCAAAACTGTAATTTTTACCCTGCCCTTTAAAAGGGTAAAAATTGTTTTCTATTTCTTTGTGTGGGAGTGAAAGCGCTTAAAATGAATATAGTTTGCACACTTTTTTGACATAATTTTTTGGATTTGTTATTGCACTTTTAGCTGTATCCTGAATCCTTTTAAGGTGTTCAGTAATGAGTTCTATATGAGTGAAACAAAGCAGGTACATACAAATCTACACAACATTTAAGTTAGAGAGAGATTTGGATTAGCCGCCTATAGGCATAATAAATATCATCTCTGGAAAGTCTAGAGGCTATTCAGACTTTTCTACTGGTAAAGGTTCAGTTGTAGCTAGGAGACTTTTTTATGTGACAACGGCAAGGGGAATTTCTATTTAAGGTATGTTTTAATTTGGGAAATCTGTTGAATTTCGATACCTGAATTTAAAATGGCAATAGGTGCTATGGGGACACAGAGATGAATTCGGTATGAACCCTGTTCAAGACATTTCAACATTAATGATTGGACTGGTTACTGGACAGTCTATTTGAATTAATTAAGGGGGTGCTCTGTTGGCAAGGTCCATGGAGGGAGGGTTTTAGAGGGAGGGATGGAGGGAGGGAGGGAGCGAATCACCCTGCACCCATATTTCCATCTAGCTCTGGATTAAACTTAAACTAGGGATGCTTCAACAATGAAACAACTCAGCTGAAGTACTGCTGATGTGTGACATGTTCATGAGGACAGACTATCTTGTTTGTGCCGTTCTAACAGGCATAGCACAGTCTGATCTCAAGAGATACCAACTATCAGTTCCACGGCGACCCTGTTGGAAAGTGACGTGTTAATAATGAAGCCCTGGATTGTTGTGCAATGGTACACATTTTTAAAGTCATGACTGTTTCACTCCACATTAAGCGTGGAAAAATATACACCCATAGAGAAGCCCAGAAGTTTGTGCAGGCATATACATTTGGCCACAAAAAAATTTGTGTTCCATTGAACTAAAGCCATCAATTTTAAAGGCCTTTATCAGAGGTGAAGATATTTTTCATATAATGTTAGACAATATTGTTTGCCCCCTGACCCAATTTTCAAAGTCCACAACCTGTACCTACTCTGATGTGGAATGGTAAACCATACCATGTCGCAAAATATTAACTACTTCCTTCATCAGTGTTTTTATATCTACATTAAATTTTCTGGAAATCTGCATAATTAGTGATACATTCATACAGCTGCATTCTAAACTGAATCAAGAGTGTGCCAACATCTCTCATGGCTCAAACCTGTCTTAATGGTTTGTTTTCCCGCCAATCTCTAAGTCAGGGAATGAACAGCAAGGGGTAGACAAAATAAAGGGAAACACCCCAGAAAAAATGGCTTTAACTTTAAGCAAGTCCGGGCCACAGTTAGAGATGCATTAGCATCAGCAGTTCTCAGGGGCGGAGCAGTGATTTTAAAGGTGTGGGTATTCTACGGGTGGGATGAAAGCACAGCAACCCCCACCTTCAGCCCCCATTCCAGTATCCACATCGGGCCAAATTAAAATGAATGTCATGCATTTCTACATTTTCTTCACCACCTTATGTAAATAATATTGGGTTCAAAATGTACATTATAGCTTCGCTCCCTTCACCCCCAAGATAGTATATTCACCTGCATTCACATACCAGCCTATCAACCGATAACACTTTTTAGTATCTGTTCAAAACGCTTTTTTTAATATAAAGAATAAGGGCTCTAAATTCGTTGACCAGGTGCAGGTGCGGCGAATGGGGGGAGTGCCGCGCCAACGGGGTGTATCCAGGCGTATTTTGCAATTTCGTGCCCGGCGCAAGTACTCCTCTGTCCCACTTCTGTCCCTCCTGCTGGCGCAAGTGGCAAAGAGGGAGGAGAGAAGGCATGAGTGGGTTTAACACAGCCGAGTCAAATCTTCACCAATCAAATGAGCTCCTCTCCTCATAAGCCTCTGTCCTATATCTGCCTGATGCGTTAATGTTGCATTTTGCTTTGCTGTTTCAGGCATGTTTTCTGCACCACTTACGTCTATATTAAGCATTACGATTATGAGTTAGCTGGCTAGCTAGGGCATTCGCGAATTATTACCATTAGCGAACTTGAATGGAATTTCAATACGAAACTACATCAGATCATTCAAACTTATGAAGTTGGAATGAAATACGATGGTTGCTCATTTATTTCTTCTGCCTGCATCATTGGGAAGAGAAACGATGGATAGCGTGTTCCTATTATTGCACCCTGTTGCTGCTTAAAATTTTGGGATTAACATGCATGGACAACAATGCAAGGTATGTTACACATTTATTTTCAATATGTGATCTTAACTCAGTACGAGATCATAACAATCAGGCTGTATTCCTTTCCCCCACTAAAAACGATAAAACCTAAGTGACAATAATAGTATTAAGCCGCTTGCACACTGGACGCGAAACAAATTTCGCGCGACAGATTACATTCAAAGTCAATGCAAAGACATGAATACCCGCGTGTAGTCGCGTCTTTGCATTGACTTTGAATGTAATCAGTTGTGCAAAAAATTTGTTTCGCATCCAGTGTGAAAGCAGCTGAAGGACACATACCCACATAGCCAACATACGCACTCACGCGCCCACATGCACACTCTTTCTCTCTTTCTCCCTCTTTAATCTGACATCAGGACAATCAATATAGATACTATAATTTATTATAATATAATATAATATAATATAATATAATAATATAATTGTATGAAATATGCGAAGCACTTCCCAACGGAGCTCCGTGTCGAGGCTTGTACTGTCTTGGCAAAATGACGTCACTCATTACGTTCGAAACCTCATTTGGGATGCTGCTTCCAGAAGGGGGTTCACTTTTGGCGGGTGATTCGACTATAAAATGTCCAAATTCTCTTCTTCATCTCGTGGGTTGTTGTCAGTAGTTGGAGTTTGTCAGTGCGGTTTGCAATTTTGTGCAGTCTGCAACTTTGTCATCTTTGCGATGGAGCCAGCAAGAAAGAAAAAGTTTTCACCCGTTCGGGAATACTTTGATTTGATTTCTCCTAATAAGGTCGCTTAGTTAGGCTATTAGGCAAAATTGTTAGACTATTATGTGATGTCATGTATTCAAACCTTTTCAAATAATTTCCAATACATAATGAATTCCCTTAATTTGATAGTTTTCCCTTTCATTATTAGGGGAAATGCTAATTATTTTTGAATAAAAATACAAAGGTCTTTCTTCCACCTGCAGATTCACTGCCCTCTGTCCAGTCCCCCACAGAATCACTTTTGCTTCCCTTCCAGTTATACAAAAGCGCATTCACTACATATCTCTCTCTCTCTCTCTCTCTCTCTCTCTCTCTCTCTCTCTCTCTCTTACACACACTACCGTTCAAAAGTTTTAGGACACCCCAATTTTTCCAGTTTTTTAATAGAAAATTATGCAGTTTAATGTCTCATTGTACTCTGGAATGAAAGCATAGACATGATAGAACAAATTAACAATCGAAGTTAAAAAAGAAATCATGGAATCAATTTATAAACCAAAATGTATTTTAAACTTTTGACTCTAAAGTAGCCACCTTTGGCAGATATACAGCTGAACACGCTCGTGGCATTCTTTCTACAATGGAAATCAAATATTCTTCAGAAAGTTTTTCCCAACTCTGTTGCAGAAGTTCCCATAAATGTGTGGCACTTGTAGGCATAGTGTTATCCAGCCACTCGTCTCCCCGTCTTTGAGACGGGCAATGTTTACCTGAGACGCTGAGACGGGTAAGTCTGATTTGAGACGGGTCCAGCCGTTTCCAGCATTAAATTGCCAATATGTGAGACGGGCGAGCATTTGTATAGATAACAATGGTTGTCCCGAAAATCTGCGCAGTCGATTTGACTTTAATTCTTTAGTGAACTGAAGTGCTGTAGGCCGGGCGCAAAATTGGGCTCAAATATAAACTCATTAGCATATGATCAATCCACGCACTTCTGTCTTATTATACTATATGCAGCGCACAATGGCGCCATGGCCAAGTCACGTAGCGTATCTGGGCAACTGGACATTGTCCACTCATACAAGAGTTGAATAAAGTTGTTGTAGAGGTACATCAGAAATTCTATTGATAACGTGGATCAGATAATTTTATTCGCTGTAATGTGATTTAAAACGCTCTACGTTGCACGCATTTGTTAGATTCAATGCCTCTTTCAAAGCCCCTTCAAGTATTGTTCATTCGTATCGGTGTGTGGGTGTCTAGGCAATAGAAAATTGTACACCAGAAATCGGACATTTGAGTAAATGTAGCCTGAAAGAAATACATGTACATGTATCACGGTAATCGTGGCTCCGCTTATTTTAGATTCATGTCGCCGGCTTTCCGCTCTTAGAAGTTCAACAGTCGCCAGATTTCATCCCCAGCTGATCCACTTGTTGTGGCGCAAGACCCACATCATTTCCTTCTTGGCTCCCTCTTGAAATCCGAGTCCACAGGACATAAAATACAATTCTCACGGGGACACGTTTCATACAAGTGGTAAAATTGAGAGAATATGCCTATTAATAATTAATTTGAAATGACAATCTTAAAGAGAGACGATTCTACTGCAGCTGATATGAACTACGTGTAGAAGCTAACAGTTCTAAAACTTTGAAACCGGTTGTCTCTTGATCATGTAGATGGCGATTCCCTACAAGTTATTTTAATCATGATAATGGTGTTCTGAAATTGCAAGGCGGGCCACGAAAGGCAAATTTGTGCGATACAGCCCATACATCAAAAAGGCTTCCAAGTGCAATTTTCGTCATTCCAAGCGTTATGCCAAAAGGCTCCCAATTTCTAGCTGCGTTATTCCAAGTTTTTATGTATGCGGCTCTGAAACTAGAAATGATTGGTCATATTTTATATGTTATATTTGAGCTCAAAACCAGAGTTAAGGAAAAAAAAATTGAGGGCTGGGCTATATTCTCAACTGAGAGATCGCCCCGGATACTGCTGCTGGGAGCCCCAGTTGAGAGAAATACCATTGCTTCGGTCAGTAATGTCGAAGGACAGCACTACTAACAACACTGTTGTTTGCCATATGAGATCTCAATAAAAATGTAAGAATAACAAGATTTTGTTACTGATGTGCATTCTCATACTCATTTAGTTACTTCAGAAAAATGTTTGACCCTGTAACACCGAGAAATGACCAAAAAAAACAAAAGATAGACCGGCAGATGGAGCACCGCACTCGATCTCCTTACACGATCTTATCACCGATTGAAAAGGCTACTGATGTCGGGGAAATGGCCAGTCTTTCCACTTGAGCTCATTCTTGGAGAATCTCTTCTAAACAAGCTAAATAAACGTGCGGCATTACTGGTTGTAATGAAGTCTTCAGGTGTGTATTGAGTCTAAGGCAGTGGTCTTCAACATCGTTCCTGGGGACCCACTGTGAATGCTGGTTTTCGTTCCAACTACTATTGTAATTGCAGGATATTAACGAGCTGTTAATGTCTTAATTAGTTTTTTCCATGTTTAGAGTTATTAATTACTCCCTTAAAGAGAGTCTCTTTAGCCAAATGTTACATACAAACATCCAAATGTGCTTTGAAGAATAAGATACCCTAGAAGATGGTGTGTTTATTTCTATTCTACAAGAAATTTCAAGTAATACAACATTTCAAACAGATTAAATGAGACACTGAGGAAATCAGTAAACCCCAAATTGGGCTGCTGGAAACAACTGTTTCAAGTTCTTTCAAAAAACTTCAGGTGAACTTAATTAGATTAATATTACACAAAACTGGTTTGACTCTGTACTGTTTGCTTGTTGAATAAATTTTTCATGATGTGCAAATTAGTCTTCACCAATTAGGAGCCAACTACAGCTTCAATTTGATTGGTTGCATGGTTTTCTCTCATTTTATGCTGTTATTTCTGATACATCGCAATGTGGGTATGGTATTTTTTATTCTTGTTTTTTGTTCTTGATTTCAAACAAAGATGTTTCTGTTAACTTGGGAGTTAAGAGGGCAAATAACTGCTCTAAACATTAAATGCACTGAAGACAAATTAACAGCTTTTTAAAATCCTGCGATTACAATTGCGGTTGGAGCAAAAACCAGCATACACAGTGGGTCCCCAGGAACAACGTTGAAGACCACAGGTCTAAGGCATTCGGCATTTGAGACGTCCTTTGGCTGTTCCCAGTATTCTTTGGGACAGTTCAGAATCGAGGCTGTTCGCACATGGCGCATACGTATCGTATAAGATCACTTTCGGTTTTCCCTGCGACATAGATATAGAACTACACTGAATTCATTTAGATTTGAGGTTGCACTAATGCCGTGATTTTCTTACAGAAACTAAATACACTAATACACTCATGCGTAGATGCAAGTACAGCTGTGTATTTAAGATGAGTTTCTTGTATAATTTTCTTTCGTCTGGGTCAATGGCACGAAATACCCATCAGTTATTTCTTTTGTTTGCAACTAGCTGGTTCAATGGGATGAACCACTTCCGTAGGTGGTTTCGTCTTGGCCAGGTTGGCCTGGTCACGGGTGAGACACCCTGAGGTTCCATTCTGGCTAACACTATGCTTGTAGGTTGCTTTGCTTTCACGCTTCTGTCCAGTTCATCCCAAACCATCTCGATGGGGTTTAAGTCTAGAGACTGTGCTGGCCACTCCATGTTTTCAAGCTTACCATCTTGTTCTTTTTTCCTAAGGTAGTTGTGGCAGAGCTTGGACTTATGTTTTGGGTCATTAAATTGCTGTAGGATGAACCCCTGACCAACTAGGCGCATATCAGAGGGTACTGCATGGCGCTGCAGAATGCTGTGGTAGCCGTTTTGGTTCCGGATGCCTTTCACTCAAGAAGTCTCTGATCCTGGATCCAGCAAAACAGCCCCAGACCATCACACTTCCTCCTCCATGTTTGACAGTTGATGTCACACACTGAGGAGCCATCCTTTAACCTACTCGACGGCGTACAAAAAAACCTGGGTAACCTTACCTTTTGTTTAAAACTTCTGACAGTTCACCACTTATCTTTGTACCATTTCAAGCTATTCGTTGGACTGGAACTGCATAATTTTCAATAAAAAACTAGAAAAATTGGGGTGTCCTAAAACTTTTGACCGGTAGTGTTTTTTTTTATATATATATATATATAACACTGAAGGAAACTTATTATCAGCTGAAGGGTTTGTACCAATGGTGGATGAAGCCAGAGCAGTACACAAAGGAGGAAATTGGGGAGCAGATAATTTTGGAGCAGCTACTCCATGTGCTGCCAGTGGGCAGCAGGATATGGGTAAAGGAGCATGAACTCTCCAGTGGCCTTGAGGCAGCAGGGCTAGCAGAGCAGTACATGGATGCCTGGAGGACCCAGCTACAGTGTCAGCGCGAGGTACCAAAGACACCCAAGGAGCCGAAAGGTAACTCTGTAGCTTCCAGCGATACTCGTGGGGTGGTAAAGGGCAGGAGGGAATATACACGTGAGAGACTTATCTGTTCTCACTTTCAATAACCCGGCCATAAAGCCACCGTTTGTCCAGTAAGAAAGCAAAACTTACTGGGCGGTGTTATGTACTACAAGTTAATAATGTGGAAGGGAGTGGTGCTGCAGGATAGGACTGTATGCCTCTGCCAGTGACTGGAAATGGACGGAGCACTCAGGCACTGATTGATACTGGTAGCTCAGTGACTTTGATAAAGAAAGCCCTGATAAATGATTCAAACTTGGACTATTCCACTTATACACTAATTCAATGTGTACATGGGGATGTGCAGAGATACCCCAAGGACAGAAGTTACCCTGGGCCTAGACAATCAATTTTTTTCTGTTGAATGTGGTGGTTGTTGATAACCTGCCATATGATGTTGTGTTGGGGACAGATCTGCCACTAATTTATGAATTATTACAGCAGGACAGACTGCAGGAAAATTATAGCCGCTGCCAGATTTTTGTGATGGTCTGATTCAGGGGGGAATAAAGGGTCCAAAAAATCTAGACGCCAACAACGTCTAGAAAAAAAAATTGGGAGCACTGTCTTCTGAAATGGACATCTCTGGGTTACCATCTACCCCATGGGAGGTACCCACCAATATTGCTGGGCTTCAAAGAGCTGATCCTTCTCTCGCTCCTGCGTTCAAAAAGGCTGCATTGTGGGTGGAGGCAGATATACCGGGTGGTGGGAAGTTCCTGGTTGAAGGGGTATCCTATACATGCAAGGGAAGAGGGGAAGCGTCTTGTTGTGCTTAGTCCTTGTCATCCACTTGTGCTACACCCTGCATGCACAATCCCATATGCAGGGCATTTAGGCAAAGAAAACACCCACCATTGTGTGAGCTCTCTGTTCTTTTGACCATCAAAGTACAAGGACCATCACCCTGGGGGAAACCACCATCTCCCCCTCGCTGAGTGTGAAGAACCTTGGGGTCCTGTTTGACGACAGGCTCTCCTCTGCTGCGAACATCGCAGCAGTGACCCAGACCTGCAGGTTCTTCCTCTACAACATCCATAGAATCCAGCCATTCCTCACCAGCTACTCAATGTAGCTTCTGGTCCAAGCGCTGATCCTCTCCCGCCTGGACTACTGCAACTCCCTCCTCGCCAGCCTCCCAGCATCTGCCATCAGACCCCTGCAGCGCATCCAGAACGCTGCAGCTCGCCTGGTACACAACCTCCCGAGACACTCCCACGTCACCCCCCTGCTCACAAGGCTCCACTGGCTGCCTGTCACAGCACGCATCAAATTTAAGACATTGGTGCTAGCCTACGAGGGAGTCAACGGAACAGCTCCAGCATACATCCTGAGACTGTTCAGACCATACACGCCTGCCAGAGCACTCCGCTCTGCTACTTCTGGTCGCCTGGCTCCACCCCCTCTCCGCTCCTGCCCTTCCCGCTCAAGGCTGCTGTCTGTCCTGGTTCCTCGTTGGTGGAATGATCTACCTATCGAGGTCCGAACGTCAGAATCCTTCAGCTCCTTCAAGCGCAGCCTGAAAACCCACCTCTTCAGGCTCCACCTTTCCCCTACTCCACTGCCCTGAATCCTCTGTCATTACATCCCACATTGCTTTGTTGCCCTTTTACTTGATTTCGTTGCACTTTTACTTGATTTTGTTGCCCTTTTCCTCGATTCTGTTGCACTTGATTTTGTTGCCCTTTTTCTTGATTTTGTTGCGCTTGATTTTGTTGCACTAGATCTTGTTGCCCTTTTACTTGACTTTGTTGCACTTGATTTTGTTGCCCTTTCCCCGATTTTGTTGCACTTGACTTTGTTGCACTAGAGTTTGTTGCCCTTTGCTTGACTTTGTTGCACTTGTTTTGTTGCCCTTTTTCTTGATTTTTTTGCCCTTTTACTTGATTTTTTTTGCCCTTTTACTTGATTTGTTGCCGTTTACTTGGTCTTTTTTATCAGTATATTTGGTGTTTGCCTATTGGTCTAGACCTCTAACTACATAATGTGTTCTCTGTCACTTTTATTGTTAGCATTGTACTTGTCTCCTAGGAGCTCTGCACTTTTGTACCGATCTCTTGCACTTTTGTACATCGCTCTGGATAAGACCGTCTGCTAAGAACGTGTAATGTAATGTAATGCAATGTAAGGATGTTCTGAATTACTGTCAAACATGCACACAATGCCAAAAATCAAGTGTGGTCGAAAAGCCGACAGAGCTCCTCTCATTCCTCTTCCAATAATCACTACACCGTTCAAGAGGATCACTATGGACATTGTAGGACCCTTAGAAATAAGTAGTTTGGGGTTCCAGTATATTTTAGTGATTTGTCATTATGCCACAAAATTTCCTGATGGCATTTCCCCAACAGTCAGTTAACACGGGGAAAATCATCTCTGCCCTAGTTCAATTGTTTTCCAGGGTGGGAATCCCACGTGAAATTTTAACCGACTAGGGGACTTATTTTTTTCCAGGTTGATGAAGCAATTCCACCGGCAGCTGGGCATCAAAGGCATCCGAACAACCCCTTACCATCCCCAGACTGACGGACTTGTGGAGTGATTCAACAAGACCTTGAAGGCCATGCTTTGTACGTTTGTCAGGGATACAGGGAAAAATTGGGACAAATGGCTACCATTTTTGCTTTTTGCCTACCATGAGGTGCCCCAGGCTTCTACAGGATTTTGAATCTTTGGAACTTTTGTATGGGCATACAGTCCATGGGCCCTTTGATTTGTATCAGGCCAGTTGAGAACAGAGGTCCTCAGCATCACCCGCAGAGGGGGTCATCGGTTATGTGCTACAGATGAGGGACCGTCTGGAACGATACCGGAGTGAGGCTCAAGAAAACTTGCGACAAGCTCAAAAGATCCAGAAGTGCTGGTATGATAAAAAGGCTCATAGCTGCGAGTTCAAGCCAGGGCAAAAGGTTATTACTTTTACCAACTACTAGCAATAAACTCCTAGCTAAGAGGCAAGGGCCCTATGAGGTGGTTCGACATCTGAGTCCGGTCACATGAAATCGTGCACCCAGAAAAGGGTCAGAACCGCTAGGCCTACCACGTCAATCTCCTCAAAGAGTGGAAAGAAACAGAAATTCCAACAGCACAGGCTCTACTGGTACAGAGAGTGGAGGATGAGGAGGAAGACCAGGTGAGTGAATGTCTGGCGGCACCGACAAGCTCAAGAGGTTGACTTGGAGCATCTGATGCCCCAGAAATGGGGGGACCTCCAGCAGATATTTCGCCAGTTTCCCAATTTGTTTCGAGAGTGACCTCGCCGAGCAACACTAGTTCAACACCACATTCGCCTGAAGGATGCAACGCCCATTCACCAGCATACGTACCAGGTCCCTGAGAGTCTGCAAGCGGCCCTGGAAAAAGAAATTGAAACCATGAAGGAAAAGGGCATCATTTCCTCAACCAGTGAATGAAGCAGCCCAATCGTTGTCATACCAAAGAAAGATGGCACCCTCAGAGTCTGTATTGACTTTAGAAAGGTAAATGCGGTCTCTCATTTCGATGCCTATCCGCCCCCATGTATCAATGACCAGTTGGAGAGAATTGGCAGTGCCAGCTGCATCACCATCCTTGGCCTCTGTATGGGGTATATTGGCAGGTACCCCTGGAACAAAAGGCCAGGGAGTACACTGCCTTCCGATCACCACAAGGGCCAAACCAATTTACTGTGGTGCCATTTGGTCTCCATGATGTCCCAGCAACATTTCAACGATTAATGGACCAGGTGCTAGTTGGGGCAGAGGCGTACAGCGTGGCTTACCTGGATGATGTGGTTATTTACCGCAAAAACTGGGTGGACCACCTTGACCACCTCCAGGATGTACTGAGGAGGATTCACCATGCAGGCCTTACATTGAATGCCAGAAAATGTATGTGGGCCAGAAACGAAAACAGCTATCTGGGCTACCAACTGGGGAGTGGCAAGATCCGACCAAAGGTAAACAAAGTGAAGGCCATTCTACACAATCCAAGACCCTGTACTAAGCGTTAGGTACATTCATTTCTCGGCCTTGTGGGGTGGTATCGACGGTTTGCCCCACAGTTTGCCACCATAGCAGCACCACTAACTGACCTGACCACAAAATCCAGCAGCAACCCAGTGAGGTGGACAAAGGCCTGTGAGAAGGCATTTATTAAACTCAAACAAATCCTCTGTTCAGCACCAATTTTAATTCTGCCTGACTTTACAAAGCGATTCCTGGTGCAAGTGGATGGCTCTGAAGTTGGTCTTGAAGCTGTTCTTGTCCAAGGTGAAGCAGGAGAGGAGTTCCCAGTGCTCTACCTGAGCCGCAAGCTGTTACCACGATAGACACGGCATTCCACTGCAGAAAAAGAATCCCTTGCGATCAAGTGGATCTTGGACAGCCTGAAATATTACCTACTGGGCAAGGAATTTGACATTGACATTGACAATCGGGCACTCAAATGGATTCAATCTATAAAGGACCATAATGCCAGAGTTACTTGATGGTACCTTGCACTACAACCATTCAAGTTCAACATCCGTCATAAGCCAGGATAGAAGAACATTGTAGCCGACTAGACTACCTGTCGCAATTGCCCAACTTGGTCAATCTGGAGGAGGGGACAAGCGATGTGACTGAGGGTTCAGTTGCTGGCAGTCAGTAGCACTCTTACACACACACAATCCATTTACAGCACTCACATACGCTCATCAAAACATTCATAGCAGGTGTAGCACCAGCGTTTATGTCTGTGTCTGTGCGAGAGTTTGTGGTGAGTGGTTATGTGATTAGTGTTACACTTTTAGTTAAACTTTACCGCACAGTTCAATTGTTTCTGTCTTCATTTTGTTTTAGTAAATGGGTGCACACATTAGCTAAGGCAAAACAACAATGGAAACAAGACAAGTCATTTGCAGCATTTAGAATCCCATCGTATTACAGTTTATTTTCATGATTTTGGTTGAGAAAAAGGGCTACATACATAAAAAATCTTCATGAAAATTCAGCATTGAAATTGTAAAAAAAAATAATAATAATGATGATTGAAAAATGTCTGGGAGTTAAAACAATACATTTCTGGGATCAGCCAGCCCGTATACTCTTTAAAGGAACTGCTCATTCAACGGTTAGAACATTCACTCTGCCATGAAAAGCTAGCAGTTCCCACATCCGAGCTTGCAAGCTTATATAAACACTTTCCACACCTTATAAGGAACTAGTATAATTCAATAACAAAGAAATATCTGAAATAAACCTTAATTTAACAGAACAGACATTCCACAGTCAGGAAAAGCAGGCAATATGCTACCCGAGATTGAACAAAAAGGTGCAACGAACGTGGTCCGGGGTCTACCAAAATGCTTGAGCTATTGGCATTTTAAACGAGCCAAATCCTTGCCATTTAATTTTGTTTAATATGGTTTAATTTCTAAAACAAAGAGCCAGATTGAGCAAAATGCCACCACATGCAGTATTACTAGCAAAAACTAGCAGTTACTCTTACTAACCAACGTGGCGAACAAGCTCTGTGATCATCATGGCTATGCTAAACTGAGAATAAAAAACAGCTAGCCAGCTAGCTATTAGTAAAATATGCAATTGCACTTACTCATAAAATGAAGACAGACCTTTCTTCATTGAATCTGTCCTCCAGAGACATAGATCTACCCAATAGAAGGAACCCTCAAGTCCTTTTCTGGATGGAGGACTTTTCCGGATTGAAGGATGTCAGTGACTTTGTTTCGTATCTGTCCTTGAATTTCATTAAACTGCAGCATCATGTGCGGCTTTTTGTCTACTTCACATTGCCAATCAGGTTTTATTTTTAAATTGGTGCTTAGATTTAGTTGGGACAGACAGTAGTTGTGTCTGGAGGTATCTCATAAAATTGAACCCAACAATCAATTAAATTTGTTTAATTGTTTGATTTAGTAACTAAGGGGGTAGTTACTTTTTTTTTTCTTCCATAAATGAAACCACCATTTACAAACTTTATTTTTGAGTTATCAAATATTTAATCTAGTTTGATGATCTGAGACATTTCCGATTTTAGTTTGACAAATATGCAAAAAGGGAGAAATTGGGAAAGGGTAACATAATTTTTCTCAGCACTCTATGCGTGGAGGTAGTTTAGTGTTTTTTTTTTTTGTCTTTCATCTGGAAAATTGGGCTAGCACTCATGGTATTATGGATTCCAACAAGCACCAGAAGTAATTTCATGAATACCTGACTACCCTTTCCAGACAGCTCAAACTAAGTTCGAAGTATACTTCATAATCAAGAAAAAAATAGTTTGCCAACCACAGCCATCAGTCAAAAAGCCTATTAAAAACCAGTGGGACGAGCGGAGGTTGAAAGTCCATACATGTGGACCTAAGAAGTAGAAAATTCTGGGGCAATTCTGCCCTCAGGAATAGTCTCATATTCCTTGCTATGTCTTCCCTAACGTTATTACACACTAATGGAGAACATTCAGAGCAGTTATTTTGGCAAGGGAGGCCACATAAAGAATACAATGAACAAGATCCAAGAATTGGAGCTCACATTTTTAAAAAATAAATATTTAAATAAAAATATTTGATTCATCATGGTTATTACTTTGTTTCAATCTTTGTGTTTTAAATAAAGTTACACTTTGTGTCAATAATTTTAATAAATTATCAGGAGGATAAAAAATGACATTAATTCATTACTACTTTTGTTCATATTTACCAAAGGTGCCAATATTAGTGGAGGGCACTATAGCTATTGCTCTTATTGCTGGTACTTTGGCCACATGAATGGCAAAATTATTTCAAATGGTGAGCTGTGTCTAAAATTATTATCCAAGCACCAAAATACAGCACCTGTGAAAAAGAACAATAGCTTCAGACTGGGTCTGATGGACACTTGGTGAGATGATCGCTGGTAACCACAGAGCTACAGCTCAGAAAATCACCAAAGAATTCAATCAATCAGTGTCTAAACCAGTATCAACAAAAGCATGTATGTTTTCAGCTTCACAGGGCAAGTATTTACAGCAACCTTTCTGATGATTTGACCACTCTTTGTTTAAGCAATCACACCAGATTATTGAAATAATGACCACAGTCAAGATCAACCTGAGTCAAAAATCCTCAGAAGTAAGTCTTTTGTGTCGAGTGTCAGCACATCCTCCAAGGTACCATTAGCTGTGTGACTGCACCAAAATCCTGCAGCTGTTTGAGGGATTCCAGGAGGCCGATGGTAAATCTCTCAGTAAACAGAGCTCAGTACCTGAGGAGCAGCCTGGCGGTGAGGCTTCTCAGCGGAGAGCTGGATCGACAGGTGGAATATAAACCTTCTGCTTCAAGTTATATCTAATTAATAGAGGACCACTGCGTGGAAAGAGTGTGATGGTGTGTGTCGTGATATGACCCCCACCAAAATCATCTAACCTTAAGACTCATGGAAACTAAGCATTAATTTCCATAACACTGTGGGAGGCATCTTCATGTACATAATTTCAGGTATTGGTTGGGACATACAGCATAATTAGTGTAAAGTGACCTTTTACTAGTGTCAATGAACCTTTACACCCCATGCAGAATCCTACTCCGCCTCATAAAATACATGCATATGGCTACTGTACACCCAGCAAATTCCATCTGTGAAGGAAATTACAGTGTAATGGACTAAAAATGTTTGCAAATGATGAACACTTTGTTCCGGTGCTGGAAACAGGTAACATTTAGAAAATATGCATTGTTTTTGGCACACAGCAAACGGGGTTATCGAAGCTAGAGATCAGATCAAACCATATTACAAATAAACAGTTGTATGCAGCTGTGGTAAAATAATTACTTGTAATAGTCTACAGTACTCACCTCTGAACCGGATGAATCATAGGCTCATGCTAACACAATTGCTGCCATGCCACATTATAATATCCTCGGTAAGTATTAGCCAAAAAAGCCATGAAAAAGTGGTTGCCGTTAACACTCCCAACCTTTTATTCAACTTATTAACTTAACTGTATCTTGAATTTAATGTAAATTACTGAAGGAAAAAAGAATATCTGAAACCTTCTTCCAAAAATGTGTTCCGAAATCATTGGAAGCTCTAGAATATCTTATCAGAAAAATTAAAATGATGTATATTCATATTAACATCTTGCTTTTTTAAGTTCAATATAATAATTTGAAAAACTGAAATTGTCACCAGTAACTTCCTGTTTCCACTAGAGCATAAACATGAGGTGGTCCACGGGCCGATTTCCCTCCATCGTACCTCCCTGTATTTACGACAAAAAATACAGCAGTGAAACTTTATGGAAGGTTGCTGAACTTCACATATGTGGAATTGGCTATAGGTAAATAGCTGAAAAGTAGAAATTGCGCATTTCTAATATTAGAGAATAGTTAAGCAGTTTAAGGCATATGGAATTGCCCACCTGGAAGAGGACATGAGTCTATTTTGAGCACACACAGTATGAAGAGGTGGTTAAAGTGGTAAAGGAAACTTGACTGATCATAGTTGGAGAATTGCAGATATTAATTATGTATTTTGTTAAAAAAAAATGTTTCCACTACAACAGTCAGACAATATTTTGAACAGTTGCCAGAAAGAATCCTCTGCTATCAAAAAACAAACTCATGTACCTACCTACAGGTTGCGGAGTAGCACAGGAACTTCCAAAGTGATCAGGTTCCATGGTCAGATAGACCAAAATAGTGTTCTTTGGCAAAAAATACAGCCATTCTGTTAAGAACCTCATACCCACTTTGAAGTATGGAGGAGGATCATTGTTGTGGGCTTGTTTTAACCTTCCTGCCTCAGCCGTGAAGCTTAAACTGGGCTGCGATTGGATCCTCCAACAGGAGCATGATCCAAAGCATACATCAGAATCATCAAAAAGTGGTTCACTGACCACAGAATTAAGGTTTTGCAATTGTCACCCCAGTTACCTGATCTAAACCTAACAGAAAATTTGTGTACAGTCTTTAAGTTGAGAGTCTATATATACACATACCTTTGAAGGATTTGGAAGGATTCTAGATGGAGGAATAATGCACTACAAACTAAAGGAGAGGGCTCAGAACTGTTATCTTGACAAAAGGAAGCAGCACAAAATATTAAATGAAGGGAATACAATAATTGCGGCAAATGTTTTTGAGAAATATTTGTTTCATGATCATAATAATCTGAACCTTTCAATCATTGTATTTCAATTAAGGGTTATAATTCAGTTAATATTTTGAATGAAATATAATTAGGATATACAATAAAGGCATTCATCCAGAAACTGTCACAGTGTACTCCAGATCCAAGAACCGAACTGGGTGGAGAGAACTACTATTTAGTTAACAAGAATGAGAAATGAATAAAGGAAATGTATATACTGAATGTTTAAATGCAGTGCACAGAATTAACTGGAGGGAACAGGAATATGAAATACAAAGGTTTACAAAGAAAGTACGTTGTAAAACACATACTAAAGCACAGAAAAACAAAGCCTAAAGAATCTAACAAAATGTAAAATATACAAAACCAAAACTGCAGAAAACACAATGAGGATAAATTAATCTAAACAAGGAGCTTGAGAGACTAGGAGCAAAACAGGTCTGTATAAACAAGGCCAGGCAATGAGTGAGGTGAGACCATAGACTGTATAAAAAGATGGACGAAGCAACCGCGACGTCACCCATTGGTTTCAGCATACCATTGAGGAAGCCTCGATTGTGGCAATTTCAATTGCGCCATTTTGAAGCCGAATGTGATTCCTATTGGACGAGAGCGTGAATTGAACATCCAGGGTGGAGCGAGGGGTGGATCTACGCATGGATCTGACCGTATCAGACAAGGCCCAGAGGATAACCACGCCCTAAAGCATATACTGGCTTTATCCTTTATTCTAGTCTATTTGGGACCATAATTTACAAAAATCAACATCATGATATATCGAAGGAGACTTGAAACCTGCGATAGATACAATAAAGTAATGTGGAAAATCATTATATAAATTATAAATCAGGTGGGAAAATAGGGTCATTTTCTCATAGACTTCTATCGGATTGAACCTCTTTCTGCAACCACCAACGTCGCCATCTGCTGGCCATTAAACAGAATGCAAATTTTAGAGATTTCCGCATTGGCCTGTTTTCAGACCCGAGTGCTGCGTCCATCATTTTATACAGTCTATGGGTGAGAGTGACTGCTTAAATAAGGAAGTCAAATGGTGCACAGGTGTTGGTGATCAAAACCCTGGTAAGTTGTAACGAAAACATGGCATGCAATTAGATTCCAGAGGGGGCATGTCAGATGAAGAGCCCGGTACAGATGTGACAGAAACACTGTTGTTCATATTTACCTAGGGTGCCAGTATTGGTGGAGGGAACTGTAGCGGTGTTTTGGAAGATTTCTCACGTTTCCTTAAGAGAATTAATGTTGTTTCTGGGTCTTTTCATCAGTATTATGTGGATGATATTTTTTTGGTGATGTCTTGTTTGTATCACCAGTCCATGAATTAAAATGGCAATCAAAATATTGTATAATCCACACAGACAGGAAAGTGTGCTGAAGTGAATTCAGTTAGTGTATAAACTAACATGAATGACAATAGCTAAGTGACTAAGAGGATTACTATTGTGCACTGAGTGAACCTGCCACTGACCAAATGTTACAATTGACAAAAAACTCATCAAAAACTAATTGAAGCACTGACTCTGTAATTCCTAATCCAGTGACTTGCATGTGTTTTGATTATAAATAATTTCTTTCATCAAAATACATCTCTTGATAATGTCTGGTGGCTGTGTTTGTCACATTTAACATGCATACAAGTTTGGCCAAGAAATGAAAGCTATTGATCAAGCAATTTGTCCAGAAGTTATTAGCTGGGTACCTGATTCACACAGATAACTCCCTGAACTAAAATGAGAGATATGCACACAACATTTACCCGTAGATTCCACCGGGAGTGTTGTGGCCGCGTTACTGCCACGACACGGATGCCGGGGCTGATCGTGGCCATTCTAGACAATGCTTGTGATACTACTTGCCGCGCTATGGCTCATCTCGGCAGCATCCCAGTGTGATGGCTGGTGTTTTGAGACGCCAAATGCAGTGGCCGGAATGAAAGGAAGTACAGGAATGTAAGAGAGACAAACACAGACAAAATAGGAGAGAGAGACTCACGCTTCCAAAGGACATAAATCTAGTCCGAGAGAAATAAGGAAGCAGAGCGAGCTAGACAGTACGAAACAAAGGAAAAATCTCGGGAACCGAGATAAAAAGACAAAGCACCAGACGGTGCACAGAAAGAGGAAAGGAAAGAGAAAGATTCCCTTTACTAACTAACCCTTTCCTTTTTTGCAACTAATTCCTCAACACTTCTCTAGCTAGAGATCTTGCGGGCTACAGTGCAATGGTAACACTGACACTCTAGCAAAGGCGGCGAGGCGGAACTTGGGCTTAAATAGAGTCCGGGCGCCGCCCACAATTAATGCCAGCTGGCCAAAGAATCCGATTGTGGGCAAAACGATATCGTCCCGGACAAGAGTAACAAAGAAAGCTCGCCAGCCTCCAAAAACCACGACACCCAGAGGTGGCTCTCCGCTGCGCTCTGCGGACCGGTGGCAGACCACAGTCGTGTTGAGCTGAACATAGCAGGGATACGTTTCCCATAGTTCAACCAAATACAGTCATTGGTTCCAACTACGTTAGCATCTGTGCTTATGGGAAATGCACCCCAGATCTTGCCGGGCAGGAAGTAACGATCAAGGGGGATATGCTTTTAACTAAAAAAAACTAGCCACAAATCTTTGACATAAAATTCATTTATAACTTAATTTTCAACCATGTGTTTGCAATTTTGTTTTTTTTTTTTTTTTTAATAAATTTGGCATCTCCAATCCCACCTGAATCTGGAATGCCCAATTGGGGAACTATGTACAAGGCTTGCTCATAATCGACCCCCTGTCGCCAATTCAGGAGAGTGAAGACAGCTCGCAGCTCTCCTCCGAAGCACGCGCCTGACAGCCACTGCTTCTTATACACTCATTGGTTGAATCCTCACAAGTTCAGAACGAGGGCAGAGGATACCTGAACATGAACAAGCTTAGAATCTTCCTGAGGAGGCGCTAAAGCAACGAACAAGGCAACCATTTTTTATATAATCCTTCCCAGCAGACCCTTCCCAATTTGCATCCCTGTAGCACAATGGCCAATTGTACGCTACTCTGAAAAAGCTGCCGACCACTGCTGGTTGGTACGACCGGGGCTCAAACCCACACCGTGATAGTCACTTCTGCTTCGCAATGCAGTGCTTTAACCAAGAGAGCTATCCGGCAGCCTTGCCATTTTGTTTTTAACCAAAAAAACAGGCACAAATGTTTGGTCCATGGCATTCGTGGCTGGACTGTGGGCTACAGCTCAACAAAGTGGGAAATTACATTAAATACAATTAAATCATACAAAAATAGAAAGCATTTAACTCCGTAGCCTACTCACCCAAGGTAGAAGCACAAAAAAGAAAAATGGAAAAATTACGAAATAAGCAAAATCTGAGCAGGTCAATTGTGTCAGCCGGCAGGAAGTTTCGCCTGCAGTACACTCTCGGTGGGATATGAAGTCGCATGCAGGACGCAGCAAAATAGTGTTGCACACGTTGCATTGCAGATATGTGCATAGTGGAATGTAGTGGTTAGGAAACCACTAAACTTGATAAGCAGTGCCAATTCTGTAATTGATTTTACCAATCACGCTGAGAAAAAACTATAACTTTCCCAAATTTAGAACATTAACTCAACAAAAACAATTTCAGAATTTTTTTAGTGCAACAATTCAGGTACTTTAGTATATCTGCTTTGTACATGATTTGATAGTTTTACTACAACCCCAATTCTGAAATAGTTGGGACAAAGTGTAAATTGTGAATAAAATCAAAATGCAATAACTTTCAGATCACATGAGCCAATATGTTATTTACAATAGAACATAGATAACATTTAAAATGTTGAAACTGAGACATTTTACATTTTTATTCACAAAATGAGCTTATTACAAATTTTCTTGCTGCAACAGGTCTCAAAAAAGTTGGGACACAGGCAAAGAAGGGCTGAAAAAGCAAATAATATATTAGAGAATCAGCTGAAAGAACACTTAGCAAGTAATTAAGTTAACTGGCATCAGGTGTGTAACATGATTGGCTACAAAAGGGATGTCTTAGAGAGGCTGAGTCTCTCAGAAGTAAAGATGGCCAGAGGCTCTCCAACCTGTGAAGGCTTGCGTAAAAAAATTGTGAAATATTTTAAAAACAATGTTCCTCAATGTCAAATTGCAAAGGCTTTGAAGGTCTCATCATCGACAGTGCATAACATCAGCAAAAGATTCAGAGAAACTGGAAAAATTTCTGTGCATAAGGGACAAGGCCGAAGACCTTTACTGGATGCCCGTGATCTTCAGGCCCTGAGATGCCACTGCATCAGTAACTGGCATGATTCTGTCATTGACATTATTAAATGGGCCCAGGAATACTTCAAGAAACCACTGTCTGTAGACAGTCTGCCGTGCCATCTACAGATGCCACCTAAAACTCTATCATGCAAAAAGGAAGCCATTGTTGAGCACGATCCAGAAGTGCCATCGTGTTCTGTGGGCCAAAGCTCATTTAAAATGGACTGTAGCAAAGTGGCAAAGTGTCCTGTGGTCAGACGAGTCCAAATTTGACATTCTTGTTGGAAATCATGGGCGTCGTGTCCTCTGTGCTAAAGAGGAGAAAGACCACCCCTCCTGTTATCAGCGTTCAGTTCAAAAGCCGGCATCTCTGATGGTATGGGGATGCATTAGTGCATATGGTGTGGGACACTTGCATGTTTTGAAAAGCACCATTAATGCTGAAAGGTATATAAAGGTTTTAGAGCAACATATGCTCCCCTCCGGACGACATCTATTCCAGGGAAGGCCTTGTGTATTTCAGCAGGACAATGCAAAACCACATGCTGCAGCTATTAAAACAGCATGGCTTCGTAGTAGAAGAGTCCGTGTGCTGAACTGGCCTGCCTGCAGTCCTGATCTTTCATCGATTGAGAACATTTGGCGCACAATTAAACAAAAAGTTCGTCAAAGGAGACCCAAAACTCTCCAGCTGCTGGAAGGCTGTATTAAACAAAAGTGGGATCAAATTCTAATGGCTAAACTCAAGAAACTTGTCTCCTCAATGCCCAGACGCCTCCACTTTGTGTTAAAAAGAAGAGGGGATGCTACACCATGGTAAACATGCCCCTGTCCCAACTTTTTTGAGACCTGTAGCAGCCATCAATTTGAAATGAGCTCATTTTGTGGATAAAATTGTAAAATTTCTCAGTTTCAACATTTGCTATGTTATCTCTGTTCTATTGTGAATAAAATACTGGCTGGTGCAATTTGAAAGTCATTGCATTTTGATTTTATTCACAATTTACACTTTGTCCCAACTATTTCGAAATTGGGGTTGAATGAATGTTATATTATGACAAAAAATCAAGACAACGTGCTGATTATGGAAAGGAACAAAAGAGAAAAGGATGCTCAGAATGCGGTCGATTTTAGTCATCGGAATGGCCCGCAGTCCGACCAAGGAATTGGGGTGATTGTATCTCTGTAAGACTGGTGAGGGCAAAGATAACTAGCAAATGATGCCAAATTTTCTGGCTCATATGAAGGTGGCAGCTGTTCTATAATGTCTGAGATTAGGGTCTGTTCTTTATATTCTGATAAAGAAAAAATATCTGCCTCCTTTTGCATCAGTCTCTGCTTATCTCCTCTAACTTAGTGTGTTCCTCCGTGCAGCCCCTCAGCAGACCTGGGTGAAAGCAAAAACAATTTGAGTTTTTTTCCCCCATTAAAATGCTCTTTTTACAAATAGAAAATGTCTGTGATGGACGACGTCTCGCATAAACGTATGCACTGATGTATCTTACTGCATTCTCTGTGCACATTGTCCTTACTTTTCAATAATAGATCTGAAAAATAAGCTTTATCCTTTAAGCATTACAGATTGGTCTATCACAATCTGGTCCATTATTAAATTCAAACCATCCTGGGGGCCTGCTTAACTAAGACATACCAGTATGTACAGTCCCAATTCGACTGAAATGTCATTTTCTGGATATCTTCAAGAGACTGTGTTTTATTTCACGGCCATAGTGAGGATCGTATGATAATACGATTTCGGATTATTGTTTTCTGAACAGTGTCTGATGTCATAATCCAGACAAGAAACCAGATGCAGAGACAGAGTACAATCCAATATTAGGGTTTATTGATAGTTCAGATGGTAGTGGGCTTAATTGTAGGGCGTCTACATGCTCAGCTAGTGGCATCCTGGCGCAGGAGCTGGATGGAGATCAATCTTGCAACAGCGGAACTGTCAGCTAGTAAGACCAGAGAGTTTAACTGGAATTAAATTTCAGTCCCGATGACCGCAGAAGGCTTGGGGGTGTTCCTAATAAACTGAGCCGAGGAACAGCTCAAAAGTGATTGACATGAATACAGTCCCAATCCTGGAGACCAAGAGAAAGGTTTGGGTGCTTATTCCCATTAATAAGACTCGGAAGAGTATTTCCATATTTAACCATCATTAAAGATTGCGAATAATTTCTCTTGGAAACTCATGGAAGATACTTATTGGTTCCCTAAATGGCATATAGCAAGTGAAAATCTGGCAATTTGCTCACTCAAAGCAATGGGTATATAAACGCCACACATACACAAGGGAATGGGAAACAAAAATGCATCACAGCTGGTGGGGGAGGCACTCAAAACATCAAACTAATGAAAAGAAACAATATATCTAAAAGATAGGAAAGCTGCTGGATGGGAGGAGACTCAGAAGCAATTCACACAAGGGTTGTGACAGTTTTATACACTTATAAGCGTTTGCAAAATAGTATAGTGAAAAAAAAAGATTTTATTTTGGTATAGAGTAGCATACTGTACATTGCATTGAGAATTGCTTTTCATCAGTAAAGTTGTTAGGAACTTTTTTCAGATATAAGTGCCTCGTCAATGGCTTCATGTTTAGTATTTATGAGCACCAACCTACATGAAAACCATGAGTTTGAGGAGGCTTGGAAGCGCAGAGACATGGAACTGCCTGTCTGTTTGATGCCATTCATTTGTAGGGGCAATTCAAAGGCATTAATTTGAGAGGTTATTGAGTGTCGGTATTAGCCTCCTCTGCCATGGTTTTCTTACTTTTTGTATTTGCTTAACTCTTCTGTTATCTCTGCCTGTTGGTTTCAGTTAATTAGTTATTATCCTCTTGCTTTTGTTTGTACATGCCTGTGTTTATCCTCCTTGTTACTTTTGTCCATTCTTCCCTGCTCTGTTTCCCTCATTGTTTTATTACCTTTTTTGTTGCCATGCCCTTCTCTGCTCTCTTCTGCCTTCCACTCCACCTGTCTCTCATTTTCCCAGTCACCTATCACTTTAAATAATCTCTCGGTTTTCCTTTCTTCATCATGAGTTTGTTTTAGCTGCCTTTTTTGGTGGTCCATTCTAGCCTTTCACCTGAGTCTGACTTCCTGTGTTTTCGCCACCTTTGTTTTACGGATTACGAGTTTTTGGATTACCCTTAGCGTATGACTGCCTTCTGTTCACGACTCGGCCGATTGCTGGTTGCAGGATTTTGTCTCTGTTTCTGTATCACTTTTTGCCCGGCTGGTTTTTGAATCTCTGCCTGTTTTTCAACCCTGATTGTTACCCTGTAATTCCGACCTTAATCCTATCTCTGGTTTTCGACTTAAGCTGTTTCTCCCTGATTTTGGCATAATAAACCACTTTTGCTCATTACACTACTGTCTGCGCCTGGGACTCTTCCCAAACCTGACAACTTAGTCTTAATATATTGCCGTAAAAAAGGGCAAATACAACGACTAATTACAGAAATGTTTATTTCATTTCTCCAATATACTCTCTCTGGCCACTTTATTGGGTATGCCTATGTAATGCCAGATAAAATCTCCCTTTGCCTCAAGGAGTGCATTGATTCTTTCGGGTACATACTTCAGATATTCTGCAAGGAATTTGGTCCATGCTGATTCAAATACCTCATACACTTTATAAAGTATGTTAGCCTTCATTCATGCTTCAAACCTCCCACTCAGTTTCATTCCAAAGTTTCTCAACTGGAATGAGATCTAAGCCTGTGCTGTACATTGTAATAAAGTGAAGTCACTGTCATTCTTCGAACAAAGTCTGAGACATGAAAAAAAACCACATGGTCATATGGACTTACAAAACACATCTTCCCCATACTAATACTTACTTAGTATTAGTATTATTTACTCTGACAAACAAATATTAAAGCACTTCAACATATTTGCATGCCTTATGAATTGAGTCACAGCTATATGATTCATTAGACAGCTATTTACATTAACTATACATAATACAATGGATAGAAAGTTTTTTCTTAAGCGTCTGTGGATTCAGCTTTGCATGACTGTTGCAGGTTTGGTACATGTTGAATTTACTTTAGAAGTTAAAGAATTATTATGCTGAAAAGCTTATTACATCAGCAGGTCCTGGATTATTAATTGATCATTTCTGCTGAGGGTTTACCCAGCTTTTTCACTTGTGTCAATATAATATAGTTTCTTATGTCATTCCTTTTATTATTCCTATTAAACTAACAAAACAGCAAAAGGAGACAGACTAAGAGAGAAAGAGAGAGTTGGTGTTTTTGTACCAATACTGTCCCCATGCTGTGGGAATACAAACAGCAGCACAGAAGCCCACTCATGCCGATAGCTCACACACTCACTCATACATACATTCACCAGACATTATGAATAGAGTGACATAAAACCTGATCAGTGCTCCACAGAAACCTTTTGAACCTGGAGGCATTGAATCAGGATACCATTCTGACAGAGTGCCTGGTCTGAGCATTGCTTTCATTTTGAACAGAGCTGGCTGCGCTGTAACAAATGTTCTGCTGAAGAGAAATAAAATTGCGTGTTATGTGAGTGAGTCAGATAGGGCTGTTACAGAAGCAGGATTTAAAAAAGAAAGCAAAACAGCAGTGTGAGAGTCATTGCACAAACTACCATGTTGCCTAAAAAGCTATAGAATGTTATGTCATTAAATTTAAAGGTTTGTACCATAACCCATAGGTTAAGGTTTGAATATGTCTTTCGCTAACAGGTATTTAATCATCACAAAGCTGATCCAGAACACATTTCAAAATATATGTCAACATTAATGAGACTATATGTGATGATGTCTGTTTGGGCAAAAATAAATATGGATGGTAAGGGCAGCAGCAAGCTCATAAACAAAATACCACTGCCTTTCTGCATTGTTTACTCACCTAAATTTAAATTATGGTCACTGGCATGAAGCAGAAGCCCCTCTAAATCACTCTCAATGCTTACGCTATAAATAAATTGTATTTACAAATAAATTTTTACTGTGAAATGAATAAAACACTGCAGGCCTCATTTTCCATGTCATGTGCATTTCATGGACGGACTATCGTAACTTTTTCCACGATGTGGCAATGGGAGTGGGTCTTTTCAGTATGTTTAAACATAAACCGTGTATGCGACGGACACAAACAGGCGTGATAAAAACAGCAATGATTCTTCAACAGAGGCTGGGCCAGCCTCAGTGCCAGACAGTGCTGTCACTCTGTGTGGAACCTCTGGTGCACAAGAGGAAGGTGTGCATGCAATTGACTTTTTTCTTTTTTTATGGTGCTCATTTTTATTTTATGGACATTATTGCAGCATTGTTACAGTACACAGGGAAAAAAATATTTTTTTTTTTTCACGAGGGCTGTTTTGAAGATCTGGAGAAACAAAATAGCCCTCGTGAAAATTCTCACGGGTGCTATTTTAGGGTTCACTGTGGCCATTTTTTTCTTTTGTTTTTCTTTGCATTCACTGTAAGCAAATTGTTTGAAATGGAGTAATGTTGCATGAATTAGCATACCTTACTGTGTACCACATTTGGCTCAAAACTTATTACAAACAATGAACTTCATTAAACAATGAAATTTGAAGCAACAAATATCTGCTTTTCCATTGTAAATTATTATAAATTATAATAAAATACTGGCTGGTGTGATTTGAAAGTCATTGCGTTTTCATTTTATTCACAATTACACTTTGTCCCAACTATTTCAGAATTGGGGTTGTGTATATAAAAATATATATATATATTTAGGCTTGGGCGATATCCAAAATGAAATATCTCGATATTGTCCCGCCCAAATATCGCGATAGACAATATTATCGTCGGGGTTGCTGGTTAATAATGCGTAGCCTTACCCTATGAATAAATAATGGCTGAGAGGCTGATATGCTCAGGGCAGTACAGTTTTGCTCACATTTGCTGTTAAAAATGAATTATATGCAAAGATAAATGTAAAACATTTGCACAAGATGAGTGGGTGTGCGTATACAGTCTTTGGTATGAAGGAGTGATGCATCAAGGGAAATGTATTTTGAAGTATCTACAGACCATTTCAATGCTGCTGCTAAAAAAACTACATTTCCCAAACTACATTGCGTCGCGCTGTCAAACACGGATGTGGCAGATGTTTAATCTCAAATGAAAATGAATCGGGGGTTTTTTTTCGGTTGTTAGTAGATCATCAAGCAGATAGCATTTTCGGAAAAATATCACATTTGGAGGACTCCTCGGTAACATCTAACGTTAAGCAATCGGATCAGGATACGTCAGAGGCTGCATTTTGAGCCATCTACGGCATACTGAAAAGCGTGGGTGATCAGTGGCGGCGTATTGATCCAAAATGCACAATGAAGCTGTTCTTAATAAATATAGGCTGTTAAAAATAGGGCATATTGACACAGCGTTAAAAATGTGATTTCCGGTTGATCCATTTCATCATCTCAGTAATTCCGAATAATTAATGTTTTTCCAAATAAAATTTAACATGCGCAGAACAGTGGCGGGGCAGCCAATGTAAAATCACTTGGCACAGCAGCCTATTGAAATATCTTTCCGTTTGATAATCATTTGGCTAGCCGTTTTGCCTGCTCAGAAAATCCATTTATGGCCCAGAACCCACGGCAGACAATCCAAGCAATACAGATTTTCCGTCATAGCTCATCTTGACATGGGTATCGCGCGTAATTGCTGGTGTTGAAATGCCTCTCAAAAGCCTTGTGTTTTTCGCGTCTAGGTCATCCCTCGTTGATTAACTCCAACAACTCATTGAATGTTAATCTGAAAAACCGCATGTTTAGTAAACTCTAAACGATATCCTAATCACTCGAAGCGCGGAGCGCTACTCTCGTCTTCCATTATGAAACAAGAACACAGGCTAGATAGGTTATTTACCGCCATTTTTTTTTTTTTTTTTTTTCCAAGCTTGTGATTTACCCGGGGGACAGTGGGCGGAACTTGTCATAGTTCGTGATAATAAGGGAAATATGATTGGTCAATTTTACTGTCATTTGAAATTACACTCATTGAATTACTACTGCTAAAACAAAAGTAAAGACAAAGGGCTTCTTTCCTTTTAACCATTCACACTCCAACACAAACTTTAATTTTCCCCTGGTTGAAAGCCGAAATGTTGCCAAATGTGCGAGCTCGCATTCTTCTTTGCGACTAAATCCGCCATGTCTGTATACTGAAACGCTGCAGCTGCATGCAGGCCAACCCAAATAATTCAGCAGTTATTTTCGATCGATTTTCGCGCGGAAAGGAGGAGTATAAAAGTAAAATATAAGTCCGAGGATGCCATAACAGCTGTTCGATGTTCGATATTGTTAAAAAATATTGCATATGACGACAAATATCGCGATATTCGATAATATCGAAAATTGGCCCAAGCCTTATATATATATATATATATATGTATGTATATGTGTGTGTGTGTGTGTGTGTACAGTGCAGTGAAAAAGCATTTGCTCCTACCAGATTTCTTCTTTTTTCGCCTATTTATCATATGTAAATTTGTTGGATCATCCTATTAATTTTAATATGACTACATGAGTACACAAAAATATGTAGCTTTTCAACATTAATTTCTTTCATTGAAAGTAAACAATTACTCAAAACTTACATTGCCCGTGTGAGGTTATGCCAGCTCTGGCAGCAACTACGGTGATTAAATGCTCGCCACAACTGTCAATGAGTCTCTCACGTTGTGGAAAAATTTTGGCCCAAACCTCTTCGCATAATTGTTTTAAAACAGTCATATTGGTGGATTTTCCAGCATAAACTGGCCGGTGAAGGTCATGCCACAGAATCTCAACTGGATTTAAGTTAAGACTGGGCCACTCCAAAACATTTATGTTGTTTCTTTTGAGCCATTTCGAGGTGGACTTGCTTGTGCCCTTTGGATCATTGTCCTGCTGCAATACCCGCCTGAGCTACATTTTTTGGTGTAAGGATCTAAGTCTGTCTAGTCACGTTTTATGTGCAATAGCATTTGTAGTTATTATTTCATGTTTCAGTTTATTTTAGCAGTTCTGTGCATTATTGTAACCATTCCACTCTTCTATCACGTGCCATGTGCTTTCTGTTTTCACTCCCTCACGTGGACCGCCCCTCATTCATTGTTTGATTGTTTCCCATTTGTTGCCACAACTCCCTGCACCTTCCTAGGGCACCTCACCTGCACCCAACTGCAATCAGTCACTTAACTTCACTATATATTTCCCTGTTCTGTGTTTCATCTCTCAAGTTTGTTGTCCAGATTTTTCTGTGTACACATTACGAGCATTTCTTTATTCCTGAGATTCTTTGGTCACAACTTGCTTTTGTCAGGTTCCTTGATTCTGTCAAGTCCAGAGTTTGTGATTGTTTACCAGTGTTTGATTTGGCTTCTTGACCAGTGGCGGTCCGTCGGCAGTAACAAAGGCCTTGAGAAACCACGCCCTTCAATGCTTAATAACCCAAACCTCTCGCAGTTTACTTTTACCGATTAACAACAGTTGTCCAGACTAATTGGTCGGACTGGCGACAGTCTAATTTATTTTTGATAGCATTGTTATACATTGCACCACAAAATTATGAGCCGTTTTCCTCCGTAAAAAAATTACGACATAAAATATAATTATATCTTTATAATTTCTGCACTATATTCTGAATGTGGTCGCGGTAAAGGGCGCTGTTAGGCACGCTGCACAGCTGAGTAATGGCGAAAATAAATGTTGAAAAGTCTGCGGAAGTTTCGGATTTTTTGCATTTATGTTGCCGTGCCGTCCTTACAGTGCCATATCAGTTATATAAATGTAGGCGATAGGCATTCAGTTTTTTCATTTATTCAGTTTTTTCATTATCATTTCTTATTGTAGGCCATGGATTGTTTTTGGTTGTTGAGTGAATAAATTTGATTTGATTGTTGATAAGGCGAACTTGAACGAGAAAGCTCGAGCACAATCGAGCGGTAAAGGGTGAGGTTACTGAAGGCCTTCTGAACATCTGATAGCACGCCGCTGTTCTTGACTGACGACCTGTTGATGGTTTTGGCTTTGGCTTTCTGGTTTTGACCGCTGGACTGTTGTACAATCACAGTTCCGGAATTTGTCTTTGCACACTGCATTCTTCATGCCTGAGATTGACCTGGACTGTCTGCCCAAGACTCCCAGTAAGATCTTTGAACTGGAATATTGTCTGCACATGTTCTGAGCCTGTAATGTCATTGGATCGCTAAGTTAAGGTTGGACACTCCTCTTCAGGATTTTCTGGTACAGTGCAGAATTTATGGCTCCATCAGTTATGGCAAGTCACCCAGGTCCTGAAATGGCAAAGAAGCCCCAGACCTCTATCATCACTGTGTTTGACTGTTTGTATGATATTCTTATCGTGGAATGCTTTGATAGCTTTACATCTGATGAAAGGGGTCATGTCATCCAATAAATTCCATTTTTGACTCAGTCTTCAGAATATCGTCCCAAAAGTTTTGGGGTCATCAGGATGTTTTTTTTGTAAAATTGTTATGATTCTGCTGTTGCCTGACCATGTTTTTGTAATGACCCTGATTCAAAGCCATGTTTTCTGAACTAGTCCATGATATGTTTTGTATTTTGCCTGTCTTTCTTTGTTATGTCATTTGCCTGCCATTTCCCATATTCTCAGTTTAGATTATCATTCTGGTTTTTGTATTTCTCATGCCATGCATTGCACATTGTCTCCCCTGCCTGGTCTTATGTGATGTGACCGTTTTATTCCCCAGTCTTGTGTGCCACGCTTTCAGGTGATTTCATGGTTTCTGGGTTTCCAAACATTCCTTCCAGTCTTGTTTGCTTCCTTCACCTCACTGTTCTATCTTTACTAACATTACTAACAGTTTATAATTTAGATAAATTACTAACACTAACTAACCTTGTTTATAATACTAACTTACTAACAAGCACTAGGGATTGTATAGCTGCACATTACTAATTGACTAATGAGCTCTCAGCACTCGCTCTGCTCTAGTCTCCGCCCCTTGCCTTCACTCAATTTACTTTGCTGTGCTTCAGCGGATTCTCTGCACCTAGTTAATCACTGTTCTGCCTCTCACTCTGTGCACTTTAGAACTCCCTAACCGGAGTCGTCTGTTTGTCATAGGTTGTCTGTGTAATCCCTGTCCGCGGGTTGGCTTTCGCCAATTTCATGTGGTTAGGCACTTCCTTTTGTTCACTCCCTTGTTAATTAGTCTGATCCAGCTCGCCTGTTCCCTATTATAGCATGTGACTTCCCGTATGTGTATTTAAGCAGTCATTTCACAACCAGCTCTTGTCAGAACGTTTTCCTTGTGCTGTGATCGTTTATGCCTTGTACTCTTAGTGTTATACTTCTGACTGGAACGTCCCGGATTTTGATTTTGGCTTTACCTTTGATATTCTTGTGCCCGTGTACCGAACCTGTTTTGCCTGACCCTAAGTTTTGTGTTTGCTGCCCTGTTTACGAATTGGATTATGACTATTGGATTTTGATTTTGGATTGTGGACTCAGAACCATTGTTTACTGCCCTGCAGGGTTTCACCCAGAACCAATAAAGAACAAGTTTATTGGATATTTTTGGTCTCGCTTCTGGTTCCTGAATGCTACTTCACAAAAATGAGAAGTCTTTCTGATCTTTTTGGTTAACTGTGCCTTTCACATTGTAGCTCTCCCATGTGCGCCTTTTTTTTTTTTTTTTTTTTTTTTTCTTTCTTATCGTGCAAAACGTGAACACTGTCCTTATCTGAGGAAAGTGTTACCAGCAATTCTTTAGATGTTAGTCTGGGTTCTTTTGTGACCTCTTGGATGAGTTGTTGATGTGCTCTTGGAAAAATTTTGGTAAGCCTGCCACACCTGTGAAGGTTCACCACTGTTACAAGTTTTTTTCCATTAGTAGATTATGGCTCTCCCAGTGGTTCACTAGAGTCATAGAACCTTAGAAATGGTTTTGTAACCCTTTCCAGACTGATGTCAATAACTCTGTTTCTCATTTGTTCTTGCTTCTCTTCGGATCATAGCTTGTGCAGATTTCAAAAAATGGCAAATGCATGCAGGCTGTTCAGTAGAGAAACAAAGACCTTGCTCAAAATCACTTGTTTACAACATATTGTGTATTGCAGCAGTGTATGTCACTGGATGCATCATTCTACGCTACGAGTAGTGTATACAGTGTACTAACCAGTGTATGACAGTCACATCCTGTACAGTCACAGAACATCCAAGTTCTCTAGATCATCAGGGTCTCGGTGGAATGTTAACATTTACGAATAGGCAATAATTTTAAGCATAAACATCAGGGTCATATTTAATAACTATAGTACTATAGTTAAGTGAGAGCCACACTCACACAATCCATTTCGTATCAACACACCCCATTTTAGGGTTTATAACGGTTGGTTGATGCAAGTGTTCAGATGAAGATGTTACCAGTGTCAGCACATCCTGGTTTTTCCATTGAATGTTGGTCATACCCTTGGGCAAATTTCAGCAAATTCCCTAAGTGTGTCATGGCCGGGAACTTTGTCAAATGTACCGTGGTTTACACACGTGGCCGTTGGAAATCTTCATTTCAGAACATATTTTTTGAACAAATATCCTCCTATCTCGGCAGTATGACATAAATTTCAACAAATTCTTTTTTTATTCATTAGGAAAATGCACACTGCATTCTTCATGCCTGAGATTGACCTGGACTGTCTGCCCAAGACTCCCAGTAAGATCTTTGAACTGGAATATTGTCTGCACATGTTCTGAGCCTGTAATGTCATTGGATCGCTAAGTTAAGGTTGGACACTCCTCTTCAGGATTTTCTGGTACAGTGCAGAATTTATGGCTCCATCAGTTATGGCAAGTCACCCAGGTCCTGAAATGGCAAAGAAGCCCCAGACCTCTATCATCACTGTGTTTGACTGTTTGTATGATATTCTTATCGTGGAATGCTTTGATAGCTTTACATCTGATGAAAGGGGTCATGTCATCCAATAAATTCCATTTTTGACTCAGTCTTCAGAATATCGTCCCAAAAGTTTTGGGGTCATCAGGATGTTTTTTTTGTAAAATTGTTATGATTCTGCTGTTGCCTGACCATGTTTTTGTAATGACCCTGATTCAAAGCCATGTTTTCTGAACTAGTCCATGATATGTTTTGTATTTTGCCTGTCTTTCTTTGTTATGTCATTTGCCTGCCATTTCCCATATTCTCAGTTTAGATTATCATTCTGGTTTTTGTATTTCTCATGCCATGCATTGCACATTGTCTCCCTGCCTGGTCTTATGTGATGTGACCGTTTTATTCCCCAGTCTTGTGTGCCACGCTTTCAGGTGATTTCATGGTTTCTGGGTTTCCAAACATTCCTTCCAGTCTTGTTTGCTTCCTTCACCTCACTGTTCTATCTTTACTAACATTACTAACAGTTTATAATTTAGATAAATTACTAACACTAACTAACCTTGTTTATAATACTAACTTACTAACAAGCACTAGGGATTGTATAGCTGCACATTACTAATTGACTAATGAGCTCTCAGCACTCGCTCTGCTCTAGTCTCCGCCCCTTGCCTTCACTCAATTTACTTTTGCTGTGCTTCAGCGGATTCTCTGCACCTAGTTAATCACTGTTCTGCCTCTCACTCTGTGCACTTTAGAACTCCCTAACCGGAGTCGTCTGTTTGTCATAGGTTGTCTGTGTAATCCCTGTCCGCGGGTTGGCTTTCGCCAATTTCATGTGGTTAGGCACTTCCTTTTGTTCACTCCCTTGTTAATTAGTCTGATCCAGCTCGCCTGTTCCCTATTATAGCATGTGACTTCCCGTATGTGTATTTAAGCAGTCATTTCACAACCAGCTCTTGTCAGAACGTTTTCCTTGTGCTGTGATCGTTTATGCCTTGTACTCTTAGTGTTATACTTCTGACTGGAACGTCCCGGATTTTGATTTTGGCTTTACCTTTGATATTCTTGTGCCCGTGTACCGAACCTGTTTTGCCTGACCCTAAGTTTTGTGTTTGCTGCCCTGTTTACGAATTGGATTATGACTATTGGATTTTGATTTTGGATTGTGGACTCAGAACCATTGTTTACTGCCCTGCAGGGGTTTCCACCCCAGAACCAATAAAGAACAAGTTTATTGGATATTTTTGGTCTCGCTTCTGGTTCCTGAATGCTACTTCACAAAAATGAGAAGTCTTTCTGATCTTTTTGGTTAACTGTGCCTTTCACATTGTAGCTCTCCCATGTGCGCCTTTTTTTTTTTTTTTTTTTTCCCCACCTTCTTTCTTATCGTGCAAACGTGAACACTGTCCTTATCTGAGGAAAGTGTTACCAGCAATTCTTTAGATGTTAGTCTGGGTTCTTTTGTGACCTCTTGGATGAGTTGTTGATGTGCTCTTGGAAAAATTTTGGTAAGCCTGCCACACCTGTGAAGGTTCACCACTGTTACAAGTTTTTTTCCATTAGTAGATTATGGCTCTCCCAGTGGTTCACTAGAGTCATAGAACCTTAGAAATGGTTTTGTAACCCTTTCCAGACTGATGTCAATAACTCTGTTTCTCATTTGTTCTTGCTTCTCTTCGGATCATAGCTTGTGCAGATTTCAAAAAATGGCAAATGCATGCAGGCTGTTCAGTAGAGAAACAAAGACCTTGCTCAAAATCACTTGTTTACAACATATTGTGTATTGCAGCAGTGTATGTCACTGGATGCATCATTCTACGCTACGAGTAGTGTATACAGTGTACTAACCAGTGTATGACAGTCACATCCTGTACAGTCACAGAACATCCAAGTTCTCTAGATCATCAGGGTCTCGGTGGAATGTTAACATTTACGAATAGGCAATAATTTTAAGCATAAACATCAGGGTCATATTTAATAACTATAGTACTATAGTTAAGTGAGAGCCACACTCACACAATCCATTTCGTATCAACACACCCCATTTTAGGGTTTATAACGGTTGGTTGATGCAAGTGTTCAGATGAAGATGTTACCAGTGTCAGCACATCCTGGTTTTTCCATTGAATGTTGGTCATACCCTTGGGCAAATTTCAGCAAATTCCCTAAGTGTGTCATGGCCGGGAACTTTGTCAAATGTACCGTGGTTTACACACGTGGCCGTTGGAAATCTTCATTTCAGAACATATTTTTTGAACAAATATCCTCCTATCTCGGCAGTATGACATAAATTTCAACAAATTCTTTTTTTATTCATTAGGAAAATGTATCAACTAGGATGTGCATTGATAAGCACATGATTATAATCGTTGGTGACACTTTGTGGGGCCCCAGAATGGGTGGCCCTAGAGAAAATTGATATCGCAGGTTTCTCTGGTGGATTCATGAACCCCATTTCAATGCTGAAAATTATTTTTAATTCCGTGGTTTGGGCCTGAAAACGCCCTTAATGTGACTCCACATTTGTTGTGTCTCTGTTTTGACAACTGTGTGCAATGCCAGGAAATTTATTTTCTGACATCTTTTATTTGTACCATCTTTTCCACCAACAAGGGATATGTCTTCCGACATGAATTTTTGAGAAATGAGAAGCTACAATCTTCATTAATTAGGATTAATAATGATATTGCAAGCTGAAACATATTAATCGCTGCAATAATAGTGTTTGTTTATTTATATCCAAACGGCGACTTTTTTGGACAGGCAGTGTATACGTCTCTAACATAAACCTAGGCTCTACCTGTGACCATTTTGGTGATGCAAGTCATTGTAATTTAATTAAGTCAAGTTTGAAATTAGACAGTCACTGAGGGTCAAGCTGAAGGTCACCAAATGAGAGTTCACATTTGACTTTCTATACATCTGTTATAATAATCTTGGGTCTATCTGTGACTATTTTTGTGACACAAGTCATCGAAATTTTGCTTTGTCAAATTTGGCTTTTGAAGTTCCGAAGATCAAATTCAAGGTAACCAAAATTGATGATATATTTTTAAAGCAACAAAGCGTAGTGAGGGGCTTGGAGCAGCGGGCACATGGGAAATCGAAGGGGAAGAGCATTCATGATAACCTGAAATGTTTTTATCTAAATGCAAGAAGCATAAAAAATAAATTTCCAGAACTTGAAGCCGTTATGATTAGTGAGGGCTATGACATAGTTGGGATTACAGAGACATGGCTTAGTGAAGAGGATGGAGATGAATATAATTTAGAAGGTTATAAGCGCTTTAAGAAGGATAGATGCAATAGGCGAGGAGGGGGTGTAGCACTCTATGTGAACGAAAACATAAATGTGCAGGAAATTCCTGAAATTGAACATTCCTTTCCCTGTGAAGATATCTGGGTCAGGCTCATTGGCAAACACGAGACTGGTTTAAACATAGGAGTATGCTATCGACCGCCAGGTTTGGACAGTATTGTCAATGAAATGCTCTTTAAGAGGATTACGCAAGCTTGTAGAGGAGGAGGGACTATTATTATGGGAGACTTAAATTATCCTGGTATCGATTGGGAAATGGTGAAAGGACAGGGTAGGGCAGAGGAAGAATTTCTAGATGTTATAAATGATAATTTTTTGGTGCAGTATGTTAATAAATCTACAGAGAGAAGGCAATTTTAGACTTGGGCTAGTCTGCGCCAGTCAGCTCTAGTTGGGGACAGTTGTCATGACAAGTCAGCGCAGAATCTGTTAGTGTGTGATGTGGTACAGACTGGAATCAGCAAGTGTGTGAGGTGAACAGACTCCGCCCGACTTCAGTCGCCGAAATTCAAACATGTTTGAATTTTTTGAGCCGTCTCTGGACGCAGTTGTGTAGTGTATGCTGGTGACAGACCCAACTGCAAACACATGTCGCCAACA
The DNA here is from genome assembly GCA_029692085.1 of Gymnothorax javanicus. Lineage (NCBI taxonomy): Eukaryota > Metazoa > Chordata > Actinopteri > Anguilliformes > Muraenidae > Gymnothorax > Gymnothorax javanicus. Next base: position 145,896,182 of record CM056193.1, read on the forward strand.
GCCAATGAAAAAGAGGAGGTGGGACACAGTTTTTGCCAGAGTTTGGTGCATTCAGTTGGCCTCTGTTGGCTTGACAAATCGTGTAGTGTGTGATCCCTCATCTGCTGCAGTCCTTAAATGTGTGATCCCCAGTCTTTACAAGAATCTGCTGAAGTCAGTCGTGTAGTGTGTGCTCCAAGTCTTTTCAAAATCTGCAAAGACTGTGAAAATCTTGTAGTGTGTCCCCAGCTTTAGGGGTGTTCTGATTGTGGTCTTTAAATATGTTAAAGGGATTAACAAAGTGAATTATGTAGGATTCCTTCGACCAAGTGTTGTAAGTAGAACTCAGGGTCACAAATGGAAGTTGACCAAGGGTAAATTTAGCACTGATATTCGGAAATATTTCTTTACCCAAAGAGTAATTTCGATGTGGAATAGCTTGCCTGACCATACTGTTGAGGCAGAGACCTTGGGAGTTTTCAAGGGCAGGCTTGACTTAAAGCTAGATACCATTGAGTCATTGAGTATCTGAAGTGATATATTAACAATAGTATAAAGAAACTGGCGAGCCTAGTTGGGCTGAACGGCCTGTTCTCGCCATTCACGATATGTTATGTTACGTTAAAATGAAATTTCACATATAAATTCCTGTATGTCTCTAATATGAACCTAAGTTCTATCTATAATAGTGTAGTTAAGGGAGGTCATTGAAATTTCGCGATGCCAAATTTCACCTTCGAAGGTCACCAAATGTCACGCTGAAGGGCACCAAATGGAAGTTTATATATAATTTCCTGAAAGTGTTCAATACACATATATTCTCAATACTCAATATTTTCAAGCCTATGTAGTAGCTTTTTTTTTTTTTTTTTTTTTTTTTTTTAAATAAAAATTTGGCATCTCCAATCCCACCCGAATCTGGAATGCCCAATTGGTGAACTATGTACAAGGCTTGCTCGTATGCGACCCCTTGCTGCCAATTCAGGAGAGTGTAGACAGTTCGCAGCTCTCCTCCGAAGCACGCGCCTGTCAGGCACCGCTTCTTATACACTCATTGGTTGAATCTTTGCAAGTTCAGAGCGAGGGCGGAGGATACCGGGACATGAACAGGCTTAGAATCTTCCTGACGAGCACCCGTCTGGCCAACAGGAGGCGCTTGAGCAACGAACAAGGCAACTATTATTTTCCCTCCCCGGCAGTCCCTTCCCAATTTGCAACCCTGTAGCGCAATAACCAATTGTGTGCTACTCTGAAAAAGCTGCCGACCACTGCCGGTTGGTACGAGGCGGGGATCGAACCCGCATGTAGTAGCTTTTTAAAATTTTAACATTTTGCTTAACCTCGAGTTTGCCTTTTCAAGGTCATGGGAGGTCAACTTTATCTCTGCCAAAATATAGGTCATATGGGTCATTCCATGCCAACTATCTGAATGGCTCCCTCTTGACCATCTCAGATTTGGCTGAAAAAATTTCCAGTGGGTGCATTCACCTCCAAATAGTAGAAATCCAAAATTTTAGCTCTCAACTCCTAACAGTTTTGTCATAAAAAATATTTTTACAACTAAGTAATGCTCGTTTTCCAGCCCTTTTTGAACAGCAATTTCTGAGGAGCCATATTCACATGGCTATATCTAAGACACTATTACAGCTAAGTCCTTCACATTTTCAGGGGTTATAATCTGCTATTATAACTTGAGGAATATGGACTTATAAAGGCGTCTGTTCAGTTTATCATATATTTTTTGGTGCTTAAAGTTGCTTGAAAAGTTTACTCTGTGCTCTGTGGTAGCATATTTGAAGGACTGTTAAAAGCCTGATTTCAAAGGATTTGGTATTGCACATACAGCTTCCCATATATGTTGTGTATTTTGTATTCGCATTCTGCCCCTCTCTTATGAATAATCTAGAAAATATTATGGCTTGAAAGTGAAAAAGAAATTGCGCTATTTTTAACATTTTATACAAAAAAATTACACCATCCACGAACATCAAATAGAATGTTTTAGAAAGATTAGATGCCTGTTAACATATCCAACATTTGTGATGGTGTTCTGCTTGATTTTCTCAAAATAAATTTTTGAAAATGTGGTATTTTTGTGGATGCACAGTATTTAATGACATTGAAGACATATTGAAACATTATTTTATAAAATGCACAAAGTTCATGATAGAAAGCTCAAACTCAGCAAAATGCTTTATTTCATAAATCTGAACTTACACTTGAATTATAACCTATAGACAGTTATATCTATATATATACAGATATATATTGAAATACTGTAGTCCCAACCAAGGGTGTAGGAATACACCCGGAAGTTGAAGCTCAATTGAAAGCTCTGGAAGATAGCAGATGATCACCTAGCGGTAGCCTCTCCATTCACCCCCATTCATTTTATCTGACTTTCGACATCAAATAACTTTACGCTAAAAACATTATGAGCCTTCATGTCAGCGACAATATTTTCTACAGAGAAACTACATTTTGTAGCAGATGTCTTTACTTCGTATGTAGCGTTATGATCTAATGGCACGATGGCACCAGGCTAGGCTAAAAGTGACGTGAAATGCTGGCGACTTTCTGTCGCACTGGAAGTAAATAACCGTACTGTTTAGACCAGAAGCCCATAGACGAATCATAGACAGTAGACAATTGAGCTACATCGCTAACAAAGTGAAGTACCTATGAAGTAATAATTCGCAAAACATAATAACATCAAACGGAATCAGACTATACTTAGAGACGCAATCGTTTGCTCGCTGGGAATTATGTGTAGGGTACATGTACCAGACGAGTTACCGCTTCTCAGGACGTTGGTTTACGTCAGCGAGCTGACTCCGAGCCTGCGCAGTAGGCGTGGTGCTCAACTGAGAACTCGTTCAATTGAGCTTCATCACTCTCCCGTTGAGAACAGCGTCATCCCACCGTCCACTCCTTTTACTGTCTATGGTCCCAACATCAGTGGAAGATGAAACTTATTACAAATCATTACTTAAAATTATAACATTTACATCCAAGTCAAAAAAAAAAAAAATTACCTGTATGCTTCAATTAGTAATAACCTGTGTTAAAAAGAGTTTTTGACAGTCCTGCAGAATTGGAAATAATGAAATATTTTAAATGACCAGTTGATAGCAGTTAGCACGGATAATACACAAATTATTTGAACTCTTTCATGAAGTTTTCAGCTACTTTGGTGTCCTGCTCCTTGAGTGCATATCTACGTTCAGTTGTAGAGCTTGGAACTTCAATCTTGGCAATGATATGTTGCACAGGTACTCAGCATAGGTCTTCCCTCCTGGGCCAGAAAAATCCAGCAATGCCTGACACTCTGCTGACCTCGAGCGTTGTTGCATTGACTGGCTTAAAAGAGTGATCATCTCTTGTACCTGGCATTGTGACTGTCTTTGCAAACCTGCTGTCCAGCTTGTCAGCCATGGACTTCACACTCTCTTGACTAATCCAGATAAATATTTCCCCTGGAATGCTTTTTTCTCCACAGCTGAAGAGATCTTAAGGGGTGAGGATGTGGCTTGTAACAGTGGCCTGCAGGCTCACTCGTACAGCCTCACGTTTCACTGTGCCACCTATCCCATCACTTACTGTGCAACATTGCAAAGAAATTCCACTCCGCAGATACACCAAAGTCAGATGAGTGGCACAACAGATTCACAAAACTTTTGCGATTTTTATAGTGAGAGTAGTATCTCTGCGGAGTATCTCTGTTTATTCATGGGGATTTTGAATTTAAAATTAGAGATCTCCATTATATGTTGGATAGGACTGAAGTTGAATGTGTTTTTGTAGAGCTCACAGGAGTTTCTGGTGGCAAGAATTTTATTGTTGGTGTTATTTATCACCCACCTGATTTGGTCATCAAAGATTTTAATCAAAGTCTTTCTAGCTCTCTTGACCTGATTAATAGTGAAGGTAAACTCTGTTATATCTTGGGTGACTTTGATATAAATCTTTTTAAAAACAGTTCTGACACCTTAACAGGGGGATTTCTCAACGTTCTTTATTCAAACTATTTTTTTTTCCCTCTTATTTATAAAGCGACACGAGTTACAGAAAATTCTAAAACTTTGATCGATAACATCTTAACCAATTCTCTTACTGAAGGAATGAAATCTGGAGTTTTGTATTCTGACCTGTCAGATCATTTTCCTATTTTCCAGTACTCATTAATCAGGGTTAATAGACTTAAACATAAAAAGGACACAATGCCTATAAGAATTATTAACAGGCTAAATATTTCTAAATTTAAATATAAACTGGCAAACATTTCATGGGATGACCTGTATGTAGATAATAATGCTGATTCTGCATATCAGAAATTTATGAATGTTATCAACCATAATTTTAATGAATGTTTCCCCTTAAGCAAACCGTCCAAGAAATACAATCCAGATCTCAATAAGCCTTGGTTTACAGCTGATTTACTGAAAATGTTGAGGAAAAAGAATAAACTGTACTATAAATATATTTCAAATCCCACCCCCCTTAATCATGGTATGTACAAATCTCACAGAAATAAATATATTCATAGCATCAGATCTGTAAAAAAGCACTATTATAGTGAAAAACATAGTAGTTGCTCAAATAATATTATATCTACATGGAAAGTACTAAATCAGCTGTTACAAAGAGAAAAGACTACCTCTGAGCTACCTTCAGTCTTTAATGATGATGTAAATTCTTTAAATACTCCATTTGACATCGCTCAGAAATTTAACGACTTTTTTGTAAATATTGGCCCAGAATTAGACAGCAAAATTCCTATTTGCCATAGTAACCCTCTGGATTTTATTCCAAGGTAATTTCCTGCTATTTCCTCTTTTAAATCTCCAGACATTCATGAAATAAGTGATATAATCGATAACCTAAAGATATCTTCAGCTGGTCATGACAATATTTGTGCATTCCTTGTAAAACAGGTGAAGCAGTAAATTTTACAGCCACTTACCCACATTTTTTCCATATCTTTGAAAACAGGTGTTGTACCTGAGGATTTGAAACTTGCTAAAGTTATCCCATTATTCAAAGCTGATGACCCGCAATGTTTTAATCATTATAGACCCATATCCATTTTACCATGTTTTTCAAAAATATTAGAAAAATTAATATACAAAAGGAGTCTTTTTCATTTAGAGGCTAATTCAATTCTTCACAAACACCAGTATGGCTTTTGCAAATATCATTCCACTTACATGACTGTGCTTCATCTGACTGACAAGGTTATTTCTGCACTTGAAAATAATGAATTTACCTGCAGTATATTTTTGGACCTTTCGAAAGCATTTGATATGGTTAATCACCAAATTTTATTGCATAAATTGCATAAGTATGGTTTACATGATATGACATACAAATGGTTTAGAAACTATATCTCCAATAGAAGTCAATTTGTTTGTGTAAAGGGATGTTATTCCAGAAGAGCCACGTTATTTAGTGGGGTCCCGCAGGGCTCCATTCTTGGACCACTTTTATTTCTTATTTATATTAATGACTCGTTTAATGTCACAAATGCAGTCCCTCCAATAATGTTCGCGGATGATACAACCCTTGTTCTCTCCCATTCAAATTTCAGTTCCTTGATCAAAGCTGTTAATGATGGTTTAGCTGCCTAAGCTGTATGGTTCAGGTTGAACAGACTATCCTTGAATGTACAACCACAATTCCAAAATAGTTGGGATGAAGTGTAAATTGTGAATAAAATCAGACTTTCAGATCACATGAGCCAATATGTTATTTACAGTAGAACATAGATAACATTTCAAATGTTGAAACAGACATTTTACATTTTTATCCACAAAATGAGCTGATTTCAAATTTTCTGGCTCAAACAGCTCTTAAAAAAATTGGGACACTGGCAAAAAAGGGCTGAAAAAGCAATTGATATATAAGAGAATCAGCTGAAAGAACATTTAGCAAGTAATCAAGTTAACTGGCATCTGGTGTGTAACATGATTGGCTATAAAAGGGATTTCTTAGAGAGGCTGAGTCTCTAAGAGGTAAAGATGGCCAGAGGCTCTCCAACCTTTAAAGGCTTGCGTAAAAAAATGGAATACTTTAAAAACAATGTTCCTCAACGTCAAATTCCAAAGGCTTTGAAGGTCTCATTATCGACGGTGCATAACATCATCAAATGATTCAGAGAAACTGGGAAAATCTCTGTGCGTAAGGGACAAGGTCGAAGACCTTTACTGGATGCCCATGATCTTTGGGCCCTCAGACGCCACTGCATCACTCACCGACATGATTCTGTTATTGAAATTATTTAAATGGGCCCAGGAATACTTCAAGAAACCACTGTCTGTAAACACAGTCCACCATGCCATCCACAGGTGCCACCTAAAACTCTTTCATGCAAAAAGGAAGCCATTGTTGAATATGATCCAGAAGCGCCGCCGTGTTCTGTGAGCCAAGGCTCATTTAAAATGGACTGCAGCAAAGTGGTAAAGTGTCCTGTGATCAGACGAGTCCAAATTTGATATTCTTGTTTGAAATCATGGGCGTCGTGTCTTCCGGGCTAAAGAGGAGAAAGACCACCCCTCCTGGTGCCAGTGTTCAGTTCAAAAGCCAGCATCTCTGATGGTATGGGGATGCATTAGTGCATGTAGTGTGGGACACTTGCATGTCTTAAAAAGCACCATGAATGCTGAAAGGTATAAAAAGGTTTTAAAGCAACGTGTGCTCCCCTCCAGACGACATCTATTCCAAGGAAGGCCTTGTGTATTTCAGCAGGACAATGCAAAACCACATATTGCAGCTATTACAACAGCATGGCTTCGTAGTAGAAGAGTCCGTGTTCTGAACTGGCCTGCCTGCAGTCCGGATCATTCACCGATTGAGAACATTTGGCGCACAATTAAACAAAAAGTCTGTCAAAGGAGATCCAAAACTCTCCAGCAGCTGGAAACCTGTATTAAGCAAGAGTGGGATCAAATTCCAATGGCTAAACTCAAGAAACTTGTCTCCTCAATGCCCAGACGCCGCGTTAAAAAGAAGTGGGGATGCTACACCATGGTAACCAGGCCCCTGTCCCAACTTTTTTGAGACCTGTAGCAGCCATCACATTTGAAATGAGCTCATTTTGTGGATAAAACTGTCAAATTTCTCAGTTTCAACATTTGCTACGTTATCTCTGTTCTAATGTGAATAAAATACTGGCTGGTGTGATTTGAAAGCCATTGCGTTCTGATTTTATTTACAATTTACACTTTGTCCCAACTATTTCGTAATTGGGGTTGTACATTCTGTGCATGCGCGATTTCCCTGTGTTGAACTTGCACGAAAGTTCATTAGTACATAAACGTGAATTTCAGCTATCGTTTGTAACAGTGAGCTCAGGTTGAATAACAATATCGAGGTTGAAAATTACGCTGCACATGAGCTTAGCTCCTTCCTCGATTATCATTAGCGAAGAATTTGTTCGAAATTTCATTCTGGAAAAGTGTAATGTACGGTTTTCAAGAATTAAGTGGATTAAATGTATGCATTTTGATGCTTGCATCTTAAGCGATGGAGTGGCTGTAACTGTTCTTAATTATTGTGGGTAATTCAATTAATGAAGGCCATCTAATATTTTTTATTACACCTTTTGCTGTTTATTACTAGAAGCGTGAAGGTATAGTAATTTAAGCGAGGAGACAATTAAGTTGGAAGCATTTTCATTCAGTCAGTTTGCATTACGACGAAATCCTTAACACCAACAAGCATTGAATTGTAGGCGAACATTAAGATCATGTTGTATTTGTCCGCTACTCGTAAAGCGAAAGTTATTTAGTTATTTAAGCTGGTTAATTTGAAACTGTATTAACAGCTGCATTTCCATTACATCGCGAGCAGTCCTACTGCAGCTTGCAGGTTTAACGCAAACTTTGCCGGTATCTCCCAAAACAACGAGACCCATAGCTGATGCTCTTGCTACCGAAGCCAGCCTGGCTAGCCTAATCCATAATAAAAAAAAAAAAAAATATATATATATATATATATAGCCACAGCCAACAAACCCTATAAAACCTGTCATTTTTGCTCATCTCGTTGATTCGCGGAATGGGATTACACCATAGGCTGTTAAACTTCACATTGCGGATCATTCACTGGGCACGTTTTGTGCATTTGTGCATTTTTAGCACAATTTAATTGTTTAAGTGCTGGGGCATTAAAACCGAAAGCTGAATGGCTGAGTTGAGTGAATGGCGTTAATGTTCACGCAGCTTTGAAATTTGTAAATTGCGATTGGAGACATCATATATGAATTCGTTTCTCCAGTTTATTTCTTCAGTAATTTCTTTGATTAGTTATTTTGTTAATTAGAATAGGCTAGATACTGAACATTGTTTGAATCAAGTGAACTTCTCCTGGTTTATTCTGTATTGCGGTTTCAAGGGAAAAACAAAGCATCCCTTACGGTAGTCTACTGGAATGGACTGTAACGTCAGCTGTTTTCTTTAAACAGGAATTAAAAGCCCACCTGATTAAATCAATTAACAGCAAAAATGAAAACGAAAATAACTCTGATTACACCCAATTCTTTATTGAATGTTATTTCCACTTTGTGTCTATTTGAGAGACACTATCAGAGTCCATAAGAATTTTTTCGATTTTACTCCAATAGAATTTCAATAACAACAATTAGCACTTTGCCTTTGTTTGCTGCGTGCAAGAAACACTTTGCACCTGTGTAGGCCTTTTTTTCTGCGTAAAACGGATTGATTGAGAAGGTACTAATTGAGCAACATATCGAGAAACCTGTCCTTTCAATCTGGTATCCAACACTGTTCAATACAGCTCGGGTCGGCTCTATTTACAAATGAACTTTGACACGGTGACATCACGCAGCTCCTGCGTGTAATTACGAAGGGGCTTATTGGTGAAAAGTCTGGACTGCAGGTGGGCCATTTCAGCACCCGGACTCTTCCACTGTGAGGCCGTGCTGTTGTGATGGATGCAGTGTGTGGTTTAGCATTGTCTTGCTGAAATATGCAAGACCTTCCCTAAAAGAGACAGTGTCTGGATGGGACAATATGTTGTTTTAAAACCTTTTTATACTTTTCAGCGTTGATAGTGGCTTTCCAGATCTGTAAGCTGCCCATGCCATAGGCACAAATGCAACTCTACACCATCAGAGATGCAGCCTTTTGAACTGTGCACTGATAACAAGCTGGGCGGTCCCTTTCCTCTTTAGACCGCATGACACGGTGTCCATGGTTTCCAAAAAGAATTTCAAATATTTGATTCATCTGACCTCAGAACAGTTTTCTATTTGGCCTCTGTCCATTTTAAATGATCTTTGGCCCAGAGAAGATGGCAGCATTTCTGGATCTTGTTCACATATGGCTTCTTCTTTGCATGATATGGCTTTAACTTGCATTTGTAGATTGCATGGCGAACTGTGTTCACAGACAATGATTTCTGGAAGTGTTCCTGAGCCCATGCAGTGAATTCCAGTGCAGAATCATGCTTGTTTTTAGCGCAGCGCCGCCTGAGGACCCAAAGATCATGAGCATCCAATATTGACCTTCGGCCTTGTCCCTTGTGCACAGAGATTTCTCCAGATTTTCTGAATCTTTTGATAGTATTATGTACTTTAGATGGAGGGACATTCAAAGTCTTCACAATTTAACATTGAGGAACATTTTTCTGAAATTGATCCTCGATTTTTAAACGCAGTTTTTCACAGGTTGGTGAACGTCTGCCCATCTTTACTTCTGAGAGACCCTGCCTCTCAAAAATGCTCTTTTGATACCCAGTCATGTGATTGACCTGTTGCCAATTAACCAAATTATTTGCAAAATGCTTCTCCAGCTGTTTTTTTATTTGTACCACTTACTTTTCCAGCCTTTTGTTGCCCTTGTCCCAACTTTTTTGAGATGTGTTGCTGCCATCAAATTCAAAATGAGCTAATATTTTTCAGGAAATGGTAAAATGTCTCACTTTTAACATCTGATATGTTGTCTATGCTCTATTGTGAATAAAATGTGGGTTTATGAGATTTGCAAATCATTGTATTCTGTTTTTATTCACGTTTTACACAATGTCCCTTCTTCATTGGAATTGGGGTTTGTAAGTAGTGTTTGTTTCATATCAGCATTTTCCACAGTGAGGACACCACTTTGGGATGATGGCCTTTTCCATTGATGGTCAAACTAAAAAGCACTCCTTTTTGGCAAAATAGCAGAAAATTTAAAAATGAGAAACTGAACTAAATGGCCAATTTAAGGCTAACAAGACTTATAAGATCAGCATCCCAAAGTAGTCTCTTCAGTGTATTAATAAATGCAAACTGAAATGTATCTAGAATGCATTTGTAAAGACAGTACATAATGCACAGTAATGTGAAACAAGTTCAACCCACAGCCGTAAGGTCTGGACCAGGCCATGCGGCTATCACCGAGCCTTCACTGCTCCCTCAAACTGCACAATGGAATTACATGTTGTTCAGATGAGGATGCATTCAAGCTCCATTTATTTGGAATTGCTTTTAGTCTAATTCAATAAAATTTTATTTTTTCATTTATTTCCAGGGTGAAATTTCTGCTGGGGGGAATCAGAGCAGCAGTGGCATCATTACCAGTAATAATAACCATAATAACGACAACAGCATTCGTCAAGTGCAATGATTATGATGACGGGGATGATTACTGTTATTACCGCTATTGATAGGTTAAGATTTTCCACCAAACATTAGTAATTTATACAGATGAATTCATGCTCCATATATATTCTCTAACACAGAGAGCTGTATTATACTTTTGAAAATAACTGGACCTCTCCTCATACATGTGATCGGGTACCACAGAGTCTGAATTTGGTTTTTGGACAGGTTGGGAGAATTCAGCTTCTGAGAAAAATTTTAGTCAGTTTCGTGCAAGAGAAAGTTCAGATATAACTAGCAGAAAAGTACTTAACTGGAGACCCTGCTGTTTGCATCTCCTTGCAATGAAAAAATTAAAATATCAGTTTGTGGCTCAGAGTCTGGCGATCACAATTGGAAATTACATATCAACAGTATGTATCCCAGTTCCACTGAAATTGCTATGTAGTGTTGCCTGTTACATGAAAGGCACATTACGCTGCAAAATCATCCTTGTCTACAGCATTCCTGGTTTCAAAACAGTTTGAACCTATTCCATCTTATTTTCCAATGTAAATTTCAAAATGATATACCAAGAGTTGTAAAAGCAAATGCTTTAAGTAGACTGCTTTAGACTGTATTTGGTTTTGGTCATTATACTACCCGTAGAGTGTTTCTTTTTTTCTTTAACTATCATTCCTTACTATAGTGCTGACAGTGAGTCATAACTCATAACATGTATCATTCCAGTGAATGAATGAATAAGCTGCCCAACTTATCTTATCCCAAGACTTGCCGTTTACATACTCAGAGACAAACTATCAAAAATCTAGAGGGCAAAAAGTGAAATCCTGATAAACCTCCACCTATTTTCTGTGACAGCTATCAAAAATATCTTGAGATAGACCACCAGTGACAGAGTTCAGACTGGAGATACACACGTGGCAGGCCCCCTGGGGTTTCTGGGGATGAGGCGAGTGTGTAAGGGGTTGCAGCAGGCAGCTGCGGAGCAGAACCCACAAGCCCACCCGCAGATCCTCTCTCCATTGCTGAGAGCCAACTGGCCGTCAGGACAGACTCACCAAAGTGCAGCTTGAAGGAACTTGGGACTTTGAGACAGTCTCCTCTATACCCCACAAAAATAAATATTTGAATACTCTCTAGTGCTTCTGGGCAAGCTTAAACTGGATCACTTCATCACCCCAGCTCTTGCCAAAATGCTAAGAATGAGAGGGAGGGTCTTGGCAGGGCTGCACTCCCTGGTACCCCATCTTCTCCATCCCACCTTCTACTCCGGTTCTGACCACCACCTCTGTGCTATCTGCTGACACAGAGTCTGCCCCAAGGGCCTCTATATTGTTCAGCTGCCCTCCTGCTGTGAACACAGGCACACAATAATAACACAAAGCAAAGCTGGCACCCTTTGCCAGACAAACCATGGGAGCAGGTCATGTGGTTGTCTTTATATCCTTATTTCCGCAATGTCTGGAAAACACAGCCACATTATAGCTGGGGATGGTGTCACATTAAGACGTTGTGTCTTTTTTCTTTTGAAAATGTTGACATTTTACAATATTACTCTTCCCATATTATTTACAGAGATTGAATTCATATCAAATCCAGGATTGTATTTTTAAATCCTGCTAACCTGGAAGTTCATATGTTATTGAAAAATTTAGCAATTAAAATTTATAAGTAATTTGCAAGCTGAAAAAAAAAAAAACTTAAAGAACGTTTCAGTGTTTCCTCTAGGATTTTTTTCAGCAGCGGGGGCAAAGGTTTTTTTTTGTACCCTGGATTGTGTTCGCGTGTGAATAACAATTATCAATTTAAAAAGTATTAAAAAAAGACACATGACTGCAAATCAAGCTTTAGAAGATATTTATCTATACCATTTATTTTATATATATTTGTACATATGTGTATTATAACATTTATTTGTGCATTTTATAATATATATATATGTGACCTGTCACGCGAAAAGGATACTATCCTCCAAGATCCTAACCAAGATAATCCTACCAAGAGGAAGAGAACCTGCAGCCTTTGTTACTTGCCTGGACACACCAAGACCAAGAAAGGCAAGATTTCATGTCCTGTACTTTGTCCTGTAGCATATCTGACATGTAGAATTCAATTAAAGTAAATTCTCAAAATCCATGTTTTGGTTGGATAGTACTCTTTTTGCGTGACAGGTCACACATGTGCATATATTTAATTATTTATTTATCCTGGTTTCTAAAATAAGGATATGACGTTTAAATGCACAAATACGGGGCGCCCCGGTTGCTTATCGGTCTGGGCGCGCGCACCGTGGGGGCTGTGTCCTTCTCGCGGCGACCTGGGTTCGATTCCGGCTCAGGTCGTTTGCCGCATGTCATCCCCCATTCTTCTCCCCAGCTTTCCTGTCTATCTCCACTATAAAAAAACTGTCAAATAAAGGAAAAAAATCACAAAAAAAAATCTTAAAAAAATAAATAAAATAAATGCTCAAACGCAAAAATGGGATTCTCCAAAAACCCGATCATAACAGGGATACTGAAGTCCATGTAACTAAACACACTCATTGAGAATACATTGCAAATGCTCATTCACTGTAACGTCTGCGGCATTGAGAATCTTCCGAGTGGACGTGTCATATGAAAGTTAAAGCTTGCAACAAACGTAAAATTAGATATATATAGATGTATATTCAGAACACTAGATTGCTGAAGACATCATATTTACATTACACAAAGTTAAGCACCTGGCCGCCATATTGATACACCCAACCTCTTCATTAAAATGAATAGAAGTCAATGAGCAAATTTTACTTCCGGGTGTATACACTGCTGGAACAGATGCTTCACTTGAGCGTACCCTATCAGCAATCTGGTGTTCTATATATATATATATATATATATACAGTCGTGCCAAAAATTATTCATACCCCTACCAAATTTTGGGTTCTTTCGAGATATTTTTTGACAAATCAAGTTTATTCTTGCACAAATGACACCATAAGTTGACATAAGGCTGTAAGAAGTACAGTAAACAATTTTTCAAGAAATACAATACTTATTGCTATTTTATTTGACAGATTTACAAAAAATGCCATGTCCAGAATTATTCATACCCTTTCCTCAGTAATTGATGGCAAAGCCTTTATTCACAATTACAGCCTCCAAAGGAATGGATCTTCCAACAGGATAATGATCCTAAACACACGACCAAATCCGTCAAGAAATGGTTAGTGGACAACAGAGTGAAGGTTTTGGAGTGACCAAGCCAAAGCCCTGACCTCAGTCCTATCGAGAATCTGCGGAGAGAACTGAAGACCAAGGTCATGGCAAAGAAACCGTCAAACCTTAAGGACCTGGAGAAGTTTGCCAAAGAGGAGTAGGCCGAAATCCCCGTGGAAACATGTAGAAACCTTGTGATCAACTACAGGAAGCGTTTGGAGGCTGTAATCGTGAATAAAGGCTTTGCCATCAATTACTGAGAAAAGGGTATGAATAATACTGGACATGGCATTTTTTGTAAACCTGTCAAATAAAATAGCAAAAAGTATTGTATTTCTTGATAAATCGTGTTACTGTACTTCTTATAGCTTTCTGTCAACTTACAGTGTCATTTGAGCAAGAATAAATTTGAATTGTCAAAAAATTTCTCAAAAAAACCCAAAATTTGGTAGGGGTATGATTAATTTTGGGCACGACTGTGTGTATATATATATACGTATATATATAGTCGACCGCTGTGGTCGACTGCAACTCGGAGTAAATAAAATATTCCACTCTGAAGTAGTGGCGGGAATAATTTAGCAGCGGTGGGGCGCCACTAATAAATGAATATAGCGGAAACTGTGCGTATATTTGAATGCATATCATATGTATTGAATATGCATTAAAAATTTTTTAACTGAGCCCTATCAGGGCAATTATTAAAAAATTCCAAAGATATGGAACTGTTGAAAACCTCAACGCTAAAGGACGCAACTGCATTTTGCCCCCCAGCATACTGAGGAGGGTGGTGAGAGAAGCAACAAAATTCCCAAGAATCACTGTGAAGGGATTGCAGGCCTTAGTGGCATCTTGGGGTCACCAAGTTTCAAAAAGTACCATCAGGCGCCACCTCCACAACCACCGGCTCTTTGGAAGGGTTGCCAGAAGAAAGCCTTTTCTGACCAGCAGACACAGTAGCAAGCACTTGGAGCTTGCCAAACGTCATTTAAATTATGAGCAGCTCTAGGTGCTTTGGTCAGATGAGACCAAAATTGCACATTTTGGTCAAATACAGCATTGGCATGTTTGGCATCGAAACAGAGATGCATACAAGGAGAGGCACCTTATACCCATGGTTAATTTTGATGGTGGGTCAGTCATGTTTTGGGGCTGTTTTCATTCAAAAGGTCCAGGGACACTGGTTAAGATTAATGGTGTGACAAATTCCACCAAGTATCAGGATATTTTGGCTGACAATCTGGTTGCCTCCGCCAGAAGGCTGGGACTTGGCTGTCCCATTGTCCAACAAAACAATGGACCAAAGCATACTCAAGATCCACACAGAAATGAAAGGGTTTTGCCCTGCAGTCCCTCCCCTGTGGCGTGCTCTCACCTCCACCCTGATGAGCTGCATCTGTTGCTCGTTAGGGTGGAGGTGATTACCATAGTATATAGGGCTGGCAGTTGCCAGTCCTGGTTGTCACTGCATTTTGCTTTTAATCCCGTGTTAGTACGTGGCTGGTCCCCGGTTAAACTTTGTTTTTGAATTATTTATTAAAGTTTCCAGTTTTTACCAGCCTGGCATTTAGGTCCTGCTCTGTCTTTTAGGCCCATGGTCCTAGCTCCCGCCGGATTGCCATATTCATCCGGCGGGAGCGAATCCATGACAAGAAATGGTTCTCTGACAACAAAATCAACATTCGGCAATGGCCATCTCAGTCGCCAGACCTCAATCCAATTGAAAACCTGTTGGCAGAGTTGAAGAGGGCAGTTGATAAATGCAAACCCAAGAATCTGAGGGATCTTGAAAGGATCCGCTCAGAGAAATGGTTCAAAATCCCCCCAAAATGTGTGCTATAAACTTGTCCAAATTTACAGGAAAAGAGCCCATTCTGTCATCCTTGCCAAAGGTGGTTGCACAAGGAACTAAATGAAGGGTGCCGATTTATATGAAACCTTGATTTTGTTGAAATTTATTTTGAATTAAATGATTGTGATAATTTTGGTAGTTTCCATTAAAACATTAACATTAAGCAAAGTATTTCACACATGTTGGTATATTGTTTCTCCTTAATTATATTGTTTATATGTTTGTGCATTGCCAGTCAGGGGTGCTAGTAATTTTGGAGCCCACTGTATATTCATATAGCATATATATAACTGATTTGTCTCAATCTTTATCCATTCTTGGGACTATTTTGGGATATCTGCTTCCAAAGACCCAAAGGGATAATTCCTCCCTTGGTCACATTATTCCAGAAAAAAGCAATATTTTCAGGTTTAACAGCTGCAAAGAAAACTATTGTACACTCCTAGATCTCCACTGACCCCCCCATCAATAAAAGAATGGTTGAATCACAGAAGTAATATTATCAGTATTGACAGATCCCTTGCCAAGATGAATAAAGCATGTGCATCCATCTTAGGTGCTTGGGATGAACTCCTTGTTGCAATTTCTGGACTTTCCTGAATGGATACTGTTGTATGACACTAATGTGCGTAAAAGTTATTTTTAATATTATTATTTTTTTATAATATTTCATTTATTTGTTCATTTAGATAATATGACTGACAAAGGCTCTGATAACCTGTATATAGTATCATATTTTGTGTTTGTAATTTGTGAAGGTTCAGTAAAGTAGTGATTGGAAAAAGAAGAGAAAAACCTTTTCTACCATTTGCAACACATTCTTATTTGACAGAAATTTAAGAGGTTGCTTCACTCCCGTCAAAGCATATGGCTGTAGTTAAAATTATGCTGTCTAATTTACATTTCTGCAAGTCCTTACAGGACAGGGCAAAGACTCAAAAACATGAGATGCTAAGAGAATACTCTCTGCTTTCCAAAATGTAGAAGAATTGAATAAATTGATAGTAAAAGTTGTCGAACAACATCTTTGGACCCTATTTATACACCTATTGTCCAAAGAAAAGAAGTCACCTTATGGATTTCAGTCAACAAATACAATGATTGGATCATTATTGCAGCAATTAATGTGTTTCAGTTGGCAATAATTATTTTAACCTTAACTACTGAAGCGCGTTGCTTTTCATTTCCTAAAAAATTATGTCAGAAGATGTATTCATTGGTGGTGAAAAAGATGTTACAGTGTTTCAGAAGGTGCAAATTATTAGCCTGTATCAAGTAAAGAGAACAAGGAATGAGAAAAACAAATATGGGGAATTCTTTTTACACATGAAAACATTGGCCACCACAGTCTTGACCTTAACCACATTGAAAGTCTGTGGGATGTGCTGCAGAAACCTACAGCGTGGTTCAACTATCCTGTCGTCAAAACAAGAGCTTGGCCATAAATAACTGTAACTCTGATTGAAAATAAATGTTTTGACATTGCATATGGTTGTCAGAACAATGACAAAATAGGACCAAGGGTCCTGTAGCTTACCGGCAAGCAGTCTTACAGCAATGATACAAGTTATGAAAATTTCATGTGAAGTTTGACATTTGAATCAATGAAAATCAATGTTATGGTCACTAGATAAAAGTTCACATACATTTACAAGAGCTTCTGTAATACAATCCTAAGCTCTGAAGCAGTTTTGGTGATACAAGTCATTAAAATATGTCAATATGTATTCGATATGTCAATTGTGAACTTTAAAGGTCACAGAATGTCAAGCTGTGGTCAGCAAATGGACTTCATATATGACTTTCTAAATGTCTCTATAGAAGCCTTGGCTCAATCTGCCACCATTTTGGTGATACAAGTCATTGTAATTTCACTGTGGAGTTTGACCCTCAAAGGTCACTGACAGTCAAGTTGAATGTCACCAAATGAAAGTTCATATGTGACTTCCTAGATGTCAATAACACAAACTTAGGCTCCATCTGTGACTGTTTTAGTGATACAAGTCATTGAATTTTCACTAGGTCAAATTTGACCTTTGAAGGTCAATACGAAGGTCACCAAATGAAAGTTCATATGTGACTTCCTATGTCAGAAACACAAACCTAGGCTCCATCTGTGACCTTTTCAGTGATAGAAGTCATTGAATTTTCTCTAGGTCAAGTTAGACCTTCGAAGGTCAATATGAAGGTCACCAAATGAAAGTTCATACATGACTTCCTATACTTCTCCAATACAAACCAACACTCAATCTGTAACGATTTTGCTGATATAAGTCATTGAAATTTCACTGTATAGTTTGGCCGTTCAAGGTCACTTAAGGTCAAGTTCAAGGTCACCCAATGAAACTTCATACATGATTTCCTATATGGCCACAATACAAACCTAAGCTCTATCTGTAATAGTTTTGGTGATAGAAGTAACTGAAATTTCACTATGTGAAGTTTGACCTTCGAAGGTCACCGAGGGTCAAGTTCAAGGCCATCAAATGAAAGTTCATGTATGACTTCCTATACATCTCCAATACAAACCGAAACTATCTGTTACCATTTTGCTGATATAAGTCATTGAAATTTCACTGTGAAGTTTGGGCATTCATGGTCACTGAAGGTCAAGTTCAATGTCACCAAATGAAACTTCATACATGACTTCCTATGTGCCCGCAATACAAACCTAAGCTCTATCTGTAATAGTTTTGGTGATAGAAGTCATTGAAATTTCACTATGTGAAGTTTGACCTTCAAAGGTTGCCGAAGGTCAAGTTCAAGGCCACCAAATGAATGTTCATACATGACTTCCTATAAGTGTTCAATACACATATGTTCCCAATCTTCAATATTTTCAAGCCTAGAAACATTTGAAAATTGTAAAATTTTGCTTTACCTCAAGTTTGATCTTTCAGGGTCATCTGAGGTCAACTTTAACACAGCCAAAATATAGGTCATATATTACTTCCTATATGTCAGTAATACAAACTTAATCTCTATCTGCAACCATTTAGCTTCCAAAGGCGATTTGGCCCATTCTCCATAAGACCCGATATTAAAGTACAGCGCCCCCACTAGACCCACTTCTGTCGATTCAATCAAAATGGCACTCGCACTGTACATAAAGTGTATCAAGGCGAGTTGATTGCCAGATTTAGAAAAAAAGTTATCGGACAGTTTTTGAGAAATTATTTTTTGGAATTTCAAGTCATATCTTTTAACATTGTTAATATATTCCCTGACCACGAGTTTGACCCTTCAAAGTCATCTGAGGTCAACTTTAACATAGCCAATGTATAGGTCATATATGACTTCCTATACGTCGATAATACAAACTTAATCTCTATCTGCAACCATTTGGCCCCCACAAGCCATCTTGCACATTCATAAAGTACAGCGCCCCCAATAGACCCACTTCTGTCGATTCAATCAAAATGGCGCTCGCACTGTGCATTGATGGTACCAAGGTAAGTTGATTGCCTGATTTAGAAAAAATTCATCGCAGTTTTTGAGAAATAATTTTTTTAAATTTCTCAGTCCTATCTTTAACATTGGAGCCAAAATTTCAAGGGCCCATAAAACGGACAAAAATGATTCAATCAAAAATCCGAGAAAAGCTTCTTGAGATATGGTCTAGTAGTATGTTATTGCAAATTTACACGAAAATTCATCAGGCCAAAAAAAAGATAAAAAATGTTCCGGACAACGGACGACGGATGACAGACAACGGACGACAGACGACGGACGACGGACACCGGACGCTGGACGATGGACGCCACACCTCGACAATAGCTCATCGGCCCATAGGGCCAGTAAGCTAACAATGAATTTGCACTGTAATCAAAGCTGCAGGGGTTCCAACTAATTATTTGAGGGTGCAACTTTTTTTTGGACAGGCAGTATATTTGCTGCCATGTTATTACATTAGCCAGTCAGAGGAGTCTTTCACCTACTTTGGTATGATGAGTTGGGCCTTGCAAGAATGACAAATGTTCTAAATATAGAGTGATCCAGAGGAAGAACTGTTGTGAAAATATGTTAGAGTTGACACAAACCAGACCGTCAAAAGCACTATTATTGTCAACCTGATCCATCCACTTTGCTTGGTTAGTAAACAAATGATTAATTAATTCTCAATAACTAAAAGTCATATTGGATGACTGGGCAATTCATGGCGTTCATGAGGTGTTGAAAAAAACAGCATAGATTTGTGTTTGCAAGGCTGACTGTCCTAAAAACAGAATATACAGTATTGCGTCTAATGGTGATTTTAAAAAAATGGTACTACAGTGAGTGGAATTCAGATAAAGTTTACATTTCTAATTAATTATTCAGATAATTTCCATTCATACAATCATTGATTGCAGCTTTCCCCTTTGTTAGTTTTCTATGTTAATAATTATTGGCAACATATTGGTATATAGCCTAATTATTCAGTGAAATAATTGTGTGATGTTTAATCGGTAACAGGTTGAGAGCTCTGCATTAAAAGGTAACTTCTGTGGTCATATGCACACATTAATTTTTACATAGCCCCTTTAAGTTCTGTCCTTTTTTTTTAAGCAAATTTCCACCCAAATTAATGTGTTGACAGTACTTGAACCACTTTTATTACAGGCATAACCATGGTCTCTTTTGAAAGATGACACACAGTAGATTGCTCTTAAAGAGTCTGAATTACCGAGAATTAATACCCAAATTAAATAAAAATGCTGGAAATTTAAGTTTTTGTCAGGCTGGAAAAGATTCTATGTTTTCCTCTGGCCCTTTGTCACTGTGACCAAGCCTCATTAGCCTAAAAAATAACGCATCCACAGCCAGACATCTACACAACTTCAGGTTCCAATATTATGATTCTGTATCCAAAGATGAATATTTCACAGATTTTTTTCTTGGTAATGTTTGTGTGTGTTACAACAAACAATTTTGGAGACTCCAAATTTTCCTGGTCATGGTTGCATTCACTTTTACAATAGTTTTACTATTTCCTTCTTCCAGATCTTTTCCCCCCATCAGTTGCTGCATTTTTCCATACACTCTCCCAAGTCCCAGCACTGGTATATGATCATACAGTATATGCGCAATAAAGTCACTTCCAAAACTCCATTGCTTCATTGACAAAACCCCCTTGTCAGAAACCATTGAAACAGTTCATCGTCAAAAAAATATTGGTTACCATATGCATCCACCTTTCGGAAGTTCCAGACCACTGTTTGTCATTGTAAACTGAAAGAAGCTGATTTTTCTGTGAGGGCTGATAAGCTAAAAGACTCACTGTTCTGTTATATCACCTCATCATAGCCTGTGGGCACACTTATTTGGTTCCTACAGGGCTACTGTACAATCTACAGCACCGCATCATGAGGCAAATTATAGTGAAATTCGCTATGACGTGCAGTGACTGCATCTGTGTCAAAGCTGATTTAGTGATGTTTGTCCAAGCTTGCTTGTTTTGCAGATTAACAACTATAACAGGTTTTTATCGCCGGACGTCTACCAAGAAAAGAACACCGATTTCAACATATTTAACAGATCTGAATAATGCTATACAATTGAACCTATGGGACCGTGCAGTTGGGCTGAGGGTGGTTATGACCATTTCTAGTGCTATTTTTGCTATTAGTATGTGCATCATAAAATGGCTTATGCAGTTAGAATGCTGAGTCCTCACACTTTTGAAAGATGTATTGTTGTATAAAAACAAAGTTATGCCAAGCGGGCTGCCCTCAGGCCAAAGTTCCCGAAAAGGGTTAAGC
Source organism: Gymnothorax javanicus (assembly GCA_029692085.1). Taxonomy (NCBI): domain Eukaryota; kingdom Metazoa; phylum Chordata; class Actinopteri; order Anguilliformes; family Muraenidae; genus Gymnothorax; species Gymnothorax javanicus. The sequence goes on from CM056193.1 coordinate 145,917,554, forward strand.
AACCTTTACAAGCAGACCTGAACTTCTGCAAAGAACTTGCATAGAATACAGTGCTGAAAAGAACATGCTGTGCACTCAAATGCCCACTCACCAAGACGTGCGGGTTACAGGCATCAATTTTAAATAATGTGCATGATATAAATAAAATTATTTTAGGCAGCTTTGCACAACACACACAAATGCCCATCCACATCACCCCATGCTTAGCTGAAGGGCTTACACTTGCAGTCAGTGAGACAATAATGCAGTAAGACTACAATTTTTCACAATTCACAACAAACAAACAAACCATTCTAAAATATTTAATGTCTACCTAACATTGGAATGTAGTATTCTACCCTTATCAGCCTTGTTATGCCTCCTTTATACGCCGCATGCAAAATACTCAAACTGTAGCAGCTATCTGTTCAGACTGATGATTGACTTTAGCCTGTGCTAAGTTTACTCCCGTGTCATGAATGCGCACTGCCCTGGTCCAAGGATTTTTTTCACATTGTCTTTCTAAATGCTTGTTGCTGTTTTTTTGAATATCCAAAGCAGACAAGATCCCGGTACACAGGAGCCATTCCTTTAATAGTTTCATCCCCCCGTCTTCTCTGGCCCCATTGACACCACCTTATATGTTGTGCAGCCCAACCTTGAATTTTGCTTTACAGCTCAAGGGCAGTAGGTCTGCTTTATGTCTGCCTAACTTTAACTTGACTTTAACTTTAACTCTGCTTTAACTTGAGCTGCTGTCCAGATAGCTGGGCAGTCCACCCCTTGGCCTGTTGTATTCACATTCGCACACAAACGCAAAATGTACTCAGCTCCTTTCATAACTTTCATACGACATGCCCACTCATATCAGATCCTCAATTTATGCCATGTTTACACCGAACCACGACCCTGGTACGACCCCGATACGACTAGCGCCATCGTGAACTTTTGGTCACTTGCACAAGTCGCAGCTGTTCCCTACTTTGATCGCTTATTTGCGGTTATACTAAACCTCAATTGTGACTGAATCATGACTTTCTTTACACCTCAAACCATGATGCGGTCGCAATACTCGTACTTGTCGCGTGTACTCGTAGAAAGCGTGTCGGCGAATGATGGAGAGAGCTGTGGCCCTGTGTTTATATAAACAACGTGTGGTCTTAAGTTGCATCGCCACTGGTCGCGGGAAGCCTCGCCATTGGTCAGATTTCGATCCCTTTAATCACATGTGCGGACTCAGCGCGGTCGCAAATTCAGTCACATTTAAAAGGTGTTAATTTGTTGGTCATTATGGGGTTGCAATAGGCTCGCATTAAGCTCGCCATAATGCTCGCAATAGTTTGCGAGTGAAAAATTCCTAAAAATTTGCGATCATTGATGCAACTGCATGCCGAGCCACTTGCTAGTCTATTACAACCTGTGATACTGAGTTGAGAGTGAGTTGAGACTTGTGCGAGCTTATTACTGTGATGGCTGGTATTTCGAGACGCCAAATGCAGTGGCCGGAACGAAAGGAAGTACAGCAAAATGACAAACACAGACAAAATAAGAGAGAGAGGCTCACGCTTCCAAAGGACATAAATCTAGTCCGAGTAAAAATAAGGAAGCAACGCGAGCTAGACTGAACGAAATAAAGGAAAAATTCTGGAAACCGAGATAAAGAGATTAAGCACCCAGACAGTGCACAGACAGAGGAAAAGCGAGAACTTACGGGCTATAGTGCAATCGAAACACTGACATCTAGCAAAGATGGCGAGGCGGAACTTGGGCTTAAATAGAGTCCGGGCGCCACCCACAATTGAAGCCAGCTGGCCAAAGAATCCGATTGTAGGCAAAACGATATCGTCCCGGACGAGAGCAACGGAGAAAGCTCCCAAGCAAACGTCAGCCTCCAGAACCATGACAATTACGACTGATTATGATACCCTCTTGTGTTATTCACTGGTTGCACAACCTTTGCAAGTGTTTTCAGCAGTTCCATACACTCGCAAACCTCTATGAGACCGATGGAGAGTGATGGAGACCAAGAGAGATGGTTTTGGAGACCATGGAGACCGCATAGAGACCAGCTTGCAACCCCAGTGCGAGTGAGGGCGAGCAGAGGCCATTTTTCGGTCGCAAGCCCGGTGTAAACAGGGTGTTACGTAGCCTCATTGTGTCAGGGCTACTTAACGCAGCCCGTAGTGCTGAATGTCGTTTTTTTTTTTTGGAAACAGTCACCGCGTTTTCAAATGAATAAGCTTACACGGAGTTGCAATTAAAACTCAATCATAACGATAAAATCATTAAGCTATATTTCACCCTTCTCCCAGAATGGATTAGCCTTCTGCCTAAAATTATGTTTTTATGCAGCACTGCCACCTCAAAGCAAGAACGTCCTGGGCTCGAATCCAGCCTGGGGCCTTTCTGTGTGGAGTTTGCATGTTCTCCCCGTGTTCGCGTGGGTTTCCTCAGGGTATTCCGGTTTCCTCCCACTGTCCAAAACAAGCATGTTAGGCTAATTGGAGATTCTAAATCGCCCATAGGTGTGAGTGAGTGCAAGAGTGAATGGTGAGTGAATGGCATGTATGCCCTGCAATGGATTAGCGAGCTGTGCTGGGGGGGTCCTCTGCCTTTCGCCCGTAGTCAACTGAGAAAGGCTACAGTTCCCCTGCAGCCCTAGTGAGGAAGAAACGGTATAGATAATAGATGGATGTTACAGAAATGCTCACATAAACTGTCATTTGCAGTTTCACAAACTTCAATGACATCCATGGAAGAGCAGTGGCGCCCATTCTACCGCATACTAGCATCCGCAATCAGCTAAAATGGCTACACCCACAACCTTGCTTCCTGTGCCATTTCAGATCCTCATAGGTCGTTGGGGAAATGTGCCTGAAATTTATAGTTGGTTAGTTTTGATACTCCTGTTCATACGTTTTCTGACAGAAAGTATCAACAACTATTGTCGTCTCCTTTGATTGATTGGACTTGGCAGAATTCATCTTCCATCTAACCATTTCCAATAACACATAGGTAAATAATTTAAGCATCTGATCTGGTCCTTTCAGAACTTTTTTTTTAAAGTACTGTATAGTTCTCGGCTTCCTCCCTTTCTTTATCTCATCAAACTTTTTTCATCAGCTGCCTTTAATTGCCTCATTTGGATTCTCATATATTTGTTAAAACATCCTCCAATAGCATATTGAGCACTCTTTAAGATTGTCTGTTTCCCTCACTTTCACTTAATTTTATCATTTATAAATGCAATTGTCCAAAGTATACGAATAGAGCCCAGTTCATGAATTATTAGTAATTTTTTTTTTTTGTCCATGTATGTAATTTTATTTAATATTGTTTTCACAATGAAAATTTAATCTTGGCTGACTATGCTGTTACTGAAAATAATAAGTAGCCTAATATTTAATAAGAAATATCTTATAAGTGGTCTTATACATTTTGATATAAGCACTGTATTTCCATGAAAAATTGCTCCTGAGACAATAATGATTGTCTGGGATATATATATATATATATATATATATATATATATATATATATATATACACATATATATATTAACCTCTTGACATCCTGACAGTCAATGAACATTTTAAAACTGATTTTGCTCCCTCAGGAGTGAACACTCAAGATTTGTCCCAGTTGTGAAAAGGAGGGTATACGCACGTATACAGAGTATACCCACCTCTTTTATTGTCAATTTACGGTATTCCTACCTATCAGCAAAAAAGCCATTGAAATGCATAGGAAAGTACACCACCTGTCTTTTTAATGATCTATTCATCTACTAAATAGAGAATACCCACTTCTCCAGGGACCACTACACCACTGATTAGTCGCCTCCTGCTACCATTGTTCAAGACAAATAAACCACGCTCATGCAAGTTTTGTATTTTTCAGTTTTCACTCCTCATTATTTTTGTTTGTAAGGACTATCCGATTTTATGAAGCATTTTGAAAACTTGAAAGCTTGGAAAAAAAAATCCTTGAAAAGAAAGAAAAAGCTTTGAAAAGATCTGTTTTACTTCAGTAACCTGCCAGACTGGGGCACAGAAGGGATTTCAGGATCATCAGACGGTTTCTCATTGGGAGCCACCAAAGAAATTTATTAATCCTTTGTTCTTAGCCTATACATTTGAAGAGGCCTGTCCTCCAGGACCATTGCGATCATCCTGCCTGCTCCCAATCCCCATACGGCTCCACTAATGCCTACCAGATCAATGCAAACATCCTGCCTACTTAATAGATGCAAAATATGCAAATATGTCCATACGCAATATTCTTACTTACAGTGATGGAGTAGTGCTTGCAAACAATACTCTGGGTTTTATTTTTTCAGAACCCCTTACCATGTCTTACTCCTCTGGCTTATCATATCAGTTAATCACCTGTTCTGTCTGTTCACTGAACATCCAGGCTCTTTTTGATTACTCAATGTACTCTTAACTCCAGCAAATCCAACAAATATATCTCGACCATCATATATTTCTATGACAATTCAATCATTGGTTTTATTTTTTAAATTGACTAAAGCTGTTTTTTCTGAAAAACACTCATGATGAACATTGCACGTATGTGCTTCTTATTTTCTGCTTGTTTCCTTAGTGTGAAGATATGACCGAAGCTTAAAATTGAATCTTAGTTTCTCAATTTTATTATTTAAGCTACATATAATATCTAATGAGTTACTGTATGCAAAGCTTGCCAATACACAATAGACATTTTTAGGTCTGAGGAAAAATTACCAAGGTATTGATGATACAGAGTGAGAAGATGATCCTCTTCTTTGTCAGTTTATACGAGTAAAAATGCAATCACAAGATAGTTATCATAAACTGTCAGTATTACTCTGTAGTGTTGAGTATTTTTATTATGTTTGTTTTTTTGTTTAATTTATTTGTCATTTGTTTCCACTTTTAATAACTGCTTCCCTGTCCACGTGCTTCTGTTTACTTTACCTTTCTGCGCTCCTGGTTGTCTGGGTTTCAGTTGATTGGTTAATTGCATTTTTACCCTCTGTGCATTCCTTATGTCTTTTCCTGAAACTGCATCTTGTCTGCTTGTTTATCTGTGTGCATTTATACCCTTCCTGTCTTCTGTTCTGTTGCAAGTTTGTCCAAGTTGCTTTTCACTCTGTCGTTGCAAGCCTTTCTCTGTTTTGTTGTTCCTACCTGTTTTTCGATGATATAATTTCTGGATGTCAATCAAATTCTGTTTGCCAATTCTTTCTGGGTTTTTTTTTTTTCAACTTTTTGCTTGCTTTTTCTATATTTCCTTTGAATTGTGTTTCGGTTCTGCACTAAGTCTCCCTGGTTCTTTACTGTGCCTGTTATTGACTACGTTTCTTCACCCCACTTTTCTATATAAATGAAGGCTCATTTACATGCGTCTGTGCCTGAGTCCTTGTAATACCTCTGACACAAACAATGATTTGAATGTGGGGATGCGGAGGATGCATGTCCTGAAATGCATTTGATGAAAGGCAGGAACCAAACTAGACAGGTTGCCTATCCATCACATGGCGCACAACATTTACTCACATATTTATCCCTGTGCAAAATTTACAGTCTTAAATTAGATTTACTTGCATTCTTGCATTTGGACCGCGGGTGGAATCCGGAGGGAACCAAACTACTTGGAGAACTTGCAAGCTCTACATGGAAAGGCTCAGGCCAAGATTTAAGCCACTGGCTCTCTTGCTACACTGTAAACCCTTACAAGTGTGGTGAACTCAAATGTTTTGTGGAAACCAATTACCTCAAAAAAATTGAGTATGCCATCTTAATGAGTTGTGTTCACTGCACTCAAAAACATGTAAAAAGTAACTTTGCATTATTTTCTTTACATTCCTTCCACACAATGCAATTAAGTTGGCCAACACAATTTTTTTGAGGTAATCGGTTTCCATAAAACATTTGAGTTCACCACGCTATCAGGGTTTACATTGTATAATTTAAATGGAAATTCAAAAAAAAAAAACAGACAGCTTTGTTCTGAGTTTAGTCATCCATTCACTACCTGAATTGCTAATTCCTGGGGGTAGGAGTCTATCCCAGCATCCAGTGGGAGAGAAGCAGGCATACACCCTGGGCAGTTTGTTGGTCCATCACACAGGCATGCACCTTTCTCTGACACTATCAGAGATTCAGGACATTAAGGAGACATACATACATGTTTTTTGGACTGCTTGAGGAAACCCTCAGAGACACAGAGAGAAGTCAACACAGATAGCCCCAGTTGCATGTTGTTCTGTTTCAATTCTTTAACTGTGCTGCTGTATTATTGCTTGTGAAACTGTTATCAAGTGATCTCATATGCATCACTAATATAAATGGAGGCAACCACATTGATGTCTACCTTAATTCTCTTACAAAGAGGCAAATTAGAGTGATCTTTGAGAGATCACAGTCGATTGCAGTAAAAGCGTAAGGCCGCATCAGTGGGAAACGCATAGAATGACTGCAAAATCAGTCAGTCCTCAGGTCTCTAACAGCCATCTAAAAGATCCTTCCACCTTGCTCTTGCACAAAAGCTCAGCCCTTCCATTTCTTTCTGCCATTGTGACATGGGTGCTCAGACCTTGTAGCTAGAGGCATTTGACAGTGTCTGAATGCACAGCTCCCGTAAGCGAAGGAACGCCCCTATTGTCAGAGCTTTGCTTAGTCCCTGGCATGAGAGTGCCCACCACTTGCCCAGAAATCTGCGTCCCAAATTCCCTGAGCTTTGTTTGGCCTCTACAACCCTCCATACCCCCAAACCCAATCACCATCCCACCATTGCTAACCCCCCACCCACTCTCCAGTAAGCTCCCTCAGTGCAGCTCTCCCTCTGAAACCGAATTCACAGATTTTTACGTTTCAACTTCTGACCAAACGTCTTAATTTAGATTGACCTTCAGATCCTTCTTTGTGCTGGAACAAAGATTACGGGGTGAGCAAAATTGGGTGGGAGGCTGCCAGGCGCCTGCTTTCAGAGGCTCCTCTTCTAGGCCGCTCGTGCCTGAAGCGTCCCAGCACCATCCCCGCACCGGTCTGCGCCAGTTCCGTGTGACTTATAGAGTTTGGGCCTATGACTGCCAATCCCACTTTGAGTGCATTTTTCTGATAAACAAAAGCACATTCAGCTTTAGGTTCTCATTTCACACTGTGTGCTTTGGCTCTGGGCAGTGCTTTCCTGAAGCCTTTGGCCTGCAGTCCCAATCATGGATCCAGTTGGCTTTCCTTAAAAAAAATCCACATGTGGAAGATTAGTCTCCATCTTTCATCCGAGCAAACATCACACTCTCCATTCGTCCCCCATTACCCAGGCTATCATCGCTTTTTAGGCAGAAATGTATTGACAAATGATCGACAATTCCTCACTCTAATACTTCACTGACCTCCACCACACTCATATCTGACTGACTGCCATCCCTCTCATATCTGAAATTATTCACGCTAAAACTTGACTGATATTCCGCATATTCATACTTCAAATCTCTCTCACGGAGACCTGCTGGACATTACTTTCAAAAAACTGGCCTCATACAGTACTTTCGCACCCCTAAAGTATATCCTTTCCCACTTTCTCATTCTATCCAGAAACAAGGAATGTGGAGGAAGTCTCAATCTTTGTCCTGTACACTTTTTGCAGTTTCTCGAGCTTATGAAATCATTGTAACATTGTAATGTTTCTTGGGCAAACTTTTCTGATTGGACCCTTCGTTATGCTGGTTAGACATATAGACGAAGGGTAGCCCGAGCCCGTAATCCCCATAATACAATCTGGGTTTTTCAGATATCCAGCAGAATCGACATGATGTTGAGTCTTTTGCAAAACTTAGTGGAGTTCTCCAAGCACAAACTCAGCACTCTCAAAAATACTGTTCAGAGTATTTTGAAAAGAATCAAAATATTTACATAATGTTTCTCTTATTCCTTTATAAGCAAAAAAATATATTCCCCGCTGAGTTCAATAATAATTTAAACGAGAAAAAAAAAATACTGGTATTTTTAAATGTTGTGCATATGGTGCCGCAAACAAGTAGCTGTGTGTGCTTTACTTAATTGCAGGAGTGCACAGTTTGAATATGTTTAACCTGTAAAGTGTGAATTGCACACCAGATGGAAAGATGGCTGAGAATAAAGCAAACATGACTGCTAATATTCCTGCTATTAAAACAATGCTGATCTTCAGATCTGATGCTCACCTCTCTGTAGCAGCCTTTCATCTATACCCAAAAAGAAATATCAGAGCGTTTATTAGCCCTGTACATGAAATGTTAGCCGTGGCACAGGACAACCCTCAGGGCATCACTCGTCTTACAGAACAGATGTGCCGCCCACTTGCAACTGTTGTACTCTACCCACAGTGCCCAAGTTGGGAGGAGCTGGCCAAGCAACGGACTAAAGATGATACTTCACTCAGCCATTTACCCGTTTGCTCCAGGGAAAGATCAATTCTCTGGGAGGGGGGATTGATGCAGTCATGCAGGAGAGGATCAATATTTACAGACAATCTTCCCCTGTGCCACCACCTGCCTTGTCATTCTTAGAAACGAGGAGCACACAAACAAGCACATGGAGAACACCTCAGACGAACAAGCTCAGGACTGTAGTTTCTACTGTTTCAGAGGGTAATATTTGTTTTGCACTTTTTAATTGGCAACCAGGGAAAAGAAATTATACAAGATATATTGCAATAATACTAATAATAATGATAATCTAAAAACTAATTTCAAGACTAATTTCCTAAGTTTTTTTTTTGAAACATAATGAAGAGTTAATCATTTAGATTTCTTCTCTGTCGATGGGCAGAAAAAAATGCATTAAACTATACATTCATTTCTTTTATCAGGCAAGTAATAGTAATCTTTAATTACTTTTTAATTCACTCTGTAGAATGTCCTCTTAAGGGTAAAAACAGAATCTATATTTAATCCGCTTGGTTCCTTTTTTTTTTGCCTGCATACAGTATATCAAACTACTTTTCAAAATCTATGTGAAAACTGTCATATGCAGTAGATTAAAAAATTTCAAGTTCACATAAATTACGAAACTCTGTGCACTCTAACATTCCTTTTCAATTACTTTTTTTTAAAATCTATCACTCAACTCATTCAAATAAGCAAAAGGGGTTTTTATGATTTTTGCAGTTCCCATATCCTGAGAATTGTATATTGTTATGAAGACCTGTACAGTACCGAAACAAAGATTCTGACTGCCTTACCCAAAGTATCAAGGACAATGTAACCTCTTCATTTGCAAAAAAAAAAAAAAAAAAAATCCATCTTAATCAAAAATAAAATTTAAAAAATGTTATCATCCCTCACCGGATCAACCACGGAAATGTACCTGTGGACAGGGTCAACGAAACTAAAATGGTTTCAGACTTTTCTATTCGTATCAGAGACCATTCTAGAATCACTTACCATTAATGGACTGGAAAAGTTTTGTAGGTTGGACAACCATTTCATGTACGTCAGCATAGCTCAAACTCGGATCTCAAACGTAGTTACAAAATTCAACTGAACAATAAAGCTCATTAGAAGCTTTGCATCAACCAAGTATGAATGTGTTTGTTTAACATTTCAATAAATTTTATGTAGTATTTGAGTATTTTTAATAATATATTCGCAGAAACAAAGCTAACTGGGTTGTTAACAAAGATGTCATTGCAATTAGTGTCATGGGGTGAAGCAATCCAATGGTTTGTTCATTAGGGCTGTAAAGCAGCAGTCTTACGGACTGCACCACAGAATCTCCCGTATTCAGCTTTTCCTACCTTTCATTTTGACTGCAGCAGTTACTTTCAGCATAAGTTTCAGTTGGCCGTGAGTAGACATTTTGAAGTCTTGGGAAACACTGCTGCTGGAATTTTCTGGCCTTTATCCTTCATGCACTTGCATTTATGCATTTACTAATGTGTCGCTGGGAATTCTTTAAGTTAAGAACCCTCTGCATTCATAGTATTCCCTGGATGGCCCATATACAATAACATATGAAATCTGTGAACATTAGCAGTGCTTTACTCAATTACAATTTTGAAAAATCTGAGGACAAAGCTATTTTCATATGAGAAGGTTGTCTTCTGAATCTAGGTCAGTTGTTGTTACATGACCAAGATAAAAATATTGGCCCCAGCATTGCTCAAATCCTTTCACTTAATTCAATTTTTAGGCATAAATAAAGAATTAATGTATTTAAACTATTTTAATGTGATCTGAGTCTCATTTTTATATTTTTCACCTACCCGTGATTTGTATTAATACCTGGGAGCAAATCGAACCAAAAATGTGTGGCAATACATTTATTCAAATAAATGATGGGTGGCATTACCTGTTACGGCAAGAAGTTTGTAGATTTAAATCTGCCCTAGGCCTTTCTGTGGAGTTTGTATGTTTGCACCATGTTCGCTTGGGTTTCCTCTCAGACTTCTGATTTCCTCCCATTATATAGGTAAAGCATGTTAGGGTAATTGGAGTCTAAATTACCTGTTGGTAAGCATCTACCCTTGATCTACCTGTGTGTCCGTGAGTCTGTGCACTGCGAGAGAATGGCAACCTGTTCAGGGTTTATTCCTCCCTCTTGCCTACTGCATGCTGGGATAGGCTCCACAGAAGCCTGTCCAGGAATAGGCAGGGTAGATAATGCCGGGACAGATGACTTGACATTAAAGTGAATACTTCCATTTTCATCAAAATTGCATGTTGGTATTAAAATATAGATGAAGAATACTACATTACAAAACTAAATAGAATTACATTAAAAACATACATCATTATCAGAATCCATAAAATCCTAGACAGAATTACTTGGTACACAATAGGTCAATCACGTCTAAAACTATTAGTTTTATTAAAACTATTATGCTAAAGATTGCACTTCGCATGACATACAGTAGGAAGTTGTTGGTTTGCCGGACCAGATCACTTTACAGCAGCAGTCCATTATTTTCTCATGAGGGGAATACAGATACTTTAGTCTGGGCTTCAAAAATCACAGCTTGACAGAACAATGCAGGTCCTCTGGCCCCGGAGAAAGATTAGGAAGAAGATGAGCAATGTGAAGATGAGGACTAAGTGGAATGAACTGTGTTGACACTTTAATTAACACCCCAAACAGAGGGACTTTACTTCCAAAGTCCTCAGTCAATAAATACAGTCAATACCAGTGATCTGTGCTTTCACCACCTCCTGTTTCCGCTCCGCGCTATACTTCTGAAGTGGATTAATGGAACTCTGTCACATTCCCCTTTTTATCTCCTCCTCCCTCTTTTGTCAAACAGCATGAATTTTACCGCGTGTCATTTTTTTCTCATTGTGCCTTCAGTGTTCTTCAGCTGAACCGTTTAAAAAAAAAAAAAAAAACTTTTCCCAATTTGTTTCCTCTGAGTCTTTATCCATCTGTGTGCCTACCTGTTCCCTGACCAAACTTGCTATTTTGCTGTGTGTCTAAATTTGGAACAGGTTAAGACAACAGTTTTTTTTAAAGAAATATGATGGCTTTTTTTTTTTTTTTTTTTTGCTGCCTGTATGTTGAGAAATGAGTTGGATATATTTAAGATGTACTGTATCTGGCTATAGACTGTTGTCCTTTGTGGTACCAAATCCTAATTTGACCTAATCATAACAAGTAAATCACAAGCAGTTCAAAAAAACATAAAATGTGGAAAACAATACATTTACAAATGATGACCTTATAATAAATGTAATTATTGCCTGGACTTAAAGCCATAAAATGATACACATGAACACAAGTGTGTTTTCCTGCGTTCATTCAATAATTAAGATGATAATAATTACCCAGAGAAAAGAAGGACGAACCTTAAGAAAATCTTATATACATGCAGTACATATAACAGTGTTTGACACAAGGGAAGCAAAGTGAAGATGTTTTATTAATGGTGAGTCTTCTTCAGACAGAGTACATCAATTAGGAGTGAAGTAATGTTACAATGAGCACCACATAGTGGGGATATTGGTCACTTCCACCTTCTTCAACACATTCCTCAATGTCCATACTTCCATCATGCAAATTTCCCAATTTCTGTCCCCCACCCCTCATTTCTATAATGGCCTATATTCATGCTTCTTCTTAAAACAGTTCCACCAAAACGCTTCCTTAAATGTAGTATTTCAGATTTTCTCTTTCCCTCCATGCTCCCCAGCTCTTTTTTCCCTCTAAAACTCACTCTTTCACTCTCCTTCTGGTTCTCTCTCTTCCCCTCTCTCCCCCAATCACAGCAAGATTTCAAGATTGGCTCTTCCTCAGGAGATCTTGCTTGTTTTTTACCCCCAGAAGGGAAAATTAATTCCTCCTCCTCCTCCTCCTCCCTTTCTCCAGTGAGGTGCTGCTGCTTTCCTTTCTCTCCCATCTGAAAGGATACAAGAGAGAAGGAATCATTCCTGAGGGTATCCTGCCTATATACAATTCTATCCCCATTTAAATCCGCTGATAGCTGTGAATCCCCATGCCTTCTTGGGGGAGAGTGTGAAAGAATGATAGCAGTTTTGGTGAAGATACTAATATTAGTCTTTTGGCACAGGTAGTGTAAACAGGAGCGTGGAGCTGGGGAGGCCTATTGATTGTGACACATAAGCACGGCTTATATAAGAACAGTGCACAAAAGAGACAGATGAAAAAGGAGGGAGACTCCATTTGGTTATTTTTGCATACTAGCAAATGTTCCGTTTTATATCAGCATTTCAGTATGAACTATTTTCAAAACAGCCATACTCCCACATCTGATTGAACATTTTTCTTTCACATATAGTATTTCACATAGAGACTGGCTGCACTGTTCTACAGCCAATCTGATATGACAAATGTGGCAAATGTATGCAATATTCTCTCCTTAACTTTGCTGTTAATCATTATTAATGAGTATTGATATAATAATAATAATAATAATAATAATAATAAAACAGCAATAATAAAAATATTGATAATAATAACAATAGTAATAATAATAATTATTATTATAATTAGTGTTGTTGTTGTTATTATTATTAATAATAATAATAATAATAATACATTTTAGACTATTTAAAATGGCCACTTTTTTATTAATCCTTGTATTAATACCCATTTTACTACCACATATTGGCTCATTAATTTGTTATTTAAATGAGATTCATTAATGCAGAGTGCACACAACCCTCTTTTCTCAGGGGAGACTTTAGTTTAGCACAATGCTGATCTCACATTTTGGTACTAAAGGTATTATGCAGTTTTCTGCATTTCAACTGTGTGGAGGCGATAAATACAATGAAATTTTGTAAAGCATTATATATATATATATATATATACACACACACACACAACTCCAGTTCAAGAAAAGTTGGGATGCTGTGTTAAATGTAAATATAAACAATGCAATAATTTGCAAGTCATTTAAACCCTGTTTTTAATGGAAAATAGTGCAAAGACATGTTGATGTGAGAAATTTTGTTTTTTGAAAAATATTTGCTCATTTTTTATTTTATGACAGCAACATGTTTCAAGAAAGTTGGAATACGGATAATCTTTACCACTGTGTTGCATCACCTTTTCATTTAACAATACTCTGAAAGTGTTCGGGAACTGAGGTGACCAACTGTTATAGTTTAGAAAGTAAGCTGTTTTCCTATTCTTGCTTGATATCGGCTTTCAGCTGATCCATACTTTGCAGATTTTTTTGTCATATTTTTTTCATAATGCGCCAAATATTTTCAGCGGGTAACAGGTCTGGCCTGCAGGCAGGCCAGTTTTGCACCCAGCCTCTTTTTCTATGGAGCCATGTTCTTGTAATATGTGCATAATGTTGTATTTGGCATTGTTTTGCAGAAATAACCAAGGCCTTCCTTGTCAAAGATGCCTGGAAGGTAGTATATGAAACTCCAAAACCTGTTAATATTGTTTAGCATTAATGGTGTCTTCACACATGTGCAAGTTACCCATGCCATGTGCAATAATGCACCCCAACACTATAATGGATGCTGGCTTTTGAACTGTGCACAGACAACAAGCTGGATAGTCCCTCTCCTCCTTGGCATGGAGGATGTGGCGTCCATAATTTCCCAAAAAAATTTCACATTTTTGATCGGTCAGATCAAAAAGGACAGTTTCCCACTTCGCCTCAGTCCATCTTAAATGAGCTCGGGCCCAGTGAAGTCTAACATTTCCGGATCTTAGTTTAATATTTGCATGGCAGAGTTTTATCTTGCATTGGTGGATGCAGTGACAAATGGTGCTCACTGACAGTGGTTTACAGAAATGTTACTGCGCCAATGCAGTGATTTCCACTTCAGAATCCTTCCTGTTTTTAAGGCAATGCTGCCTGAGGGTTTGTCGATCATGGCCATTCGGTATTGGTTTTTGGGTCTTGTCCCTTGTATACAAAGATTTTTCTGGATGCTTTGAATCTTTTGATAATATTATTTACTGTAAAGGATGAAATCCCCAAATTATTTGAAATTTTACGTAGAGAGAAGTTATTTAAAATTGCTGAACTATTTGCCCATGCAGCCTTTCCCTGAGTGGTGAAGGCATTGCCATCTTTATGTCTGAAAGACTTTTCATACCTGATCATGTTACTGACCTGTTGCAAATTAACCTTATTTGCTGTGACATGTTTCACCAGGTGTATTTTTTGGCATCATTATGCTTTTTCAGTTTTTTGTGGTCCTTGTCCCAACTTTTTCCAAATGTGACACTGGCATCAAATTCAAAATGAGCATATGTTTTTCAAAAAACAATAAAAATTTCTCAGTTTCAACATGTGATATTTTGTCTTTGCACTATTTTCAATTAAATATAGGGTTTATATGGAGCCCGGGAAGTGCAATGGCATGAAAAAAAAAAAAATTGTGGCCACAAGATAAAAGTAATTCCCACAATTTAGTTAATCTGTGGCCACGAGTTATAATGTGTTCCCTCGATTTAAGGCGAGACACGGCAGGCAAAAACATCGATTTTTAATGCAGTGGTCAATTTTGAGATTTTGGGCTAGTTTACTCCTTGAATATGTATTCTTTCAAACTGCTATAAAGAAAACATTAAACTTATACTTTTAGACGTTTATTTAATTACATTTTGTCTACTTGCGGCAGTAAGTTTTTTCCAAATTTACCAAAAAGTTAGCATTCCAATGCAATGAACAGTACTTCGCCTCTTCACTGAAGTCTGTCATGACCGGTACGGTTGTAAAGCTCTGATTCTCCTGCACAATGCTGTGTAATCCAAATAAGGGCATTTCCTTTCTATCAGTAACCAATCGTGAAAGTTCATGGGGGGATTTAAAGCTAATGACGAAATCTCATTGGCTACTGCTGGTTTCTGCTAACGTGATTCGCTCAGATGCATCACGTTGTGCGCTCTGACACTTCCGTCTTTAGCTTGCTGCGGAACCTTGAACCGAAGTTGCCTCAATGCCTTCCAAAGGGTCATAGAAAAGACGGAAGCAATTGCTCCTTGCCAGGGGGAAAAAGGGAAAACCACCCAATGGATTACACAAAAAACCCTTGCGAAGCACGTCTGAACACAGGACTCTCAACTTTCACGCATTTGGCTTGAGTTTAAATGACATATTCACGTTCCCGTGCTGTAGCCAAAAATTATTCAATCAGCGCATTTGTGAGAGATTCTCAGGTGGAATTGAAGTCCTTGTGTATTGAAGTTTATCAGTTTCACATGCGTTACGGTGGATTTCGCCACTAGTAATATGGAAATCAATTATGATTCCGGACCTCTCATGCTTTTCTTCACTCAGGGGTTGGAAGCAATGGAATTGCATAAAAATGTTTCAAGTGGTCTTATTGCATTTGAACAATTTGAACGATCGTGAAACACACGTATTGCGTTGATTGAATAATTGCTGACTATAGCACGGGAACGTGAATGGAGCACTAAATCTCATGCTGAATGCTTGAGAGTTGAGAGTCCTGTGAATGTAAGCTGTCGATGAGTAACTGGGGGGGTCATGATGATGATGATAACAGTGTCATCGGTGACTGTGCAACCCAACAGTGGCTGATAGTCCATGTCGCACGTCTTAATGAATTGATCATTGATCTTATTTGTCCTAATTGTGCTGCGCCGGGTCAGACAATAAACATTGATCCAGAAAATAATAGGTTCTGCAGCAGTTTATTGCTCGAGTGCAGTAATTGCAAGGGGGACACTAGTGTTTACAGATGAAGCGTCTTTACATCTACGCGATTGCAGAGTCAGAGTAGAAGTGATGTTTTGTCTGCAAGTTTGTGCAGTGTAGGCCAATATGTTTATTAGTCGGATAACTACAGTTGTAGGCCTCAGATGCCTGTCATATTATAAAATGATCAATTTTCATAAGCTTAAAATATACCATATTACTATTAACAAGGGCCTGAACATTTATTCTGTTTGTGAGCAATTGTTTCCAATAGAAATGCATTAAATTCCCCTATGAAATCTTTGAATGCCGTTTTCTCAAAATTTATTTTTTGTCATACTCCAAGTCGAACTTCTCCGCCTCTGTAGCACCTATGTATACCAAACTTTCCAGTTATACATTAGCTATATTCTGAAGATATTTACAGAGGGATTTGTTAATATATCATCCCTAGCCTGATTAATGAGACATTTTATTCCCAAAAATATGGCGAAAATCAATTTTTTAAGGCTATGGACAGCATATTTTGATTTTTTCAGTAATAAAAGCAGATATCCTTAAATCCCTCAGTAATTTTTTTTTCATCTTACATGTAAACAAAATGAAAAAAGAATTTCGCACCTGGCTTTATCAGATGTTTCGATTTATCTTCCTAAGATATATGCAAATTAGCGCATATTTAATGTAATAATGCCTAATTTGCATATTTAAACATAAAAATTTCAAAAACTTTTAATACATATTTTTTTCATACTATTGCAAGTAATCAACTGAGGAAATTTCATGATGATATCTATTATTTAAAAATTTTACCCTATTCACCTGTAGTGTCTCGCCTTAATTAACTCCTTCCCACAGTTTAGCGAATTTGAGGCCACAAAATACTTCCCATGTTTTAGTTAACTCATGGCCACGACATGTAACTCATTCCCTCAATTCCATCAATTGAAATTGATGGAATGATTTGAATCTCGTGACCTTGTGAAAGCTAAATTGTGGGAACGACTTGTATCTTGTGGCCACAAAATAGCTAAATCATGGGAATGACTTGTATCCAATGGCCACAAAATGGCTAAGTTGTGGGAACTACTTGCATTTTGTGGCCATGAAATAACTTAGTTGTGGGAACGAGATAGCTAAATCGAGGGAACGACATATCTCGTGAGCACGTCTTATATTTTTTTGGTGTCATTGCACTTCCCGGGCTCCGTAGGTTTACGTGATTTACAAAGCCATTGCAATCTGTTTTCATTAACATTTTACACACCGTCCCAACTTTTCTGGAAATGGGGTAATTGTTTTTTTTTTTTCATTTTAAAACAGTGTAGAAGTAAAACCTTTACAGGGGTCATTCCATGTCAAATCCAGGAGGATGCACCATAGTACCTCTTAGATTTGCGTATGTAAGCCCTGATTATTTGAGTTTCAGACTTAATATTTCCAACTGAGCCATTGAATGTTTGGAAATTGTAGTAATGAAAAACTTGTCATGGCATGAAATTTGATTTTTAAAGATCCGTTCGAAGGAACAAACTTGAAGCCCCTCTCCAGTCAGTTTTACTTCTGGTTTTTGCAGTTCATGATTTTTTCTCAAACAGAGAATGGGAATGTGTTTAATAATCGCAACCAGATAGCCATTTAAGCTTTTTTGTCACAAGCTCGTGCTTGCTCTATGAAGCTACAGCTGTAGTTAATAGACCATTGACAGTGTATAGGAACCAGTGTCCTTCCATGGAGAGCCTGTCCACTTCCTATTAATACTGGTGTACTGACATTGGCTGCTATTCACTAAGAGGGGGCTTGTAAGATAGTCTTCAGTGAATGGGAGCAAATTAGCTAAAAGACTAAAATAATTCATTACAAATGGTTCTAAATGCGCCCCGTGATAAGTCGCACAAAACTGCTAAACTTTTAAACCGCTCTGTTGATTGGGAAACATCGTAAATTTCGTAACAGACTTTCTACTACAATTATACGGGCCAAGGCTAAATATCAATCTCATCTGGTAAAATCTCTTTCGGATCCCTTATCTGCCGGAAAAAAAATGGTGGCATATCGTCAAACACTTCTACAGACCTAAATCTCATATAACAATCCCTCCTCTCTTTGAGGGAAATTCCTCTATCGTTGATTCCTACCAGAAGGCCTGTGTATTTAACAAGTACTTTATTACCCAGTCTTTAATTGATACATCCAATGCTGACCTCCCAGACTTTAACCCTCACACTGATGCAAGGTTATCGTGTATTTTCACCACGCCCGAAGAGATTGAATTGTGAGTTAGTAGCCTGGATATCTCAAAGGCCCATGGGTATGACAATATTGATAATCGTTTTCTCAAAGTTATAGCCCCTCTTATTTCTGACTAACTATATATTTAATTTATCTTTGTCATATGGCATATTCCCCATGGCTTGGAAATGGGCAAATGTAGTTCCAATTTTTAAAAAAGGAGATCCCCATGATAAATGTAATTATCGCCCAGTGTCACTGCTCCCCACTTTGTCGAAGGTTCTGGAAAAAATAGTATATAAACATCTTTATAATCATCTATTTTCTAATAATCTTATCTATTCTCTTCAGTCCGGTTTTATACACGGTGACTCAGCTGTGTGTCAGTTTACATTTGTCATACTATCCTATAGGCTTTTGAGGATGGGAAAGAAGTATGTTCTGTTTTTTTGAATTTTTCTAGGGCCTTCGACAAAGTATGGCATTCTGGTTTGATTTTCAAACTACAAAAAAACGGAATTGATGGTCCCTTGTTAAATTGGATTTTCAGTTATTTATCTGAGACATCTCAAAGAGTAGTGATTGATGGGCAGACTTCTCCTTGGTGTAAGATTGGCGCGGGTGTCCCCTAAGGTTCCGTGTTAGGACCATTACTGTTTATTATATATATCAATGACATTGCAAATAACTTAAATTCTTTACCCTTTTTGTTCACGGATGATAGCTCCCTGCTTGATATAGTTGATGACCCAACTACATCTGCACATCGGTCAAACTCTGATTTGTCTAAAATCTTGTCATAGTCTAAAAAATGGTTGATGGAACTGAATCCATCCAAATCTGAAGAAATGTCATTTCTGCCAAAAGATCCCCCATTAATCATCCCCCTCTTTATCTTAGAACGTCTAAAATCAAACGAGTTACGTTTCATAAACATATTGGGACTATCTTAACTACCAATATGTCTTGGCACAACCACATCATCCAGATGCCTAGTAAAATTTCTAAACAGGTCAATGTACTTAGAGGTTTAAAATTGAAGTTACCTCATCATGTTTTAGAGACCATTTATAAATCATTTATTCGCCCTTGTCTTGAATATGCAGATGTAGTTTGGCATGGTTGTACAGCTGAAGACTCCACTCTTATGGAACAAATTCAATATGAATGTTCTCTCGTTGTATCAGAAGCAGTTAAAGGCTCCTCCTACACTGCTGTTTGTCAAGAATTGGGTTGGCAGTCTCTCTCCAGGAGATGCCATATTCATCGATTATCTTTATTCTATAAAATTTTTCATGGCCTAACACGGAAGTATCTCATAGATTTGATATCCCCCCCACAATTTCTTTAACTACTTCGTACAAATTAAGAAACAAGTTCAACCTTCGACTTTTGAGACAAACTACTAACAGATTTAGTAAATCTTTTATTCCTTACTGTTTAAGTCACTGGAATGAACTTGATCTTGATGTTTGTTTCTTACGATACCCTTTGTTTCATAACTACCTAATAAAATTAGTACGCCCCTTTTGTCCCCCGCATTATGATTGCGGTCTCCGCTACACCTGCGCCCTTCTTGTCCGGCTTCGCATCGGCACCTGTGCTTTAAATCAAATTCTCTTTATCCAAGGACTTGCTACCAGTGCTTCTTGCAGATGTGGGTGTTGCTGTGAATCCGTTTTGCATTTCATGCTCCATTGTCCTTTATATAGTCAACAGAGATCGAACTTTTTCAGCAACCTTGCAGATTTACTTGGTCATTTTATTAACTTAACCAATCTGTCAGACAATGCTAAACTGCATCTTGTACTCAGAGGCTCCTCGTTGTTACCCTTTGTATACAATTTCAAAATAATGCAACTCACTCAAACTTACATTGAAGACACTAAACGCTTCTAGCTCTGCATGACTGAATCTGCTTAACTGATATATTTCCGTCAAGCAGATATAGAAGGTATCACATTCTTAATAACTTTATCCTAGTGTTACTAGGTGTGTTTGACTGGGATATCCTTTCGTCTAGCAGATATAGAAGTAGATCCCTTGTACTATATCTATTTAGCCAAGCATTGTTCCATGTCTTGGGTGGGCGGGTTTTTCGGCGCACTATTTTGTTATTCCATTGTATTATTTCATTGTTAGTATTATGTTATATTGATGTTTATTTATTATTATTAACTTTATTTTGCTTTGTGTATGTGGCGCTGTTAAAATAAGTTGTACAACTTGAGTGCAGTGCCACATTGTCCTTGTCACTGTCTCTGTGTTTACATGAATAATAATAATAATGAAAAAAAAAATATGGTTCTAAACAAAAAACTAAAATTTTGTTTTAGCTTTTGCAAGTTTAGTATTGATTACACTGTATATCAGAAATCAAATGAAAAAAATACGAATGTCCTTTTGTTTTTGTTTTTTACATGGAAGGTGATTTTTTTCCCCTAGCACAATGGCATTCTGCTTAGGTAATACTTTTCAACTGATTGAGGCAGGACACTTCACTTGACTGCACCAAGAGTTTTCAGTTAGCTAGCAATGTTTACTCACACGATGAAAATTATATGAATATAATCACAACAATTATGGTTTTGGCTTTTGTGTGTATTGTATTCCCTATGTAATTTCGAAACTATAACAACATGTTCTGTGTCAGAAGCCATATATTCCAGCTGGTTGTGGTGGTCTTCTGCTATTAAATGGCTGCAGCATTGAACTGAATTAAATCAAAATGGCGAATGCCATAAAGCGGCTTGTGGTGTGTGACATCATTAATACTTGCGAAAAGGTGTTTTACTACAATTGAAAACGTTTAAATAAAATGTAAAAATAGTGCCATGGCCACTGTGGTTCACTTGGTTTATTTCAGGCTTTAGTGTTATTTAAGCTCACAAGTGGTACTATTTTTTATGTTTGGGTCCAACATTGGGACAATGAAGACACCTTTTGTAATTTGTGCAGGAAAAAAATATATAACTACAAGCGGTAACTACGGAGTCCAAGCAACATGAGGTAATCATTAGTTTTCAAGTTGTGAGGGCACCAATTGTATAATTTTTTCAAACAATTTCCAGTTCATGGCACATAACTCTGCATGGTGTACTTTGCCCTGCAAATTTCAAGTTGATTAGTCACTGCCATGTCTTTGAAATACCAACTGTTACCTGATTGACAAATAGCAGCCAGATGTCTGAAGATTTATTTTCTCATTGGAAAGAAAAAGATCAATTTGATCTTCATCCAGAGATGCAATATGCAAAATTCGAACCATTGAGTCGAATGTTTGAAAACAAATATGCAATTTCACATTGTTTTTCTTACTACATTGCCACATATTGGCCAATTGGAATCAAATTTGTTGTACCTCTCTATTTGGCCAATCAAAGTACAAACCCCAATTCCAATGAAGTTGGGATGTTGTGTAAAACATGAATAAAAACAGAATACAATGATTCGCAAATCCTTTTCAACCTATATTCAATTGTGTACACTGCAAATACAAGATATTTAATGTTCAAACTGATAAACTTTATTGTTTTTTTGGAAAATTCACTCATTTTGAATTTGATGCCTGCAACACGTTCCAAAAAAGCTGGGCCGGGGCAACAAAAGACTGGGAAAGTTGAGGAATGCTCAAAAAACACCTGTTTGGAACATTCCACAGGTGAACAGATTAATTGGAAACAGGTGAATGTCATGATTAGGTATAAAAGGAGCATCCCCGAAAGGCTCAGTCGTTCACAAGCAAGGATGGGGCGAGGTTCACCGCTTTGCGTGAGCAAATAGTCCAACAGTTTGAGAACAACATTTCTCAATGTGCAATTGCAAGGAACTTAGGGATTTCATCATCTGCAGTCCATAATATCATCAAAAGATTCAGATGATCCAGAGAAATCTCTATATGTAAGCGGGAAGGCCAAAAACCAACACTGAATGCCCATGATCGTCGGTCCCTCAGACGGCACTGCAATAAAAACCAACATCATTCTGTAAAGGATATTACCATGTGGGCTCAGGAACACTTCAGAAAACCACTGTCACTTAACATAATCTGCCGCTACATCTACAAGTGCGAGTTAAAACTCTACCATGCAAAGCGAAAGCCATATATCAACAACACCCAGAAACACGGCCGGCTTCTCTGGGCCCGAGCTCATCTGAGATGGACTGACACAAAGTGGAAAAGTGTGTTACGAGTCCACACTTCAAATTGTTTTTGGGAATCATTGACGTTGTGTCCTTTGGGCTAAAGAGGAAAAGAACCATCCAGATTGTTATCAGTGCAAAGTTCGAAAGCCTGCATCTATGATGGTATGAGGATGTGTTAGTGCCCATGGCATGGGCAACTAGCACATCTGTGAAGGCACCATTAATGCTACAAAGTACATACAGGTTTTGGAGAAACATATGCTCCCATCCAAGCGATTTCTTCTTCAGGGGCGTCCCTGCTTATTTCAGCAAGACAATGCCAAGCTGCATTCTGCATGTGTTACAACAGCGTGGCTTCGTAATAAAAGAGTGCGGGTAACAGACGGGCCTGCCTGCAGTCCATACCTGTCTCCCATTGAAAATCTGTGGCACATTATGAAGCACAAAATATGACAGCGGAGACCCCAAACTGTTGAGCTACTGAAGTCGTACATCAAGCAAGAATGGGAAAGAATTCAACCTACAAAGCTTCTACAATTAGTGTCCTTAGCTCCCAAAGACTTATTGAGTGTTGTTAAAAGGAAAGGTGATGTAACACACTGTTAAACATGCCCCTGTCCCAGCTTTTTTGGAACGCGTTGCAGGCATCAAATTCAGAATGAGCGAATATTTTGAAAAATATTGACATATCCCCGACAGTGCAGACATGGTAAAATGCATATGCACACACCCAGAATAATAACACACGCAATTTAAATCCAAGTGTCATACATTGCAGCAATTAGCCTGCCACAGAGCATAAGCACATCACAGCACAGCAAACTTGCAACAATGGATGTTGGGGGATATTAAACCTGAATACATGGCAACAGACAAGCACGATCAAAGTGAAAAAGAGGTGATGAAAATCTACATGACAACGTAAGTATCCAATACATTTTCCCAGGCAAAGAATAGGAGGGCTAGGAAATGCACTGCCTGAACAACTGATTACTCAGCTACACCATGGAAGTTGCCTTACTACAACTGCTACAACTCAATATCAGACCTAATATCGTAATATTAAAACTGCTGCAATCAACACTGTTACAAGCTCACTAACACGGTGTTCAGATGGAATCTCACTGGCATACTCCCCCGCCTCTCACATTCTCCAGACAAAGCGGCCTTCAAGCCAACTGAGTCTTACAACTTTCATTAGCCACATCCTCTGACACACCTGTGTGACCTCAAAACATGACCTCATTCATGAAAGAACATAGATAATAAAACCACGATTAAAATAAATTACAGCAAAATTCTTAAAAGCCACATTTTGCACCTTTTACAAGTTTTTTTTGGCAAAGTTTAATTTGTCACTATGTTGACACACATGATTCCAGAGCATATTTTGAGCAAGAAAATGCTTTCTTCACTTTCAGTTTATTTTTAAACAGGAGTGTAGAGGACTGATAGATAGCATCATCAGATGGTGCAACCACAATCAACTGAATCTCAATCTTAACAAAATCAACTAGAATGTAAAGTTTGTGAGTAAATTTAAAGTTTGCCAGACAAAGGCAAACTATCATCATAACAATGATTCTAACATTTCAAATAATCTAATCCCCAACTCCATATGACTAACAATTCAATAGTTAAGAGGGGTAAAGGCTAACCCAATCAGCAAAGGGGGGCTACAAATTAACTTGACCATTTCCAGGGTCCAACAATCCGACTCCCTGCCCTCTATGATACGTAGATCGATTTTTGTGAGGGAGAAAAGCTGAGCCAATCAGAAAAGGGAGCTTGGCTAGCAGAAAATATGTGACCCCTTCCTTTGTGTAAAAATCCAACCCTGAACTCTCTGTGACAAACGGTTAATGGTTAAATAGTCATTAAGGATGAAGTATAAGCCAATCAGGAAAATGGACAGGGCTTTGTATATTAACATCTGATCTTTTCCGAGTCCAACAACCCAATCCACAACTCTCGATGATAAATGATTCAAAAGCTATGAAGGATAAAAACTAAGCCAATCAGGAATGAGGGCAAGGTTTTGATAATTGACATGTAATTGACATGCGGCTGCTCGTCTCTTAACTGGAGCTCGTATTAGGGAGTACATAACTCCTATTCTGGCCTCCCTCCACTGGCTGCCTGTGCACTTCAGAGTTAATTTTAAGATTCTTTTATTTTTTTTTTTATCTTTAAACGGTCTCGCCCCACCTTACCTCTCTGAGCTGCTCCATCCCTACGCTCCTGCTTGGTGCCTCAGGTCACCTGATCAGCTGGTCCTGGAGGTACCAAGGTCTAAGCAGAAGCTCAGAGGGAATAGAGCTTTTTCTATCGCTGCTCCCAAATTATGGAACGATCTACCATTGCACATCAGACAAGCCCCCTCGCTGCCCATTTTTAAAGCTTATCTTAAAACCCATTTGTATTCCTTGGCCTTCGACCCAGCATGAGTCTCTGCTCTTGTTTTTAGTGCCTCTCATTGTTTTTATTGTTTTACTGTTTTTATTGTTTTATTGTTTTTAATTGTTAATGTTTCATGTTTTTATTTCTATTTATGTACAGCACTTTGTTTCGGCTGTGGTTGTTTTTAAAGTGCTCTATAAATAAAGCTGATTTGAGTTGAGTTGAGATGTAACTCTTTCCTGAGTCAGGTAACCCAACCCCCAACTCTATCACCAACACTTCACCAGTTTTGAAGAATCTTGGCCTCTCAGAAAAGGGGGCGGGGTTTCAACAATTAACGTAACCCTGCCCTGCATTCAACAACCAAAACTAGGGTGGGGCCTCAACAATGAACGTGACCTTTTCCAAAATCCAGCAACCCTGCCCCCAACTTTCTACGACAAACGGTTCAGTATTATTAGGTATAAAATACCAACCGATCAGGAAATAAGGGAGCTTCACCATTTAACATGTGATCCTTTCCTGAGTCCAACAACCAATTCACAACTCTATGACAAACAGTTCACAAATTAGAAATAATGAAATATTGTGTATTAGGGTAATATGTTGGATTGAGTGATGAAAAAATGAAAAAAAATTACTCTATGCATTTATGTGTATGTGTATGGTGGCGGGAGGGCAGAGACATCAACATCCATCCTTTGGAAAAGTCGGAAGTGTGAAGCAATTTTCAAGGCTCTGGCAGGAAAGTTGCAAGACTTTGTAAATGAATGGAGTTGAATGAAGGGTGGAGTGATTAAAAAACAAAAGAAATATTTATGGAAGGGTTTCAGAAACTTCAAAATCCATCCTTTGGGACAGTCTGAAGCTGTATAGAATGTTTGGAGGCTCTAGCCATGAAATTTTGGGAGCATGAACATGAATGGAAATCTACAGAGCTGAAAAAGAAGAGATGAAAAAGGAGGAATGAAAATAGGGGATTATAAAAAAAACTAGAAAAATGACATATCTGGCCAAACATGAAGCTGCACAGCAAGTTTGATGTTTCAAGCTATGAAAACGTATGAGTATGAGCAGTTTTAAAAAATGGCCCATTATGATTTTATGGGGACCATGAATGGAACAGACATCACGTCACTTTGACCTTGGACCTCTGACTGCCAAAATCTGATCAGTTAATCCTTGAGTCCAAGTGGGCATTTGTAGCAAATTTGAAAAAAATTTTCCTTGAGGAGTTCCGCAGATATAACGTTCACAACAATGAGATGGACTTAAGGTCACAGTAACCTTGACCTTTGACTACCAATATCTAATTAGTTCATTTTATGGTCCCCAATTAGAAGGTAATTGATACAGAAACAAAAAATATATATATTTTTTACCTTGCCAAGTGACTATGACCCAAAAAGTACCGGATGTTGAGGTTGTAGGTCAATATTGGTGGCTGCTTTCCGAGGGGCTATTCTTAACAGTTTTGCATTGGTTTTATGAATGATTTTTCTGAAGTGAGATATTGGCTGACATATGCTTTTCACCTTTTTGACCTTGACCTTTGACCTTGACATTCCAAAACTGAAATACTTCTTCCTAGGATTTTTGCCCTCTTGTGATCTAAAGTTCCAGTTGATACCTTGAGAATTGTAGATGCTACAGTGAGCACAAAAAAAGTGAAAGACAGACAGACAAAATAAATCATTTATTGAACATCACTTGTGAAAATTCAAAAATGCAAAACAGGACTGAACATTTTGGCATTGGTCCCATGTCTCTACAATTCTTCTGAAGTGAGATATTAGTCAAAATGTGTTTCTGACCTTTTTGAAGACCTTGACCTCCGAAAATTAGTCACCTGTGTCTTTGGATGTATGGCTTCTTGTTTCATAAATTTCAAGTCAATATCTCAAGAACTGTGGATGCTAGAGTGAGCACAAACAAACAAACTAACAAACATGACGATCAACATAGTTTTGCAAGTAATGAAATCACTAGTAGAATGACAATTGCAAAAGGTCAAAAATACATGACTAGACTGAAGATTTTGGCATCGGCCCAATGCCTCTATCATTTTTATGAAGGGAGATATTGGCCAAAGTGTGTTTTTAACCTTTTACCTTGACCTTTGACCTTGACCTTCCAAAATTGAATGTGTGCTTCCTTGGACACATGGATTCTTGTCGCATAAATATCAAGTCAAGAGTGAGCACAAACAAACAGACATACAGACAAACACGATGCTCAACCTCCTTGCAAAAATTAATAAATAGAACATTGAGTGGTAGCCCCCGCTAAATCTATTGCGATAGACAGAGTTATACTAAGTACCCGTGAAGTGTACTAGGGCCATCATCTAGCCTTGAATAATATGCAGCCCACCATCCAAAAGCAAACATTGGATTGTTTCACGCAAAACAAACAAAAATAAAAATATCCAGTACTGACATCTATAACAATATATGTCAAGCAGCAAAGAATTGCGGACAATATAGATGATGTCAAGAGTGGGTGATGATGGATTGGTCGAGGTGAAACAAGATGACGTCATGGGGCAGAGGATGACGATGGTTCCGGGACAAAGACATTAAGATGATTGATGGCTGAATAGAGGAATGATGGGGTAAGGAGACATGGAAGGCCTCGTCTGCTGGCAAAAGCAAAGAAGAAACAGCATACCCACAAAAGCATACGGAGCAAAGGGCATAAGGCGATACTACTCCCATAACAGCAAGTAATATTACAGATTACAGACTTTTTTGCAAATGAGAATTTTCTGGGGAGAAGGGTATTGGCTGGCTAATTTGGTACCAGTGTTTTTAATCATGCTAATATTAGCTAACAGGAGAATTCTGATCCATTTTGATATTTACAACCTTATTGGTATTAACACCCATATTGGTTTCAGCAACTTCAGCCATAGATGGAAGTGGTGACATCAATTCCATAGTATTCAGTGCGGTGAAGTGGACAGGTTAGATTAGGCTGAATTCATTTCTTACTTGCAGCTCCTTTTTCAGAATTCCAGGCCCACCTTTATTTTTCTTACGCACATTATGACCATACATTGTGTAAACAAAGCGATTCAAAGCGTTTTGATTTTATTCACAATTTACACTTTGTCCCAACTATTTCGGAATTGGGGTTGTACATCTAACTACAGTTGGCCCCAATATTTCTGGCACCCTGACTGGCCATGCACAAACAATACAAAAAATATAAATAATACAACCCCGATTCCGACATAGTTGGGACAAAGTGTAAATTGTGAATAAAACCAAAACGCAATGACTTTCAAATCACACCAGCCAGTATTTTATTCACAACAGAACAGAGATAACATAGCAAATGTTGAAACTGAGAAATTTTACAATTTTATCCACAAAGTGAGCTCATTTCAAATTTGATGGCTGCTACAGGTCTCAAAAAAGTTGGGACAGGCGCCTGTTTATCATGGTGTAGCATCCCCTCTTCTTTTTAACACAGAGTGGAGGCGTCTGGGCATTGAGGAGACAAGTTTCTTAAGTTTAGCCATTGGAATTTGATCCCACTCTTTATTAATACAGGCTTCCATCTGCTGGAGAGTTTTGGGTCTCCTTTAACGGACTTTTTGTTTAATTATGTTCTCAATCGGTGAAAGATCAGGACTGCAGGCAGGCCAGTTCAGCATACGGACTCTTCTACTACAAAGCCATGCTGTTGTAATAGCTGCAGTATGTGGTTTTGCATTGTCCTGCTGAAATACATGAGGCCTTCCCTGGAATAGATGTCGTCTGGAGGGGAGCATATGTTGCTCTAAAACCTTTATATACCTTTCAGCATTCATGCTGCTTTTTAAAACATGCAAGTGTCCCACACCATATGCACTAACGCATCACCATACCATCAGAGATGCTGGCTTTTGAACTGAACGCTGATAACAGAAGGGGTGGTCTTTTTATTTCTCCTCTTTTTCAGCCATCTGGAGGACACAACGCCCATATGATTTCCAACAAGAATGTCAAATTTGGACTCATCTGACCACAGGACACTTTGCCACTTTGCTACAGTCCATTTTAAATGAGCCTTGGCCCAAAGAACACGGCGGCGCCCCTGGATCATGCTCAACAATGGCTTCCTTTTTGCATGATAGAGTCTTAGGTGGCATCTGTGGATGGCACGGCGGACTGTGTTTACAGACAGTGGTTTCTTGAAGTACTCCTGGGCCAATTTAGTAATGTCAATGACAGAATCATGCCGGTGAGTGATGCAGTGGCATCTGAGGGCCCGATGATCACGGGCATCCAGTAAAGGTCTTCGGCCTTGTCCCTTACGCACAGAGATTTTCCCAGTTTCTCTGAATTCTCTCTTTAAACTTTCTTTAATTCTGAGAGACTCAGCCTCTCTAAGACATCCCTTTTATAGCCAATCATGTTACACACCTTATGCCAGTTAACTTAATTACTTGCTATATGTTCTTTTAGCAGATTCTCTTAAAAAAAAAGTCTTGGGGATATTGGATTTACAAGTACCATGAAATGCAGATCATGAGGTCAGGAAGGAAACAAATGACATGAAAACATTAAGGAAACATTTGTCAATTTATTCAAACCCTGTGTGTACAGTCAGTAAAGGACAGATTCTCCAGAATAAGGGTCACACAAACACAGGGTCACACAGCAAATTTACCACCATTGTGAAACAGAGTCAGTAATGCGGTAAAACCCCTCGGTTGGCTAGACAAGCTTGAATTCGGGCGTGGCATACTCCTAACGAGACGTCCCAGGTCATTTTGGGGAACGTTATTCCATTCCTGTTGCAATGCTGCAGCAAGTTCTTGGACATTGGCAGGAGGTTGTTGACGTTGGCGTAGCCGCTGTCCAAGCATGTCCCAGACATGCTCGATGGGGAAAACGTCCGGACTGAGTGCTGGCCATGGTAATGTGGTGATATTCTGCTGCTGGAGGTAATCTGTAACGATCCTGGCCCTATGACATCTGGCATTGTCATCTTGAAAAATGAAATGGCGGCCATAACGACGTGCAAACGGCACAACATGGGGTGCCAAGATGTTGTCCCGTAGTACTGCCCTGTGACACGTCCAGCAACAACATGCAAGTCTGTTCTGCCGGCAGCAGTGATGCCTCCCCACACCATTACAGATTCACCCCCATACGGATCATGTCTAATGACGTTAACGTCATGGAAAACGTTCGGATATTGGATGCTACGCCGGGCGCCAAACCCTCCTCGTCTGTCAAGGAAGTCCACAGTGAACCTCGACTCATCTGAGAACATTACGTTGTTCCATCGGCGATTATCCCAGCGTTGATGATGATGAAACGACACCATTGGAGTCTGGCCCTAATGTGACGATCCCTCAAACAGGGAATGACACGAGGGCGTCGGGCGTGTAAGTGAAATCTGTGCAGACGATTCCTGATGGTCTGGCCACTCACTACCAAGCCAGTATCCCTTTGAAGTTGAGACCTTATCTGATTTGCTGTTACCATATGATTTCTCAAGACAATAGTGCGGATGAATCTGTCCTGAGCCTGAGTTGTTGCCCTTGGTCGACCGGATCGTGGTCTATCCTGAACAGACCCTGTAGCACGATGTCTGGACCATAATCTGCTGATGACAGACTGGGAAACATTCATTGCCCTTGCCACAACGACCTGTCTTGTGCCAACCTGTAGCATGCCAAGGGCACGTAACCTCTCCTCCTGTGTTAGACGGCGCATGGTCTCTGTTTAATTAACGACTTCAACCACTGATAATCTGATGCTTTCTCTTCAAAATCTTCCTTTACAGTGGCTCTAACCTTCCAATTCAGAGTCATGCAAATTTGTGGCACAACCCCTTGATCATCAATAGCATCCCGTGCAGATCGTGAGAGTGTCATTGATGTGTTTGGGTGATGAATTTCTTTGGAAATGCTTCCTCAGTAAGGAACTATACAACATGGTTTCGTATCCCTTTGTATATGTGAAAATTTTGATCTCAAAATAAAATATCCCCTACTTTTTTTGAATAGTATATATTAATTGCTCTTTCAGCCCTTTTTTGCCTGTGTCCCAACTTTTTTGAGACCTGTTGCAGCCAGAAAATTTGAAATAAGCTCATTTTGTGGATTAAAATGTAAAATGCCTCACTTTCAACATTTTAAGTGTTATCTATGTTCTATTGTAAATAACATATTGGCTCATGTGATCTGAAAGTCGGTGCATTTTGATTTTATTCACAATTTACACTTTGTCCCAACTATTTCGTAATTGGGGTTGTATAATTATAGACAAATGGAATGTACCTACATGTGTGAGATACTTTACTTTTTTAATGTTTCGATGGAAACAACTAAAATCATAATAATCATTTAATACAAAATATATTTCAACAAAATCAAAGATTCATATTTATTGGCTCCTTTCATCTAGTACTTAGTGCAACCTCCTCGGGCAAGGATAACAGAATTTAGTCTTTTCCTGTCATTTTTAATGAGGTTAAGGCACACATTTGGGGGGATATTGGGCCATCCCTTTAAGCAGATCCTTTCAAGATCCTTCACATTCTTGGGTTTGCATTTATCAACTGCCTTGCATTTATTAACTGCCCTCTTCAACTCAGCTCTCTTCGACTTGTTGTCACAGTACCATTGCTGTGTGGATCTTGAGGTATGCTTTGGGTCATTGTCTTGTTGGAAAGTCCACGTATGGCCAAGTCCCAGCCCTCTGGCGGAGGCAACCAGATTGTCAGCCAAAATATGCTGATACTTATTCATGGAATTCATTATGTCATTATTCTTAACCAGTTTCCCTGGACCTCTCAAATTAAAACAGCCCCAAAACATGACTGACTCACCATCATATTTTGTTGTGGGTATAAGGTGCCTTTCCTGGTATGCATCTCTGTTTCGACGCCAAACATGCTGATCCTGTATCCGACCGTAACGTGCATGTTTGGTCTTATCCGACCAAAGCACCTTGTTCCAGTCATAATTCAAACTGCATTCGGCAAACTCCAAGCACTTGCCTCTGTGTCTGTGGCAACGCTTCCAATGAGATAGCAGTTGTGGAGGTGGCGACTGATGGTGCTTTTTGAAACCAGGTGACCCCTAAATGCCACCAAGGCTCGCAATTTTTTCACAGTGATTCTTGGGGATTTTGTTGCTTCTCTCACCATCCTCCTCAGTATCCTGGGGGGCAAAATGCAGTTGTGTCCTCTACCCTTGAGGTTCTCAACAGTTCCAAATCTTTTAATTTTTTTTAAATAATTGGCCTAACTGTGCTCAGTGGCATATTCAGTTGTTTGTGAATCTTCTTGTAGCCATTACTAGATTTATGAAGGTATATGACCATCTGCCTCTTTTGGACGGGCAGTTGTTTTGTTTTCTTCAGTGTGTTGGATGAAAAAGGGATATTGCATGTACATTACCTCATTTCTATTCCCTGGTGAAACAGGAAGTGATGTTATGGCTCAATACATTTCCTTAACACTTAGAAAAACTTTAAATTAGTGGAATTTAATACCCAGTTTAATTTTGGTAGATATTATTTACAATAATCTTTAAGGGTGCCATTAATTGTGAAACCTTGATTTGGAGGAAACAGATTTTTAATACAAATTAGTAAATGATTTTTGTTGGTTCCATTGTAATATTAATATTGCACAGTATTTTTCAAGTTGTTATTTAGAGTTTCTCTATAAATTTTTTTTTTAGATCTGCATCCTCAGATTCAAGTCAGAGTCTGCAGCTCCACCTGTACTATCACAGTCTGTGTGACACCATCAAGTAAGCAATAAACTAAGACATCCAGGTAATTATAGGTAAATAACCGCACACCTAAGGGGGCAAGAACAGAGGACATGTCTAAATTTCATTGCACTTTTTTAATTGTTTCCCAATGTGGACAAAGATTACAATTAGCCCCAACGCAGGTACATTGCCGTTTTGCACTGCTCAACTAATTTTAGCTTTGCTTTAGCTAGAATCATCGCTTCATTTATCAGTACTTTGGTTAGATTTGCTTAGTTAGATTTGTATTAGTAAAAAGCACCTGTTAATTAATGATTTCAATACGTGTTTCAAGAAGGCAGTATAGGGCTAACATAAATGTAATGTTCTGCCAAATTCTTTTGACTGAAAACAGTTCAGAGCAGCAAAACTATCGCACCCGAGGAACGAATTTACATCATCTAGGTTGGCCAATGCAGAAGGGACTGTTAGCTTAAATTCTTTCCTAAAAAGGACATTGCAAGCTCCATACCTTCATTCACAGTTTCAACTAATCACCACTTTCTAAGGGTCATCTTTCTCTGCTATCCAGTTCCTGTTAGACATGTCGGTAGGTCCCTCCAAGCTAGTATTTGAGACCAAGCACTGCCCAATGTGTCCTGTATCCTGGATTGCCTTCCTGGAATAGACTAAATCGGCATTATCATTATGCATGCACAAGAATTTTCCGGTCTGAGTTTAAAACTTCCCACTATGTCAACAAAGCCGATAAAGCCTAGCTATCCCAGTGGAACAGCCAGCTACTTATCATAATTATTTAAGTTATTTTACATTGCCTAAGGTTGTTTTAAGGCAATATGCCGGGTTCACATTGTTCAGTCTGTGATTGTCCGAACCGTACATGCGGGCTTAAGAAGTGGATGGAGGAATTTTGCTCCATTCACGAGTGTGATAAAGGAACATCACGCTGTATGCGACTTACCATATGTGCTCATCCCTTTTCCTACCGAAAGAAAAGATCCAGCAAGATGTGTAGAATGGATTAAATTAGTAAATTAGACTTAAAATCTTTTCTTTTGCTAATCAGTAATGCAATTTGTAACGGATATTAATAAGTCCGCATGTATTCCTAAGCCTGTAGTCGGTAGTGCTGTACGTGTCAGTGACCCATATATAAATCCCTAGCCTGTACAGCTGTATGTATACATGCTTGATGTAAATACATAAATCCATGGGCTAACTTGTGATTTATGACATCTGTATTATATATAAAATATCAGTGGCGGCTAACAAACAGAAAACAGAAGGAGTGGAAAATATCCCTTGAAACTTTGATTATTGACCCGTTTCCAGTCATTGGCTTTAACACATTTTTCCCAATGATATCAATAACCCATTGACAGTTAATAATAAATTTATTTGTTAATAATAAATTTTATTTGTTGGCGCCTTTCAAAACACTCAAGGACACCTTACAATAATAAATACAAGCATTAAAATACAATGGTGCAACATTAAAAAAAAGAATCATATCAGATTTAAAAAAGAATGTATGTGGGACAGAAGATTATACCGGGTAAGCAAGTCTAAACAGATGGGTTTTGAGCTGTGATTTGAATTGTCCAATGTAGTCCAGTTGACGGATGTGGGGGGGGGCAGAGAATTCCAGAGTCTAGGTGCAGAGCAGCTGAAGGCTCTAGCACCCATACTGGTGAGTTTGAAGGTGGGGACAGACAAAAGAGCAGCTGAGGAGGAGCATAGAGCACAGGAAGGGGTGTAGGGATGGAGAAGGTCTGACAGGTATGGGGGGGCCAGGTTATGGAGAACTTTAAATGTAAGCAAAATAATTTTGTAATGTATCCTTTGATGAAGAGGTAACCAGTGGAGTTGAGTGTGGATGGGGGTGATGTGATCGGTGGATTTAGTGCGGGTGATAATTCTAGCAGCAGAGTTCTGGATGATTTGGAGATGGTGGAGAAGTTTGTTGGGGAGACCAGTGAGGATGGACCAGCAGTCGATGCGGGATGTAACTAGGGCGTGGACCAGGACCTGGGTGCTGTGTTGAGTAAGGCATGGATGGAGTCTGGAGATGTTGCGTAAGTGAAAGAAAGCAGTACGTGTAATGTTATTGATATAGGGGCCAAAAGAAAGTACACTGTCCAGTATGACACCAAGGCTTTTGACCTGGGAGGAGATGGTGACCGGGCAACCGTCGATGGAAATATTGAAGGGGTGAATTTTGGAGAGTGTGGACCTCGTGCCGATGAGTAAAACTTTGCTTTTATTTCCATTGAGTTTGAGTAAATTGTTTGTCATCCAAATGTTGATGGCCTGGAGACAGTTAGTGAGAGCGGAGGGAGGGAGGGAAGTGCTTGGTTTAGTGGAGATGAAAAGTTGTGTGTCATCAGCATAACAGTGAAAATGGATTCCAAAGTGGCGGAGGATATTACCTAGGGGGAGGATGTACATAATGAATAACAGTGGTCCCAACACTGATCCCTGCGGAACGCCATGAGTGATGGCTGATGGTTGTGAATGAACATTTTTTCCTTGATCAAACTGTTTTCTGTCAGATAGATATGAAGTGAACCATTGTAATGCAGAGCCAGTGACCCCAGTGCCAGCCAGGCATTCCAAAAGTGTGGAGTGGGAGATTGTATCAAAGGCGGCACTGAGGTCAAGGAGGATGAGGATGGTGAGAAGGCCAGAATCTGCTGCTAAGAGGAGGTCGTTTGTGATTTTGCCAAGGGCTGTTTCTGTGCTGTGTTTTGGGCGGAAACCGGACTGGAATGGCTCGGAGAGATGATTCTTCTGCAGGTGGTTCTGGAGCTGAATTGCTACTGTCCTTTCTAAGATCTTACAGATGAATGGAAGGTTGGAAATGGGGCGGTAGTTATTAAGGTTGTTGGGATCTGAACAAGGTTTTTTAAAAATCGGAGTGATGGAAGCAGTTTTCAGTGATGGTGGAACAATAGCAGTGGACAAGGAGGAGTGAACTATGCATGTTATAAATGGTGAGACTGTTGGCAGACAGGCTTTAACCAAGGCAATGGGGAGGGGATCAAGTGGGCAGGTTGAGTTTTTGGATGCCATGATGAGTTTGTTCATAAGTTCAGCAGATGGAAGTTGAAACCCAGACAGAGTGTTAGGAAGTGGAGGATCCAGGGTGCTCCACTGGGGGGAGGTGGCTTGAGTTGATGCAGAAGGGGTCAGTTGTTGATGGATGTTAACAATTTTTGAGTTGAAAAAGTCCAAAAACTTTTGACACTGTGAAGTGGAGATGAGGTAAGAGGTGGTTTCAGCAAGTTTGAGGAGTTTGTTGACAGTGGAGAATAGAATCCGAGTGTTGCTGTCAGCAGAATTAATGATATGGGAATAGTAGGTGGACTTGTAGGATGCGAGACGGTCAGACTACATTTGCTGATGCACCATCAGTCCAGTTTTCCTCACCAATCACTCCAGCTGGTGCCCCCGTGTTTTAAGCAGACGAAGCTCTGGGGTGTACTAAGGGGAGGACCGAGTGAATGAAATGGTGCGGTTTTTTCAGAGGGGCTAGAGTGTCCAGAGCATGTTGAAGGTTGGCATTGTAATGGTCCACCAATTCAGCGGCAGGAAGGGAGGGAGGGAAACTGAGATGTGCGGAGGTGCTAATAAAACTGTTAAGCTCAATCATATTAATATTTTTGAGGTT
Source organism: Gymnothorax javanicus (assembly GCA_029692085.1). Lineage (NCBI taxonomy): Eukaryota > Metazoa > Chordata > Actinopteri > Anguilliformes > Muraenidae > Gymnothorax > Gymnothorax javanicus. Next base: position 145,953,817 of record CM056193.1, read on the forward strand.
TCGGAAAGATATGGAGCGGTTCTGGACAGGTTTTGAGAATGGAAAATGGATATCAAAAATGACAAGCTTGTGATCTGAAATTGGAAGCTCAACAGCACTGAGGTTACATGGTGTGATTTCTGCACAGCAAACTAATCAAGAATGTGTCCTTTGTTGTGAGTTGGGAAATTGATAAACTGAGCAAGGTCAAAACTATCAAGGGTAGAAATAAAATCTTTGGCAAGTGCATCAGTGGGTTTATCAAGATGAATGTTAAAATCACCAGTTAAAACAACATTGGGAGACATAGCACAAAGATCAGCTAAAAGGGATGTGAGTTCACTAATGAAAATGGCAGAGGGTTTAGGAGGTCTATAAATTGTCACAATGAGGGTAGGTGTAGGTCCATTCAACTGAGCTGCCAGGACTTCAAAGGAGGACGGTTCTGTGAGTGGGACAGGCGTGATTTTTAAGTTCTCGCGATAGATCAGCGCGAGACCGCCCCCTCTACCGGAAGAACATGATTTGCAGATGTAAACAAACCCCGGCGGTAGAGTTTAATTCAGATGGAAAAAGTCGTTTGGCTGTTGCCAATTTCTGTAAGACATGTAAAATCCAGTTCTAAATTCTTGATGAATTCGGAGATAAGCGGAGCTTTGTTGGTGAGTGATCTGACATTAAATGTGGAGAATTTGAAGCAGTTAGAGGAAGAAAGGGAAAGCTCCACCGTCCTAGGCAGAGAAGCCAACACGTTATCATCAGCAATACTGCCGATGTTTCCAGGCTTGTCCTGCCGGCGTGGATCCCTCGGCAAGAAGGATCAGACACAGCCGTTGCCTTCATAGCAGAAGTTCCGACGGGATCCACGGTGGATGTATCTAGGACGTCAGAGAATGTCCCGGTGGATGAGTAGGCTGGCAGGAAGCCCATACCGCAACCGAAGCGGTGGAGTTCCTCAGCTGAGTATGTCAGTCATGGCAGAGCAGTTGTCGTGGAGGAGAACAGGACAATCCATAACAGCAGCTTCAGTATCCACATTGTGTCGGCGCCACACGAGGACACCGGGAAGCGGTGGTAAGGAGGGAGCACGCCAGGACGCCAAACTCCTGATTCACAGATCCTGTTCGCAGCTAATGGAATTCTTCAGTGGTTGAAAGTTGATCGTGACAATGTAAGCCAGGTAAGCAATATAAAACACTGATACCGCCGGTAAAGGCAGTTAGCAGGCATTAAAAAGCGTTAAATCAAAAGTTAAAACCCAGTGAGTAGCGGCAGCCAAACGCGCCAGCGTTCACTCACATCCGGGTGAAAGTGAACGCGCAGCTTCCCTCTCAATGCAATGTTATGGTGAGTAAATAATTAATGCAAAAAAAAAGGTTTTATTCATTTGCTGAAATAGGTTACTCTATACAAAATGAAATAGCATACACTACTATGGATTATGCGCGTTAATTTGGAATGTCCTGCAAAGCAGTTTATCAAACCTGCGCTTCATGATCAATATAGCAAATGTATTTCACATCCCAATGAAGCGATTCATTTCTTTACTTCTGCTACCTCAAAGAAGCGAGTTAGCCACACATGAAATAGCTGAATGTTTAAAGAGTTACCAAATTTTTAATTAACGAAAGTCATTGAAAACAGATGAGATCTCGTCATGCTTAAAGGCATGCGTTCCGCCCTCCCGGCTTTCTGTTGAGTAGCCTCCACTTTATATGTGTATGCAAATTGTATAGGCCTACAGTTAATATTTTGTACCGGGCATGTATGACGATTCATTCTCCCAACCGTTTTTCAATTCTAAGGGATCTGGAATTGCTATCCACCAGCCGTCAACATCATTCGCGAGCAAGGATTTATAGTCTAGTCTGCATAATTACAAAAAAAAAAAAACATGGAAAATGGCACAACTTTTAGGGTTTGTAAAATCATTTATTTTAACCCCAAACATCACATACTTTGGAATCATGCATTCATGTATTTCAAACTGTACATTTTGTTAATTTACAAAAACAAAAAAAACAAACAAACAAAAAAAATCATGTCATTGGCACTTTTAGTAAAAAAAATTTTTTAAGTAAACATTCAATCTTTTGGAATTATGTCGGAATCCACATGAAAGCAGGGTCCATATTTAAATAGCTGACTCGGTAGACGCATGATAGTCTGACCTGTAGTGAAGTGTTGGAATAACCAGATGTAGAATGTGAACTGCACATTGTTGCAAAATGTGGAAATTCATGTTTTCTATCATTGAACTTAGGAGTTGACAAGGACATTAACATAGCCATTTTTGAATTATTGTTGAGATATTCCAAATTATCAAGGCTAAATTAGCAAGCAGTGGATTAAGATTTTTGTTTGTTTGTTTCTGTATAGAAATTAGTAATTGCTAAATACAGATAATTTTGTAATTTTATAAATTTGTAGGTAGTGATAACAGCATAACATTATCCCATATCACTATTTTGCTGTCAGACATTCCACAATTATAATGGCTCCATTATAGGTTTTATGCGCTATCTGTACAGCCCTCTGAAGATTAAAAACCATAGAAAGGTAAAAACATGTAAGATGACATTGGTGTGATTCAAGAAACAAAGCTAAAATCAATAAAATCCATAATGGCTGTGTGAAAGAGCAAGCTTTGACAATACCTAGTATTGGTGGGGGGGCCCCAAAAAGGCTTGGGCCAGCTCTGCTCTCTGGGCTTGGTATCATCTGAGACGGACAGTAACACTGCAGAAGCATGTTTTGTGCTCTGATGAGTCAATATTTCAGGTTTTTTTAGGAAAAAAAAAAAACTGTTGTTGTGTTGGACTAAAGACAACGAGGACAACCCAAGCCGTTTGCTCTAGTTCAAAAAGCCATGGTATGGGGGTGTGTCATTGCACATGGATACTATATAAAGATATGTACGTACAAGTTTTGGAGTAATATATGCTGCCATCTAGATGTTGTCTGTTCCAGAGATGTCCCTGTATTTTCTTGCATGACAATATCAAACCAAAATCTGCATGGATTACAAGTGCGTGGCTGCATGAACAGAGAGTGTGGGTGTTTGATTGGCCTGCCCCATCTCTGCCTTTGGTGAAAATGCATTCCCTACTAAGGCAAACTGGATGCTGGACAGGATAATGGTGTCTGGGTCGGTCGGAAATTAGCAAAAACAATTGCGTTACGCTTTGCGCTGTGTGTACACCAGAGACCAGGAAGTTTCCGGGCAGAAGTCTGTTTAAACTGATGATAGACATTGATTACATGCAAAGATGAATATGCCCAGTCTTGACAAAGAGATTGGATATGAGTGAAAGTTTGGAATTGAGCACTTCATGCTGCAATGTGAACTCAGTTTTAGGGATTCTTTGAGCTGACCGATAATGTATTCAATTAAATACCACATCAGGAGTTTAAGGGGAGGTACGCTGGACATTTTGCAATCTCCAATAAACAAAATGAAAAGAAGCAAAAACATTCATTATGATAAAAGCACAAAAAACCTACTTACTTTAAATTGTTCAGTATTCACAAAATATTTTTATTTATGCTTTGATTACTGAGAGTAATGCGAAAAAAAAAACATTAATCTGGGCTGACAAAATAAACTTTCAAAAGAGTCTGCTCATGAAATAACTTGGAAATTAAGAATGCCTGTAGGATCCCAGCCAATGGCAGCATACTCCGTCCAGAATTCGTTACGTGGGCATTGCTTGTCACATTCATTAGGAGGAAGAGGAATCATGGGAATTATATAGTGTGGGTCCGTAATCTCCAACTGATGCTAAGAGTGCTTGGATTTTCATTTCAAACCAACAGCAAATGTGTGGGTAGAGTACTGATTTTCTCAAGCACTTTCCCAAGGTAAAAATTATGTCTATCTGTTTTGGTCCACTATGACAACCTTTTCAACCATGCAATATCCGTTTTTCTAAACAAGCGTAAATCAGTGAGTTTATCGTGAACTTGTCAGATAATGTCGGTGAGGACTAAACCCAGTTAATAATTTTGATCAAGTCAAAATTAAGGACATTTTATTGAATCTAGACCTTAATCCTGGGAGACAGCACAAATATGCTGATATTCACACATCAGAGATACATACTAACACACTAAAATTATAAAAGCAGCAATTGAGAAACTTGAGCTATAAAATACAAATATTACAATTATGTTTCGTGCTACCTTTCAAAAGGCAACTCAAAATTAATATTAAGGCCTATATTCTTTGTGAAATCAAGGAATCAAGCAATTATTTACATCATTAATATTAATAACAGATTAAACTAATTAATATGAAAGATTTTAAAAACATTTTTTTTTGTTTTGAAACACTTCCCTCCGCTCTTCCATTATGTGAACCCTCCTGGCACCCTTGAAATCAGCGACAGGTTTTGGAATGAATGAATAAACGGAAGCGATAGAACTGTAATCCCTATCAATGCACTTTAGCAACCACCTTCTCTCTAACATGTGTGACTAATATGCACAAATCTCCCACTGTACAAGCTGTCAGCGTGGATGGCTGTGCCTGTTGTTCTGTCATTCATCTTGCAAATGTAATAAAACCCGCTTGTTTTATTTGTTCCATTTTATTTTTTCTTTGTCTATGTCCCTGCAAACAAATGTACCTTGAGGTCCCTGTGTCTTTGCAAGTTCTGCCTTTCTTGCAAATATGTGCAGTGCAGATCCATATGCACATTAAACACAAATGCTTGAAAGGCTTTCAGCAAGAGACACTTTGTTGGGAGCCAAGGCTTCCAAAAAAGGGGCTGTCATTATGTGGATGAATTTAATTCCAGTGTGTGTTACCTGATAACATTAGGAGAGAGGAGGCAGCAGGAATATGCCTACACTGGCTGGGCTTCAGGAACACTGACCACCAACAGGATTGCTGCTAACTCTGGGTATGTATATTCATAGACTTGGAATGGCCTGATTATTGCTATTACAGAATTATATCCAGAGAGGTGCAATTCATTAGCCCTCTTTTCTCTTCGTCCAGCTTTTGAATACCGAGCTGCCTTAGTGGTGCAGGGCTAGATAAATGTTTCCTTTTGTCCTCTATCTCAATTAGCTGACTGGAGGCTCTGGCCAGTTCAGTTGTGTTGTGTCCTGCATTGAGATATCGCAGAAAACCACTGTCTCTGGCCTTTTATAAACAGATGATAACACTCACATCGTTCACGTCTGCTCGAAATGCAATGAGTCAGTCAGTGTTTCATCCAGGTGCACTCCATTTGTTTCACATTCTCGGGGAAGATCAGGTATGACCTAGCCTCCGACTAAAAACACTGGGGCAGTCCAAGCCAAACTGGGATGGCCGGAGTCCGAGACAAGATAAAGAGAAAGTTTTGCACAGTATCTTTTATTATTATGTAACACACTGAGGGAAGTTTATGCGTAGATCGTGAAGCAACATATTTTAGATGAGTGAATTAAATCGGATTAAGTGTCTTACTAAATGTAGTGCAGTCAGCTTATCATTTCAAGGCCATTCTGGCATGTGAATCTAAAATGGTGGGGCACCGGCACAAAATGAATCTAATTTCTTTTCCAAGACTAGGTGTTCTTGAGTTATTTAAATATTGCATGCCTGATTAATCAGTCTTGACAAATGCAAACAGTGATAAGCAGTAGGAGTGGTAAATTATCTGTCCAAATTATTTTCTCATAGGCACCCATAACTCATAAGGGTGACCTGACATCTCTATTTCAAATGTTTCCTGTATGGAATTTAATAGCCATTACTGTAAGTTATTATATTATGTGTGGGGTCCTCCACGGAATGTGGTGGCCAGCGCAGTCACGATCTCTCAACAAATTTTTAATTCTGAGCTGAGTGAATCAGTGTGGTATGCTTAAAAAAAAAACTGCTTGCGTGAACCTTTATTTACTGTGCCAGTTACACTTTTGTGAAGGTCTATAAGTTATTGATTCAATTGAATATAACAGTGCTCTTTTCCATGACAGTCAGCAATGAAATATGCCTTTTACAACATCAACACAGTTGTATAGAGGTAAAACAGCAGTTGTTTAAATAAACTGCTTTTCAAATCAGTACTCCTAGCTTAAAACAATATGAAAACTAAACATTTCAAAGGCGGTGAGAAATCAGTATGTCAATCAAGCTGACTAGAGCCAAACAGTAAAATACTGCTATGGCTTTATTGAGCATACCATGCTACTATAGCAGAAGTCAGGATGACCTTCGAAATATATACATAAGCGATCTTCAAATTGACCTTTCCTTGAACATACCATGCATTTAAAGGCATATATGGAATACACGTCTTAACTCGGTTTTGGCACTGTATTTTGAGATTTAATTTCAGGCAGGTGTGGTTTTGTGATTATAAATGTATTTACATCAGCATGACAGTTGAATATTGTTTGGGAAAATAAAGTAAATTAAAGCTGCAAAATGGACTTCATTTCCAGATGAAGGGATAATTTAAAAAATCCAGGGAAAACTAGTAGTTTTTCTCCATTGTACGTGAGGTGGAAGTAATGACAGTGTTTCAGCATCGTTTGAGCATCGCTAACAGAACAGGATGCCAAATTTGTTCTGCAGGTGTTTCTCACGGCACATCTCCACAGCATAATGAGGACAGGGATTCAATGTGGAATTTAACCATTGTAAATTTTATAAATACAAAAATCACCTTTCAATTAAGAACAAATAATAAATGATTTTTTTTTTTTCTGGGAACTAATCTAAGGGAAATCGTGGTACTGGGTAATTGGGTAAGGAGGTTAAAGATTAAAATTTTGGGCACTTTTGAATCACACAAAAATATGCAGTTAAGATGATAGGAATTTGTCACTGGCATGGTCAGTTCTATGCAGGATATATGTAAAATGGGCCTTTCAGAACAAGAGTTGTCTAACTACAGTTTGTGTCTTTTATAGGATGATTGCTCAAACATACATAAAAAACAGCTTTCACAACATTATTTTTGTATGTTTGTTCTGATTCTGTTTTATCTCTGCAGAAAAAATGTTTTTACAGGAAAAGTATGACACAAACCTAAGTGTTAGTTGCAGGTGTACTTCTATATGAAGAAAAACTTGTAGAGTGCGGAAGTCACACTAGTATGGACAAATACTTCACTAAACATTCTTCTAAAGTACCAAAAGTGAGAGTCAGACACCATAAGTGTACTGTTCTATATTAAGGAATATAAATTGGTCGATATTTTTCCTACTACACCATGGTGGTTCCATGGACACTGCCATATTAGATATATGAGTTAGACCACTCTTGCACTGCCTTGCTCTGGCTTTCTGGAAGTGTTGGCACCTAGTGACCTACTTTTACATACACATTGGGGTAGATCTGAGTTACTTCAGTATTGCACTCAACAGATCTGAACCTTATCTCCTGTGTCAAACTTAATAAACATGAAGAGTGGTTAGACCACTCTTGTTCTGAGGGGCTCAAATATAGCTGGAAAATACATCTGACCATTAATCGCAATTAAATGTAGCTTAGCAATAAACTCAGAACCCAACGATGAACAGGCGCACATATCTGTGAGAGATAGGTGAAGAAATATCATCAACGGTATGAATTATAATCATTAACATGAAGGCATAATTATTGGCTTGTAGTAATGGTTTACAATTATTTTTCTAGGACTGTGTGCATTGCTTGTGTTTGAGATGATAAAATTCTCATTTTTTGTTCCGTTATTCTGCACAATTATGAATTTGGCAATTGCTCATATGAACGAAGAATATGGGGCAAAAATTATTTACAAAACAGAACAGTCACTTAAATTTGTTGCACATGGTTAGAGACTGAGCATTGCAGACAGAATGAACAAGGCTCTTCGCAGGTATAAAATTCCACTTATTTGTGGTATGAAGTCGGATACTAGCCATTAGAGTGCTGCAGTATACGATAGCAGAAACACCAGTGAGTGCTGGAGATATTTTCCCTTTTCTTTCCAGTCGTGTAAATATTTCTCTTGTGTGACTTAAAATCTGGAATCGCATTAGCGCTTTAAATGATGAGGAGCAGGCAGCAGAACACGGCACCTGAAAACGTTTGCACTCTGGCATTAATTGTCCTCCTGCCTCGGGCATACTCTGCCTCTCCTTTTTGGCACATGTCCCTGTCTCATCCAGACAGAAAAGACAATGGCTATTACCTAGTACACCTGGGCTCCCGGCCGCACTATGCTCTTAATATCCTTTAAATCTCCACATAAGGTATGCCTTCCATAGGGCTTACAATACCATTTGCTCTAATAAATTCTTTTGGCAAGAGTGAAGGCAAGCTGCTCCTCTAGCCCCCGGAGGACTCAGGGAATGGGAAGGGTGAGGCATCCCGAAATATGAGGATAAATAGCGGGTAATCCTCATGGACTCCAGCCTGGTAATCAACACTCCTCCAACTGGAAACATTTTCCAATTCCTCCCCCTAATTGAACTTCTTTTTACCTGGTAATTCTGAAATGGTGGGCCGCAGTAATCTGCACTGACGTATAGAACAAGGAGGAGAAAATGACAAGGATGAGAGCTGTTTTAAAGATTGTAATAAGCAAATCAAATTAATGACAATGAGCATTCACGCGGAGCAGAAGAGAGAGAAGAGCTGGAGAGACAATGTGAGCCATCGTGTGCGCCGTGTTAAACACTTCACGTGATGCAGAGGAGCTAATCCACTGCACCTCCATCTGAAGCCGCCATGTGATTATATAAATAAACAGCTCGCACGCACAGGAGAGCGAGGGATCGTCCCTCGTTAGTGCCCCTCATTAATGCTCAGGCTCACTGGAATGAGTGGGTAATTAACGCAAAAGCTGAAAAAAAGATTTAAGTGTCGACTAATAGAGGAGCTTGAAGGTATTTATTTCTTATTGTGTTCACGCAAAAGTCATTATGCGGCACAAGAGTTTTTAACCAAATGTCTCAGATGAAAATGGAGAGAGGTTTAAAGCAAGAGTGTCTTTCTGTCTTTTTAGCGTCCTCCACTCTGCGATGACTGCAATGGCTTCAGGCTTGCCTGGATCCTTAACACATGAATGCACTCCTGTTGTGGGTCTATACTGCAACAGAATGTGAACCGTCACTTGTTACTTTAAATAATAGATTGCTTCCCCTAATTCCCTGCCTGGTATTTTTGGCAGCGACGAGAGACATGTGGACAGCCAGCATCTGTCAGACCCCCATGCAGATTTAAACTATTCACCGTACAAAGTTTAATGTTTTGAGAATTTTTATAGAAGCACAGACACCTGGATTAGCATCACAACCAAAATTGGGGCTTTTCATGCACTGAGCATTGCTGTCTTTTATAATACATTTGAGTTATACAATAACATGTCAAATGGTGCACGGCAAGGAATGTGCATCGCTCAGGAAACTCACGGAATCGAGATTTGCTTATTCTTGAAAACTACAGAATAAATCACAAATGTGATAATAAAATAAATTAATTTGTATATTTTGTCCTCCTTTGAGACTCACAATGCATGAAATGAAATAATTTGTTTCAGAGTACTGTTTTAGTTTTTATTTTAGCTGGCTTCCCAATGTGCATATTTGAAGGTTAAGCAGTTTAATAGTAATTATACTGAAGTGATATTTGAATATCATCTCCCCTAACTACCTCTTTATGAGCTTCTTGATGTCCTAACAATAGTTTAATTGTTAGTTTAGCCACCCACTCAATGGATAGGCATGAGAAAGCACTTAACAGTACATGAAAAACAGGCTTGCAAAAAATAAATAAATGAATGAAATGAAGAGACACCTGCATATTCTGATCCATACGTAGATTTTATTGTTCAAAATCAATTAAGCGTCTATACCTCTTGACAAGCCCTAAAATTCTGAAGGACAAAGCGAAAAGCAATTTTGTACCACAAAGCATAAATCGAGTTGGGCCTTAATTTCCGAATCAAATACGCGTAATTTACAGATATTTATAGCATTTAAAAACAATGTAATTATATTGGTATCGAAATAACGAAAATTGTAATGGCTTACATTTTAGAAAATGAAGTTAAACATCACAACCCGCCAGCTATGCCGAATGAGGGACTGACACTCAACCTCATCAGCATCACCCCTCGCCTTCTTCCAAAGATCTCTGCCCAGGGGGCAAGAACCTGCAGCCACACTGTCAAGGGAGGAGGGTCACAGCCACATGGTGGTAACAGTCACATAACCCCCCCCCCCCCCCCCTTTGGCACAGGGTAGAAGAGTGTCGGGTGAGGGGGGTGGTGCACCACATTGTTCCCATGGGCGTCCCCAGCAAAGGCCAGAATTCCTCCACGTGTGTGTGTGTGTGTCTGTGTGTGTGTCTGTGTGAGACAGAGAGCTGTGCAGGGATGGTGATAGACAAAGGAGGCTCTCCTGCCAGCAGCGGCTCGATCCTACCTAAAGCAACACATTTGTTCCCCATCCTCTCCTGGCTCTGATCGTCCACTCCGGTGGCGCCTGCGTTTGGACAGGAGAGGCCCTGGGAAACTGGAAAGTGAATAAAGAAATCTGTTAAAAAAGAGAAAGAATAAGCATTTTTCATGCATTTTTGTTTAATGTGGTTCCCCAAAACAAGAGGTCTAAAAGGCAGTAGGTAAGGCTTCTAAAAAAATGCACTCACAGATGCGAATGCACATCACATGCATACACTCACACATGCACACACACTCGTGGAACACTGACTTGGGGAGGGTTGTGTGTACCTGATTCTTCCCCTCTTTTCTCCTCATCTCCCTTTAAAAATCAGCAAATCCATTTGCTAAACAGCTGCACCTCTGTACTGAACAGATAACAACCTGGGCCAGACTAGCTCTGCTGTGAGCTGAAGCTGATAGGCCCAAATCTCAGGGCTTTTTTTAAAATGCTAATGACAAGGAACATATCCCAAGCCAAAAATGCTCTTGTAGATCTGTCAATTGCTATTTTGACAGATATTTGCTTGTAAGTACACCCAACACTTGTTCCCTGTGTCTTATCTCATGCGCTGCAGAACACTGACCTACATTGCATCAAGCACAATACGATGCTCAAACATGTTCAATACCATTTTTCATTTTCACCTTAAAAAACAGACGGTGCTCAATGTGATCCAATAAAAACGAGGCATTCTTTTCCCCTCCAAAAATCCTTGGGCTCTGCAAAGTGAAGGAGCTATGCATTAAGTTCCACCACACTAGCATTATGTACCATTTTCAGGTCTACCTACAGAAGCCCTGAACACAAATTTTCTTTCTTTTTAGCCACTTGAATATTTTTAATCCAGCAAATACATGTATTTTTATTGTTTTTAAACATTGGATATGAGGATGCTTCCAGAGATACTGGGCCCTATGAAAGAATATCATATAGCGCTCCCAATCCAGAATATCCCAGCCGTGTGGCGTAAAATTGAAAGCTCCAAAGCCCCGCCCACTCGGTCAACCTCAGATATAATATTCTTTCAAGTTGGTACTACCCATAGGCAACCACACAGCCATTTAGAATGGCAATGTAGGCTACCATTGAGTCACAAACAATAATATATTATCACTGGATATCTGACACCATTTCTCAGAACAACCATTGGTTTAGCTAATGAGGGGCCGAGGGACACTTCAGCAGCCACAAGACGGTGATGTCCAATAACAATAGCTTAGCGCCAAAGCCTTCACTCATTTTATTCTAAATTCCCACTTATTTTGTGCTGTTTTGTTAGCTTAAATTGGTTAATGCACAAGCTAGTGCTCCCTCTCCTTTTCCGTATTGGTTGTCAAGCGATGGAATATTTGCTCATGTTCCATTTTTTTCTCTCATTGTAAATTAATTTTCTGCAAAGTATGTGTGAATGAAATTTGTGTTTTCTTTTGCATTCATTATATCAAGTAGATATTTACATTAGCGCAGGTTTTAGCTACTTAAATTATAATGATGATGTCGCTGCTTCTATAGTTCTGGGATCTGGAAAGTTTGGGAAAACAATAAGGGCCACCCAATTCTCACAACAAGTTCCACTTCACCACAAGACAAAATTAATAACATCAACAAACATTGCTTAACTTTCTGAAGCCCAACGTCCCCATCTCTGTAACACCGGCATTAGGGGATTTTCAAATGATGTGCTGTGAGTCTCTGACCCTAAAATGCATAATTGCTTTCAAGCTGACCCAGTTTAAGATCGCATATATATATATATATATATATATATATATATATATATTTCAATAATCATGCAGTTTATTTACTGAATAATCAAGACCAATATACAAGTCTGTGATTATTAAGCAAGTATTAAGAAATGTCAGATCACTGAAGGGTAACATTGACAACAGACTTATTAGTGATATTATATGGATGGGAAAAAAACAAAATAAAAATACAACCCCAATTCCGAAATAGTTGGAACAAAGTGTAAATTGAGAATAAAATCTAAACGCAATGACTTTCAAATCACACCAGCCAGTATTTTATTCACAAAAGAACAAAGATAACATAGCAAATGTTGAAACTGAGAAATTTAACAATTTTATCCACAAAATGAGCTCATTTCAAATCTGATGGCTGCTACAGGTCACAAAAAAATTGGGACAGGTGCCTGTTTACCATGGTGTAGCATCCCCTCTTCTTTTTAACACAAAGTGGAGGCATCTGGGCATTGAGGAGACAGATTTCTTGAGTTTAGCCATTTAGCCATCCCACTCTTGTTTAATACAGCCTTCCAGCTGCTGGAGAGTTTTGGGTCTCCTTTGACTGACTTTTCATTTAATTGTGCGCCAAATGTTCTCAATCGGTGAAAGATCAGGACTGCAGGCAGGCCAGTTTAGCACACGGACTCTTCTACTACGAAGCCACACTGTTGTGATAGCTGCAGTATGTGGTTTTGCATTGTCCTGCGGAAATACACAATAGTCCGGGGGCTGAGGGGGAATCTGTGTGCAATCAGATGCCCCTTCATTTTGACTCTTGAACCTGATAGTACACCCCTAGGTTAGTGAAAAAAACTTGGGTGGAAGGTCTGGATCACGGGCAGGAGGGGTCAATTCAAGATGGCGTCCAAGATGGCCGCCATATCATAAAATCATCCATAACTCCTCAAGGAAAGGGGCTAGAGAAATAATTTTGATGTCTTTACATAGGTTTTGGGGGTCAATGATTTTGCTCATCACCATATTTGGTAATGATGAAATCCAATATGGCGGTGTAAATGGGGCCGCAAGCTGTAACTTGCTTAGTACTTGGTCTAGAGTAACAAATTTGGTGTCCTTACCTGGGTTTTCAGGGTCAAGGAATCAATTGAGGCCATTTTCAGAAATGATAGTTCATTACGTAATGGTGAAATCCAATATGGCTATCACTATTACTGTCTTGGCATGGGCTAAGATCATGGCCATTGGAGTTATCATCACCGGAAAGCAGATTCAAACTAATTGGGATCTCCCTTTCAAACTGGGGCATACTTTGGAGTAAATAACTTTGAAACGAGCCCCTTGGGCCTAAAATGGTGGTGACATCTGTAAAATAGCAAGGTAATTACTATTGCATCATCAGTCGTGTTTAACAAGAACCTTGTTGAAATGTACATGAACATTCTGATATAGATGCCATTTCTTCATCAGATTTCTGATTAAAATGATACGATGAATGTCCCTTGAGAATGCCCACAACTGTTCACAGCTAAACACAAGATCTTAACCCCTTTGCGCAGAAGTCAAATCTGGCTATTTGGGGTTTACCTTATTTAAGGCTTTATAATTCAAGATTGCAGCTTCACAGACAGGAAACGAATGGCTGAACTGAGTCTAGACACTTGAAGCATTTGGACTCCCATCATATTTCAGTTTATTTTCATGATTTTGGTCGAGAAAAGGGCCTGCAAACTCAAATAATCTTCATGAAAATTCAACATTGAAACTGCAAAAAAAAAAAAAAATAATACTGAGAATTGAAAAACTTATGATTTTCTGGTTGAGTTTAGTATGAATTTTTCAATATCAGTGCAGTAGAACATCAGTGGTCACCAGTAACCTCTCCAAACACAAAATATGCCTTTTTTCCATAATAAAGTTGAGAGTTTTGTCCATTTTTCTTCAAAATCCCCCAAGCCAGCACACATACTCATAAATTAACCGCTGATTAAACGGTCAGAACATTCACCCTGCAATGAAAGCTAGCAGTTCCCACTTCTGAGCTCACAACCTTATTTCAACACTTTCTACACCTTAGAAGGACCAAGTAAAACTCACCAACTCAGTAATATCTGATTTCTGGAATATACCTTATTTTAACAGAACATTCCACATTCAGGGAAAATCAAACAATATATTCGTCCCTAGATTCAACAGAATGGTGCAATGAACGTATTAGGGGGTCCACCGAAATGCATGACCAGTTAACGTTTTAAACAGGATAAAACCTCGGCATTCGATTTTGTTGAATACGGTATACATTCCAAAAAAAAAAGCAAAAGTAGCAGCCTAACCTAATTTTCATTCAATCCTTCCTCCAGAGACTGATGCATCCAGTAGAAGGAACCCTCCGGTCCTGTTTCATTCAAAATAATTCCCATTGACCATGTCCTTACCTCATTTAAATCCTGTAAATGTAACTGAACACTTCATGCCAATTTTAGGAGTCTTTTTTTTCTATAAATTGCGTCAATTTTATCCGCGCAATGTGCGCAACATTGAGAGGATAGCACCGAGCTGCTGATATGCAAAGGCTTGTAATACTTTTCTGACTGTCCAATAAATGTGTTTCAGTTACTGTGGAAAGTTTAAACACTCGGGAATTGGATCAGAAACAAGCCAATCAATACATCGTTACCGGGGAAGTTTCATGTGGACGTGAACTATAACTGTCCAAATGGAGTCATTTATGAAAAGTAGATGAATTGAAATTAATCATGAAATTTACTGCACTTTAAAAAGTGGACTACATGTAGTGCAAATAGTTTCACCCCAGGTGTTTCTTGGGGTATTTTTCAATATGTCTAGCTTATTTTTAAGATGAGGCTATTGTTATCTTGTCACAAACAACATACTGGTAGCTGATAATGCTTACTTGCAACCATCCTGTCATCTGTTGCCAAAATACAATGGTTATGTATTGTTACTGACTAACAGTGGATGCCATATTGGATTTCACCATTAAGTAATAAATTATCATTTCTGAAAATTGTCTCAATTGATTCCTTGACCCTGAAAACTGAGAAAAGGACACCAAATTTGTAACTCTAGACCAAGTACTAAGCAAGTTACAGCTTGCGGTCCCCTTTACGCTGCCATATTGGATTTCACCATTACCAAATATGGTGATGACCAAAAACATGGCTTCATTGGATTCCTTGACCCCCAAAACCTAGGTAAAGACATCTAAATTATTTCTCTAGCCCGTTTTCTTGAGGAGTTATGGATGATTTTATGATATGACGGCCATCTTGGATGCCATCTTGAATTTGACCCCTCCTGCCCGTGATCCAGACCTTCCACCCAAGTTTTTTTTATTTACCTAGGGGTGTACTATCAGGTTCAAGAGTCAAAAGGAGGGGACATCTGATTGCACACAGGACCCCCCTCAGCCCCAGGACTACAAGGCCTTCCCTGAAATAGATGTCGTCTGGAGGGGAACATATGTTGCTCTAAAACCTTTACATACCTTTCAGCATTCATGCTGCTTTTTAAAACATGCAAGTGTCCCACACTATATGCACTAATGCATCCCCATACCATCAGAGATGCTGGCTTTTGAACTGAATGCTGATAACAGGAGGGGTGGTCTTTCTCCTCTTTAGCCCGGAGGACACGACGCCTATGATTTCCAAAAAGAATATCAAATTTGGACTCGTCTGACCACAGGACACTTTGCCACTTTGCTACAGTCCATTTTAAATGAGCCTTGGCCCACAGTAATGTCAATTTAGTAATTTAGTAATGTCAATGACAGAATCATGCCAGTAAGTGATGCAGTGGCATCTGAGGGCCCGAAGATCACGGGCATCCAGTAAAGGTCTTTGGCCTTGTCCCTTATGCACAGAGATTTTTCCAGTTTCTCTGAATCTTTTGATGATGTTATGCACTGTCGATGATGAGACCTTCACAGCCTTTGCAATTTGACGTTGAAGAACATTTTTTTGAAAGTATTCCACAATATTTTTACACAGGCCTTCACAGGTTGGAGAGCCTCTGGCCATCTTTACTTCTGAGAGACTCAGCCTCTCTAAGACATCCCTTTTATAGCCAATCATGATGCCAGTTAACTTAATTACTTGCTAAATGTTCTTTCAGCTGATTCTCTTATATATTAATTGCTTTCAGCTGATTCTCTTATATATTAATTGCTTTTTTTAGCCCTTTTTTGCCTGTGTCCCAACTTTTTTGAGACCTGTTCCAGCCAGAAAATTTGAAATAAGCTAATTTTGTGGATAAAATGTAAAATGTCTCAGTTTCAACATTTGAAATGTTATCTATGTTTTATTGTAAATAACATATTGGCTCATGTGATCTGAAAGTCATTGCATTTTGATTTTATTCACAATTTACACTTCGTCCCAAATATTTCATAATTGGGGTTGTAAAAATAATCAATAAACCAAGTGCTTTCCCTGAATTCCATCTACCATTCTAGGATTTTATAAAAGTGCAACCTAATTTATCTTAAGATTGCACTTAACCTCTTCCACTCCAGAGTTGTCGTCAGAGGGATATTGGCACTGCTCTCACCTCAACTTTAAGCGAATTATATCTCAAAACTCAATCCCATTTAGGTTTCCCAGTCACCAACTAAGTGTAAATTTATTCAGTTGCAAGGATCAATCCATATCCATTTCCCCTCAATTTGCTTTATAGGTCATTGCTATTTTCATCAAGCATTTGCCTATCCATTTTTATGGCGACATAAAACGTCAATGTCTTACGAAGCTCCTGAATTCACGCAGCTCACAAAACAGAATATATTTACTTCTGCATCCGCATCCGATCGGCTTGATATGTCTAAGAAAACGTTTCTAATCAAAGTGACACAATCGTTAACTCCTGGATAAGCTATTTGTGAATATCAGCTGTGGTCGTACAAATGGCAAATAGATTGACTGATTGATTAGTAAGTAACCCTCAAGTCTCATCAAAACACTCCTTCCTAAGCTTTGCTTATGGGCTGTTTCACAATCAGGGGTCAATTCTAAAATATTGAATAAATTTATCTTTTTTTCTAAAATTATTAGCAGCAAGGTGACATATATCATTCATTTTAAGTTCTGCTATCATTGACTAATCTACAGAAGCCGTTTATTTGATGAAAAAATATCAAATGTTGAATTTGACAGTATGATATCAATTTTTTACATTTTGGTGTCTCATTTTCTTTTAAATACATTTGTATTCCCCACCAATAAAATACCACTGCACCCAGTAGCTTGTGCAATCATTATTTTAAAAATGGGAAGGTTTTTTAAGCTAGAAATAATATTTGGGGGGTCAGAAATGCATCGATTCATGAAAACTTGACTTTTTCTGCCAAGACATTCTGTCCATCAAAAAATTTCTTCTCCGGAAATGTTTTTTACATTATTAATATTTCAACAGAGGAGGGGGGTAAGTTTGGATCTATCGTATGATTTTGACTCCACATATTCAAATGATTGCGCATGAGGAATACTGTGTCAGTATATGCACTGGTCATTACACTGTGTACCATGTTATGAGTATATGTTCTTTGTCCGTCAAAAACATGTATTCTCCGGAACTGGTTAAAAAAGTGGAAATAGGCAAATTGTCATTTGTATGAATTTTAGGAGAATCTGTGAACCCAACGCTCCAAAATTTTCAGCATGTGTCCTCAACAACATATGTAAACAAATAGGCATCAATTTGATTCTATATTCCACATTAGATTTTTGGGGGTCCGTGAGACAAACTTCGGTCCCTGATTGTGAAACAGCCCTTATCCAGGAGTAAAAATGAGCTTTTGCCGACTTAGGTGCGTGTGTTAAGGCCACTCTTGTAAAAATTGAACTCTGTCTAAAACCAGTGACAGTACCAAAATGCGGGTTAACACTCAGCGTATTTTCAAGTAGAAGTGGATAATAAACTGTATCAATTTACTGAGCAAATGGGCTTCCAACAAGCTGCGTTGCCATTAATGATTATGACATACTGTACAGCTTTGCATCAATGAGGAAGACTACAATATGAGATTGCATGGACGGTAATTAAGTGAAATTTGTCGAAATTCCATCTTGAAGTAGAGTCCTATGTAGTAAATGCTGCTGAAGATGGTATTTAGAAAAGGTTTAGATTTTGTTTAATTAGACAATGGCCGTTCTTCCAATCTCATACGATAGCCTTCCTAAAAATTTCCCAGAAAGGGAAATGATTTTAAATGCACGCCATGCGTCGAACCTTCAGGATGCACTAGTATCCATGTAAGAAGCGTTGGTATTTTTATAATTTAATTATTATTCCTTTGCGCAGCAACCAGTGTCCAACTACGCTTCTCTGCAAATGCAACCTATACTTTTGAACATTGAAAACATTTGGATTAAGTGTAATCTTAAAATAAATTAGGTAGCACTGTAAAAAAAAACCATAGAATGGGAGAGGAAATTCAGAGAAAGCACTGGGTTAGGCAAATTAATTATTTCTTATTATTGTTTCTTTTTTTTCATCCATACAATATCACTATTAAGTCTGTTGTCAATGTTACCCTTCAGTGATCAGTCATGTCTTTATACTTTGTTAATAATCACAGGCTTATATGTTGGTCTTGATTATTCAGTAAATAAATTGTGTGATTATTGATCAAGCCAGGGTGTGTTTGAAAGCAATTATGTGTTTAAGGGTTAGAGATTCTGTCAAGACTATATTATCTGTATCAACTGTTTTTAATGAAATACCAACATTTATTTATAAAACTAATTTTTTGATTAAGCATTTGGAATTTCAAATACACCTTTTATCCTCAGCGACGCAAATGTGGAAAACAAAAAATAAACCCCTAAAGCCGGATTTAAGCTTTAAAAAATGTGGGGTGCCTAAGACTTTTGCACAGTACTATATATATATATATATATATATATATATATATATGTGTGTGTGTGTGTGTGTATATATATATATATATATATATATATATACGGTGCTTAACAAATTTATTAGACCACCACCCAATGGAAGGTTTATGCCACAGCTGCCCTAAATTAACAGTGATGGTAATAACCAAAATAATTTTTATGTTTCTGCAATGATTAATCCACCAGTATGCACAAGCTCTTTAACTGAAATGATATTTCCAATGCTAAAACAAAATTATTGTTGTTATCCATGAATTTTCGAATTTACCATTTTACAAATAAGCAGAAAAAATAGTTAAGCACATTATTACTTTTTGACATAACATTTATTTTCTTGCATTCCTGAAGCAAGAATGCAAGCTGTTATCAAGGCCAAAGGAGGCCATAAAAAATATATATATTTTTTTTTTTTTGTTTTTACCTGTGAATAAGGACTATTTAGTGGTTTCAGTTTGTTATTTGCCAAAGAAATTGCAAAATAATTCTTAGTTTTAAACAAGTTTTTGACAAATTTCTTAAATATTCGTGTTTTCTCGTCGGTACTTGAGGAGAAGTATGCGAAGCACTGGATTAGACCATCGTTTCTGATCTGCTTAAATATTGAAAAAATGACAGATCCTTGTTTTTCTTAATTTGTTTTGTTATATGCATGGTTTATACATTGGGCTTCAGTTTTCCTGCCTTTCTGTTATACAACCAATTTGAGACTATTACACACAAACAAGATATGAAAAATTGTAACAATTACATAAAATATTGGGGTGTGCAAAAACTTTGAGTTGTAGTGTATATCACATTTCTTCTTTCAGGAAAACAATACATACTTACTATGGCCCCCTAATTGTGGCATCCCTCAAGGCTCCATTTTGGGCCTCGTCCTCTTCTCAGTGTATATGCTCCCTTTGAGGTCTATTAAAATGAAACGTAATATTCCATTTCACTTTTTTTGCTGAAGATATACAAATCTATCTGTCTATATAAACAAAAAGTAAAGATTCTACTCAGTCTTTGCTGAAAAGCTCAAAAAGATATAAAAACTTGGATGGAGTTAAACTTCCTATTGATTTTAGATCTCTAAGGACTCTTGAATCCTTAAAGTTAAACCCACCTCTTCTTGTTGGCTTTTAATAGGAGTTAATTGTCTATTTTTCTGTATCTATTTTTTGTTTTAATGTACTGTTTACATTAGTACTTGTTTATTTTGCTATGTTAAGCTTGTTCAGCACTTTGGTCAACTGTTTTTGTTTTCAATGTGCTTTACAATTAAATTTTGACTTGACTTTTGAGTTGTCTTATTCTGAATACATTTCACTTTCTGTTATGCCACATTGACTAATCTCCATAGTATCAACAAAGAGTTTCTTTTATAGTGTGTCGAAAACATTACAATCGTACTTTTGGTTATAAAGCAGAGAATTTGTTCTATTGGTGGATATGCCTCTTCACAGATCATTTCATTGCCGGTATGTTTGACTGTTGGATGTCAGAACACTCACAGTGAAGCAGACATATTTTGGCCTCAGGAAGTTAAAAATAACCAAAATTTCCTTCCCACGACATTGCCTAATAATGCAGCACTCTTGTTTTATAAATATTTTGCGCCAATGACATGAAAGAAAGTTGGATTCGTTTAGACTGTCGCGCTCCCCCTTTCTAATGGCGAACACTAGAGTTTCCCGTGGCCCACGGAAAAGATATGTTTTGCGACCAAACTGCGCATGCCCAGCTGTTGACGTAGCCCCTTTAATGTTGCAAAAAGTCAGCACTGAATTTGCAGATTCAACTTTGTGATTTTTATTTTGACTAATAGAGTGTGCTGCCTGCTACAGCAGCTTGGATTTTCTTCTTCTTTGATAAACTTTGCACTAAGCTTGAGAGGCATAGGTAATGACATTGGTAATACTAGATAATGTTTTCACTACGACTCATCATTACTTGCTGGTAACTTGGTATCACCTGCTTATTATCTGATGAAGTGGTGATCAACTTCAAGGTAAGGTAACTATTGACTCAACTGAGATGTAGTAAATAACGGTACATTTGTTATTTAAGTCGGGGGGGCGATTGGAAACAATATCCTCCACTGCATGCAAGTTTCCATCCTCGATAAGCCGCCATTTCCCATGCTTCATTGCACAGTGTAGCTAGCAATAACTAATCAGCAAAAGTGAGCAAGCAGACTGTGCAGGAAAGCGCTACTCTGTTACTGCTCTGATATTTTATTAACTCACAGATAATAATATTGTGAATTTTGATGTTGAATTTCGATATTGACTGCTGAACCAGAATTGTCCCCGAGTTTTATTTCAGAAATATGGTCACCTTAATATAGCCAGCCACTCTGTTTGTGTCGAAAGTCTCTGTCGAAAACTATATTTCCAAGCTGTCAATGACTATAGACTGGTTTCTGTGCTACGTCATCAGAGAGACGCATGCCCAAATAGGGGGCAGATAACCACATTCTTCTTGGCATATCTAGCACAGTTAAACTTCAAAGCTTAGATGACGAGTTTCGGGCAAAGACCACACTGTTAAATAAAGGATAAACAAATAAATAACCTGCAGCAACCGCAAAAAGATGGATGGAAAATGTTCTACAACGTATATTTCGAGGGGATCACATGACTCTGCTAAAAACAGAAGAAAATTGCGGATCCAGGCCATCAAAAGGGTGAACTGTGGTGCCAGTGGTCCTAAAGGCTCAGAGAATCTGATCAGTGCCAGCTTTGTGTCTGGAACATTTTTCTTTGCAAACATTATTCAGCTAGGTAATAAGTAAGTTAGCACTGTGTATGATTAATACCAATGATAGCTAAACAAAATAATTTTGGTTCGGTTCAGTAGGTCATAGCTGAACTTCTAGCAAACTAAATTGTCTTCTGACGTTCAGGGTAATCACCGCCAGCCTTTTCCTCATGTTACAGCCCTAGTTAGCTGCGATATGTGTCTCATGTCTTTTCAGTATGATCATAGTATTTTGCAGTAGCTGTAAATTTTCTTTCAAATGTGGCAGATCGTAAAGTAGCCTTAGCGTCAACATTTTACTCAGTTTATTTAGCTAAGTGACATTAATGTTTCCACCATGCTCTTGATATTGTCAGATAAAAAGAGGATAAAAAACCAACAAAACTAGGTAATGTGAAGCACAGCAAAATTCTTTGCACATGTCAGCGAGCCATAGAGTTTTTTGATGATCCATCCACCTTCTTTTAGCTCAACAATTATTTAAATGGAAAACTTTGTCATAGTCAACTACTGTTAACCCACATTTTCCATGATATATATTACGCCGTTTGCACAGAGGAGCAGATTGTTGATCCTAGCATCTATGGTCCTACTCAATTGATGCTTTCAGTTGCAGAACCCTATTAATATGAAGTAGATGTAAAATGCATATTTGCAAGTAAGAGGGGTCCAAAAACTATGCAGATTATGGACATTTTAAGTCCTACCACTGTTGCCCTGGAATTGTATGAATTAAGCTCTGCAAACAAGCCTGATCTGCAAACGGCCTAACATATTGGCCGATAGCATCCATCCAGCAGTCGATAAAAATAATTTTTCACTACAAAAAATTTGGTTTCTGTCATACCAGCAAGCTAAACCCACAATACCCCAAAGGTGTTGCAATTTAGTGGTGATATAATAAGCTTTCTGAAGCAAAAATTCAATCTGGTATCAATAATATGTCATTCTACCATCCATTATAGCCATCAGATATTAAAAATGCATAGTGTCCAACCATTGATTTATGCATAGATATGTCCCTCGCAGGATTTAGTGGTCATTTATCGGCTTAGCCGATCTCTCTCTGCAATACAGTCATATTAGTGTTTGCTGAGCTTTATGTACGTAAAACACAGCTATACTGTAGTTCTTGCCCACATGAAACATTTATGTAATTATCTGTTGATTGAAAAGTGTTTTATCTGAGAGGAAAGAATGGCGTTTCGCAGTAATTGAAAGAAATTGATTGGGCCTCATAAAAAGTATATGAACTCTAGCATAACAGCAAGTTAGGCTGCATCAAATCAACTTTGCGCGTTTGAATTACGTTAATGAATTGAAAAAAAACAGTACCATATTCAACCCAAGGGTGTTCATGTTGTCTTTACAAGATGGACAAGCAATATGGACATGGACGCTAGGGGTCGGAATCGTCAGTCGATTCAATTCGATTACGATTCATCGCAATGCATCGCAATTTCAGATTTCTGTACATGGTTTATTTTTTCCCCATCAATACGAAAGATTAGCTGAAATTAAAACCCTTTTATTTAAACATTTTTGTGACAAATCACTTAACATGAGCAGCTGCCCCTTTTCAAATAAATGAAATATTCATTTTCCTAGTCCACCTGACTGAACAAAGGGCTCAAAAATAGTGAACAAAAATACACTTCTTTTGTTGTGCATTACATTTTCACACATCAAAATAAAACAGATTGAAATTGAAAAAAATAATTGTTTACTAGCTGTATTATGTAATGCGCATTACTTGCACTCAGTAAACATTTGGCAACAGCTCCTCTTCTTCCTCCGCTCTCTAAGTCTCAGACTCGCACTTCTCAATGGCTTAATTACTTGAGCCTTGGTGCGATAAAGCGTCGGTATAGCCATTTCTATGAAGAATTGCCTCGATGGTGATTTTCCTGTATTCAGGAAAAAACAAAAGCTTTCATTTTCCATGACAAAGTAAGAGTGCAAATCTTTAGCAAAAAACTTGCGACAGCCTTTGTTAATTTTTTGGCCCTGTCAGAGCTGGGTGCCAGTTTTGAGATGAGTGTCTGTTTAGGAGTTTTCAGGTTGGATACAATGACTGTTTTCTATCCCCTGCTTAAGTTAGCTTGGAGTGGTAACGGGCAAGATGATTTCTCATATTTGTCGTATTACCTTCATACTTGAACTTTGCGTTACATGTCTTGCAAATTTCATAATTCTTGTCTAGTTCTTTTTTACCATCGATTTCATGCAATTTGAAGTGTTCCCAAACATCAGCTTTTAAAAAAGCTGGTGGTGATTTTACCTCTTCTCGCTTGCAGCTCCTCCTCCATTTTTGCGCAATCTGGATTGTAAACTGGGCGCACACATTCTCCCAAACTCCTGAAGCGGCAGTCCATTGAAAATTGAAAATCGATTATAGACTTTTGTCGATACAGGATCGTTCAACAAAGCATCGCAATGCATCGTAGAACAGGTTATTTTTCCCACCCCTTGTGGACACTGGGAATGAGTTTGAATGGGACAGGACTGGAGGGTTCCCTGAGCCTGACAGCAATTAATCTCTAGATTAGGAGGCCTATCATGGGGAATCTGTTTCCTCGATCTGTATGAGGGCCTGTTGTTTTTTTGGAATATTTCAGTTACTTAGCACGCTTTTAGTTTTTCCATCTATCACAGTTGCTTTGAATATGGTAATGTTGCAGCTAGTTTGGTACATTGGTTATTATGACTATTAGCCTTGCTAGCTAGAAAACTGTTCGAATTTTTCAAAATATGGTGATCCATTTTAGAATTTACACAGAATTCAAGAAATTAGCATGCTGAGGTTTACGCTATTCTATCACACGGAAAACTCAGTCCACCAATTTCTGTCCAATCTATGGTAACATATTGCCTGCTTTTTCCTGATGGTGGAATGTCTTTATTTGAAAAAATAAGGTATATTTTGGATATTACTGTGTTAGTGAGCTATACTAGCGCCTTATAGGGTGTGGAAAGTGCTTATACAAGCTTGCTTTTCCCTTGTGTGAGGTGGTAACAGTGAACTGTTTCGTTGCAGGGTGAAACATTTGAATTGCAAAATAAGCTGTGTTTTAGTGAGTACATGCGCTGGCTGATGGGGCTCTGATGAAAAATGGACAAAGTTCAATACTTCATATTAGAGAAAAGCATTTTTTGTGAGTTTGGAGATGTTTTTAGTGACCATTAATGTCCATCTCTGCCTATAATGATGAACTCATCTAAATTCAAGCTTGAAAATCTTAATTCATGTTAAGTTTCATGAGTCAAAAGTTTATTTGTGTTAAAAATATGACCAATTTATGATTTGATGATTTTAGCTATCATATTTGGCTTATAGACATTTGGTAATGTTGTATATCACACTCTGATGCAAAGCACTTGTGGTCAAGGAGTTAAGATCCTGGAAATGTGTTATTCTGCCTCCGAGCCATTTCTGAATTCTCTCGTTTTTACGCCTTCAATGTTAAATTTTCATGAAGACTTTTTGGCCTGTGTTTTACACCCAGCAGGAAATGTAAAGCGCATATTTTTGCTACTTTCCGACCGACGCAAATACCATTAAACTGCCCAGCATCCAGTCTGCCAAAGGAGGGAATGCATGGGTGTGTTGGTCTTAAAATGAGGTGTGGTCAAGCGCATCGCTATCTTGAGACCGCAAAAAGCGATTGCACTATCGACCAACAAAAACCTGGTCTAAAGTCAATGGTCAGTTTTTGACTGTTCATTTTAGGGCGCATAGTCAGACAGTATTATGCGTCTTTGCAGGTTAGTACACAACACACATATGCTCTGCTTGTTACATAATACCCATGCAGAGGTGAGCAGTAGCGCATGCAACCGATTAAAAATAAAGAGATTATGATGTGACAGATTTTTGTTAAGATATTTCAAAAATGCATGTCGGAATAGTTAGTGCGACCGACATCCGCACATCAGCGCATACTGTGATACAGGCTATTCAATTCGTCAGTGAACCTGTTCCATCAGGTAATATGTGATTCAACATGTGTGGTTATGCATGCAGGTGTTCGCAAATTCTTCTGAATAAAGCCACGACTTCTTGATATTGTTGAGCTCCGTCATTCCTGCTGTTCTCAAGATGATCTCTCCTTGGGTGGCTGTTCGAGGACAATCATGACATGACACATTGTCAAAAACAGCGCGTGGCGGGGCGCCCCGGTGGCTCATTGGTCTAAGTGCGCGTACCAAAAGGCTGTGTCCTTCCCGCAGTGACCTGGGTTCGATTCCGGCTCAGGTCATTTGCTGCATGTCTTCCCCCATTCTTCTCCCCAACTTTCCTGTCTGTCTACACTGTATAACTGTCAAATACAGGAAAAATTCCCAAAAAAATAATCTTTAAAAAAAAAAAAACGGTGCGTGGATTTTCCCTCCATCACACAAAACACAAACTGTAACAGAACGAATGTTTGAAGCAGTGAAAATGTGCTTAAGATCTTTGGATAAGTTGTGCACGGGACAACCCAATGTCCGCAGTTATCTGAAAAAATATATTTTGAATCCTATCTGATTCATTAATACAGTGCCTGCAACCCACCTGTCCTGCTTCTATAATCGAATGCCAAACCCTGCATTTTCATTAAATGTCACCATTATTATTTACAGTTTGGCTGAAAAAGTGGCCACAAAAAAATATGACCCTTTTAGTAGCAGCAAAAGCAACGGAGACATTATCACCATCTATGATTAATCAGAATTTTTTCCATGTATCTGATTTGACCTTCAATCGTCAGCCAATCGAAAGCAAGTTTTTTTCACTCTCGTCGGATATTATTCGAGGGGTTACGGTAGAATAATCAAATAACATTATTTCTGTCTTTTTCTTGCTGTTTTTCTTACTGGTTTTAATTTCTGCCGGTTGTTCCCCATTAGCGCATTATTATTTTTTACCTGGGACCCTAAATTAATGTCTGCTTTTTTTCTTTGTTTGCTTGTTTTATCACAAGTAATGTAATGTAATGTAAAGTTCTAATCAAGCCGGGGAATTTCACTATGGTGATTAACATCAGGGTATGAGTAAAATCATTTTGAAAACAATGTTAAATTTTTAAAACAATGTTTTTATTACATTTTTGGATTACGTCATCCAGTTTCCATACTTTAAGTAATGGTTTACTCATCTTGCGTGCTTTGCAGACCCTTTCATCTGCAGCGTACACTGTTTTTTAAAGTTTTTTCCCCTGCTACCAGGCAAGTACGCCTTTATAATAGCAGATCTCCTAGGTGCTGGGGCATCTGGCTTTTAAAAGACAAGGGAGATGGCACACTGATTGGCTTATTTTGCGTTATGTACACCTATGATTAATTAAGAGATTAAGTACGACCCCTTTGAACCTTGCGCCTTGCATTGCGCCCTGATTACCCACAACTAAACAAGCAAAAATGGATTTTGACACGCCCTAAATGCACTTGCACCACACGCTTCAGACTATGAGCTAAGATCATTAAAATAGGGCTCTTTGTGTTAGCAGCTCTCAGCCTGTACTAAAATTATAAAAATTAACAGAAATAAGATGGTATCCTACAGCTATTGTTTCATTTAAGTTATTTCTCTACTCTCTGTGATGCTCAAATCTTGAATTCTGAAGCCTTAAATAGAGTAAACGCCTAAATTGAAATGAAATGAAAGTCAAACAAATAGATTAAACTCTGAAATGGCATTTTATTATTGAGTCAAAAATTTTTGAACGCATCATGTAAAAATAGGACCAAGGGTCCTGTAGCTTACCGGCAAGCAATCTTATAGTGATGATACAAGTTATGAAAATTTCATGTGAAATTTGACCTTTGAATCATTAAAGGTCAATGTCAAAGTTACGAGATAAATGTTCACATATAAGACCTCCTGTGATACTTTGTACAATCGCACGCTCTGAAGCAGTTTTGGTGATACATGTAATTGAAAATTCGATATGTCAATTGTGAACTTTAAAGGTCACAGAAGGTCAAGTTGAGCTCAGCAAATGGACTTCATATGTGACCCGATCTGGCGAAATGAGTCGGAAGTCGCAACATTCTATTTTGAGATATGGGCGGATTACATTAAAAAAACACTGAAAATAACGATTTTTCTTTTTTGAGCTTATTTCACAGAAAAGGTACTCAAAAATCATCTCCTATAGTTTCGTAGCCCAAAAAATTATGTAAAGGTACTTAAATGGCTAGTAAAGTCCGCAAACAACGTTCAGATCTTACTAAGGATGCCTGAAATAAACTGATTTTGTCTTGTCAAATACTAAGTTACTGCTGAGGATTCCCCTGAGTTCCGGGTATCCTCTCAAATGTCACTTTCTCTGCTCTCTAAATATTCTGTTAAATGTCTCACAAAACCAATCATAAAGCGTAAAACAGCTATGCAAATGCGCATGATTTGCCAATCGAAAGCCCCGTTAACACCAGACTGCTAACACAAGAATTTTCATAAGGGTGGGATGGCTCTCTGATGCTAAAGCTGTGTCTGGTATAACAAACGATTTCTCTGCATTGCCGAGGCGGAATATCATCCCCCTTTAAAAATCATTCTGTCTAATTACAGCTGAAAAAGTTTAAACTGGATATGGAATTTTTCCCGGTACAAGTTATCGATTCGCGAGCTCCACACAAGCAACGCGTAGACCGTTTGCGTGTTTCTGCTATGCGCTCATTTAGTAACTTGCTGTCAATTGTTTCGTTTTGGAAGAAAATGTTATCAGGAGATTATAGCAAAGTTTCTTCCAGAAAAGTGGGTATGTAACGGTACAGCTACAACCGCATGCACGCAAGGCGAGATAGTACAAGCAAAACAATAAGCTGAAACGAAGTTGGTTCATTTCATTTTTATCTAGTCACACATACACATGTACAGCGTTTGCTTGCGCAATGCCCCGTCGATTCCTTACATTAGATGTCGGACATTCACAAGAAGTCGTAGCCACAAGTTCCATTTGACTGGTGCAGTTTCTTCAATCCGTCACCTTCAGTGTGTGTACGTATGCCCATCGATCACATCCTATCAATCGGATGTTCTTGAAAAGAGCAATAACTGGATTGTCATTGATTCATGTGCACTCTTGAACTCTGCAGCAGCTGTGTGGTAAATCTGAAATGACGACAAAATGTGAGGAGCTCCCTCATCATTTTGAGAGGCTTGGGACTCTCAGCCACCCCCCTTTAAACTGCATCTATGCTGTCTACACACATCAGCTGTGTCCTCCACTCCAAACTACTCCACAAATTAGAAGGTGGTTACAGTCTGGTTTACGACTCTCCACTTAGATTATTTTGACAAAAATTACCAAAGAATTCATAACAATAATGCAGGTACATGCAGGCAACAACATAAATAGGCCTTACTAAAAATTAAAACATTTTATTTTATCACAAAAATGTGAATGGCACTCACTATACATTGTTAGAAGTAATTTGTGAGTGGTTAATGAGCACTGTCTCATCACATGCTACTTTAATTTGTTGAGAATTGGGATGAATACAAGATGTATTCAATCATTTTCAAATTCATATCAACATAATGCTCTGGGTCACTTTCACCCAAACAGAGGGAAAGTGTACCAAATCTATACATAAAATATGTATTTAAATAAATGTTTTGAAATAATTTAACCTTCAGCCTGTTTTAATAACATTTTCCTCTGTATCCAAATGCCTTTTGTGAATTTTAATCGTAAAATGATGAGTTATTCCCTTTGCATGCTAAGGATTTTTAAAGATATGTACCAAAAATGACAAAAAAAAAAACTTTAAACGTGATTTTCTCCGGTTTTGTACCGGAAAAAGAGGGTGGGAGACCATGATTAAAATGGCTGTATCTTGACAACCATCCAAGGTATGACTTTGACCAGGATATAAAACTTATTGTCTCATCTTTCCATTGGTCCCAGAATCTCAATTTTGATATCTGGGTCATTGTGACTCATTTTGCCAGATCAGGTCACATATATGACTTTCTATAAGTCTCTAATACAAACCTAGGCTCCATCTGTGACCATTTTGGGAATACAAGTCATTGTATTATGTCAAGTGTGACCTTGAAAGGTCACCAACAGTCAGGTTGAATGTGACCAAATGAAAGTTCATGTGTGACTTCCTTAAAGTCTGTGATACAAACTTAGGCTCTACCTGTGAGCTTTGTAGTGATAGAAGTAATTGAATTTTCATTTGGAAAAGTTTGACCTTCGAAGGTCAATCTGAAGGTCACTAAATGAAAGTTCGTTTATGACTTCCAATGTCTCCAACACAAACATACGCTCTATCTGTTATGATTCTGCTGATATAATTTATTGAAATTTCATTGTAAAAATTGGCTGTTGAAGCCTCTGAAGGTCAAGTTCAAGTTGCCAAATGAAACTTAATGCATGACTTCCTATGTGCCCACAATAGAAACCTAAGCTCTATCTGTAATAGTTTTGGTGATAGAAGTCATTGAAATTTCACTATGTTAAGTTTGACCTTCGGAGGTCCCTGAAGGTCAGGTCCCTGAAGGTCAAGTTCAAGGTCACCAAATGAAAGTTCATATATGACTTCCTATAAGTGTTCAATACATATATTTTCCCAATTTTCTATATTTTCAAGCCTAGAAGTCTTTGAAAATTGTAATATTTTGCTTGACCTCAACTTTGGCTTTTCAGGGTCATCTGAGGTCAACTTTAACACAGCCAAACTGTAGGTCATATATGACTTCCTAAATGTCGATAATACAAACTTAATCTCTATCTGCAACCATTTGGCCTCCACAGGCCATCTTGCATATTCATGAAGTACAGCGCCCCCACTAGACCCACTTCCGTTGATTCAATCAAAATGGCACTCGCACTGTACATTGACAGTACCAAGGGAAGTCCATTGTCTGATTTATAAAAAGATGTACCACACAGTTTATGTGAAATAATTTCTTGAAATTTCTCAGTGCTATCTTTAACATTGGGGCCAAAATTTCAAGGGCCCCTAAAACGGACAAAAATTATTCAATCAAAAATCTGAAAAAAAAGTCTGGAAATATGGTCCAGAAGCATGTTATGGCAAATTTACACGAAAATTCATCTGGCCAAAAAAAAGATAAAAAATGTTCCGGACAATGGATGACGGATGCCACACCACGGCCATAGCTTACCAGCCCTCATTTATGACACTGTATGATTTTCAGATGAAGCCTTCAAAAGCTGGGCTTGATGACTTGATATTTTTGACTTGATGTGTGATAGTGGTTTACATCTTACATGAATCCATTGAAACTAATAGGTGAATCACAAATTTTTTGACAAAAAATAATTTATCGGTAAATTCAACAAACTATAGCAAAAAGCCAAAAAGTACAAGTGTCATTAAATGTCAATTTTTTTACTGAGAGGGGGCTGTAACATTCCGTGTAGTGTACTGTCCCATAGCATGAGAGTTTACATTGTTCAAATGTGAATAAAATAATACACGTTCTTCTCAATAGATTAAGGAGAGGTGCGAGAAAATGTATATGTTTTGCTAACGCTAACAAGTTGTCATGACGTACTTTGAGTCGCTACTGCCTGCTGACAAGGATCGATATATTAAAAAATGAAATATACTGGGGTTGGATTGTTGTCCATACATTTTTAAAGACTGGGCGAATGATCCGACTCAGTGGCCTGCAGACATAATCATTTTGGTGTTGGGTCTCATAATCTGCCAAACTTGTCCTCTCTTCTGATAACTTAAAGGCATTTTGTCCTCCTTTGTGGTTCCATTTTATTATTTGGTTAAATATAAAACTTTAATTGGTGATTTTTTTTTTGTTTATTTGCAGTGCAAAAGGGCACACAGCAACGCTTCGGCATTACGGCTAATGGCACAGACCGGTTTGTTTTCCCCCTCGGCTCTAACCGGATGTGCTGTTTGTGGGCATTCCCGTTGTTGCCGACTGTATCTATTGTGGCAGGCTTTTGGAGGAACAATGGACCACTTTTTTGGGGAGAAGTGGTGGAGAGGTAGAGAAAAAAAACCACAGTATTTGCAGCACTCGCTTCCCCCAAGACTAGTTCAGTAATTTTTCCCAGAAAGCTTTGCTTTCCCAAATGATACATTTTGCAATTGGAGTTGTGCCCTCATTCCATCTTTTATAGGATCTCCAACTCCAGACATCAAATGAACATAGGCCCCATTTACACCTGGCATTAAAATGCGTTTTTTGTGATCGGATTGCAGTCGGATAGCATGTGACCACATACATTTACACCTGTTATTAACATGCATCTCTGGCGTCCACATTACAATCAGTCCCGCTGACGTTACATCCTTCTTCGCCCATCTCCTAAAGTGGTGTGCCTCGCTTACCGTAAAAACTGATAAATAAGACGCACCTTTAATGCAATATTTTCACTTAAAATTGAATTCTGTCTTATAAACTGGTGCTACCTATAAACCAGTAAAATGCTGCAAGAGGTTAAGGGGGATGTTCCAATAAGTACCCTGGAGAGGGCACTGTGAGCTAGATTTTGCTCGCGTGTCCCAGAGCTTGGATCCAGTCTCTCTGGTCTCTTTAAAGCTAGAAGCTGCGTAGACCACCGCAACATAGCGAAAACTTCTAGAAAGTGCGACACAACTGCACAAAAACTGTACGTCGTAGACTTTGCTGAACAAAATGAAAATTGCAATTTTTTAAAAAAATAAATTGATACAGTTTAGAACAACTTGTTTACGCATTTTTATATATGAGTGGCAACTATAACACAGTCTTTACTATGAAACCCTTTTTATTGATGGGACACCCCTCAAAATATACTGTGTCTTCTGTTGTGCATACCAATGCAACTTATCGATGGAGTTTTACTGTGTTCAACGTGTTTCTGCCCACGTTGTTGTTGTACGCAGACTGGAGATGCATTTGCATTTACACTTGTGCTTAATGTGGCCAGAATCCATCCCTGACCACCTTCAGAAGTGGTTTGAAAGATTGGAAAACAAGTGGAAATTTAGTACAACATGAGTTAAACCTCTGCCGACTTTGGTTAAGCTATGGCCATTCTACGCCAAAGTCATGTGACTGCCAAAGGGCTCCTCAGTCTCACACTGGCTAATCCTTTTCGAGGGATGGACAGATGGCAACCTCCAGTTTCTTTATTGTTTTGTCGCATTCTCGTTATTTGTTGTGTTGTGCAACTTTACGAGAAAACCACAAAAAAATCCAAGTAATAAAATCTGGACTCCATATGGGTAATTCTTTTTAGTAAATATTGGTTTTGAGTGAAAGTTGCTTTTCACTTAAACTACCAGCTAGCTTGATATGTGTGTACTTAGCTCTAGTTTCCCACTGCTTTGTTGCTATTATGGGTATCTATACCATCAGCTTTATTACTTGATGTCCCCGGTGGGACTCTCACAATTACCATTGGTAGGATAGTTTGGGGTTGTTGATTTTCAACTGACAAATTTGTCCATTTTCCCAGTTTGTTTTGTTGGCTAGCAATGCTTATTAATTGCTAATAAACGAGTTGCTGGACCCATGCACTCTCGCAAATAAACTGAGACTCTGGACCAGATATGTGCTGACTCTGACTCGGATCATCCAGAGATCCGGAATGGAGGTGCTATTTGGGAAGGCTTTCAAGTGGACAATGCGTTGCGTGTGTTTCGGTTCCATTAAAGCAAGAGCTTTCCCTGAGTGCTTTGCAGTTTCCTTGCTTGCATGGGATTGGTGCTTATGCTCACGACTGCAGCTAATTCAATTTCATGTTTATGCAATGTTGGCTAGCTAGAGTCTCATATCACAGTATGTTAGCTGAAAGGGCTTTACAAGCCCATGTTTGCAAAGAAAACAAGATGGTCATTCTCAAATAATTCTTACTATGTAATGGCATTAAGACTGACAAATTCCTGTGCTGGCTCGCTAGTGGTTGCCTTTCGTCAAGCCTACTGATCAAGCTTATGTTGCCTGCACCTATGAATTGCATGCATATGCCTGTGTTCATCTGGTGGGAGGGGTTAAGGACAGAGTGGTGACGGGAGAGAGCTGCAGGAAAAAGACTGTATTTTTAGATTCCAGCCTTCTCCAGAAAACTGCATGCCCTAGCTTTAAGGCAACTTGAGATGTTGTTGATCACATCATGTATGCATGGCAAACAGAGGTAGAAAATCCATGCTCAGGAAGTAAAATTCCTCTCCTGTCTTTTCATCCATTTGCCAGGATTTGTTCTTTTAAATGTTCAGGTTTGCAACACCAGAGGTACAACCTCAATTCCACAAGAATTGACACGGTATGTAAGAGCAAATAAAAACAAAATTGTGTGATTTGTCAATTTACTTACCCACATTTAGTTGGAAACTGTCACAACCCTCATGTGACCTTAATTGACGCCCCTCATTCCAGCAGTCCCCATGTTTTGATGTTTGTCTTTTTTTAATTGAATAGTTGTTTCACCTCCTTCCTTTTTCCCTAGTGCTATAATTCATATGCAGTCCCCATGTTTTTGATGTTTGTCTTTTTTTAATTGAATAGTTGTTTCACCTCCTTCCTTTCTCACTGGTGTTATCACTCATATGCCTCGCCCCTATTGTGAATGTCCCATCTAAATAAGTTCATTGTGGTGTCAGTGTGGTTGCTGGATTGTCATAGTTCACACCATAGTATACCTTCTGTAGTTTGAGAGCTCAGCCTTTCTTTTGTGTTTCTGAAAATTTATGATAAAGAAAAATGCAATGACTTTATGTCAGTAATTACCTCTGAGTCAGTTTATCAGGAACACCTCCAAACTGACATAGGTCTCCAGGATTGTGAGTGCATTCCAATTAAACCCTTTAGTTAGACTATCATGCGGTCCTGCTTCTGCGAGGGAGATTCAACACCTGGCTTCTGCCTCGGGACGGCTGCTGGCCTGGGCCCCTTCTCTCTCCAGTCATCACAAATTTAGCTGGACTGCTCCGCTACAGCTCTGAGCTATGGCCTTTCCCTCTTCTATTAATGTATTCCTGTTAATAAGTATTGCCTTTTGGGTTGTATCCTGAATATGCATTTGGTTCCTAGCTTGGATCATAACAGAAAACAGCACAAAGAGGAATATTTTGGGACCTCTTACTCCAGGTACAACGCTGCGCCAAACGTAACGCAAGTGTCTTTTTTAGTTTCAGGCTGAAGCAATGTTCATTTTAGCGTCCAACAGTTATGTTTTTTAAATAGCAAATATACGTGCACCCATCTGGGTGCCTATGGCCATGTTGGTCTTAAAATGAGGTGTGTTCTTGCACATTATTGGGGCTTTGCTATCTTGAGGCTGCGGAAAGTAATGGTGCAATTGACTAACAAAAACCTGGTCTTCAGTTAATGGTCAGTAGTTTACTGTAATTTTGTGGGTGCATTATTGAGATATAGTAATATGGACCAACATAAGCAGGTGCACAATGTGCCAACACTATTCTTTATTAACATTTTTTGAGATTACAGTGATCAGGTTTCCATATGTTCAGTAATTTACTGTAAACCTTGCTGCTTTTACCTGTTACTTCTTGATGGAAAAAAATTTAAGAGCTAAGGACATGCACTGAGCAAGTTCATGAATATAAAGGGGTACAATTAAAAGAATTCCCATCGTCTACCTAAAAAAAAATGTAGAAAATGATTTTTAACAAAAATCGCAATTTTTTGTTACTTGTCCCGCCCCCCTCATTAACAAACATTATGAGCAACACAGAAATGCGATTCTGGCACTCCCCTGTGCGGTCACGTCATAAGTAGCACACGGTGGGCGATTGTGCGTCCAACAACGTTGGCATCCGAGTCAGACTCCGATAGTTCCTCAGAATTTTCAATTGAATCTGTCCATTTTGATGAAGAAGAGTACTTTTAAATGGAAGATGAGGAAACTCAACATAAAGCTGCTTTCACACCGGACGCGAAACGAATTTTTTCGCACGACAGATTACACTCAAAGTCAATGTACGTTTCGCGTGTATTTGCGTCTTTGCATTGACTTTGAATGTAATCTGTCGTGCGAAAAAATTCGTTTTGCGTCCGGTGTGAAAGCAGCTTAACACGGGATTCAGAACCATAAAACCATACAGATTCCAGCCTGAGTACTCGAGCAATGAAGAAAGCTAATTGTCAGTGTTTCCGCCTGTCCCGAACTGTACAACGCTTACCAGCCAAGTAGCGGAATGATTATTATTCCGCTTCTACAATTGTTTCTGTGCACTGCGTGTTGGATAACCAGCCTACTCACTTT
The DNA here is from genome assembly GCA_029692085.1 of Gymnothorax javanicus. Lineage (NCBI taxonomy): Eukaryota > Metazoa > Chordata > Actinopteri > Anguilliformes > Muraenidae > Gymnothorax > Gymnothorax javanicus. Next base: position 145,989,772 of record CM056193.1, read on the forward strand.
TCAACCTTAAGTGAGTTCAATAGACCTGACGTTTGGTTACCTTACCCAACAAGACCATAATATATTAGGCTAAGTGGTGGTTGAACTCACGCGTGATCTAGCCAGTAGTGAAATGATAATGTTCGCGGCTCTACTCATTTCTGTGCACTGTTTCATGAGCTCTCGAAACAATGTGTCTAAGCCGTATGTACTACCTTGCAGCTTGCTGTTATTAGCTAGTTAGCGAGCGAACACGCAGTGCGCTGAAATATAGAGCCGTGAATGATACCACAACATGTGTAAACCATATCTTGCAGCTTGCTATTATTAGGTAGTAAGCTAGCAAGCACACAGTGCTCAGAAATAAATAGAGCGCCGTGAATAGTATCATTTCACTACTTAGCTGGCTAGATCACACTGAACAGCGAGTTGGCTGGCTATTGAACAGGCAGTGCAGAGAAACGATTTGGGTTCCACAAAATATAACAATATGTAAAACCATGAATATTCGAAATTTTGGCCGCATATCGTAGGTTTCAGTGACCCGGGCTTGCCTGAGCCAGCAAAGTCGGCACTACTACGTTGCACTTGTTTTGTCCATATTCTCGATAGCTCTGCATCTTTTGGCCACAGAAACATTCCAAGACCATACACATGCGTTGCACTGCATCCCCACACTACACATCGTTTTCCGTTCACTCTCGGTGATTTTTGTTGGTCCGTTCTTTAAGATATTCTCCGTCTAGACCAGAGTCGTAAACGATGGCTAACCACCTAGACACAATGCGTGTACAACTTCTGACATCACGTGGCTGAGTTGGCCCAGCGCAAATGTTCTCGATTGAGGCAAAGGGGGCGTTCCCCGAAGTGGATAATTTAGCAGATAAAATGCGGTTTTTTCAACATTGCGTAAAGTACGCGATATTAAAACCATCACAAATTGTTCAAGATAGGTACTTTGTAGCATTTAATCACATAAAAAACAGAGTTAAATTTCATGTCCTAAGCTCTTTATGCTGTAATTCAAAAATAGAAAGAAAATAAACCAAAACCTTCATCTTGCTTTCACTTTGTGTTTGTGTAGCCTACCCTCTTTCCACTACTGTGTTCAACTTCCAAAACACATATACAATGCATTATTTAAGGTTTCCATGTTTGGTGTGAATTAAAAAAAAACAAAATGGAAATCTGCAAGCTTTTTCTGTTTTTGTCCTCAGATTGGCTATTTGAATACAAATAATAAAAAAACAAGAAAACACCTTGTTTTTCACTTTTATTGTTATATCTATACTGTCTGCGCTAACTGAATCTCAAAGTATTGTCATTGCTTATGCTTGCATTTGATAGATATAGATAATTCTATCAAAAAAACGTGAAAGCCTTTTTCAGAAAGCATAAAATGAGCTGTGTTTAGGTCTCCCAACAGGACAATTGTCCAACGCAAACATCAAAATGAAAACATAAATAGTTCACTGACGACAGAATCTTTTTATTTAATTTATTTTTATTTCATTTATTAAACTTTGACACTAGTCAGGAAGAGATGGCACAGGTGACGAACACCTATAATGAGCAATCCTCAAGTACATGTACAGACAATAGAAAAAGAAACAGAAGACAATAAAAAGCAGTAAATGGGTACATCAAAAATACAGAGTAAAAGTGGTCAAAAATTGAAATATGTTAGACGGCAGCATGTACAATGACATTTGCCAACCCATGTAAATGAGTTGTTAGAAGAAAAGTTGTCATTAAACTTTCCTGTGTAATAATTAAGTAACTTCAATTTAAAAGCGGCTGTGGTATCAGAAGGTTAGTAGATTTGATTAGCATTCCAAAGATAAAATATTATATTAAAATATAAATGTTGAAAAGTTTCCGTCATAAATTTTGGAATTTTCATTAAAAATGTATCATCAGTTTGAAATGAAACAAAATGGTCATAGTTAATGTGGTATTCCCCCCTGAAACATTTGCACAAAATTACGCAATCCATTATGTCGCGCCTATAGCCAAGTGGGACTAAATTTAGCTTCATCAGACGGGCTTTGTAATCACTTCCATCACAAACATTGTAACCAAGAATGTATTTAGTGGCTCTCCTTTGCACACCTTTGATGTGAAGGAGAGAGTTTTTTGATGATACAGCCCAGGATTGGGTAGAATATTCTAAAAGTGGTCTAATGAGCGAAATATACAGTTTTCTTTTTTTGCTTGAATTGAACATGAGTGACCACAAGTTCTTTGAATTATTCCTAGCATACGATTTGCTTTACATTAGAATGTGCATCCCATGATAAATTTGAGGACACCACAATCCCGAGATCACGCATGCAGTCGACTTTCTCAATTATATTACCATCCATTCTGTACTGGTAAAGAACGGTCTCTTCCTTGTAACGCTCCAAAGTTTACATTTGACAGAGTTGAATCTCATGTCCGATTTACGGCTCCAATCTAGGATGCTTTCAAGGTCGCACTGCAATTGTGAACAGTCTTGCATGTTTCTAATTTCTCTTATGGATTTTGAGTCATCCGCAAACAAAGCAACCCATGTTTCCGGACTAACACAGTCTGGCATGTCATTGATATGTAACAAAAACATTAAGGGACCTAAAATTGACCCTTGTGGAACTCCTGATGTAACAGGAGACCAGGAAGATAGGGCACCGTCGACAGCACCTCTTTGTTTACGATTAGATAAATAAGATGAAAGCCACTTTAAGAGATTGCCATGAAATCCAAAAGTCTGAAGTTTATGCAGAAGTAGATCTTGGGGAACAAAGTCAAAAGCAGATGAAAAGTCTAAATATACAATATCAATTTGTCCAGACTGATCAAGAATTTAGCCTACTTCGTGAAAAACCTGAATTAACTGAGTTGTAGTTGACCATCCCTTTACAAAACCGTGTTGTAGATAATGCAAAACAAGCACTATGTGAGGATAAACCACATTTAGTATACACCTCTCCAGCACCTTGCTACAAATGCACAATAACGATACTGGTCGATAATTTCTCACATTTTGATTACTGGATTTTTTATGCACCGGAATAACATTTGCTCTTAGCCATTCAAGTGGCAATTCTCCAGTTTGAAGAGATTTGTTAAACAGACTACAAAGTGATGGTGCCAATTCATGAGCACATTCTTTTAGAATCCGAGCCGGTAACTCATCTGGCCCACACGCTTTGTTTGCATCAAGGGTAGTCAAAACTGATACAACATCATGGACAGTAATCGTTACATGACCCAAATGAGCATGCTTGGAAACCGTTATGTCAGGATATGTGCATAGTGAAGACTGGGGGGGTGAAAAGAGATTGAAAATACTCATTAAACAGGCTAGCCTTTGTGCAAGGATCAGAGGCAGTTTTGTCACCATAAGCAACAAGGCTAGGGACACTCTTTGTTTTTGTTTTACTCAGGAAGAACCGCCAAAAGCGTTTTGGTGTTCTGGCAAGAGAATCACCAAGAACATCTAAATATTGATTATACTTGAAGGGGACCTATTTTGCTATATTTCCAAATGTATTTTTTGATCTTGGACTCCCCTAGAGTACTCCTGATTGTTCAAAGTCCAAAAAATGGTCCTTATTTAGCTCATACTGCCATCCTCAAAAAACCCCATTTGTAGTCCATCGTAGTCTCTGCCTGAAACGCCTTGTAGGGGCGGCTCTTCCGCTATGGCGCCCACTCCCCGTATGCCCATTTTCTTCTTACTGGCCAGCTCTGTGGAGGGCGGATCTGAGCAAGACGAGGCAGCAGAATGCAGTTTTCCGGGTCCGCCTCCCCAGAGTGAAACTGAGACGCGTCTGCCATCATGATCAGAAATTGACGGGAAAATTCCGCAATCAAACGCAGTACATGTGTATAGATCTAATGAAATGAACATGTTCTAATAAACGCAACGGCGAAAGTGGAGGACGCAGTGCAAAAGTCTGGCAGCTCAAGCTCAAATTTGCTATCTACCTACGGCTACTATGGTGAGTACACCGGTGTTTCTAATCTATAACTAGGTTTGAGGGAAAGCTAGAATCCACCCCATACAGACACATTTGTAGAACGGGTCGACATACTCAAGTGTAGACCGGAGGCCGTGGAAATCTGGTGGGTCTGAGTTTGGAGGGAAACATGGACAGTGAGGACCAGCAAAAAGTGGACCAACAACTTATGGACTGCTTCGATGTGTATTATAAGGACCTGCATGGCTGGATCTAGGGGGCTGCAGGGGTGGGCTACGCCCCCCCAGATTTTTACCACGCCCCCCCAGCGCCTCCTGACTTACTAATGTATATTTTAGCGCAATTAAAAGGAGTGCGTAATGCGAATTCAATGAGAATGAAACGTGATTCCCCCCCCAGTCAACAAAATTAAACGCGATTCCCCCCCCCCAGGTCAACAAAATTAAACAATTAAACACGATTCCCCCCCCGTCAACAAAACGTCTCTACCCCCCAGCAATTTTCATTGCACCACCAGTCGAAGCAGGCTGCAGCCAGCCCTGAGGACCTGCTGGTTCGTGTGCATAACTGTGGTGTCTCGTTAGCGTGGAGTAACGAACAGCTTCTGCGCTGGTATATGACGGAGGGGCGAAAGCTCTAGGCTAAACGACCTTTTCGGAAATTGCCCGTGGTAATGGTTTACTTATTGCATCGGAATGAACAGTGTTTGCTCGCGGAAAATGGGCGCGATAAGCCACTTTCACACCGGGACGCAAAAAATTTTTTTCGCGCGACAGATTACGTTCAAAGTCAATGCATTGTCTTTGCATTGACTTTGAATGTAATCTGTCGCGCGAAAAATCTGTTTCACGTCCGGTGTGAAAGCGGCTTGACGCGCCCATAACGCATGTATTCGCGTCTTTGCATTGACTTTGAATGTAATCTGTCACACAAAAAATTAGTTTTGCGTCCGGTGTGAAAGCTGCTTAACGCGCCCATAACACGTGTATTCGCGTCTTTGCATTGACTTTGAATGTAATCTGTTGCGTGAAAAATTTGTTTCGCATCCAATGTGAAAGCAGCTTTATGGATGGTGCGACAGCTAGAGAGAGCTCTGGTTATGTTATAAACATAATACAGGTTTTACAGACCGTAAGTTCCGTTAGCGTGGACAGTTACTTATGTGGAGCTAGCAAATCGATCACCTCTACAGAAAAGAATTTCGTATTCAATCTACGCCTTTTTCGGCTTTTTATTAGCCAGAACAATTTCTAAAGGGGAATGAAATTATGCCACAGCAATGCAGAAAAATCGTTTGTTATACCAGACATGTTAGAGCTTATGCGTTTTGCGATTGCTTTCACGGTAGCATCAGAGAGCTAGCCCAGATATTGGTGAAGTATCCGGCTGATCCCGGTCATGGATAAGAGAAGCGATCACAAGCAGCCGTAAACAAACCCAAACACGTATCCCAAGCTCTGCAAAACCTACGTCTGGTCTAACTGCAGCCTTTTCAGCCCAACTTTGCAGACACATACAGCACCTGTCCGGTTAGCTTCAACTGTAGTGGCTACAATCGGGCAACGTTATGATGAAACTGCCGCATTGATGCTTACCGAAGTAACACAAACATACCGATCAGAATTACTGCATATAGGTTAACCAGGAGCATTTTTCATTAGCACGGCAGAACGCAAACTAACATGCAGTAGCTGATAACCGAGCAGTTCTAACAACCACAGAGACAAACCCTTGCAATACAGGTTTTACAGACAGCAAGTTCCGTTACCGTGGACAGTTGTACCAAGCATCCAAATTACAAACAAGTATAAAAAGTTAGCTTCAAATGAGGTTTATGTTCACACACCCTCTGATGAATTTCCGCTGATATTACTCTTGCATATTTAGGACACAAACATTAGCAACATTAACTTGGCTACGTTAACCGCAGTGCTACAGCCACAATCAACAGGCCATCCTGTTAGGTAGGCTTATGCAGTAAAGCAACTTACAGCTTCTGCGTTTGTGAGTCACGGACAGTTGCGACTGATCCAGGCTTTATCTTCAGATATTTCACAAAGCTTGCGTTTGAGGCCAATTGTTAGTACTAACTTTCGTTAGCGGTCCTGCTAGCCACCCGTAACACGTTAGCTTCACTTACATTATTTGCTGTTATATTGCTACTTACAGCTTGTGGCTCCGAGTGCTTGATCGATGCTACTGCTTCAGGTTTGAGAAGCAGCAGAAACGCTTATCCAGCGTCGAATTATCCTTTATTGACAAAGCTGTCTTTGGTGAAATGCTGAGCACAAACAGCTAACGTTCCCTTTGGCCGTGGCTGTTTGCTGCCAGCAAACAAAAAAGCTACCCACTGATTTCTGGTGGCATCGTCTTTTGGAAGAGAAATAGGTGCTTTTCTTCGTGTCCAAATGTAAGCGGACAAACAGCTTTGGGAAAGATACTGACAAAACTGCACCTCAAATGATCTGCGGTTCTTCTTTTGTATTTCTGGAAATGTAGACGCTACTAAGGCATAGTATGATCCGCGGTTGTTTGTGCCTGCTAGAATAGTTTCCGGTGTGGGCAGGTCCAGCGCCGTGATTGGCTCTGGCTAGGTCTGTATTAATTGGACAGCACAACCTGACGTCAGGTTTTGCCCAGATCTCGTGAAGATCTCGGGACAAACTGTTCAGAGAGGAAATCACGTTCTTGGATTACGCCAAAACCCCTGCATCTTATGTTTAGAAACTTTTCAGAGGTTGAGTATGGACATCCAACATTATAACATTACTTATATGTATTAAAAGAAGGATCAGCATAATAGGTCCCCTTTAAAAGTACATACATTTTTAAATGTAATCCTGAACTTACAAAATTTTGCCCACAATGCTGCAGTGTTGCGTTTTTTAGCTTGTTTCCGTGTGGATTGTACTTTGTTGCTCAGGTGACGTACTGCACTGTCAATCCAGGCAGGGGAATTTACATCCTTGATTATAGCAGTAGGAATAAATTCACTGACAGAAGAATGCACTAGGCCTAACCAACTTTGCCAGTTAGCGTTCGGGATCGGGATGAAGCAGAATAGAGTGAAATGACATTTTGCGCATGTGAGATCGTAGCCCATTAAAGTCAGCTCTTTTGAAATTGTACACTTTTTGCGCACATGTACGAAGTCAAATTGACACGAGTTTGGAAATTAAACTCGATCACAGCATGATCACTGTCAAACTGACCGAATGTTATAATGGGATCAGAGCAATGTTCAGGGGAAATGGTAAATACTAAATCCAGTACATATGAGTACACTAAATATGAGTAGGTTGATCAATGATCTGGGTCAGGGAAAAGCTGTCAGCCAAGTCACACAGTGTGTGTTCAGTGTTCGCTGATTCATCCCACCCGGGTATGTCTGGGAAATTAAAATCGCCGAGTGCGAAAGTAATTTTGTACTCCATACTGCATTTAGTAAACACGGTTGACAATATGTCATAAAAACATACTTGATCACTATCTGGAGGTCTATAGCACAAAATAATGCACATTTTTGTTGATTTACAAGGCACTAGTTTGCAGATGATAACTTCACAATTACTGGGTTCTAATTCCAGCCTTCGGTGGGAGAGTATGTTTTAACGCATGCCAATAAAAACTCCGCCACCTCGTTTACCATGTCTATCTCTGTGATATGGAATATAACAATCAGGAAGAATTTCATTTGACTCAATGGCATCATCCAGCCATGTTTCCGTCAGAGCAACAATGTCTGGCGTGTGAGTGTATATTAAGCCTTGGAGTTGACTCAACTTGTTGCGCTTTTTATTTACAGATTTCGCACTCCTTGTGTTCAATAAAAAAAAAATCAGACCCTTAACTAAACTAGCTTGTGATTCTACTTCCTCATGAGAGATAGGACTCGAACCACTCGGTAAGTTCGAGGAAGCTACCACGTCAAAGTTTGCCTGTAGCTGAGGACTCAAAGTGGTAACCTTCAGGTGTTTAGGCTGCACTGCTTGGCATAGTCATTTGCGTGTGAGATCTATTGTGAATAAAATGTTCCCAGCTAGCTTCCGTGTACCAAGCGGAGTGGGATGAATTCTGTCTCTTTTATAGAAAGCTGCACGCTCCCAAAACAGGTTAAAATTTTCGATAAAGAACATATTGTTTGAGGGGCAAACGGACTGCAGCCATGTGTGGAGACTAAGAATTCGGCTAAAACGCCTTATCCCTCGACCCAGAGTCGGGATCCGGCCAGAAATAAAGATACGTTTCCCATTGCACTTAAACAAAGAAATAAAATCGCGTTTCAGAAGTTCAGACTGCTGGTAAGAAGTATCATTAGTACAGACATGAACAACAACATTACGCGCATGTGGATATTTGTCTAGCAGGCAGGGAATCCGGTCTACAATGTCCAAAACTCTGGCTCCCGGGAAACAGTGTGTAATGGCTGTTTTTGCCCTTATGTTCCTCATGATTGAGTCCCCGATTATTAAGGTTACAGGAGGTCTCCGGGCTTTGTCCGAAGACCCGGTTGCCATCGGAGGAGTAACCACAGTATCGCGAATTGGCCGCAGGACAGCGGAGCTAGACTTACGGGGCCAAGTTGCCTCCCTCAATGCGGGCAGCTGAGCTGCAGCCGGGCGTGCAGGAGAGGGCAGGGGTGTAAATTCCTCCTCATCCAAGACGGAGAACCTGTTGTCGAGCTGCAGGTCCCAGGGGGGACACGATTGGAGCGCCTGCCGTAGCGTTTATTTCCGCGTGATCTGACCCACGGCTCAGCCTGGCAAGGTGTGGAGCTTACGACCGCCTTGGACCTTGCTCCCTGCTGGATCCAGGGGTCCTCGGACTGGGTCGGGGCGGTTTCAACAAGGGGACCCATGGAGTCTTGCTCAACCGCGGTGGAGGCGTTTGCAGAGGCAAGAGCTGGAGCAACTAAGGAATCAATAAGCTGCTCAACTTCCCTGATTTGGTGGAGGGTGGAAATTCTCCCCTCCAGCTCTGAGATCTTCTGTGACAGCAGAGATGCCAAGTCTCACGCCTTAGGCATGAGTCTCTCCTCTTAGTGGCATTCACGTTTCTGTGCCGTAGTCAGCAATTATTCAATTAACGCACACTGAAGAAATTCACTTGCGGAATTTAAGTCATTGTGCATCAAGTTAATCACTTTCATGTGCATTACGGTGGATTTCCCCACTAATGACACGGAAATCGAGTATGACTCGGGAATTCTCAGGCTTGTCTTTACTGAGGGATTGAAAGCAATGGAATTGCATAAAAACTTTTCAAATGGTCTTATTTCAATAAAAACAATTTAAATGATCATGAAACACATGCATTGTTTCCAATCCCTGAGTAAAGAGAAGCACGGGAAGTCCGGAGTCATAATCGCTTTCCATGTTACTTGTGATGAGGTGCACCTCAACACAAGTGAAATGGAAACTTCAATGCACACGGATTTTAATTCCGCGTGAGAATCTCATTAAGTATTCAATGAATAATTACGGACTACGGTGAATAAGCCAAAAAAATGCGTGAGACCTACGCCGAATGTGTGAGACTTGGCATCTCTGTGACAGGCAGGCGCAGCTAGCACAGCCCAGCGGAGAGGTGAGTGGAGCCATAATGAACCTTGTATCCTGCTGAGCCTTCCTACAGCCAGCCAGGCGAGCCAAGCCGCTTAACCCTTTCGCAGGCACAGCGACATTTTTGTCGTTTTAACCAACGTGTTTTATAAAGTCTTCTTTAAATTCCCCGATTGCGGGAATTCCCTTGTTAGTTACGCTCATTACCATTGGCTGTCTCTCAGGTCACCCAGCACTGTATTTTTAGCCGTGAACGAGGCATGGGATTTCCTAAAACGCTAAATACGAGACTACTTCCCGGTCAAATTGTGGGACATGTGAACATGGCATCGACAGTACAAATAGCCGGCATTCTAGCCGTGTTTCTAAACGTAAATACAACGTGGATGAACTTTTTTGCTTTATTGAATGACTCTGACGATGAGTTTGAATATCCAGAGAGCGGAGTGACTTGGATCCAAACGATTTTAGCGATTCTGGAGAGGATTAAAACATAAAAACATCAGTTATGGGAAACTTATTATGAGATTTGGTGTTATTTTATTGTTATTTTGAATAACAATCATATTTTGGTAAAAACCCAAAATTAATCCGTCCGTGGGGGTATGCATCTGGGCCAAAATTTGCCTGCGAAAGGGTTAAGTAAAAAAAAAGTGTTGCGTTAAAATAATTAAACAAATTAAAATAAATAAAATTATAATACAGGTAAAATGATAAAATATTGTTTAAGGTAAAAATAATAAAATAGGAAATAAAATATAAAATGTCAGAGCATTGTTTCCTAGGCTTGTGAAGCAAGGAGCAACACTCGCAAAGAAAGTTTAATAATAAAATAATAAAAATGAATAAAATAAAACAAGTAAAATGATAAAATGTCAAAACGATGTGGCCATCTCGGTTCCCTGACCTGAACCTGACAGAAAACCTGTGAGACGTGTGGAGAGTCCAAAAGTGGACCAAGTAGGTTGTTGCAATCTACGTAGGTGGTCACGTGATCCCTGAAGCAAAATGTACACAAAGGTTGATCGCAGCATAGTGAAAATGGAGAAATCTTGTGCTGCTGTTGGTTGCACCAATAATGCCATTCAATCATCTGGAAAATACGGCAAAATAAGTTTCCATCAATTTCCATAAAATAAAGAAGCCCTTTTGAAAGAATGTCTTGTTGAATCAAGAAGAATTGGCCATGGAAAGCCTTAGGGTACCTTCACACTAAGCTCGTTTTCAGAACGTCCCAGCCCGTCCTAAAAATTTGATGAAACGGGCTGTAGACAAGTGAAATCAGGAAACTTTGGCCAGAAAATGCTTTGAATACGATACTACTTCGTTCTGATACAGTTCGAGACAAGTCCATCTTGTTTTCATCCCGATCATAGCTAATTCATACAGCGTTTAAAACGGGGGAAAGTAACCGTTCATCTCGTTTCTAATCTGTTCATGGCAAGTTCAACCCCGTTCTCAACACGTTCAACCCCGTTCCAACTTGTTAGTACACAGTTCCAAACCCAACCATTCCGATCAAACTAGTTCTTACTCAGTCCAGCCTGTTCTCACTAAGTTCTCATCACGTCTCTAGTTCATTGAAAAGGACATTTCCATTGCGTCCGCGCCGAATCGCTATAAATATTGCTGTGTTTTTGCCAGTTCTCTGTCTAGTTCACTGCTTCCAGCTGTACACATCGTCAGAATTGTTTCATAAATTTTTGCGAGTAGATTGATATCTAGTTTATTGGATGACATTTCAAAGTCATTCTTGATTACTTAACATGACAATTTTTCTAGATATCAACCTCTCAATATTTATTTTGTGTAATGTTTCTAACTCTATTCTGAGTAACTTTTTTAAGTTTATTGTCAACTTGTGTGTATCTTTCAATGGGACTAAGTTACCATATATAGAGGTTATACTATTTATTATGTGCATATTGCTTGAGAGCGAACTAAGAATAGAGTTATCTATTAATAGAGAAATCTTGCTACCACATGAGGGCGGCCTTGATTGGCACTATTTGTACTGTAAACTTTGCTGATCTGACTGCAAACGGAGTAGACATAGTAATAACTGGGTAAGAATGACATTAACGTATTAGAAACGAGTTGCTCACACTAAAAATGGCATAAGAACTATTAGAATTGTGTAGAAATGTAAATCAAAACTTTTAATGTTTGTACAAAGCTATTTGGGCCGAATAAGGACACAGTAAGGACCTAACGTAGTCAAGTTAAGTCTGTCTGGGAATGGGAAAGACAAGGTAGAACCGTATGAAGTTTGTGTTCAAACGTACTTCAAATTTTCCCTGACCTTGCCGTGTTTTGTTAGTTCTCGTCGTTTCTACTACAATCGGCACGGCAACTCCGTTCGCAGTACGGCAATCTCGTTTACAGTAAGACCTCATTCAGTCTTATTTTAGGACGGGATGGCCGGGAGAAATCTTTGGACATGCTCAACGTTCTGGAGCACCTTTTCTGTCCATGCCCGTCAATGAGGTCTTACTCAAATCGTAATAAAACGTCCATTCAGTTCCCACTCAGTTTTAGCCCGTTCTGTCAAATTTTTGAGAACGTACTGAGAACTACCTTGGTGTGATGGGGGTATTACAAACCAATGAAACATTCAGTTCTTTGCTCAGAGCACTTTGAGAAAAGCTGCTTCATGTATCAGAAGTTCACAAGTAAGTCAACAGTTTTGTTACAATGAAAACTGGTTTTAAAGTGAAGATTTAAAGAAATTAGTGGAAAAGATATATTCAATACAAATATTAACCTTAAGCCCAAACACCCCTGGTACTGGGGGCAACAAATTTGCATAATATATACAGCATGTTTTCTAATAGCAACCTCGTCATGAGGCATATCCTCTTAAAGCAAAGAAACTCGGCGAAAAGTATGTGATGACCGTTTTTACCTAAACTGAACACAATTCAAGTGCCAAGCAAGTAAATAAGCATCTAGCAAAACATTAAATAAAATAAGATCAGTGCTCTATAGCAAGCATTTCCACTGAATTTGTGCTATGCATACAAACAATACTCAAATGAAAGAGGACAGTCCGCAGAATCCAACGATATAAGCCTTGTCATTTTAAATTGACTCCACACTCAAAGAACAGCAGACATACACTTAACATGCTACAGAGATGAGCAAAAATTTTTCTTACCTTTGATATTTGGTCATAAAAAGCTGTTTGAGGGTAAATCTGTGCTTGCTATTGTTTTAGCCAGTCTATCTGAGAGTCCTCTCGCCATTATGCAATGCACTCGAAGACCTCAGCAAGTATAATCGCTTAAATCAGGGGTGTCCAATCTTATCCGTAAAGGGCCGGTGAGGGTGCAGGTTTTTGTGCTACCCAGCAGTGCTACTGCACCTGATTCCAATAGTTAACTAATCAGGGGTTTCAATCAGGACCTTGGTGGGTAGAATCAGGTGTGTTAGTGTTGGGCTCAAACAAAAACCAGCACCCACACCGGCCCTTTCTGGATAAGATTGGACACCCCTGGCTTAAATGGTTTGTTTTTAGTATTTTCGCTGTAATTAACTGCTATATTCAACTGTTGTTTTCAAAGCCGGTTTATGACTGAGAATCCTTGCGCCAATATGCTCAAGTTCAAACACAGCACAGCTGTACAAGTGCTAAATTGACCAGTGAATAGATAGTCTGTTGAGCTAGTGTCATGGATAAGGCGGAGCATTTGGACCTGAGCAACTGGGGTTCAATATCCGGTTATACATGCGACCTTTCAGAGCAAGGAAATTTTTTTTTTTTGTATAAATAAATAACAATTAATCGATGCATTCCCATCCCATCAAAGCCTAGGTTACTTCGGGGACCACGTGACTTACACCACGGTTGCTGCATCCAATGTAACGCCTCCATTGGTGGGGAAGACAAGGCAATTGTCTTTCTCAACCTCAATTTACTCAATAGGAGGAGACTCAGAGCTGTAATTTTGGCAAGGGGAGGCAGAAAAAATTATCAAATGATGGGTATCCAATAATTGAAGACCCTTGTGCTAAAAGTACTCAAGTCAGATTTTCACACAGCATGAGGTAAGTATGGGAAATTGTCTTTTGTAGTTACCTAAGGTGACTTTCTCAATTTTCTCAACATGGACATGTACTTTTACCACTGGGGCCTAAAATTGTGGGGCACATGTTTTTGAGGAAAACATTTAGTTTGTGATGGTGATTATTATTTTCTTTCAATCTGTAAGGGTTGCGTCACGTTCCATTGTGACAGGCACGGAGGATAGGAAGGTGCGGACTGGACTCAGGTGCAAGGATGGACTTGGTTGTATTTATATTTATTATGCTTTAGGCACACAATTAAGGCATATACACACACAAAAAAAAACAGAAAACGAGGTTCCTAGGAAATGAGGTTCCTGTATACAACGAAATAAAGTGCTTAACAGCACTACTTTCAAGAGTTGTAAGTTAAACACGCGATACGCGGGCAATATGTCTACACAAGGCTAGAGCTGCGGTACAGACATAAGGCTCTACAACACTTTACAATGACTGCCTATGAAGCTCTGACTTAAATAGCCCACTGCTACCACTCAGTGGAATTACACACGGGTGCAGGCAATGAGGAATGGGTGAAGAATGCAGTCCGGGTCTTAATAGACCGGTGAGCTGGACGGCTGGAGGCGTGATCTTACACTTTCACTGTATTTCATTTGAAGGTTATATTTTTCTTACTACATAAACTAAAATAACAAGAGTACAAACAATATTGACATTTGTTTAAATCCAGCTTTTTTATTTGCCAATATTTCCCAACAATGCTAATATTAATGGAGGGCACTGTATTTGGTAGTAATTTTTAGCTGATTGGAAATGCTCAAATTTACTAATTAGAACTGATATATTGCAGACTGATATCTAAATAAGACAAATATTGTGTTCTCTGAATTAACAGGGTATATCAGTTTCTTGGATATTTCAATTTTATTTTATTCACAGCTCTAAGTGATTTACATCAGCATTCAATAAAAACACCCATTATCTATCAAGTTCCCAATCAGGTACCCAGTTACAACAGACTGTTGGGGTGTTTTTAAGCTGATGCAGCATCCATGCGCATTAAGGCAAGTAATAAATTGCTGTAAATTCAACTGACATAATAAAAATCAATACACTTATAACTAAGAAAAATGTTCAATATTAAGTAAGTGAAAACAAAAACGTGGGCAGATTTTCTAAAAAGCTTGTAAAAAAAAGTATATGAAGACTATAAAATGTAATTTGACAAAATAAAATAAACAGCATCATCAATATTATACTCAATAATTTCTCATTTTAATGTTATCATTTTTTCCGGTGGAGTCAACACGCATCACACCTAGCCACCAGGACAAGGTTGTTGCTGCCCCCTGTAGTGTACTGATAAGTAGGTGAGATTTTTGACACTGAAAAGATAGAACATTTATAAAGCTTTGCAAGGGCAAATGGCAAGCTTCAAATATTTTGATATTCTAGTTTTAGGAATGCTTTATCTCTGCATGGAGGTGGGTGGGCTTCTATGAGGCAATCACAGTGATGCTCATGTCAAAAGTGTCCTTCATATTAGGGAAGTAAGAATGTTGAGGTAAAAACAAACTTTTCACGGCACTATAGGATTCCAAATGTTTATTTTTCAATTTGTTTAGCCAAAGAGAAACCATGCATTCTTCAGTTAGTATGTGCTACCAGGTAGGTGGGGGTAGTGGATGGATAAGACTTCTTTTTCAGGCATATACATGAGCATACATGTTGTGTACTATTATTCTATCTTATTAGACACCCTATCATGGTGACTGGGAAAACTTATAGAAGGAAGCTAGAAGTTTGTCCCACCCATGTGTTCAGTCACTGGCTTTCCAAAGGTTAATGCCAACATTATTTTTTCCTGTGTTTTATCATTTGGGTGTACATACACTACCAGTAAAACATTTGTAATCACCTGCCATTTAAGTAACTCCTGCAATTTTATTCAGTGAAATAATGTAAAATAGTGAACTATAGGAAAGACAAACCAAACTGTGTGTTGGCGGATCATGGCTAATGCAAATTAAATTTAAAAAATGACCAATCTGAAAAGTCTATTCACCCTCTATAATATTGAAACCAGTAAAACAATGCAATATTTGATGTTCTAACAAGTGAATTAAATTGAACACCCCTGTGCTAAAAGTACTGAAGTCACAAAATGTCCATTCTGCAACAATTGAGAAAATAAACTAGTGAAGACACTTGCACTGAGCTTGGCAACACTTCGTGCCTGTTGTAAGACTGAGCCCTATGAGTTTGGATAGTCAACATGGGATAGGCTCCCCATGTATGGACATTCAACATGATCAGATTGCTGTTTCATGTTGCATGGAGCAAAACTAGTGAGATTTCCTGGCAAAAAATTACTACTAGACACAAGCCCTCTTATATTCTGCCTGCTGAGAGAGTATAAATATAACATTTCTGTACCTATTTTAAAACATAGCTTCTATTCACCATTTTCATTATAATTTGATTTGTGAATGTGTATTGACAATGCATCCCTCCGACGCCCAGCATAAAATAGTTTAAGCATCTAATTTCTTAATCATGATTGAGGTTTAATGGTTAACACACCCAATATTTTCCAAGATATTTTTAAAATAGTTTGCATTTATTTTAAAAAATTTATTTTATTATCAACTTTCCCTTGGAGTAGGTTTCGGCATCAAAGAGTATATATATATATATTCCCAGAAAGATCGAAGACTCCTGTGTCCTGCAACAGAATAAATAAATTGCTGCAGTTTAAGGGGTTTTAATGCAAAAAAAAAAAAAAAAAATTGCACTTAACACCCCCCTCCATCCCTCCCCAACAACAGCTTTGAGAAACTAGGTATACCAGAGTAAACATTTTGTTCTTGTAAACGGCTCGATGCCAATCAGCAATTAATGAGGCGCAGTTGAAACCGCTGGCTGAGCAGAGTTAAACTGAGCTGAATTAAGGAGCAATATCATTCCTCGTGCAGGTGCTCGCTGAACGAATAACCACTTTAATTACTGTTATTCAATCATTTGCTTTTTTCCTTCCCAAACACATGCATGGCATTATCAGTTTTTCTTGTCAATTTACAAATGCCTATCACGCTGTAATGCCTGCGTTTTTGTTTGCAGCATCTAGCCATATGTGACCCAGAAACATTTTGCAGGCAACTCAGTATTGTGAAGAACCGTGAAGAAACACGGCAAGGTGCTGCACCCATAGTAAGTCTTCAAACTCAATAGGTCGTTATCTTGGTCTCCATTATCTGGCAGAGATGTTTGAAAGACCCTTTGATGGGGCGCATCTGTGCTTGATGGCCGCCCCTGATATACGAGAGGAGGAAGAGTGGGTGTCACTGCACCTGCTATGCTATTCTGCTCAACAATGGTTATTATTTTGCAGCAAATATTTTTTATGGTTAAGAGGAATTTAACCCTGTCACCTCCAACAGGTTGTATCTTTTTTAAATGTGTTTTTAATTCCCGAAGGTATCAGGAGAACATTGCAGGGTTACAGCATATCTTGATTGAACATACGGAAATATGCTTTTCACTGCTTTTGTAAAATATGTGTTCATAAAAGCTGCATTCTACCGTCTGTTGTAAATGTGTGGCAGATCTGCAGCACAGGCAATGGAAATATAGGAACTTACACCAAAACTAAAAGAAAGTGCCATAAGAAAACACTTAGAGATAGCATATGTGTGTGTACATACAACCCCAATTCCGAAATAGTTGGGACAAAGTATAAATTGTGAATAAAATCGAAATGCAATGACTTTCAAATCACACCAGCCAGTATTATATTCACAAAAGAGCAGAGATAACATAGCGAAGGTTGAAACTGAGAAATTTTACAATTTTATCCACAAAATTAGCTCATTTCAAATTTGATGGCTGCTACAGATCTCAAAAAAGTTGGGACAGGGGCCTGTTTACTATGGTGTAGCATCCCCTCTTCTTTTTAACAAAGAGTGGAGGCGACTGGGCATTGAAGAGACAAGTTTCTTGAGTTCAGCCATTGAAATTTGATCCCACTCTTTTAATACAGGCTTCCAGCTGCTGGAGAGTTTTGGGTCTCCTTTTACGGACTTTTTGTTTAATTATGCACCAAATTTTCTCAATCGGTGAAAGATCAGGACTGGAGGCAGGCCAGTTCAGCACACGGACTCTTCTACTACGAAGCCATGCTGTTGTAATAGCTGCAGTATGTGCTTTTGCATTGTCATGCTCGAATACACAAGGCCTTCCCTGGAATAGATGTTGCCTGGAGGGGAGCATATATTGCTCTAAAACCTTTATATACCTTTCAGCATTCATAGTGCTTTTTAAAACATGCAAGTGTCCCACACCATATGCACTAATGCATCCCCATACCATCAGAGATGCTGGCTTTTCAAGTGAACGCTGATAACAGGAGGGGTGGTCTTTCTCTTCTTTAGCCCGGAGGACACGACGACCATGATTTCTAACAAGAATGTCAAATTTGGACTCGTCTGACCTCAGGACACTTTGTCACTTTGCTACAGTTCATTTTAAATGAGCCTTGGCCCACAGAACACAGCGGCGCTTCTGGATCATGCTCAACAATAGCTTCCTTTTTGCACGATAGAGATTTAGGTGGCATCTATGGACGGCACGGTGGACTGTGCTTACAGACAGTGGTTTCTTGAAGTATTCCTGGGCCCATTTAGTAATGTCAATGACAGAATCATGCCGGTGAGTGATGCAGTGGCGTCTGAGGGCCCAAGATCACGGGCATCCAGTAAAGGTCTTGACCTTGTAAACTACGCACAGAGATTTTTCCAGTTTATCTGAATCTTTTGATGATGTTATGCACTGTCGATGATGAGACCTTCAAAGCCTTTGCAATTTGACATTGAGGAACATTGTTTTTTAAAGTATTCCACAATTTTTTTACGCAAGCCTTCACAGGTTGGAGAGCCTCTGGCCATCTTTACTTCTGAGAGACTCAGCCTCTCTTAGACATCCCTTTCATAGCCAATCATGTTACACACATGATGCCAGTTAACTTAATTACTTGCCAAATATTCTTTCAGCTGATTCTCTTATATATTAATTGCTTTTTCAGCCCTTTTTTGCCCGTGTCCCAACTTTTTTGAGACCTGTTGCAGCCAGAAATTTTTAAATAAGCTCATTTTGTGGATAAAAATGTAAAATGTCTCAGTCTCAACATTTGAGATGTTATCTATGTTCTATTGTAAATAACATATTGGCTCATGTGATCTGAAAGTCATTGCATTTTGATTTTATTCACAATTTACACTTCGTCCCAACTATTTCGGAATTGGGGTTGTACATACATCATACATATACATATATATATATATGATTACAAATTTTCAGTCATTTTGTGAAATCACTGAAGTTTAGGGCTGGCCATTTCATGAAATGACTGAAATTTTAGTCATTTCATGAAATCACTGGTTTCACAATCGGACCGTATGAATTTATATGAGCAAAACAAAATAAATGTGGATAATTTCCCAAGATAGAGCCATCTGGAGCTCCTTAAACAGGGGACCTGATTAAACACAGCCATTTAAACGATGTGTAAATTTTTTAAATTTGGTCAAATTCTTAAGGTATTGAATATATTCGTTACTATGACTCGATGGCCTGGTGTCAGCCATTAGAATGGCCTTGATAAGGTTCCTCATCAATCACCTTATTCAAGAATTTGGAATGGGTCAAAGACTGAGAAATTCTGATTGATTATTAGGAGGTCTTCAGACGGATTGACTTGGCTGTCAACTTCACTCTTCAGATTCAAAATAAACCATTTCACGTGATTAAACTGCAGATTCAGTTTTATTAAAAACTATTTTTACATATTTTAGTTTTACAATGCATTTTGGTTTTACAAATATACAACGCAATCAGAGTGCAAAATTAAATTTTTTTTAAATAATATTCGGCATCTCCTATCCCACCCAAATGTGGAATGCCCAATTAGGGAACTATGTACAAGGCTTGCTTGTATGCGATGTTGCCATGTTGGGAGAGCGAAGACAGTTCGTGGCTCTCCTCCGAAGCACGCACCTGTCAGCCACTGCTTCTTTACACTCATTGGTGGAAACTTCGCAAATTCAGAACGAGGGCGGAGGATGCCCGAACCTGAACAATCTTAGAATCTTCCTGATAAGTGCCCGGCTGGCCAATAGGAGGCGCTTAAGCAATGAACAAAGCAACCATTTTTTGTATCCCATCCCGGCAGACCCTTCCCAATTCGCATCACTGTAGTCCAATGGCCAATTGACCGATCCCAAGCCCCGCCTCCCATTGTTACTGTTGCTAGGTCGGACAACTAACCAGGAAACCTCAGCCTTGCCTGAGTTCAAAACAACAAGCATGGTGACGCCGGTTCCGTTCACTAATGTGTTGCATGTGAGTCGGTGTTACTTTGGTATCGCTGTGCAGAGCAACATTTTGTCTCCCTAAATATGTGCTTTTTGGAGGATGGGAAGCAGCACACTTACTAATGGGAAGATGGAAATGTGACTCGGTGTCAATGTTAAAGTGCAAGCAGAAAAGTCAACTTGACCGAGGCTTTTAATGACCCTCTGATAAGATAATTGCTTGGACGTTATCGCCGTTATAAGAAACGTCGATGAATTTCCCTATACGTTATCAAATTACTCTCTGGTTTCCTCACTTCAGTGTACCCTGGTTGAGCATATTTGCCGTCAACGAATTGTTCATATTAAATCATATGGCTAATGGTAACGTTGTTAAAAGAAAGCGCTAGTTAACTCTGGCTACTCCTTTACTAAGCTTCATCTTTGCCTCTGTCCTGTTGAAACACTTCTCTCAAAAATGATCACTGCACAGCACAGATTGAGGGGATAGAGAAAAGTTTTTCTCCTGATTTCTAACAGCCAAGCCTTTCTCCCCTCCTTGTCTTTTGGAACTCTATAATCAGACAAAGCGACTTGTCCACTGTTTTAAATATTAAGCCCAACGCCCGCTGGAGGCGTGAGATGCGCATAAAAAAATTGGTTACATTAATTTCAATGGAGCAACGCCCACTGACAGCGTGTGACGCACGTCAGATTTTTACTTTTCGCCACTGCTCAATTTCTGAAGCGTCAACACAATAAAAACGCATTTGTCTTTTAGATTATTTAACTATTTTGCCTTGTCATGGTTAGTGGCACACATTTAGCGGCAACCTCACATGCAGTTATCAACCTGCTTTTTCACCAAGTCGCAGTTTTGAAAGGAAATCCTTTATTTTGCGGGCATTTAAGTTATCAAGCGATCTACAGTTAGACAGTACCTAACTCAAAGTACACTGGTAAGAACTTAACACTGCTAAGTTAGCTAGCTAGCTAATTTGTTACTAGGTAAAGTAAAGTGAATCATAATCTTAATTTACTAGACGGCTAAATTTAGGACAAAAATTATGCCTGAATATAATGTATACTGCATAGTAACCTGACCGTCGCACTTTGCCATCACTTAAAATGAGCTTTATCGGTAGGTTTTTTCAAAATTAAACATTGTCTTGTTTAATATTTTGAGAGTGACACCCATGGCTTGCTTCTCGGTCCTGTTGTCATCCGTTAATATTGATGCAACTGACGCTTCCAGTGGGCGTTTAGAAGCGTTTGGAGTTTGACACGACGTTTCGCTTTGCGGCCAGTGGGCGTTGGGCTTAAGAAGTATTGTCGTTGAATGTCAATTACAAGTAGCTGGCTTGTTAGCCACCTTGTTAATTTTATGAACTGCTAAGTTAATGCAGTCCCCGCGACGGTAAGGGTACCAAGGTAGCTCGCTAGTGACCGTTATCAATCGCTAGCGTTTTTTGTTAGTCAGCAGTCTATTCAAGTCAATGGGACGGCTAATTAGAAAGCAAGCACGCTTTTTTCTATTAAAGTTACAAATTTGCGTTTCTACGTTAACTTACGCACGAAACATTTTATTACAGCCCTTCAAATGAATATTGCTGCAAAAGGCATGAGACTACAACTGAGTCAGTTTGTTTGATAAAAATGCCTTGTGTAATATTCTTGTGTCATAAATTGTAATTATCTAGTGAGATTTATCACTAATAAAAAAGACACTAATTTCACAACTGCTTCAGATCTTTTTTTAATTAGTTTAGGAATACATTAAAAAGCTTATTATGTTTTGGAAATTGAATGAAAAGCACACCTTTAACACGATCGGCTTATCGAGTGTCACTGTTACATATCCCCCACACACATCGTTTTACCATTGTCAGAAACCCAAAATGCCTGGTTCAGATTTTTTTGTGAGACGGCTGCCTGAGGTTAAAGTTGTCCGAGGTTCGCTCAGACCCCTGCTTGCCCAATTGTGATGAAGCCGAAAGTGGGCGGGGCTTGGGATCGGTCAATTGTGCGCTACTCTGAAAAAGCTGCCGACCACTGCCAGTTGGTACGAAAGGGGCTCGAACCCGCGCCATGATAGTCACTTCTGCTCCACAATGCGGTGCTTTAACCGAGTGAGCTATTTGGCAGCAGAGTCAAAAATTTGGCATACTGAACGGTTTGCCACCGTGTAACATCATCATAATATTTAAATCACTCTCATTAAGCTTTTAGGCAATGTGGACACTAGTTAGTCATGTCTACTAGGTGGGACTTTTCCCCATTCCTCCATTATGCAGGTCCACAAAATTGTACAGGGCCTTCATTAAGATATATTTTGTTTCATTATGTTTCCAACATTCTCACTCTGTGGGCCTGGTCACATATGCACAAAGTGGTAGTGAAAAAAATAAATCAGGGCCAAAAAAAACTTGTGGGCAAATGAATCTCATGCACTTTTGTCACCCAAAGTTCAGTTATGCTGGACTTTCACGAGACAGTGAAGTTGACCCCCACTCCAACAAGTTCAACAAGGCCACGACACTAATATTGGCGGTGTCCTGGCTAGTATTGGCAGTGTTTCTGCCCATCATAGCCCACTGCACCACACATTTTTGCCACAGCAAGCCTCAAAATACCATCTGTTTATTTTCATTTGTGACTGCACCTTGAGATAAATCAGAACTGGTGGCAAGCCAATCTAGCACCCACCATCTCTGTTTATGCACCAATGCACTTGTAGTCCATGCAGAATGTGGGTTGGTGTTGTCTTGCTGGGACACATGAAAATCAAATGTCTGTCATTTCTTATTGATATCTTGCTCATTGTAGGCTTGTGTATTGGTCTTGATTAGTAAATAAATTGTTTGGTTGTTAATAGGGTAATCTTCAATTGGAACAGGTTGATTATTCATTAAAAAGTGAAATGCTTCTGTACCTCTGACAGCATGCAATTGAAAATCCTGTAATTCCAGGATAACCTCTCGGGGGAGATGGGGTTGAAGGCGCTTGGAGATTTCAGTGATCAGGTTTCCATACTTCCAGCAATCAAAACATATTACCTGTGACCCCATGTCTGAACATAACAATTTCAATAAGAACGAATCCTGTCATTAAGAAAAATAATCCTCTGCAAATCCTCTAGTTTATTTTGTTTTACATTTTCACAAGCTTTACTAAGACAGCTGAAGATACTGTAATTTAATTGATTGAATAGTTAATCGACATGTTAGTTTCAGTCCCAGTCCTCTGAATTATTGCCTTGTTTCACTCCCCTCCTATCGTGTTTCCTCCCTGTGTTTGCACGCCACTTTCCACTTGTTAATCTGGGTCTTTATGTATTTAAGTTCCTGTTTCATTTCTCCTTCGCTGGATTGGTTCCCTATCATTATGCTTAATTTTTCCTTTGCCTATATGCTCTGATCTGTCTTCAGCATTTAAATAAAAAAATTTAAAAAACAGAAAATATTTATTTGAGATTTTCACTCAGTGTCAAGCGGTTCTTAGAGTGGTGTTCCATCCAGTCCCTCCTGCCTCTGAATTTGGGAATGGGCATGGTCCAGCATGCCCTGTTGCCAATGAGTTGCCTTCCCAGCAGGGCCGGATGCAGCCTGCTTTGACTGGGGGTGCAGTGAAAATTTTTGGGGGGTGTAATGGTACAAAGTGGTGGTCTAGTTTCTAGTGGTGGGTATACTGGGCCTAAAACCCCCCAAAACCCATCCCTCCACACATTCATACACTCAAGCTAAAAAAAAAAAAAATAATATGGCATTTCTTATTCAAAATGTTTAGTATTTGTTAATACATTTACATTTAGTAATTTAGCAAATGTTATTATCGAAAGCGACTTACAAAATGAGGAAAGCATTGCAAGCTACAATGAAGAACCACAAGTAAATGAAAGAGTAGCAACAGACCACGAGCATGAACCACAAGTAAACAAAAGAGTAGCTACAGACCACCAGAAGAGGAGAGTGCTAAGTGTAAGTGCTAGTAGCAGTGAAGTCAAAGTGGAAGGAGAGAATTACAGAAAAAAACGAATTATTGATAGATTTTCTATGTTGCACCTACCCTGTATTCCATCTTTTTTACGACAAAACCCTTTTGTGTCAGCATGGCCGTATTTGTTTTTAATCTGAAGCAACCCCAAATTTGCCAGGGTTTCAGTAATCTCATTTTGCATATTATGAGTTGTATACTTTGCATTTTGAGGTATACTACTGAGTATCTCCCCAAGCTTAGCATCCTTTCTGAGTGTGCACTCAAACAGCTTCAGGAAAAGCCCAGCAGAGACATCATCATTCATAGACAGAAGGCTCTCAGAGGTTCCACGGAGGGGCAACTCTTTAGCAGCAAGAAACCTTACAGTCTCCCCAATGCTTTTAATGTACAACCCCAATTCCGAAATAGTTGGGACGAAGTGTAAATTGTGAATAAAATCAAAATGCAATGACTTTCAGATCACATGAGCCAATATGTTATTTACAATAGAACATAGATAACATTTCAAATGTTGAAACTGAGACATGTTACATTTTTATCCACAAAATGAGCTTATTTCAAATTTTATGGCTGCAACAGGTCTCAAAAAAGTTGGAACACAGGCAAAAGAGGGCTGAAAAAGCAATTAATATAAGCGAGAATCAGCTGAAAGAACATTTAGCAAGTAATTAAGTTAACTGGCATCAGGTGTGTAACATGATTGGCTATAAAAGGATGCCTTAGAGAGGCTGAGTCTCTCAGAAGTAAAGATGGCCAGAGGCTTTCCAACCTGTGAAGGCTTGCGTAAAAAAATTATGGAATACTTTGAAAACAATGTTCCTCAACGTCAAATTGCAAAGGCTTTGAAGGTCTCATCATCGACAGTGCATAACATCATCAAAAGATTCAGAGAAACTGGAAAAATTTCTGTGTGTAAGGGATAAGGCCGAAGACGTTTACTGGATGCCCGTGATCTTCGGGCCCTCAGATGCCACTGCATCGCTCACTGGCAAGATTCTGTCATTGACATTACTAAATGGGCTCAGGAATACTCCAAGAAACCACTGTCTATGAACACGGTCCGCCGTGCCATCCACAGATGCCACCTAAAACTCTATCATGCAAAAAGGAAGCCATTGTTCAGCATGATCCAGAAGTGCTGCTGTGTTCTGTGGGCCAAGGCTCATTAAAAATGGACTGTAGCAAAGTGACAAAGTGTCCTGGGGTCAGACGAGTCCAAATCTGACATTCTTGTTGGAAATCATGGTTGTTGTGTCCTCCGGGCTAAAGAGGAGAAAGACCACCCCTCCTGTTATCAGTGTTCAGTTCAAAAGCCAGCATCTCTGATGGTATGGGGATGCATTAGTACATATGGTGTGGGACACTTGCATGTTTTAAAAAGCAGCATGAATGCTGAAAGGTATATAAAGGTTTTAGAGCAACATATGCTTCCCTCCAGACGATATCTTTTGCAGGGAAGGCCTTGTGTATTTCAGCAGGACAATGCAAAACCACATACTGCAGCTATTACAGCAGCATGGCTTCGTAGTAGAAGAGTTCCATCCGGAACTGGCCTGCCTGCAGTCCTGATCTTTCACCAATTGAGAACATTTGGCGCCTAATTAAACGAAAAGTCCGTCAAAGGAGACCCAAAACTCTCCAGCAGCTGGAAACCTAAATTGTACAAGAGTGGCATTAAATTCCAATGGCTGAACTCAAGAAACTTGTCTCCTCAATGCCCAGACGTCTCCACTCTGTTTTAAAAAGAAGAGGGGATGCTACACCATGGTAAACAGGCCCTGTCCCAACTTTTTTGAGACCTGTAGCAGCCATCAAATTTGAAATTAGCTCATTTTGTAGATGAAATTGTAAAATTTCTCAGTTTCAACATTTGCTATGTTATCTCTGTTCTATTGTGAATAAAATACTGGCTGGTGTGATTTGAATGTCATTGCGTTTTGATTTTATTCACAATGTACACTTTGTTTCAACTATTTCAGAATTGGTGTTGTAGTATCTGTTCCTCTCAGTCCGGTTTGGGCCTAACAGGTGAGCAATAGTTCCTCCAATTGCCTGTCTCTCATTTCTGCCCATGAATATGAGGCTTGTACATGGCAATGGCTAGAGCAGTGGTTCTCAAACTCGGGCCTGGGGGACCGCTGTGTTTGCAGGTTTTCATTCCAACCACAAATGCAACCCTAGGATTTTAATGAGGTGTTATTTTTTCTTCATTACCCTTTTAAGCAGTATTGTCAAAAATAGCTATGCATGCCATGAGCAATTTAAGTTTCATGTTCACATCATGCTCTATGAGGAAAAAACAGATGTACCAATAACTTTCAAAATATCAGTAGGCTCTAGGTTAGTATAATTATTGATGCATGGTCACTAAATTGAACCATTTATTTGATAATGAGGAGTTAGAAGGCAGAGCAATTGACAATGACTTGCTCCTGTTTTGTGTTTATATTGTTTAAAAAAAAAACAACTTTAAGCTTGTGTGCCGCAACTTATAGGAGCTCAATAATTAACTTTTGTATGACTTGGATCGGTAAATATATTTGGCCTTGCGCAATCACTTGTATTGCAGCATTATAAACACAATATGGAGATAGGGCTTTCATTTCCCATGGCAGGCGTTTCATTTCTCTCATCATATGAAGTTAGAGGGTCAAAAAAGGAAAAAAATCCAGCAAATTAAAACAAATCAACAGCTTAATAGAATTCTGGGATTGCAATTGTGGTTTCAATGAAAACCAGCATACACGGTGTTCCCTGAGGACCGAGTTTAAGAACCACTGGGCTACAGGAATGTTAATTGAATCCAGTCAGACTTGAATGCCGCTTCCTATTGGTGAAACCTCGTCTAGTGAACGTGATGCCTTTGTCATTTGTAGCCGCAAACTTTCGACAGGGGAAACAGAAGCATGCGTCTGGCTTTACTCAGTACTCTAACCATGATCGAAAGCGGTACCAACTTGAGTCGAATGTCTGAGGACCTTAGTGAAACATACGTGGTGGAACGACTGCAACACTGGCCGCATCAGAGCGCTGTCATTAAAATCCTGCTCCCTGTCTATATCACTCGCAATAGCATTATTCTCCACGCCAGGAGAAGAAGTAAAGCTAACACTAGCGCGCTCTGACTGCGATTGAGTAGCTCTTGCACCAGACGTGTTTCAGTTAGTAGATGCTTTGGTGATTATAAATTGACGCATGATATTTTTTTTTTTTTGCCTTTGAACAGACTCATATGCAAATAAGAAAAGTGGTTGTCGACAACCAAGCTAACAGGATATATACTAGCTTACCTATTTATGTTAGCTGAAAGACTGTGTCTATGATGAAATTTGAAAAGAGTCAAATAAAGGTATAAACTTAACTTATGGTAAGGTATATTAGTGTTAATTAATAAAAACTAACTGTAAAATCAAAAGTTAATGAGATCGCTGTCCAATACAGCTGATAGTTACTCGATACGAGAGGAGAGTGGTATGACTCCTCGGGTTGACATCAGTTTTATCAGTGACTGTGGAGGTGGGGCTACAGACTACATTGCCGGTATTCAACCAGCCAATCGGAAACATCAAGGGAATCCATTTTAAAAATGCCATTAAATGATTGAACGATCTTTAGATAGCATACAGTCAATAGGCTGAAGTATACGTCAGTAAGTCCGGAGGAGCTGGGGGGGCGCAGCAAAAATCTGGGGGGGCGTAGCCCAACCCTGCACCCCCCTGGATCTGGCCATGCTTCCCAAAACTGACCTTGGGCCAGTCTCTTTACCGTGGTTTGCCTAATCCCCAGCGTTCCTGTTCATCTCTTGCCTGACCACAGACTGCTGCCAGGCTTCTCTTTGGCTCAGCGCCTTTTGTGTTGTTTTGTGTTGTTTAAGTGCCAATTGCAGCTATACCTGCTTTTTCATTAAAGAGCCTGGTGTGGCCTTTTCTGGGATCTGTGCCTGGTTCCTTATCTGAAGTTCATAACAGTTTCTGATGCAGTAGAGGGTGAATGGACTTTCAAATTGTTGCTTCTTTCCCTTATTTGCATGTTCCATAGGGTGCCAACTTTTTCAGGATTGGGGTAGCAGAAACCATATACAGTATGTACATATCCCACAAGCTTCTCTAATACAGTCTATTTTGGGTTCAATTGAGTATTTGTCTAAACAAGGAATACGAGTTAGCTGAACTAAGGAGAAATCCATGGAATTCAATGGAATTTTATAGTATTTGCCACTAGTTTCATATTGATTAATTTATATCACAAATGTACCCCTGTGCAGCACAATTCTGACACATTGCACATACAAAAGTGATGTAAGAGGACCTCCATTATAGTAGCAAGGCTACTGCAGAACTTCATAGTGAACCAGATTTGCTAGCACTTAGTTGACTGAATGTCTGTCTTTTATAAATTAACACAATCATCAGTTTACATTTGTCCATAACTGAGATAAAAACACTTTTGTTCATGGATTTCTTTGTAAAGGGGCCAAATTTTATTTTTTGCATGCAGAATGCAATCTAGAGGTAAAAATATAAAAAAAACTTATTCTATCTCACAAACTTAACTACCAGAATTCTTGTAATTTGCCTCTTTTTTCTGCAATTAAACGGAACATGCTATGTCGGACCAAGCGTTCTGTCGTGAATAAGTATTTACAGTATACAGTTATCTTTTTCCTCACCTTGTTGTTTGTATCCTACCCAAGTTACGTGTTATGTAACCACTGAACAATAGTATGCTATCATCAGACAACATTTGTATATATCTAAATTATACACAAACAGCTTTATTATGGTAGAGAAGTGCACGATGATACAAAATTTCACCACATTTGTTCACATTATCTTCGAGTAATTCAGTGAGAAGTAACATTTTTGCTAGTTCTTCTCTATGGTTTGTTATTTAAAGCGCTTAGATTGTGTTTGCATTGGCCAGATCTCCCATATTACGTATATTATGTACAAAACCCAAAACCAGTGAAGTTGGCACGTTGTGTAAATCGTAAATAAAAACAGAATACAATGAATTTTTTTTTTTTTTGCAACCTAAAAACAGAATACAATGATTCAAATCCTTTTCAACCTATATTCAATTGAATACACTGCAAAGACAAGTTACTTAATGTTCGAACAGGTACACTTTGTAATTTTTGCAAATATTAGCTCATTTGGAATTTGATGCCTGCAACATGTTTCAAAAAAGCTGGCACAAGTGGCAAAAAGACTGAGAGAGTTGAGGAATGCTCATCAAACACTTATTTGGAACATCCCACAGGGTGAACGGGCTAATTGGGAACAGGTCGGTGCCATGATTGGGTATAAAAGCAGCTTCCCTGAAATGCTCAGTCATTCACAAGGGTCACCACTTAGTGAACAAATCGTGAGCTGATTGTCGAACAGTTTAAAAACAACATTCCTCAACGAGCTATTGCAAGAAATTTAGGGATTTCATCATCTACGGTCCGTAATATCGTCAAAAGGTTCAGAGAATCTGGAGAAATCACTGCAAAGTAAGCAACAAGGCCAAAACCAACATTGAATGCCCGTGACCTTCGATCCCTCAGGCAGTACTGCATCAAAAACCGACATCAGTGTGTAAAGGACATCACCACATGGGCTCAGGAACACTTCAGAAAACCACTGTCAGTAACTACAGTTCGTCGCTACATCTGCAAGTGCAAGTTAAAACTCTACAATGCAAAGCGAAAGCCATTTATCAACAGCACCCAGAAAGCGCCCCGGCTTCGCTGGGCCCAAGCTCATCTAAGATGGACTCATGCAAAGTGGAAAAGTGTTCTGTGGTCTGACGAGTCCACATTTCAAATTGTTTTTGGAAACTGTGGGCGTCGCGTCCTCCGGACCAAAGAGGAAAAGAACCATCCGGACTGTTATAGGCGCAAAGTTCAAAAGCCAGCATCTGTGATGGTATGGGGATGTATTAGTGCCCAAGGCATGGGCAACTTACACATATGTGAAGGCACCATTAATGCTGAAAGGTACATACAGGTTTTGGAGCAACATATGTTGCCATCCAAGCAACGTCTTTTTCATGGACGCCCTGCTTATTTCAGCAAGACAATGCCAAGCCACATTCTGCCGTGTTACAACAGCATGGCTCCGTAGTAAAAAGAGTGCGGGTACTAGACTGGCCTGCCTGTAGTCCAGACCTGTCTCCCATTGAAAATGTGTGGCGCATTATGAAGCGTAAAATATGACAACGGAGACCCCGGACTGTTGAACAACTTAAGCTGTACATCAAGCAAGAATGGGAATGAGTTCCACCTGAAAAGCTTCAAAAATTGGTCTCCTCAGTTCCCAAACGTTTACTGAGTGTCGTTAAAAGGAAAGGTGATGTAACACAGTGGTAAAAAGGCCCTGTGCCAACTTTTTTTTTGCAATGTGTTGCTGCCTTTAAATTCTAAGTTAATGATTATTTGCAAAAAAAAAAATAAAGTTTCTCAGTTTGAACATTAAACATCTTGTCTTTGCAGTGTATTCAATTGAATATAAGTTGAAAAGGATTTGCAAATCATTGTATTCTGTTTTTATCTACGATTTACATAACGTGCCAACTTCACTGGTTTTGGGTTTTGTATTTGCACTAGTTCTAAATCATTCTTTATTCCATCATAGGTGAACCAAAATCACCAAATTGGGTGAGTTGTATACAATTACTTTAAGCCATAATGATCCGAAACCCCCAGAGAAATAGCTTCAATTTTTCTTTTTTTTTTTGGCTGAGGCTGACGTGGCATGAGGTTGAGGTGTGGCTGAGGCTCTGGTCAATGACAGTATCTGCTATAACCCGCCCTCTCATCAGAGAATGCCATGGCCACCATCTTTAAAGGTAGTGCCCTCACCACCTGAAAGGGTGCACTCACAAACACAAGTACCTAAAGATGAGTGAAAAATATACATGGAAAATGAAAACTTAGAAATGGCTCCAACAGTAGGAATTAGATTTTTCAATTCTACCAGCCATACTTCATTTCCAAAATGTCAGTGCATCCCATTTAGAACCTTACACCTTGCAGTAAAATTTCTGCAGTGCTTGTCCACAAACAGTATATGTGAGCATCATACTGACTTCAATCAGTATGTGATAGCTCTTGCATTGGATCGTATTACATCGTGCTTGATGTATGTCTTCATTTCAAGTGTTTTGAAGCTTAAAGCAAATCAAAATATATCACTTAAAATGTTTTTGTTAATGATACTACTTTTAATGTACCACCGATTTTTGTGTCAAAGGGGACGTATTATGAATTTTTTTTCAGTGCTTATGCATGCATTTTTGTATATGGAATCCCGACTAAGCCACAAACTGTGAAATAAGACAACCCAGTCAATTTATTGTGTTTTTTTTTTTTTTTTTAATGAAACATGGTATTCAGCATGCCATGCAGATTTGGCTCTCCTTCCTACAACAAATGCAGGCTCTTTAGAATTATTCCGCCCCTAATCTGAATATACTATTCAAAAAAAGTAGGGGATATTTTATTTTGAGATCAAAATTTTCACATATACAAAGGGATACGAAACCATGTTGTATAGTTCCTTACTGAGGAAGCATTTCCAAAGAAATTCATCACCCAAACACATCAATTACACTCTCACGATCTGCACGGGATGCTATTGATGATCAAGGGGGTTGTGCCACAAATTTGCATGACTCTGAATTGGAAGGTTAGAGCCACTGTAAAGGAAGATTTTGAAGAGAAAGCATCAGATTATCAGTGGTTGAAGTCGTTAATTAAACAGATACCATGCGCCGTCTAACACAGGAGGAGAGGTTACGTGCCCTTGGCATGCTACAGGTTGGCACAAGACAGGTCGTTGTGGCAAGGGCAATGAATGTTTCCCAGTCTGTCATCAGCAGATTATGGTCCAGACATCGTGTTACATCGTGTTCAGGATAGACCACGATCCGGTCGACCAAGGGCAACAACTCAGGCTCAGGACAGATTCATCCGCACTATTGTCTTGAGAAATCGTATGGTAACAGCAAATCAGATAAGGTCTCAACTTCAAAGGGATACTGGCTTGGTAGTGAGTGGCCAGACCATCAGGAATCGTCTGCACAGATTTCACGCACACCGCCCGGCGTCCTCGTGTCATTCCCTGTTTGAGGGATCGTCACATTAGGCCAGACTCCAATGGTGTCGTCATCATCAACGCTGGGATAATCGCCGATGGAACAACGTAATGTTCTCAGATGAGTCGAGGTTCACTGTGGACTTCCTTGACAGACGCAGGAGGGTTTGGCGCTGACGTATTTAACGTTTCCATGACGTTAACGTCATTAGACATGATCCGTATGGGGGTGGATCTGTAATGGTGTGGGGAGGCATCACTGCTGCGGCAGAACAGACTTGCATGTTGTTGCTGGGCGTGTCACAGGGCAGTACTACCGGGACAACATCTTGGCACCCCATGTTGTGCCGTTTACGCCGTTATGGCCGCCGTTTCATTTTCCAAGATGACAATGCCAGATGTCATAGGGCCAGGATCGTTACAGATTACCTCCAGCAGCAGAATATCACCACATTACCATGGCCAGCACTCAGTCCGGACCTTTCCCCCATCGAGCATGTCTGGGACATGCTTGGACAGCGGCTACGCCAACGTCAACAACCTCCTGCCAATGTCCAAGAACTTGCTGCAGCATTGCAACAGGAATGGAATAACGTTCCCCAAAATGACCTGGGACGTCTCATTAGGAGTATGCCACGCCGAATTCGAGCTTGTCTAGCCAACCGAGGGGGTTTTACCCGCTACTGACTCTGTTTCACAATGGTGGTAAATTTGCTGTGTGACCCTGTGTTTGTGTCGACCCTTATTCTGGAGAATCTGTCCTTTACTGACTGTACACAGGGTTTCGAATAAATTGACAAATGTTTCCTTAATGTTTTTATGTCATTTGTTTCCTTCCTGACCTCATGATCTGCATTTCATGGTAATTGTAAATCCAATATCCCCTACTTTTTTTGAATAGTATATCTCCACCCCATTGATCTCTGTAGAGTGACAGGATTGCTGGTGTAAAAATAAACTGCATTGGGAGGTTGAAGCAAGCGGAAGTGGCTCAGCGACCATATTGCTGTGCCCAGTAGTAAGCAGCCATAATATTACCCAGTGGCAGTAATGATTCAGTGTGCATCTTTTCAGCACAGTAAACTTTTTTCAGGGGAAGTGGCAGGACAATCAACAAAGTGTAGTTTACGTGGATACACAGTAATCTGTATCTATATGTAGAATCAGCATTAGCCAAGTTAATGGTCATTTCTATAATACTGCACGCTAGTTATCCATCATGCTAGCCTATAGACTGTACAAGGCTCCCAGCTGCAGATGACATTATGACTCAGAGAAATGTAACACATGTAATCCAGTAACACTGATATGCAACTCTTTAATAATAGACTTGGCTAACAAAG
This sequence comes from Gymnothorax javanicus, assembly GCA_029692085.1. Classification (NCBI taxonomy): domain Eukaryota; kingdom Metazoa; phylum Chordata; class Actinopteri; order Anguilliformes; family Muraenidae; genus Gymnothorax; species Gymnothorax javanicus. The sequence continues at coordinate 146,023,070 of CM056193.1, forward strand.
CTATCATTCAAGCGCCAAGCTATTATCAAACATCCATCAGGATGCAATATTACTGCCGATCCTCTGCCACTTTTCTCCTTTCATATTTATTTGAGGTAAATCAATGCTGTTATCCATTGAAATGTCAGTGCTGCAGAAACACTCATACAGCTGTCTTGGCTGGAGAAACATCTACTCATAATAATTTTATACATCGTACCAATAGTATATTTACCCATATGAAGATTCTTGGAATTATTCTGGAGCGATGATAAAATAATTATAAGTAAAGTTAATGATAAGACTTCCAGCCTCATTATCGAAAAGGTTGTTCATTTTCCAGCCACTAAAAAAATTGGAATACATTTTATGAACAAAAGCACACCGTAGAAAAAAAGTGCTTTGTACAGCATCATTTCAAAAATAAATAAATAAACAAATAAATAAATTGCTTGCAGTAAAGCAAACGCAGTTGTGACGAAGTTATGTTTTACAACATGAATTTTTTATAGCATTACCCAATGAAATGTTAAAGATGCGCAATATTATGCCTAAAATTATGATCAATGTCATTAACATGCTTGTTGATGATTCAATCAATTTCATCAAGGCTGATGAGAAGAAAATGAGATGAGCAGTGTGAATCAATTTTTTTCATTTCTATGTGGGACTGTCCAGTCAGCTTAAAGGGATAGTTCACTTTTTTGAAGTGGGGTTGTATGAGCTACAAATTGCCACTACTTACATTAGATGCAGTAGAAAGCTCTCTGATCTCCTCCAGGTAGCCGCACCAGCGCATAGTGCTGGGTGGAAATTTAGGCGATACACTGTTGTGAATGGAAACACAGAAACAGTGTATTTTCGCGGCCTAAAAGAGGTCCTACCTGAAAACAAGTAGACATGGTCAACAAAGTCCCCCGCCAAGATGCCTTCTTTAAAGATACTATGAACAGAGGCTCCCAAAAATGCCACAAGGGCAATAACTGTGGGAAAAATAATCGAGTGCTTCTTATTTTCGAACTCCATCAGGGTCTTTATGGTCTGAAGCTACAGACCAAATTTGGTTATCCTATCTCAAATAGTTTCTGAGAAAATTTGTCCCCTTTAGAGATACCGTGGACAGAGTCCAAAAATACGGCTCAAGGGCAATAACTGCGGGAAAAATAATCGCGCGCATCTCATTTTCGAACTCCATCAAGGCCTTTATGGTCTGAAGCTACAGACCAAATTTGGTTGTCCTATCTCTAATAGTTTCTGAGAAAAGCTGTCCCCTTTATCACGGACGGACGGATGCACAGACGGACGGAGCTCAAACTATATCCCCCTCACACTTCGTGGCGGGGGATAATTATACACCATCTTAATTTTACGCTATATTTAAAAAAATTACAGCACTTTAGCAGCTCGGAAAAAAGACAGTTGCTCTAAATACCATTAAATACCTAAATGTCATTAAACACCTACCGCTTCGTAACGTGCTATTTGCTTTTCTCCTCATGTGAGCTACTGATTTATTTTGCACAGCTAACAAAACCGTATCTTTACCAAACCCATTTGCTTTTTAGATCTACTACGCCTACCCAAGCTTTATGACAGTTATTCAGTGATAGCTGGGACCTCTGAAGCGTAAACTCAACGACAGACATCCTTTTGGACTTACATGCATTCTACGTGAATGCATGTCACGTTCAATGTTTCTGTCTGCGAAAGAGTGTATTCCCCAAATGACAAACCAGAGACTTGCTGACTATTGTTAGAATATCTCTGGAGGTATCTTTGGCTAGATTTGGGGCTGCACAAATCTGCCCCTTGAATCCAAATCTGGCCCTGGTTTTCTGTCCTTCCCAGAAATGAAACAACTATTGCCACTGATTGGCCAGATCGTCATCACAACTGACTCCCTGGTAAAGGTAGGGTGGAAAACCAGCAGGTTTTAGCCCTTGAGGACCATGATTTTGGATGCCATGGGCAAGAACATAAAGTTCTGGGTGATTATTGTTGGGCATATCAATATGATGGCATGGCTACATCAACATTACAGTGTTTTCAGAAATCTAGTAATTCTGTTTGGATCTGTGCTGCAACCATGGCTTATTTTTTCATGGCAATATTTCAGGTTCAATCAGCAAAAACCTATATGTGTGTGCTACCCACTTCTGGTTCGACTGCTTTATTCTACTAATCAGTACAATGCAGGACTGGAAAAAAAATTTAATTACAGAGGAAGTATTATGCTTTTTGGAAGATACAAAGAAGCTGTGGCTTTGTTCATTTTCAAGGAGAATCTGTAGCAAGCTAGCCAGGTAAATGTTTCCAATTTCGGTTGATATTTATGCGGAATTCAAAGTGTAATGGAAATTAAATTTGTTTGGCTTAGTTGTTGATGTCGCTACCTAGCCAGCAACGTATGTGCCAGTCTAAAAAGCTATGTAGCCAGAATGCATGCAATGCCTTTCTATAATTATTGTTTAGTTTATTAGCTAGCTATTTAGGTACTAAATTGACAGTGATTTTTGAAACAACTGCTTATTTAGCCGGAGGGCAATACAGGAGACGCGTTGATAGGAACAGAATGTCATTACAGAGCTAATCACCGAGTGAATAAAGTGATTCGATTACTGTTGATAAATTAGGAACAAAAGTATTATACATAATCTCATAAGTTAATTCAAGTAATTATACACTGCTGAGCATAAAAAAGTTGCACACTCTGATATTTTGTTGGACCACCCTCAGCTTTGATCACAGTACACAATCGTCCTGGCATTATTTCAACAATCTTATGCAATGTTGCAACAAATATTTCTGACCAGAGTTGCATTAACCTTTGGCTGAGATATGCCTGTGCCATCAGGGATTTTAAAAAATCAATTGGTGGGATAACCTGGGACTGGTTTCAAAAAGACCTCACAAATTTTGTGAACACGCAAAGTCCTGTCATCGCCAATTTGGTAATTCACGAAGACCATGCATTGCTCACAGGTTGCAAAGAGCTCGCTGAAATCAGTAAAACGCGATTGCATCGCCAAGCCCCCACTAGATTTAGGCATAATTTCATAAAGCCCCCGTTAAATTTGGGCAATCGCAATCAGATCTTTATCTCTACACGAACTGGCCATTTTTAGCAGGAGCTCCTCGCAAAGTGTAGAGAGGCTTACAGAATGGCATCGTTTCTTAAGCTGGAAGAGGAAGCTCGTAGTGTTTTCTGCCAAAAAAAGGGTTATCCCTGATAGGATCAACCCGACAGAGTCTCTTAACTACACTAAGCTTCTAACACAATTTTGGTAACCAAGACATGTCACGCTTTTTTGATGATCTGGAAAGCCCAACACAAAGATCCAGCACGATTCCTGTGCATTTGCAGGTGTTGTGTGCACTTTGGTTTTATTTCACGGGGCATTTCCTGTACACATGCAGGGACCTAATGGCCCTTAGCCAGGCATCGGTATCTCGCATAGTACTATGTGTATTACTGCATAGACGAGAGAGGCGCTTCTTTTCTTCAAGTTCCCGCATTATTATTATTATTATCGCTAATAAAGGAGGGGTATTCCGATGAACAGCGAATACTAAACATCATTGGTTGTATTGACGATAGCCTTATAGCTATAAAGAGACCATCCCAAAGTGTAGACATTTTAATTTGTTGCAAGATGTACCATGCGATTAATGGACAAGGGATTAGTGATCATGAGCTCAAATTCATCAATCTTTTCACCAAATGTTTTGCTATCATACAAGCGACCACTGACTGCTGACTTCTTGGACTGAACCGAGTTGTGTATGCCTGTCACAGGTACACTATCTGCATCAATTAAATAAACAAAAAAGGCATAATATGACAACACATTCCTATCCCGACTCGTCATATAGTGACATTGCCGAAATAGTGACAAGTGTCGATATACGACGCAAAAGGAAGGTTTTGGTGTCTTTATTTGACACTTTGGGTTGGGTTCGGGTTAAGGGTCAAAGGTTAGGGGGCAGTGTTCATTTTAAACTGGCATCAAATAAGGACACCAAAAGCATCCTTTTGCGTCATATAATGACGTTTGGTCAGGTAGTGTCAATATATGAAGTGTCAGAATGAGACTGGGCTCAAAAATTGTAGGAAAACGAGGTCACATGCAAATTTTGACTTCGCTAAAAGTGACGCTCGTGCAGATAGTTAGCGAAGGCTTTTGTGAATCCCTCGCTTTGCTAAAGTTGCTTGGTCACAATCACTTTGCTATGCCCTCGCATCGCTAATTTTGTCTCCACAGTCCAGTCTTTATGCTCCCTTGTAAACTGATGTCATTTTTTCCTGATTAGCTTCACTGGTACAGTATGTAGCTTTACTATGGCCATGTAGCTGTTCAGTCCCAGTCCCGCGAGTTCCTGTCACATTGTGCATGTTGAAATGCTCTCCCTTTCACAATTAAACATAGCCATTAGTTTTACTGTCAATTTTTTACAATGAGACTTCTACAAGCGTTGTAGGGATCACAGATCACGATCATTCATGATTTTTTTTTTTTGAGCCATTTCGCAAAGTTAGCAGTTCATCGCTTTCGTTCCAGGTTCTAATATTGCTTTGGACAGTTCTTAATCCCATAAGACTTATGGACCCGCATATGGGTCCATCAAATGCAGCTACTGTATTCTAACCTGTGGAACTTCAGACCTATTTTCAATTCTAGTGGAGATCCAAAAGTTTCCATGAATTCCAAATATCCCCCGTCGAATTACAGAGAAATGCGCGCAAAATAATGCACAAGATCTAGATATTTTCCACTCGATGTAGTGCCGTGGCTGTAAAGACATGATGTCCTGGGTTTGGATGTTTCTCGCAATATGTATGAGGCAGCTTCAGTGAAGTGTTGCAACCAGCAGATATAGAATATGTATAACATTGTCCTACAAAATTAACAAAAGCTTTTTCTGAATTTACACCCACTTAAAGGATAACTTAAGTAAAAAGAATTTAAGGAGTTAACTCCATTCCAGTGATTACAACCAATCTGCTTGGTAATTTTCCTTGCTTGATGAAGGCCAATAATTTGCCCCTCTTGAAACACTGTAACCTCTTTACCACGACCGTGGGATACTCAGTTTTTTAAGAGATGGGATGATACAAACTGCATCAGTCAGTGTTAAAAGAATTATTGTCCGTAGAAACATATTAATCACTGCAGTAATGATTTAATCATAGGCGCTTAAGTATAAGATCATTTAAATCCAAATTGCGACTTTTTTTGGCAAGGCAGCGTATGAAAGTTTTAATATAAAAAGCCTTTTTAAGACATTAGTCCTGCAAAGCTGTGCAGAGTGCAAATGCAGCTGGTGCTGGTATTAAGGAGCTGAGTGAGTGGAACAAGATTTGCTTTTTGGGGGAGTACAGTGTTGCACAATAATTATTTTCAAACATTTCCTCCACCGCTTGTGAGATTAAAGTGCTGATTTCTGAGGTTCAGGGCAGGAAAAAGTGCTTTCGCCAGCGTCAGCTCAGGGATCAGCAACTAACCAAAACAGGGGCTAGAAATGCAAACAAAGGTTATTATTGTTAAGTAAAATTGATCTAAAGACGAAAAAAACAGTTATTGATTATAAAATTAAAAACTCGACTCAAGGAAAGCAAACCAAAGAAAAACTACAAAACTAAACAGAAAACCAATAACAAAAACAAAACAAAAACAAAAACTGACAAGAAACTATTAAACTATAATCAGCATTGTACACTTAATGCCATATCTTACCAGGAGGCCAGCCGTAACTGTAGAACCCCAGCTTGGAGTTAGTTCCCAACACTATTGCCCCCCAGGTTAAAAGAAGTTGAGCCTGGCCAGTTTGCCACAACGTTTATGAGACACATTTGAGAATTACATATGACTTGGACATTAATGGACTGAAAACGCTTCCTCTTCGGGGTTGGTAACATGTCGCTCTTTTGCCCCACCCAGTGGCTCCCTGGCTTTGAAAAAAATTATATGGAAATGAATAACAGTAATATTTTAGCATTTTAATTTTTGCTTATCATTGTTGGAGGCAGTGTGTGGAATACCCAGCAGCAATAGCAGGCTCCCCCCTACCTAATAGTCTTATGTTATAACATCTTCACCCTAGAAAAATCCCTAAACAAAATTCTCAATTTGTAAGTGTTCATCAAATTAAATGAGTTACTCTTCTTTCCGATGTCTTTGAATGAATGTAACTCATCAATTCTATTTGCACAAACATGGAGAGGACTCAAAGTTAGCCAGCATTGGTCTTTGTAACTACTTTATTACAAAGTATAGGGCTATACATGCACATTTTTTTCTCCATTTCACAGTCATTCAGTTTTGTGTTTTGTTGGTACTAGTATTCCCCATTTAAAGTAACAGAGCAGGTCAGTTTTTTATTTTAATTTAATTAATGCACCAAAACCATTTTAATGCCCATTTTTGCCATAATAGGTTGTGTTACCTGCATTATATGGCTCAAATATGTTTTGCGGTTCCAGGCAGATTTTTTATTTTTTTTCTCCAAAAAATGCAAAAATGGCTCTTTTGATGGTAGAGGTTGCCGACCTTTCATGACCAACAGGATCAACTCTGCATCACACCTGACTTATTCCAAGTGCCCTTGCCCATGCACCCATACTGCTTTTTCTTTTTCGGGAGATGGATCTGTGTGCCTCGTCTCCTGAGCATCAAGGGTCTCTGAGCAGCTGATGTGCATAAACATCTCCATTTCACAGGAATAGGGAAAACTGTCAGTGATCGTGGTTTGGACACAGCGAAATCCTGATACCTCTAGCTCTTTTCTCCTCGAGGTGAGTAGGCAGCAGGATGTATCTGGGTTCGAGCCTAGATGCAAACACTGTCATTCAATCTATTTTTTAATACAGCAATGAATGGTTTACAACTCATTTTTCATTTGTTGCCTCTTTTAATACAGTTGTTGGGCATAAGTGCAATAAACGCAACATGATATTGGGGATAATAATGCCATTGCAAAGAGGTATTGATGTAAAATGGATTAAGATAGTATATAACCCATTAAAGGCACCAGATCAGGAAACAGCCTGTTAAAATGATGAAATTGTGATTGTGGTAAGAACAAAAACAAGTATACACAGGGGTCTCCCAGAAAAGAGATTGAGAATCGCGGCTGCTGTTGGCTGTCACATCACTGTTTGTGATCTGGCCTACCACCCTGGTCATGCATGAACTTCATTAATGTGTTTGAGTTATGAACAGGTACTCAGTCATAGGTGAAAAGAGAGTAAAGGAGAGGGCTAAGCAAGCAGTCTTGTGGTGTTCCGGTGTTCACTATGAGTCTGGAGAAGGAGTGGTTACCAAGCTGCGTTTTTCAAAATCACAGATGATAACTTACATAGTTTGTCCATTCACAGTCAATGGGCCCAACTATGTAAGTTGCTAACTTAGTTAGCAACTACACTTTTGGGAAACGCACCCCAGGTCAGTTAGTGATGAAGTCATGGGGCCAATTGCAGATGGAGGTACAGATGCCAATCTTGCTGTGCTTCGAGATTAGACTGATTTAAAGGAATTAAAGTGTTAAAGGCTGAACTGAAATTAACAGCATTCTAGCATAGGAGTTGCTTTTGTCCCGGTGAGTTAGGGCAGAATGGAGAGCCATGAAGATGTCATCCTCTGTTGACCTTCTGAGGCATAAAGCAAACTGATAAGGGTCCAGTGATGAGGGCAGGCATAATTTTAGTGGGAAAAAAAGTTTGTCAAAGCACAATTATCGAGCTGAGGTCAAAAGGGCAGAGGTCACTGAGGACTGTAGCAGCAGAGTGTTTTGGCACTAGAACAATTGTGCTGTCTTTAAGCAATCAGAGGCAAATGCTTGGGCTTGAGACATATTCAAAATGTTCATGAAGACCCCAGTCAGCTGCTCTGCTTTGGGCCTAAGCAGCCCTGAAGACCGCTATCTTCATTTAGATCTATGGGAAAGACAGACAACTCTTAGTAGATCAGAGTTGGAGATTGTGCACACTGACTGTGATGCTTGCTCATCAATGTGCTCGGTAAGGAAAAATGAAGGGCAACCCTCCAGTGACTGCGAATATCAATGCATGATGTGATCCCCAAGGACAGTGTGTTGAAAACTGCATGTTGTAGTAGGATGTAGTAGTACAGTAGGAGAGGGATGCTTTAGTGGGATTACAGAGCATATACATCTACTTACAAAGATTAGCACCACTGACACTAGTCTACTGAGGTTTAGAAAAAAGTAATGTGGTCAAGTGAGTCATTCATCATCGTACTCTCAACAAGGGGAGTAGAACATGTGTGGCCTCTAACAAGACCATACTACTGGTCCAAATATTTGTTCACTGAAGCAAAGGGTTTCTGGCGGCTCTGTAATGCCGCGGGTTGGATTTCCCTGGCATGGTTCTGCTTGAAAATCACTGAAAATCAATAAAAAGTTATTCAGAGTGATCATCTTCTTCCCATCATGAGACATTAATATTCTGATAGGAGTGGCCTCTTCAGAGATGGCAGTGTCACCATCCACAGGGCACAAGGAGGTTGAATGCTTTGATCAGTTTGAAAATTGTGGGAATTGTATGCAATGGCCTTTGCAGTCAGCAGGCATTTGTATTCATTATTATCAGCAGAACACAAACTGAGGGAATTTCTTTTGGAAGAATGGTGTTGCATCCCTCCCATAGAGTTCCAGAGACCTGTAGAATCTGTTGCAACGCTAACTGCAACAGTTCCGAAGGTTTGTGGTGGTCTAACACCTTATTAAGACACCTTGTTTATTTATTTTTTAAATTTTCACGATTGAATAAAATGCATGCCAAATGTTGACCTGATGTGTCCATTCAACACGCAGCAAATTGGATAAAATTGTAGCATATCCATTGATCATGACCTCCGGCAGACTATTTTAACCAAAGCAGTTGTTTCTGATGGTGTTTCTGCAGTCAGCGCTGTTGCGCACATGAGCTTTAATGAGAGCTCGGCTTTTATTGGGGGGAATCGCATAGCACAATGAGTGATATCCAGATTTTATCATCCCAGAGTTTGGTTATGCTTATTTATCGCAGCTGCTTTCTCGGTTCTGTAATGTATTCAGAAGGGCAGCAGCTGGGGACAGAGACGGGGAACAATAGCTGAACATGATTTGGCCAGATTGATGCAAAATTGATGACGTTTTCTTTGTTGTCTTTTTTCAATGAATGTACAAGTCTCCACCTCTTTAGAGCCTCTCAATTGACAAGCTCCAGTCCCTAGAGGGCCCAGATTGAGATGTTATTACTCTGAAAGGAATAGGGCTCACAATTTTTAATGGATTTGAAGAATATTCATTTTAGGATTTTGAATAATTTTCAGCATGATAAATGGTCAAACAAAACGTGAAATTATACTTTCAATTAATAGGACACTGCGCCTATTTAGGCAATGACAATATTATTTTATTGTTTAGTTATGTCCAATGTGTCAAACAAGTATTTAAAAATTCAGTTCATTAACCCTGAGTTTACTAAAGAACCAATAATAAAATAAATCCTGAATTCATCTCTTACAGTGCTTGCATGCAATACAACCTGCTGAGCTTGTTCTGGCTGACAAAACATTGACCAACTGGCTGATAAGATTGGCACAGAATGTGCCGTCAGACATACCTCTTCTCCAGATGATCATGCTCCCCTTCTCTTTCTGTCCTTCATGAAACCAATTAAACAAAAAACAAAAAAACTTGTGCTTTCAAAATGTGAACAAAAGCAAAATGCTTAGGCTTTTGCTCTGAACAACCTACTAATATATTCTGTCCATGATCCTTAAACAATGCCTTTCTTGTATAGTAGCCACTCTGTTCTTCGTGGCTTGTCTTTGTTTTCATAAACATTTTAATTCAACAATGTGTTTATTGTTTTATTTGCTTTCACTCAATTCTGGGATGGTAACAGAGAGAAAGGACACACTGTAATGTGTTTATTGTGCCACTGAACATTTTGAAATTACGTGTTTTTTGAAAGAGAACATTTCCATTTTGCAGGCTAACTCTCTTTTGTTTTTTTGAGATTAAATGATCTGAAGAATGTGCACATGCAAAAACAAACAAGGTCCTTGAATCAAGACCCAACGAAGCCCGGGAGTTAGGATTCAGATATTGGAATACAGTAAAATACTGTAATTTCTGTGACTTTAATTTGCAGCTGCACCCTCATGCTGACTTCATGTGGCATGATTGGCCAGGGTGTTTCTCAAAATGTAACCAACTGTGAGACAGGCAGCAAGGGGCAACAGCCTGTCTGCATAAGGGCTGCTTCTGCCATTTTGCCAGGCTGAAATAAGAGGCCTATTTAATGGGGAGCTAGAAGACTTGTATGAAATAAACAAGAACCACCAGAGATTCTCCATGAAAAAACAAAACAGCAAAGCCCCACAAAGGAAGAGGCGGCGCAGAGAGATTGAGGGAATTATCAGTCATTTCCCGTAGTCTCTGAAGACCCTTGCAAATCTGAGAGGGAGGATCGCTTGTGCTACTCATTAAGCAGAAAAAAAAATATGCTTAATAAAATGTTATACCAGTGATTAATCCTTTGGGGTTCCATGGCAATTTACTTGTTTCAAGAGACAGATTTTACATATGGAACTTGATAATGAAACTTCAAGAGGGAAGGGAACATTGTGCCTGCATTACTGTATTCAGCCCTGGATTTGGATTTTTCTGGACGTATTTATATTTAACCAAAGTTTACTCCAAGAATCATATGTGTTTCTGCATGTTTTGCAAGGGAGACTTAATTAGCTGTTTTAAAAAAATATATTTTTTGCCTGTAATAAAATTAATTTAGAGATATGTGACCTGAAATTTTATGCATGAGTTAAATGCAGCCTGTGCAGGATGTTTATCCTTACATAGATCATATGTTTACAAGCAAAGAAATGCAAGCCAAGTCCATGGTTACTTGACATGGGATGTTTAATTTTATATACAATATTTTCTATGCTGTCTCACCTTTTTCCAAAATGGGATTGTACTATGTTTTCAAGTCCTGCACAGTCTGCATTTGAGCCAATTCCACAGAAATGGCATACATACATACATACATACATACATACATACATAACCTTTATTTAACCAGATAGACAGTTGAGATAAAATCTCTTTTACAATTGTGACCTGGCCAAGAAGGCAGCACACAGCAGGTTGCATATTCAGACAAATATATATCTATACACACAGGACAATACAACATTAACATGACATTAAAAAAAAAAACTATACTACAAACAATAAAAATAATCAGACTACCAACCACGAACAATAAAAATAGTGTGGCATACTGCTTTACATTACTACTTCGACATTATGCTAAGGCTGACATTCAAGCAGAGTTATCCGCAGCTATTGAAAGTGACAAGAATACATTTTTAGCTGATTGTTGAAACTGGCCCAGAAATTTACACCTGTCATGTTCAGTCATTTATGAGTGTAATATGTAAATAATTAAGTACAAGGATGGCTGCTAAATGCAATGAAATAGCTGAGTAGATTCATATAGCTGGATATAAAATCCACATCTTGCATCTTGTTTAAAATCATGATTAAAATGGAGTAACTGCTCCAGCAGAGCCCATCGATGAGTTGGAGGTATCAAGCTGCACATAGAAAGCCCAGCACCCTTAGACTGCGTAATGCCCTATATACTAACCCCACCGCGATAGAGGGCCATTACCACGCATGCCAACAGTGAAGAGAGTGGTTTTCATTTAGTCAAAACCATCGCTTTGTTTCTGAGACGTAATGAGATGGAGGAACCTGGGGAGAAGATGGGATATTTGAGGAGTTATTCAAACATTTGCAAAACTAATAACAACCCTAAATCAAGCCAGATGCTGCACATTTACATTTCTTACTCTCTGTAAACCTGCAAACATGGATTTTAGAATTGTGGGGGTGGATTCAAAGCAGTCTCCCAGAGCATGTGTATATTTCTAAAATTGCCTATTTTATTGTCTTTATTTTCTCACAGGTATACAGAACTTGTACTTCTTCCAAAAGAAGGAGAGGGATGTGGTAGTTTATCTCTTCATACATTTTAAATGGCTGCAATTTCCTTCCCCTCCCCCCTCCCACTTAATATTCAGTCTATTAACAATTCTTTTCCAAATTCTGTGGCATGCGCTCCATAGAGAATAGGCATTTTTAACTTGTGCTGAGTAACCTGACCCATATGTATTTGTTTGGTTGTCTTTATGTTAGTATTTGCATTCAATTGTTACGATTGTTACGAGTTGCAATAAAATTTCTATTGGATGGTGTCCACTGGGGGTGTATAGAGCTCTGGTTTTAATTCCAAATTATGTGGTGCATGCCTGGAAAAAGTTAGCTGAAATAATCTTGAGACCACAACTGAGTAAGATCTCAGTTAAAAAATTGGTGAGAGCTGGAGTTTTTGGCTTTCACTTATGTCTTCACCATTGCATACTTAAATATGGCAGCACTTATATCACTGAATATTGCACTGATTCTTATCCACAGATATTCGTAAAGCTAATATTACCTCTTTAGTAACCATGCATTGAGATATTCTCAATGTTCACTTGAACTCAGTGACCTTTGCAAGGTTCTGATACTAGCCTATATTCATAAAGCTCCTTGAAAGCAGGAGCACTGATACTATACCATATCCAACTCCTCACCACATCCAATATGAGCAGAAGAGACAAAACTGACTAAGATCAGCGCTCTTGTCTGAATTGGGACGACAATATTGCTGTGCTTGTACAAACCTGTGCCTCAGCATGATGACCATAACACTGCATTTATGCGCTTGTATGACTGTTGATTTTAAGCTTTACGATGCATAATTTCAGACGAATGAGGTTTTAAATGCTTGGCAGACATTAAATTATTAACTCTTGCCTTTGTGCCCTCGTGTAAAATGAATAAAGTTTGCCTGGTTTGCCTTTTTCTGATTGACAATACAACCCTTAAAGGCATTTGATAAAAAATTGAATTTATGGTATTATCAGAACGATTTATGTCAGATGCTTCCACCTCATATCCAATTGATGTTTATTTTTCAATTGATTTACCCAAACAAGAGATGTCCAGGAATTGTTAGTGTATGTCTGAGCTTGAAAATCAGACATGCTTGAACCTCAACTTTTTCATGGTTCTAATTTAAACCTATGAAAGCTTTGTCATTCATTCACACCAACTAAAATAAGCATCCACCAAAAGCATTGATGAATATAGTGATGTAGGTACAACTGTTATTTATTTATTCATTTATTTTGTATTTCCACTGTTAAAAATACCAACCCTGCATAAATGCAGTGTAGGTATGGCACCATCCTTAAACAGGCCCTGTCTTGGTTAAATGCCAGACTTGCATTGACTGAAAAGGAAGTGTTTTGGAACAAAGTCAATGGCAGGCAAGTGCTCTGTAATCTGGTGTTTTGCAGAAAAGGTAAATGTACAGTCACATCGTAAATTGATTAATGTGCACGCCAGTTTCATTGAGTATCCAGTCAAAGACATCCAGTTGAATTCTGTGGTGTGTGTGTTTGTTGAAAATTATGACACAATTCATTATACTCACTATGGAAGTTTAGGAAGCTTCTTGCTACTTCTGAAATAACAAAGTGAAGTCTCAGCTGCCAGCCTGAAGACTGAGAGTGTGAGTAGAAGATGCATCGTATAAAATAACTGTCGTGATGGGAAAATTAACCATTGGCTTATGAGACTTACTGCCTGAAGGTACCATGCGATGATACCACTCATTGTTTAATATGTTCAATATTATTTGATCTTTTTAGCTTCTTAATGAGCCTTAAAATATTTTTTTATGGTTGCAGAGGTGATGTGTGGATTTTGTGGACCTTGACCTCTCCAGTAGAAAGAATTAAAACCTGCACTTGTGGAAATCTGTCAATTGCAGTTCAGTAATATTCAATCAAAAAAATTTAAATTGGAATAAACACTGAAAAATCAAAGGAACAAGAAATGATGTACGCCTACCTCAGAAATTAAAACTGTCCACTGCAAAAATATGTACTACTTTGCTATCATTGCAGTTTGTTTTATCACATATAACAAAGTCCAACGTTAGGAATAATCACATGCATAGTCAAAGCTGCCAACTTTTCAGAATACCTTGGAGTAAGACTGAAAGAACAAAATGTATGCGCATAGTTGGGCAGTAAATCGTCTGGGGGCATGCCTCCCCAGAAGAAAACATCTGTAAATATTACTGTTAAACGCATGAATTTGGTGCATTTTGAGGGCAAAACACATGGTCTTGATCAATGAAGAACTGAGTACATAATTGTGTGTCATAGTAAATCATTTTGTCATAAACCCATGGCACAGATCTGAATGGCGATGACTGGCAAAAAAGTTACATGCAGAAAGCACGGTAAATGATATTTTAACACAACTCACAAATGCCTAAAACCCAAAATAACTATTGCACACAACTGAGCCATGAAAATTAAGCAAGAAGGGTTACCTGTGTTGAACTTGTTTATTTTTAGAAACTAACTCTTTTTATAGGCCAACAACCCAATTGGCAAATTTTGTGCCATGGACCCGGACTTTTAATATTTTGACTGAATTTTCTTTAATGATTATTGTGGCCAATTAGGTCATCATTAATCACTACATAAAAGAGAAACACTGGTGACAGCCTAGCAACTTTAAAAATGGCCTACACTCATCTCTTAAGTTCATTAAGATAGATCAGGAAAGAATGTAGGCTACCCACCAATTAGAAGTTGGGAGCTTGTGCTGGTATTTTCTGTCCAATTTTCCAATGGCTGTCCGAACAAAAAATAAAAATAAAAAAATAATATCTCGCGATGATGCTATGAAAACCAAGAAAGCTTTAGGAACAGCATCAAGTAGGGCGTATCAGGGCAGGAAATTAAGCATGGTTATTTAATTTCATATTTCAAACCATTTACAAAAGCATTACGTTACCTAAAATGGTAGGTTACAGTTTACTAGGCCATCTTCAAGGTCAATCATGGACAAACCATTCATAAAAGTCAAATAGCCATACCACCCATCACAACAGGATTTGGATTTAACAATGATAAATCTGAAGGTTAGTATACTCAATACTCAAACAATCGTCTTAAGTATAAATCATATGGAAGAATGAAACAGTCTTACAACTATCTAATGCCAATCCTGACTGTATTTTATATTTTATTACAATCATAAAATGAATATTTTTTTAGCTGATTTGTAGCATATTAAAAACACAAAAGTAAGTACATGAAGGTGAGATCAGTAAAGCAGCATTAAATATGCCACTTAAGCAGTGTAAAACTTTCCTTGATGAAGTTCTGGGTCATAAAAGTCTGCTTTACTTTCCCTCATGGAAACTAAAAAGTCCTTAAAACCTAAAATAAAGAGTAGTTCATATAGTTATCGACATATATCTGAATATATCTGAAGTTTTATGTACATTGGACAATTCCCAGAGTACTTTACTTGAATCCCAAGCTCGGATGGTAGAACTAGTTGGCGGCTATTTTGCATCACAAATGTCTGGATTTGGGCTCGCTAACTGCTCGAAATATCGCTAAGAAATACATTGTATATTCCCATGATCGTCATAAAATATTTTTTTAGATGTTGTGTGGGGCAATTAGTGTTCAGTTCTGGGGTTTTGACTAAACTTAACAGTAGGACAGAATAGTTTGATTGGTAATGACTTGCGCATTCCTCGGTGATGGGTCCTGTCCCCCCTTAACTGTGGGAATTTAGTCGGTTTGATCGCTAGCCCTTGTGCATACATTCCAAAGATGACCCTTTCTGGGCCACGAGAGTCAGGCAGACGGTCATAAACTATGAGTGTACACCCCTGCAATTCCTCAGACATCAGAGAACACCATTAATACAGCCTTTTGACCTCCAACAAGATAAAAGCATTTCCCCTTTTTATTACATTTTTCTTTTTATTCGGGGTTCAAGCCCGTAGGGCTGAAACCCTATTGTTTTTGTGCTGGTTTATTATTATTATTATTATTATTATTATTTTTCTTCTTCTTCAGAAATGTTTTCGCAAATTCCCGTGAGATGGTAAATGGTAGAGACCTGAAATTTTGCATATTGGTTGGAAGTTGTGTGTAAATGCTGACCAAGGCATTTTTAACTCAATCGGCCTGATGGTGGCGCTATAATTCAAGAAAAACAGGTTTTTACTTTAAAGGTCATAACTCCTAGGCTGTAAGTCCAATTCACACGAAACTTGGTACAGACATTCCTTGGACCAATCTCTACAACTTTCCCATAAAGACCTCTGAGATCCGCCATATTTGATTTTTCGAAATTTTGAATTCTTTGAAAAACACATTTTTGACATCTCCTCCTAGGCCGTAGGTCCGATTCCTTCGAAATTTGCTGTGGATCATCAGTAGACCAAGCTTATCAAAGATTGCATAAAGCTTGTTGAAATCTCATTTCGTTTTCAAGATATTGACCAATGAACTTCAGCAGGGGCGTGGCTTAGCGCATAAATGGACAAAATTCAACAACCATTGGGCCAATCATCACAGAACTTGTAGAATATGTCCATATAAGTACCAGGAACATACCTTGACAGTTTCATGCAAATCGGCCCATAGGGGGCGCTATAACAAAAATCAGACTATAAATCAGCAATCGTTTGTCCTATAGCCATAAAACTCACAGGCTATATACATATAAGTACCTGAAACAAAGCCAGAAAATTTCATTTAAATTGACTTATGGGGGGCGCTATAACTGCAAAACAAAGCAGCATGGTATAACTCAAATCAGACTATAAATCGGCAATTGTTTGTCCTATAGCCATAAAACTCACAGGATATATTCATATAAGTACTTGAAACATACTCTGAAAATTTCATTCAATTTGAGTGATAGGGGGCGCTATAAATGCAAAACAAAGCAGCGTGGTATAACACAAATCAGACTATAAATCAGCAATTGTTTGTCCTATAGCCATAAAACTCACAGGATATATTCATATAAGTACTTGAAACATACCAAGAAAATTTCATTCAAAATGACTGATAGTGGGCGCTATTAATGCAAAACAAAGCAGCGTAGAATAGCACAAATCAGACTATAAATCAGCAGTTGTTTGTCCTATAGCCATAAAACTCACAGGATATATTCATATAAGTACTTGAAACATACTCTGAAAATTTCATTCAAATTGTCCGATAGGGGGCGCTATAAATGCAAAACAAAGCAACGTGGTATAACACAAATCAGACTATAAATCAGTTTTTCCAATAATTACAAAACTCACAGGATAAGTCCACATAAGAACCTGAAACATAGCCTGAAAGTTTCAATCAAATCGACCAGTAGGGGGTGCCATAAATGCACAAAATAGCCTAACATAACACAAATCAGACTATGCGTCATAAGTTGTTATTCCAATCATTACACTGGCAAAATAGGTCCACATAAGTACCTGCAACACACTCTTAAAGTGGTTTTTGTCCCCCGCCGCCACGATAGCGAGCGGAAGGGGGGGACATAATATTCAGCTCCGTCCGGCCGTCCGTCATGTCCCGTTTGTTCTGAACGCGATATCTCAAGAACGGTTTGACCGATTCCATTCATCTTTGGTGTTAAGGTATATTTGTGTGATACGCCGACCCCAGTAGATTTCCGTGACCTTGGCATTATTCTCAAGGTCATTACGATCATTTGACCACTTACAAATTCCTTGTCAACATGATATCTCAAGAACGGTTTGACCAATTCCATTCATCTTTGGTGTCAAGGTGTATTAGCGGCGGGGGACATAGTATTCAGCTCCATCCATCCGCCCGGCCGTCTGTCCGTCCGTCCTGTCCCGTTTGTTGTAAACGTGATATCTCAAGAACGGTTCGACCGATTCCATTCATCTTTGGTGTCAAGGTGTATTAGGGGCGGGGGACATAGTATTCAGCTCCATCCGTCCGCCCAGCCGTCCGTCTGTCCGTCCTGTCCCGTTTGTTGTAAACGTGATATCTCAAGAACGGTTCGACCGATTCCATTCATCTTTGATGTCAAGGTGTATTAGGGGCGGGGGACATAGTATTCAGCTCCGTCCATCCATCCGTCTGTCCGTCCTGTCCCGTTTGTTGTAAACGTGATATCTCAAGAACGGTTCGACCGATTCCATTCATCTTTGCTGTCAAGGTGTATTAGGGGCGGGGGACATAGTATTCAGCTCCATCCGTCCGCCCATCCGTCCGCCCAGCCGTCCGTCCGTCTGTCCCATCCCGCTTGTTGTGAACGTGATATCTCAAGAACGGTTTGACCGATTCCATTCATCTTTGGTGTCAAGGTGTATTAGGGGTGGGGGACATAGTATTCAGCTCCGTCCGCCTGTCCGTCTGTCCGTCATGTCCCGTTTGTTGTGAACGCGATATCTCAAGAAAGGTTTGACCGATTCCATTCATCTTTGGTGTCAAGGTGTATTAGGGGAGGGGGACATAGTATTCAGCTCCTTCCGTGCGTCCATCTGTCCGTCATGTCCCGTTTGTTGTGAACGTGATATCTCAAGAACGGTTTGACCGATTCCATTCGTCTTTGGTTTCAAGGTGTATTCGGGGTGGGGGTCCGCCCGTCTGTCTGTCCGTCATGTCCCGTTTGTTGTGAACACGATATCTCAAGAAAGGTTTGACCGATTCCATTCATCTTTGGTGTCAAAGTGTATTAGGGGGGTGCTCACAACTCACTTGATTTACATGACCTTGCCATTATTCTCAAGGTCATTACGACCATTTGACCACTTACCAATACCTTGTCAACATGATATCTCAAGAACAGTTTGACCGGTTCCATTCATCTTTGGTGTCAAGGTGTATTAGGGGTGGAGGATATAGAATTCAGCTCCATCCGTCCGGCTGTCCGTCCGTCCCATCCCATTTGTTGTGAACGCGATATCTCAAGAACGGTTTGACCAATTCCATTCATCCTTGGGGTCAAGGAGTATTAAGGCCGGGGGACATAGTATTCAGCTCCATCAGTCCATCCATCTGGCCGTCCGTCCGTCACGTCCCATTTGTTGTGAACGCAAAATCTCGAGAACGCTTTGACCGATTTAATTCATCTTTGGCTTCAATGTGTAATTTTGTGATACGCCGACCCCAGTCGATTTCCGTCACCTGGCGGGGGACATGGCCACGTTTAGTGGCAACACTTGTTAATTAAGCTGTTAGAGCTTTCAACTACTAATGGTCTTTCGTGGCTTGAACCCCGGAATTGCCGCTTGCGGCTATATTTTTTTTTTTTTTATTTTGTGTTGTTTTGTACCCCTGAATACTGCCCAAAATTTGCCCATATCATGTATGTTTTTAGGAGAAGCAGTAAAACTTTCCAGAGATATCTCATAACTGAGCTTCATTACCTCCAACCATATTCACATTTGGTCTCATTAGAAAGAGACAAAATCCGTGAATCTCTTTAAAAGTATTCTATAGTGCTCAGCTCTGCTCCTAAAACATAAGGGCATTTTAATACATGAATGGCCGGTTTCACCAGAGACAGTTTACATACATGCCAACTCTACTGCTTTTGGCGGTAGACTACTGCTTTCGGGGCATTTAATTCTGAAAAAAAACGCCCCAAAAGTGGTAGTCTACTGCCAAAAGCAGTGGAGTTGGCATGTATGAGTTTACCATTGCTCCCACCTTTGGGCTTCCACTGCTCCACCAGCACAGCACAGATTGCTGTCATCCCCTCTCCTCTTTCTAACCTCATAAAAATGTAGGACTTTGCTCAGAACTTTGGCTTTTTTTGGTCCCAGAAAACCAACAGGGGCTATTTGGCACAGAGAAGCTTGGGACTTTTTGGAACTCAGAAGACCAACAAGGGCCTTTTCCAGACTAAGACCAAATAGGAGTTTTAACATTCGTGCAGTGGATTTGGGATTGTCATCTGCCTTTTTCATCGGAAGATTTTGCTTTTTTCGTCTTTTGTTCCTGAAACTTAGATTTTGGCCTTCCTCGGTACAATTTCAGGAAGTGCAAGCTTCGGTTTGGTGTTTTCTTTCTTTTTCTACTTCTTTGATTGTTCATGTCTTTTAAATTCTTCTTTAAGGTAGTAGACCCTCATCTGTAGACATAGATTTTGTATATTCTGTTGCAATTTTTGCTAAATTTTCCTACTTTTGAATCTGACTCCGAGTTGTGCTTTTGATAAAGTTTGATCCAACAGACTGCTCTGCCTATCAGCGAATTTGGCAATTTAATTGTTCATGAAAATCTTTGGTGGTAATCAGTAAAGTAAATTGAATAAATTTGTTTTACATTTTGGACAAGTGAAAGGTTTTAGGAATTGCTGCTCTGGCGTTTGGTATTCAGAGTGCCGGACGTTAAGCGAGGGCATCGATCCACTAAAAAAATTGGATTCATACATTTTGCATTATTTAATTAAACTCCACTTACCTGACAGTAGGATGCTTTCAGGGGTTTTCTAGGTTTTTTAAGAATTATTGCTTAATTTAGCTGATGATGGAAGATGGTGTTGTTGGGATGTGAATTCCATTCATGGGCCCAATGGCCAGTTATGACCAGTTATGACCGGGATGGAGTCATGATTTCTTGTGAAGTTTTAATAAGTTTTCAGGATTGTCTCTTGCCCTTCTATTCTGAAGGGTCGTGAGTTCTGGTGCCCATAGTGTTACTAAATCCTAACAAATGTAATCAGGACAACCAAACTATCCATCTGACAATTTAGCTTTCAGGTTTCAGAATGATAATTAAGGCAGTTCCGGGCGCCTAATAGTAAATGAGTGTATTGCGGATTAGCGTGTTAATTAGGAAAAAAAATCCAAATAATTAGCTATACATATATATGGATTGATGTGCAGAATGAAATAATGGATTCTTGTAGGGGTTGGAAAAATTCTGACATTTCAATGGATTTTGACATCTTGTTTACAATGTAAAATACACATGCGATAGCCAATGTGTCACAATTGCTTCCACGAGTGACACCACTGCTCTTGGCCCGATTCACCGTACCGTTCAGGGATGATATTGGGGGTTGCTAAAAGCCCATATTACACCCATGATTACTCTATTCCATTATCATCTTTTGGTGGAAAATGTTGATAGTGAGAGTTTTGCATGCCCTCTCGGGTGATACCACATATGACAATTATTACATTGTGTCAAATCAGTACATGGTTACTTTAAATAAGCAGGTATTCTAAATGCTACAAGTGTCTAGTTTCATTTAATTTATTTTCCACTCTCTGTGATGCTCAAGTCATGAATTATAAAGCTTTCAATAGGGGAATGCATAATGGCTTATGGCTTATGGAATGGCTTTAGCGCAAAGGGATTAATTTTGAAGACTCCTGCTGCTAGCGGTCTTTACCTCCTTTTCCTTTGTAGCACTTAATGCACGCAGTTCAAAATTCCTGCTCTCTTGTATTTTACAAACAGGCCTGCTCTGAATAGTTCATGCTTATCAGCTCGGTCTGTTTGCCTTGCTCCCTCATACAGCCACTACAGACCTTCTCAGCTCTCTCCCTCGCAGCAGTAATGTTATTAATTTATTTGTTTGTATATTTTTGGGCTCAAACATGTCGAAAAGCAATCAGAGCAGAGCTCATTATCAGATAGGGGATGCCCTCTTGAAACAGCCTATTCTTACAGAGGGGAGAGAATGACAGGCAAATGGCCAAGAACTTATTGATTTTTGCGGAGTTTTTGAAAAAAAAAAAAAAAAAAAAAAACCTCAGTTTTACATTAAAGAACATAATAACTTGAAACATGCTGCCTGATATGGGACTTTTAAATCAACTCCAACAGAGTATGCATTTTTTTCTTCGATTTCTTATCAGGCTGTCCCAGAAAAAGAAAAAAAAACTTTTATATAATTCTCGGGCATCTTTTTCACGACTAAAATGTGAATATTTTACAAATAAATGGTATATTGTTGTCACGTGACGGGATTAGTGTATAGCGGGAGACGCATAGCCAAATCCAAAAATATTTTGACATGACAATGCTGCTATTTTTAGCCATCTTCTACTGACTTAAAGAGCCTATCAAGTGAAAACCCTACTTATCTGATTGAGTTGGTATCTAGAGTTCATTTGTGATTATTAATATTGGCTGACAAAAAAATTTAAGAGCAAATGTGATTAAATTTAGTCTCAATAAAAGTCTACAGACTTCATAGCTTACATGGCTATTCAGACTGCAAAGAATATTCAAAATGTTCAAACTCTTTGGTACGCAAATTTGAAATATATTGGTTAAAATATTACTCCTCGTGATCCAAAAGGGTCTTTGGCAGAAAATGGCCAAAATGTTTACAGGCATTGAAGATTTCTAAAACTGAAGGCAGATCAAAGTTGGCACGAAATGGTCACAGGTCCCAAATAACCCCTGGTAACCGAAAAGGATTGTATTCAAATATTTAAATTGTTTATGAAAATATGTTGTTAAAAAAATCTTGAAAGTGGGACTGGATCGAAGTTGGCCCGAAATGAGCCCTGGTGATGCAAATGGGTTGTAATTTGACCCAAAACACCCAAAATGTTGATCAAAATTGAAAATTTGTGAAAGTGGACCCGGTTTAAAGTTGGCCGGAAATGCTCCTACATCATCCCTGGTGACCCAAAATGTTCGTATTTTGGCACAAAACACCCCGGAAGTTGACTCAAATTAAAAAATTGTGAATGTTGAGCTGGATTAAAGTCAGCCCAAAATGGTGCCAGATGACCCCTGGTGACCCCAAAGGTCACAATTGGCCCAAAACAACTAAAAAGTTGACCAAAATAAAAAAAATGTATGACGGTTGAGTCTGTTCGAAGTTGGTTTGAAATGGTGCCAAATGACCACTGGCGACCCAAAATGGTGATATTTTGGCCCAGAATACCCTAAAAGTTGACCAATATGGAAAAATAGTGGAAGTGGAGTCCAATCTAAGTTGGCCCAAAATGGTCCCAAATGAAGCCTGGTGAGCCAAAAGGGTCTATTATACACCACAACACTGCAAAAGTTAATCAAAATCAAAAGATTCAACCCAAAATCCACTTGTTTTAAACAAAGCGACAAGGTTAATAGACCGTTTTGGAGTAAGCACAAGATTTTTTTATGCGTATGTGTAAGACGAAGTTTGTATGGCAAGAAGAAGTGTCATAGCATCTGTCAAAACCTATGTTAGCGAGTAATAAGCAATTTCTCGGGTTAAAGTGCAAGAATTATGGCAGATGTGCAAGGATTTGAACATAAACCGTGTGGGAATGAAAAAGGCTGAACTGATCGAAGCAATTGTTGACAAACAGAGCCTCACGAAAAAAATACAGGCCCCACGACCGAGACTATAAGTGCTACTGCAGCCTTCGAGGAGGTCGGATATATTGCCGACTCGACCACTGATTTAATACCCCCAATTAAATTTCTTCATGTGTATGATCACATTGTGGAGAAGACTGGCAGAGACAACAAGTGTTTAGACCAGGGTATTAAACACTTTGATGAAGGTGACATCCAGGAATGGTGCTACAAACAGGTAGGCATCACTAGCTGTCATTGGACATGTTGGATAGCAGTGATAATTATATGTATACAGTTACAGCCTGTTGGCTGTTAAACCCTTCTGAGTAGATACAGAATATATATATATAAAATTTCCACACATTAACAAATCATATCTTGTTCTCTTTATAAACAACAAATCATAATTACAAGAACTGCAGCAGAAGAGAGTAATTTTTTAATTGTAAAGAGGAAGATCTTTGTAGATCGAAACGTTGCTTAATAAATAAATTAGTACTTTTGGGAGCTTGCAGTGTGCGGACTGTTTCCTCTTTTTTGCTCTTATTCTAAAGAGTAACCAACAAACGTTGGCTTTTAACGCTACAACAATAGCACACGCTCAAGATGTATAGCAACACAGGATTACACTTTGAACTGCAGCTCGATTCTGTGTCACTTCTGTCAAAATCCAACACTTACACTAACGGATATCTCGCCTCACTTGTCGATCTCGTGATGTTGGACAGGAGTTACTCTATTTTCTTTGTAAGAAAAGGCTGATGGCGCGATGTTGACATCTTTCGGGTCTGTGTAATCAGGCCAGCCACTAACAAAATGTGCACTGCAAACCCTTGAATGGTCCTTCGGTGCAAAATCTTTTCGGTTGATTGCACGTATCCATGCTCTTCGCTGTCTCTTACCGCGTTGGAAGCGGAAAAACTTAACTGAATCTCCATTTTTAAACTGGTTAATGCACCCCACAATACAACATGAAACCACCATATTTTTAATTTTTTTTTTTTGCCATACTAGCTATACACATCGGGGATCACCGGTCTTCTGTCAATTTTTGCTACCTATCAAAATATGCTACCTCGCGGTTCTGCGCTTGTGCAAACCTAAAATCTTGGTCTCTATTTCTTCGCTCACATCTCAAGTATCTTCAAATATCATAAATATATGTCTTTTTTCGGTGCGCCTTTCGACCTTTTATATATATTTGCATGTACACGCAGGGCTTTCCTGAAAACGCAGAGATTGGATGATAATGGCACGCAGCATGTATCTTTAAACAAACTTATCCAACTTATTATAACATCTGCTTATGTTATAATAAGATAACAAATGACAAAGTTACTACTGTACACTGATTCATATTGCAATATTACGGCAAAAACAAAGACTTTACGATCGCTTTGCATTATGGTAGCCTTTTTTGACAAGGCAGCACAAATTGTCAGAACACCGACCAAAAAAGGCGTGAGGGGAAAAATGAACTCCTTTAACTCACTGCCCCTCGCTGGCACATATACAGAAAGAGACAGATATTACAACATGGAAAAAAAAAACTGTGATACGAGAAGTCCATTCAATGTACATTTTAACTCTTCATTCATTACTTACAAAGTTCTTGGTCAGCAAAATTCTTCGCATCAACCGGATCGTTGAATATTTTTACTTGCCCTAAATAGTGCACATGGAGCCTAGCCGGAAAGCGCAGCGAGTGCCGAACCTCCTTCTTTCGCAAGCGCAGTAGCACGTCGCGCAAAATCCCCCGCTGCTCCATCACCTCCGCGGTGTAGTGAGGGAAGATTAGGATGCGGTGACCTCCGTAATCCAGTGAACGCTTCCCCCCTCTCTTTTTCCTGTGCAGGATGCACTCGTGCCATTATCGTGCGAGATCAGGAGCTATCCAGTGTTTTGGGCTACTCAAGACGATGTGCCCTATTGATTACAGCGGGCTTAGTAAAGTTTTCTTCCTCCACCAGCCTGGAAATCAACCTGGAGACAAATCCATGCTAGCTTGGTCATGGCTAATGATAGCACTTGCTGGTGGGCGAGCAGCTCCCTTTCTGCCTCGTGCAGCTTTACTTAGCATACCAACATTACACTTTTAGCGGCGTGAACGTAAAGCAAATAGCAAAGGTTTAATCGTAAAAATTAAAGAGTTTGATAATAAAAAAGGCAGTTTTTAAACAATAAAACCGTGATCCACGCTTGAAAAAACAAGTCTACACTTCAATCGATCCACTAGCGCCCCCCTATGCATTATTTCAGAACAATCCGTCCAGTAGTTTCGGAGATATAGGCAAATGAAATTTCTTAACCTTGAATTTGACCTTTCAGGTCATCTGAGCTCAAAAGTCAGGGTGCCAAATTGAAGCCCATATATGACTTCCTATTTAAGGTTAATAGTAAGTATGACCTTATCTCTTACCGTTTCAAAGATATAGCCCATCAAAAATTTCCCTCCCATAGGGCTCCATTGTAACAAAAATTAAAAAATTTCTCAAAAATTCAATTTTAAAAATTCTTGAAAGCCTTGAACAAACTTTAGTCCCATACTGATATGGAACATCAACAAAAAATTTCAGAACAATCTGTCCAGCAGTTTCGGAGAAGAAGACCAAAAGACCAAAGTTTACAGACGACAGACGACTGACTACACCGGACGCAAACCCATTACAATAGCTTATATGGCCTTCAGCCATGTAAGCTAAAAATGGAAAGTTTAAACCATGCCCTGCTAGCTACATAGTGAATTGCTAACATTTTTGTGTACTGCATGCATCACTGAGTTTGAAATGCAAAAAGGTTAATTTCAGGTTGATTTCAAGAGTGGTCTAAAAAGCTGCCAATGCCAGTGAGGCAATCACCATTAGACAGATAAATCAAAAAAGGCTTATAAGAGAAATAACAAAAACATCATGTGAAAATTAAATTTAACTATTTGGAATGTTCTTAAAACATAGAAAACTGATGAATTTTGAGACACAAAAGGCACGGGAGGTCGTGGATAACAACTGTCTTGGATGACAGTAGAATTATATCAGTGTTGAAAGTTGACCAGATCAGTGCCCAAGCAAGGAGGTAGGCATATGTATGTCATTGTCAACAAGAACAGACATTACGAAAGAACACATTGAGAATTTATCAGGTGATGTTAACCACTGTTGGGCCTCAACTACAGGAAGTTAGCTGTGACATTTTGAAAAAGCACACACAATTCTAGCACAACATCTTGTGGACAGTTGAAAGATCAACTTATACCAGAATGAGAGGAAGAGAAAAGGATGGAGAAGGGAAGGAACTGCTCATGATCTATAACTTACCATCTTATCTGTGAACAGCGGTCATGTGTGGACATGTATGGCTGCCAATGGAAGAGGCTCACGCATATTTATTTATGTTGTGACTACTAGCTGAAGCCGTAGCATTAATTCAGAATTGTAAAGGGCTATACTGTTGGTTCAGATTCAGCCAGATGCTTCAAAACTCATTGGACAGTGCTTCAGAGTGCAGACAGATGAAGATCCAAAGCATAATCTAAAAGCTACGAGTTGCATCACCTTTCTTTTACCAGCAGTCCAAGTAATTACAACCCCAATTCCAAAAAAGTTGGGATGCTGTGTAAAATATAAATAAAAACAGAATGCAATGATTTGCAAATCTCATGAACTGATATTCTACAAAAGAACATGGAAAACATATCAGATGTTGAAACACATCTCAAAAAAGTTGGGATAGGGCTATGTTTACCATTGTTTAGAATGGCCTCTTCTTTTAACAACAGTCTGTAAATGTCTGGGAAGTGAGCAGACCAATTGCTGAAGTTTTGGGAGAGGAATGTTGTCCCACTCGTATCAGATGTAGGATTCTAGCTGCTAAACAGTCCTGGATCTTCTTTGCCGGATTTTTAGTTTTATGATGTGCCAAATTTTTTCTATTTGGGAATTGTCTGGACTGCAGGTAGGCCAGTTCAGAACTCAGACTCTTCTACTGCAAAGCCGTGCTGTTGTGATGGATGCAGTATGTCGTTTGGCATTGTTTTGCTGAAATATGCAAGGCCTTCCCTGAAAGAGACATTGTCTGGATGGGAGCATATGTTGTCGTAAAACCTCTATATACTTTTCAGCATTGATAATGCCTTTCCAGATGAGTAAGCTCCCCACGCCATAGGCACTCATGCAACTCGATACCATCAGAGATGTAGGCTTTTGAACTGTGTGCTAATAACAAGCTGGATGGTCCCTCTCCTCTTTAGACCGCACAACACGGCGTCCATGGTTTCCAAAAAGAATTTCAAATTTTGATTCACATGACCACAGAACAGTTTTACATTCTGCCTCAGTCCATTTTAAATGAACTTTGGCCTAGAGAAAAAGGTGGCATTTCTGGATTGTGTTCACATGTGGCTTCTTCTTCGCATGATACAGCTTTAGCTTGCATTTGTAGATTGCACAGCGTACTGTGTTCACAGACAATGGGCTCTAATTTCTTGGCGCAGCGCAAGGTGGCGCAGCCCGCGCAGTGGTAATTTCGTCCAGTGCAGCCCGCGCAGTGGTAATTTCGTCCGGTGCAAAACCGTGTGCAGCCACTTTGGCAATTTGGTAGACCGATGTGCGCTGATACGGGTGTGGCGGCGCAGTAGGGGGAGGTGTCACATATTCATCATGACGCAGCGACAATTTCGTGGCAAAAGGCTCCGCCGAAAGTGCGCAGAGCGCTCGCCAGCTCCAACCTGGTTTACTTTCTGTGCAGTGGTAATTTGGCTGACCGGCACACACGTCACCGAAACCTCACAGGCAGGTTTCCAGAATGTCAGGCACATTTCAATGCAATAAATAATAACAGCAACCACTATTTAATTTAACTCTCTGAATCAGCACATAAATTATAGTATCTATATCGATTGTCCTGATGTCAGATCAAAGGCAGTTGGCACGCGTAATGGAAACTCGACCTGACAGCCGTCAGAGTGTCAGTGCATTCTCTGTGGCATGTTACGTGCTACACAACATAGCTGTACGCCATGGATGTCACTTTGACCTCACGCAGGAGACATTACAGGACTTGAGACAGAGAGAGGCCGAACTGCATGTGCAGTAGCAGCAGGGTGAGCAGCAGCGCGCACGGGAGAGGAGAGACCACCTGGCTGCACAGCTCTGTCCTTAACACTAGAACCGCGGCACTGATGTTAGTAATGCATGGTATTTCATGTCAGTAAAAGATATGAGTCCATCCGTCCATGACTTTTTCTAAATATGTGTTTTCTATGTTATATCAAAGTTTTGGACTTCTGTTATAAAACGTGAGTATTGGGGCACCCTGGTGGCTCATTGGTTTAAGCGCACGTACCATAAAGGCTGTGTCCTTCCTGCAGCGACCTGGGTTCGAATCCAGCTCGGGTCATTTGCTGCATGTCTTTCCCCGTTCTTCTCCCCAACTTTCCTGTGTCTCTACACTGTATAACTATCAAATAAAGGAAAAATTCCCCAAAAAAATAATCTTTATAAAACGTGAGTATTGATATTAAATTGCTTTGAGCGCCGTAGTTGCTTTTTTTGCGGCAGTTGCTTTTACCGCAAATACCCCTGTCTGCAACGTACGAGAGAGAAAGAAAGAGAGAGAGAGAGAGAGAGAGATGTATGTGCATGTGGGCACGTGAGTGCGTGTGTTGGCTATGTGGGTATGTGTCCTTCAGCTGCTTTCACACTGGACGCGAAACAAATTTTTCACACGACAGATTACATTCAAAGTCAATGCAAAGATGCGAATACACACGTTTCGCGTCTTTGCATGGACTTTGAATGTAATCTATCGTGCGGAAAATTCGTGTCGCGTCCAGTGTGAACGCGGCTTGATCTGGGCTACATTTATCTAAACATTATTGTTATTACACTTATTGTTGTGTACTATTAGCCTACTAAAGGTAGTCTACAGGCTTACACATCTGTCAAGTGCACCCCTTGTCGGATTCGTTCTGGTTGCAGTAGGGCTACGCAATTGGGCAAATGTTGACTCAAGTTGCTGTTTTCTCATATAACGTGTTTGTCAGCATAATTAATTATTGTACGTAATAAATTCAGATGTATTTATTGGCATTTTTTTATTTCATTCATTCAAAAACAATATATTGTTGATTCCCTCTTTATAATCGCACAATATTATGAAATGGCCTCACATTTGCACTGCCGTGAAAAAAGCGGTAGCCACGGTTCTAGGGAGGTTTAGAATTCCGCGGCCGCTTTTGCATCATCAGCCCGTGGAGGCCTGTTCGCGTGACCATATATCCGGCCACTGCGAGCTTGAACCTCCCGGACCAGAACATCAGTTTCCTCCTGGCTGAAGTTTGGCCGTCTGGTGTTGCTGCTGTGTCCTACTTCATCCATGTCGAATGAAATTTGCACTGCGCCTCGCCCATGGCGCTTTTAAAGGTGAGGAGAGAGGAGCTCATTTGATTGGTGAAGATTTGACTTGGCTGTGTTAAACCCACTCACGCCTTCTCTCCTCCCTCTTTGCCACTTGCGCCAGGCTGTGCCAGGCACGAAATTGCAAAATGCGCCTGGATACACCCTGTTGGCGTGGCGCTCCCCCCATTCGCTGCGCCTGCGCCTGGTCAACGAATTTAGAGCCCAATGATTTCTGGAAGTGTTCCTGAGCCCATGCAGTGCATTCCAGTGCAGAATTATGCCTGTTTTAATCCAGTGCCATGTGAGGACCCAAAAATCACGAGCATTCAATACTGACCTTTTAACTTGTCCCTTGTGCACAGAGATTTCTCCAGATTCTCTGAATCTTTTGATGATATTATGTACTATATATTCAAAGTCTTTGCAATTTTACATTGAGGAACATTTTTCTTAAATTGTTTGACAATTTTTAGATGCAGTTTTTTGCAGATTGGTGAATCTCTGTCTATCTTTACTTCTGAGAGACTCTGCCTCTCTAAAATGCTCTTTTATACCCAGTCATGTTACTGACCTGTTGCAAATTAACCTAATTAGTTGCAAAATGCTCCTCCAGCTGTTTTTTCATTAGTATCACTTACTTTTCCAGCCTTTTGTTGCCCCTCTCCCAATTTTTTTGAGACTTGTTGCTGCCATCAAATTCAAAATGAGCTAATATTTTTCATGAAATGGTAAAATGTCTTCACTTTCAACATATGATATGTTGTCTATGTTCTATTGTGAGTAAAATGTGAGTTTATGAGATTTGCAAATCATTGCATTCTGTTTTTTTTTTTTACAATTTACATAGCATCCCAACTTTTTTTGGAATTGGGCTTGTACTTGACGGGCTAAGGACACCAGTCTTTCCTGTTTTGAGGGACTTCTTCCCGTTTATCCTTGATACACATCTTCAATTGCTCAGACACCCAGGAAATCTCAAGTTATATGCACTGTATATGTCTGGACTGCAGCTTGTGGGGTGCTCCTCGTCAGCAGTGGTGGATATATATTGATAGGGCTCTAGAGAGAAATTGTGAAGCAGCAACTTGGTATTGGGCCCCCAAAGCTCATTGACGCACGTGGCTATCCCCTTTGGTCTGAGCTGAAGATAGAGCCATTGTGGTGCAAGTCACAGAAATTATAATGGTGGTTGAGAAAGGAATGTGTCTCAACACTAAGTGCATTGCACCCTGCTGTGTATGGGGCTATGTTGCAGCAAAGCGCTCAGAGTTCCAATTTGAAACCCTTGAGAAGGCCTACAATAGGCATGCAAGCATCAGAACTGGACCTTGGAGCAATGACTGAAGATCCCCTGGTTCAATGAGTATCGTTGTCTTATGCATCAAGTACATCGGCTGAGTGTGTCTGCCATGAGCCTGAGGCAGATATGGCACCGGCATGTGCAGTGGGAAGACGATAAACTGCTGGAGGGAGTGTCGTGCAGTAGGAAGTCTTCTGCTGGGAAACTCTGGGTCTGGCAATTCATATGGACATCAATTTGACAAAACTATTTTGGCGAAACATACATGGAGGACCAACAACAAATGAGCGCATCTGCAACTATGCACTCTGCCAATCAACCCACTCGAAGCCCAAGTACAGGAATTCTAGATCATCATTACACTCGATCAGGAATTCTCGATAATTCTAATCACTAATAAAAAAATGTTTTTATGTTTGAGTAATTCCAACTGTACTGGAGTTAGCCCATGGGATATAATGTAGGACTAAAACCCCCGCTGTGAACACAGCAGGCTGCATTTTTGAACAGACTGAGGTCATGTCAGGCTGTAGCCACCCTCCACCTTTTATAACAGGAAATTATGAAATGAGAGCTCTTCAATTTTTTTTTTTTTGTATTTATTTAGTTTTACCTGTTGCCAGTTAGCCAATAATCAACTACTTTGGGTAACTGAACTGAAAATAGTGGGAAATTGCTTGTTACCATTGGCATATGTATTACTGTCAATGGGATTAAAAAATACGTATGAAAATAGAAATGCCGAAGTTTGTTATCTGCCTCACAGCAAGGTTTGTTTACTTTTGCAAAGTGAATGGATGTTCAAAACATTTCAGCTAAGACGGAGTAAAAATTCATGCTTGAGTGGGGATGCTCTCTCAGACAAAGGAGCATTGTGAAACAGGTGCAACTCTCTTTTGCAATTGTTCACTGCACAATCTTTGCTCCATTTGCATGTGTCTGATGTCACATCCTTTAAAGGTAAAAAATAAATAATACATTCAGCCTGATAAGAGATCCTCACAGGTGCGAGGCCTAATGAGACCAAGAAATTCAACTCTCCTTAACCCCCTATCCAGCCATGTGACCATGTACCCTCAAGATAGCAAGTAGAAAAAATACTAAAAGAAGTTACTATGAGTCAGACAGACAAGGAATAAAATCATATGATTGCATTATTAATGAAATGTTAAGTTGGCCTAAAGTTGTTTTCATAAAGAAACTGCACCTCAGTCATTTTCTCAGGAAAAGTTATGTGCACTGGGAGTTGAAAGTGCTCTTTTTAACTTTTACTGTTCATATGTAGTACCACAAGGTTGTGTATGTCTTATCAGAAGTTCACATAAATGATGCTTGCAAAATTCAGAACTTGATAACTAATGCTGCCGTGCGAAATGTGGCCCCTTGCTAACTACAAGAGGTAATCCCTCCATACGAACTTGTTCAGCCACTCTGCTCTGCTGCAACAGGACAACATAGTCTTCCCACCTTCCATTTGAATGGCAGTCGGTAATGCAGACTACAAAGCCTCTCTAACTGTACTACTCACGATTAGAATAACCTGCTCACATCCTTATGAACTGCCCAGGCTCTGCCACCCTTCCATCACGGTCTACAGACTGTTCAGACAGTATCTCACTCAGCACATATTCCTATGATAGCATTCCTTGCTTTTTAATTTTTTTTTCTTTCGGGGTCCAAGAACCGAAGGTGCTGGGCGCCTGTGGTTTTCGTCATAGAAGAGGATATCTACTGAGCCCAAGATATCAAATTTATGAAACTAGAGTTGTAATTCTTGTTCATCCCGCGCCTTTGAAGAATAAACAAAAATTACTACTTCAGTTTCATAAATTTGATATCTCAGGCTTAGTCATTTGAGATCCTATTTATCCCATAAATGTCAGCATTGTATCATTTGCAAAGTTAATAAAGGGTCTAGCTTCTAGTTGATGGTCCATACAAGTCAATGGGATGAATAATTCACAATAATTTGCCATTCAGTTAATAAATTCAATTTTCTATGAAAACAGTTACATGTATATCTTATTACTTTAAAGGTAAAAAGCGTTAGCATGCTAGCTAGCAAATTATTCATCCCATTGACTTGAATAGACTGCAAACTAGAAACCAACTGTTACGTGTTTGATGCGAGGGAGACCCCTAGCGCTGAATGGTGGGCAAAATGACTCGTTTATTATCATTATTCAATGCACAAAGTTTGACTGGCACATAAGCACACAGAAACAATGGCAATGGAAAGGCAAAATGCAAAGAAAGAAACAGGCTTACAAAACTCCAGAAGGGAGAATCTAGAAAAGGCCAAATAGGAAGTAAAAACTCGCAGAGACGCGTATACGCAAGCTCTGAACACTAGTTAAATTTAGAAGGGCAGTTTGGAAGTGCGAAAATGCAAGCTCTCTAAATAGAGAGAATTTAGTCTCCCGAAAGAAAGAAAACGAAACCAGCTTAGAGATAGGGAAGTGAATGGTCGGAACTAGAGATGTCATGATACCAAAAATTCAGTAGTCAGTGCAAATACCAGTAAAATTACACGATTTTCGATGCCAATTCGATACCATGGCAAAAAAAAAAGAAGGATTTTCAAAGATCCCATGGCAACACGACCGTTTTTGCCTAGAAAGGCGAGCAACAAAGTCCCACGATCTGACAAGAAGTTATCATAAAGAACATCGTTCTTTTGTTCATGTTCACTCCGTTCAGAATAAACTCTTTTAGTTCAAAGTTCATTCAGCCAAAGAGGGGTGCGTTCAGTTCCCATTCTTCAAAAAAAAGGAACATGTTCAGGCACAACACTGGATAAGGCACTGCGACACATGCCCGCGAGCCATCCCAAACATCATGTAATGTGTATTTCAGTATGACATATTAAAAAAAGAAAAAGATAATTCATTAAAACGTTTAGATGTTGTTAATCAGTGATGTGTGGTCGGAGGCTAGTTTAGTGAGGCAGAATCCTCCCCTTCGCTTGATTAGCAATCAGACGATAAACTAACCAGCAAACTAACCTCCGACCATACGCCACTGCTTGGTGCCTTTTTTGTCAACGAGTCGGGGTGCTGCAGCCACAGTTTCCATCTTTCACATGGGGTTTGTTGTGACGTGAGGTCTACTTCTTCGTGACCTCCTTCTGAATGCAAGTATCAACTGGAACACTCTGAAGCGTATACTGCCCCCATTAGTTCCGGAATAGTTACAGCACCGAAACTTACCATGCCTCGGTGCTTGCGGTGCCTCAAAATAATAGGCATCGTCAGTGTTTTTCATTTTAGAATCGAAAGGTATTGCAAGTATCGGTTCTTGTGGCATCCCTAGTCGGAATGACAAAGCCAACTGAACAAAGCAGGAACTAAATAGTTGAGTGAGTGAAAAACAAAGCCAATGGAAAGACTGAACTAATGATTGAATGATTGGTTAGAGTGGCGGGAAACTAAGCTGGCAGGCAGAGGTGACGAGCTACAGCTGGCGCTCATCACAACGCTATCGATGGTTAATGGTTTAAAGCAGGATTGGAAACGTTACCGCAGTGAAGCTTTCAGATGAAGTTTACCAGTGAACGGAATCTGACTGATTGCGACGTGAGAAAGTTCTATCACACATGTGTGATCTCAAACGTAAGATGTGGCTGTATTACATAAATTTCTAAATAATTTATGGGATAATAATAATTATTATTATCATGCCTCGTTGCGCATGCACAAGCGAGGTATACGGTAGTTCGTTTGTGTGTCATTCATTCATTCAGTCAGTCATTCAGTCATTCTGTCTGTTATCGGGATAGCTGCTACGCCGGTAAAAATCAAGTCCTAGAATATGGCTGTATGGGTTAAATGCCATGATCTCTTGGATTTATATTTGCCAGATTTTTGAGATAGAGCTTTGTTTTCGAGTTATAGCACTATTTGATTACCATGATGGCTGCTGCAAGCGATCAAGACTTCAACGAAGAAAAAGCTCTTCACAGTGGATCGCTTTACAACTTCTGAGTTCGATTTATATCACAGCAATGGCTACTGCAGATGGCGAAACTTGACAAACGGAGCACAATGCCGACAGTGATTCATGTACACGCACATTGCGCACTGTGTTAAATACAGCACTGCATGGATTTTCGAACTTACTGCTGTATGAACTTTATAAAACATCACAAATGATTTCTCCCCCCACACAGTAACAGTGCGCAAATGAAAAATGCTTTCAGTTATTGCTGGGCTTCACTTAGCCTAACAACCGCAGTCTCGCTAAGCGGTCCTACGAAGCTGCTTATCAACTCGTTATGTCAACCGGGGCTTTCCCAACCTAGATATCTGTGTGTTCACATAACAGATATGGCGTTTGTAGCATATGACCAATTGTCTACCGGCAGCAGAGCAGCATATTTTACAAATGAAAAGCAAATTATCATATTACAAAAATATGAGGAATACAGGATCATACAGATCAAAGACAATGCTTGAGACAATAGGACACCCACCACCAGTTGGACGGGGGTGTGAATTACATTCTGTCAAAACGACAGACGGCGTTCAAAATGTTCCGTCATTGTGAAAAAAAATCCGTCAATGACAGAAAATATTCAGTTAACGCGACCTCTGTCCTGCATAGTATGAAAGGTGCTTCCCTCCAAAAACCTATTGTTTTTCCCACGGTCTGAATTGCACTAATTATTGGTCAGTGTTATATAGACCCTGAATAGTGTGAAAGGTGTCTCTCTCCATAACTGTACATTAATGTTCATCAGACTGCCACTGGTGGGTAAATACTTGAGTATGTCAAGGATAGATGCACAGCTAGGGCACTCTGACATGTCCACACCCAATTTTATAGCTTCATTAAGGGACATACTTGTCACTGCTGTAAGCACTAAGGCATCAGCACCTTCAGTGCTTTCATTATTATTAGAAATATGAAACTTGGAAGGTGTGTGCAAACTTACCCCCTACTCGGGTTATCACTCTTCCACATTGTGGCCGCATGGTGGCACTATAGCACATGCATTTTTGTTCTGGTCCTATAACTCCCAATCTGTATGCACTAATGTTTTTTTTGTTTGATTCTTGATTTCATTTGCCTTTTCAAAAATTATTATAATTATTTTTTTTTTTGCAAATCCAAGGTTCTGCAAACTCAGATCTGTATCAATTTGTCGCATAGTTTTAATGAAGACACAATCTTAACATCACAGCAATATGACAACAGGAGATAGCTTGCTATAATGTCAGTGTTGAGCTTTAAAGCTATATTAAACAATGTAATTTTAGTCAGTGTTAAAAAGACAGTCAGTTGCCCATTGATCAACACGTATCCCTGTACACTCTAAACCAATTACCCCTAAAATCAATAGGCTTCATGACCCAACCACACACAAGGCCCATGCCAAATATGAAACAGATCGGGTGAAACTGAATCTCAACGGACGAGGCGGTGAACGCGGCATGATGATCCATGGTATCTCTGACTTGTCATCCTGGGATACAATTAACCTGAAATGTTACCATGGGCACAATGTCTTAGCTTGCTAGCTTCTGTTACTTTTTGAATTAAGTAATGTTATGCCCCCAAAAACTGGAACAAAGTGGACATAATAGCTATCTCCTGTAGTCTTAATGTTAGTTGCAATGTTAAGATTGCTTAGTTTTAATGAATAAGCAATCTTAACATCATGACCATGTGAAAACTGGAGGTAGCTAGCTATTGTCAATTTTGAGTGTCACAGCTTTGTTATATTAAGCAATGACACTGTCACAAGTTTTCAGTTTGCTGGCTTCTAAACTGAAATAATACCCTTGCGTGCCATAGGCAATGTATGTCTAAGCCAGATGGCTAGCTGGATAGCTAGTAGGGATATGCATGATGACCAGGCTCGGTATTCTAATATTCTTGGACAGATAATTGGTTAATTAGGTTTTCTCTGCAAGTCAGCACATTTAAGCTATTATTCAGACTTATGAAGTAGGACTTTATACTGCGGATTTGTTGATTTTCCCATATGTGTTTTAGTAGTGTAGCTAGCTAGCCTATTAACTAGTAATTTACTTCAATGTGTGACTTTAATCAATTGAATTTGCATCCATCTAATCTTGTGACAGGTAACAAGTACTTCACGTAACATAAACATAATTGGTGCTTGCGAACTGCGAACACGGTAAATTGAATTGACTTCATAGTCTGGACAGCTCCATTGAATTCATTTGTTTTTGGTGGCATTTCCTTTTTTCTGACATTTTGGCGAACAGGTCTTATATTTTTTCCTGTTTGAACTGCAGCACAACCGTGAGCCAAAATAATGAGTACTGTGGCTCGATGGCAACGAGGTGGCGTTATTAGATTGCGCCACTTTGCAGAATGCTTCGGCTTGATTCTGCTTGAACGACAGAAGCCTAATGTTGGAATTGCAGATTTTTCGCTTAGCAGCAATATTGCTTTCCATGTGAAAATATTGTGATGCTTGACAAAATATTGAGAGCACGAGTGTTATTTAGAAGCAAAAAGAAACAAGGCAATATGCCAATTTATTGCCAATGCCAGTAATTTCAGCATTTTTTTTTTACTTGTGTCTGACTAAAGCATTAAAAGGGCTTAATTATAGATAACAGATGGACTTGATGTGGGGTTTACAGTATATATGGACTATATATGGATACATTTTATTCACTTTTACATACATTGCAGCCATACAGCAGTAGACCAGAGAGAGAAAGAGAGACAGGTCAAGTTGTAAGTTCACAACGATGGTCTAATTGTTAAGGCAACAAATTTAAAATGTAAGATTTCCCTGCTAATGCTGAAGCCAAACCTTCACCCTTGGCCATTACTGCTTCAAATTGAACGACTGTCTCATTTTACTTGAACCCCATTAATGACCGCTTACAGTTATATTTTTTCATTGCAATCTTACGCTTGTTTACTTGTTTGTCCATTTGTAATTCTTGAAAGCGAATACGTATATGCCTACCGTGTAGTCTGTGCATAACTTGTGCGTAACTAAGCTGACTGATGGTCTTTATGCATTGTACCTTGTCTAATCTGAAGCGTCACAGTTTCAATGTCCTTATTCCATGCACTTACAGTATATTTCTTTGGATATAAGCATCTGCCAGACAAATGCAGTGGGTAACTTGCTCAAAGGATATATCCTATAATTATAATGATCTGCACCAAATCTGTAACTATGATGCCAGTTGTTGGAAATGCAATGATAAAACTACTGGAAACCCAACTAGAATTTTGTTGCTGATGTCTTTGACTGACTTTCACTGCACAGGAATAAGGAGATAAAGATTTTGTCTCTCAAAATGCCTTTCCATATTGCTTGTATTGTATTTATTTTAACTAATAATGTGTATCAAATGTTTACCACAGAAACCCCAAGAGGACCTCTCTTTGCCAAATAAATTCATTCATTTTTTAAAATTGTTTCTGAAATGGACAACTCATGATTGCAAACTGAATTCTCAACCATGAGCCCATATGCTAATGTTTCGTAATGCAGGAAGTTTAAAGGGTAGAACAGTGTTTGAAGAGAAGAATTATACTGTGAAAATGAAGACTCTGGTGCAGCAAATTGGCTCAAAACCACCACAGAGTGGGCAAGTGTGTGTGAGGATGCTGTGCATACCCCTGTTTCTCCCATCTGCACATATCTATTGTGCACCACTCACTTAATTTGAATTGTGCTTCTATACATGCATTAGAATGTACCATAGCATGAACTACAATGATGGCTTCATGCAGAATTACATGCCATTAAAATGAATTCAAAACATGTAATAGATTGAATATTCCCCTTTTATATGCATTTTCTTGCTGTGATGCTTTGTTGTAATTGCTGGAATGTTTAGGGTTAAACGTGTTTATTGAACTGTGCTCTGAGGAGTGTACTGTGGCTTTGGGAAATAAAATTTCAATTTAGGCATTTATGGCCTTGGGAACTCAATTTCGAGCATAGTTTCCTATCACTTGAGACATTTGTATTTTTGCCAGTTTGAAGGCTCAGTCACATACAAGATTCTAGTAGTAGACTTGCATCATTTTGATATCTCCCTGTAAGAATGCATTCATTTATAAAATTTGAATTAAAACATTCTAATATAAACAAGTCGAGAATATGATAAACATTGGGTTGATGCTAACAAATGAACTAAATACAAAATGTATACCAAACGGGTTTTTATTTATTTATTTTTATTTACTTTTTTCAATATTTTCTATGCTGTTCTATGTACGTTTGGCTGTACTGTTTAAAATTTATTAGGTATTGTAACCACACTGTACGCCTTTCTCTGCCACCAATTCACTATAAAAAAAAAATCTGTAAAATTATTTGTTAGAGTGTCTGTTAAAGGGATAACTATAAACATTAGATCAACTGAATTTTTTTTTCAGCTTATCCAATAAGGCCCATAAGTATTTGGCGAGTGACACAGTGGGCATTTTCTTAAAATTCTCTTATATTTTCCCTAAATTTTTGTCAACAGCGAAAATAACAGAAGTGAACTCCAGATGCATCAAATGTTCTTGCCATCCAAATCTGCTCTTACACTTGCTGAATGATGAATCCCATTTGAACGTAAACTGGGGGCGCATGGCCTCTTTTTTTTAAGGATTTTACGGATATTTACTGGCGCTAATACAGGTGGGAACCCGAAGAGGTTGACGTGCATTCTATTATGCATTTTTTTTCCCCTTAAATGTAAAATATATGTTTCTGTGCATTGGACATATAATTTGTGGACTGTATAAACGGGATGTTTTCCTCTTATTGGGTTGGAGTGCTCTAAACCACTCATAAAAATTTTCTCTTATCTTAAAAGAAAAGCAAAACTAAGAAAACATTGGAGAATCCCAGAAATGGATGGGTACCAAAAAAAAGAGAAAACCATGGATGAGAACAAAAATAAAGGAAATTTTGTTCGTATTTTGCATCTTGCATAAGGCCCAGTGTTCAGCATTTTGGCTCTGTATGCCACCACAGTAGGTTTGAAATTAAACAAACAATACGTGCTTGATTGGTAGAATTTCAGGTTTAATTGAAGGGTATTTCCAAAAATATTGTATGTACCGTGTAGGAATTACAACCTTTTTTATACATAGTCTGAGCAGTTTAAGGGGCTGAAAAGTATTTGGACAAACAGAGATAATCACAAATTTTCATTTTAATACTTGGTGGCAAATCCTTTGCAATCAATGACAGCCTGAAGCTGTTGGGTTTTCATCCCTGAAAAATGCTGTGCCACTCTTTCTCTGGCGCGGTCTTCAGTTTCAGCTAGTTATCCGGGCATTTTCCCTTCAGGTTTGCCTTCAGCAAGTGAAAAGTGTTCTCCTTTGGATTCAGGACTGGTGATTGATTTGGCCAATGGAGAACATCACACTTCTTTGCCTTAAAAATTGATTGGTTGGCTTTGCAGTGTGTTTTGAGTCATTGGGCATCATGCAGCAACATTCTATTAAAATTCTTAATATTTTCTCTTATTTTTTTGTTCAGAGGAAAAATAACAGAAGTCGACTCCAGATGAATGTCCTTACCATCCAAATCTGCTCTTACCAAGGTGTGTTGAATGATAAATCTCAATTGATCGTAAATTGGAGGTGTGTGGCCGATTGTTTGTAATTAGCACAGGTAATGCCCACTAAACACCATATAAGGTCAGGTGTTGTGCCATGTGCGAATAGCCCAATTTGGCACAAAAATGGGAGAGATGCCACCAAAAAAGGTTGTAATAAGAACTTCAGCAGCTGCGAAATTGAAGCACTTTTGAAGCAACTTAAACAAAGTAAATGTGATCTTCCAGATTTTTATAGCCTTAATTTGTATCAACTGACCATTAGTATTTTTTTTAACAAAAATTAAATTATCCAATCATTAAAATTCCTTCATAAGATAGGATCTAAATTTGATTACATGTATGTCAACTTATACGAATTGCCGGCAAGTTAGATGGATTTTCCC
Source organism: Gymnothorax javanicus (assembly GCA_029692085.1). Classification (NCBI taxonomy): domain Eukaryota; kingdom Metazoa; phylum Chordata; class Actinopteri; order Anguilliformes; family Muraenidae; genus Gymnothorax; species Gymnothorax javanicus. The sequence continues at coordinate 146,063,939 of CM056193.1, forward strand.
CCAATTACACAGCTTACAGGCATACAAATAAAGTTCTATGGATGTTTAATTTCAGCTATGAAGTGTAGCTGGCTAAACCAGCCTTGAAGTGTAGCTGGCGCGCAAATTATAAGTTCTCTTAAAACAATAACATCGGAATTGTTTTAGATTCAACCTGTGCATGTCACTAATTGGGATAAAAACAAACTTTGGGTTCCGAGATGGATATGATTGGTACGATAGATTATGTTTATCATCATAATACATGTTTGTATCAGGCCCTGCTTCAGGCAATCGCCGTACTGTCTTGCCCGGCTGGTTCGATCCCAGATGGTCTCTTGTTAGAAAAAACTTTCATCAAAATATGAATTATTGGAAGCTATTCATTTTGACAACGATGAAGGGGCACTTGAACACACACCATGGTAAACAAACAACAACCAGACGCTTCTTTTCATGGCACAACACAATTTGCCACTGGCCATATTGGACCACTTTTCGGAGCTTCTGCTTATCATCCGTATGGACCGTGTAGACTGTATTAAGCAAGGTACGGTCTGCACAGTTGCTATAAGTATCAGTTGCATACGTACAAACACAAAACAAATTATCAGGAAGAGCTTGGATTTCGAGGCTGCACAGCACTGGCTATTGATGGACGTCACCCCCCTCCCTTGTGATAAACAAGTGAAATGATAAGAATATGGATAAGAGATTGGTGATTTTGGTCAAGATAGAATCTCTGACGTGCCCATGTTACACATGGGCATGTGCATGGGAATTTTTACTGTCCTGGATGAGACTTTGGGGCTTTATATTTTCATACTTGAATTGAAGAACTTTAAAAATAGTCATGAAATTTTCATGCTCCATTTCATTAATGAAAAAATTGTGATATTTCAAAAAATGCTTGGAAAAAAATCTTACAGATTTTTTTAAAGGATTTTACGGATATGAACTGGAGGTAATATTGATGGGAACCTGAAGAGGTTGACAAGTATGCTATTATGCATTTTTTATGTTCATGATATGTAAAACGTATGTTTTTGTGCATTGGACACACAATTTGTGGACTGTATAAACGGGATGTTTTACTCTTATCTTGGTAAGAGTGCTCTGAACCACCACTGGTAAAATTCTCTCACCTAAGAGAAACAAAAAAAAAAAAAATTGGTGAATCCCAGAAATCGATGGGTACTAAAAAGCAAGAAAATCGCAGATATGAACAAAAATAAGCGAAATTTTGTTCTTATATCGCTTATTGCATGAGGCCCAATGTCCATCTGTACTGTGTTGCACCTTGGAGTGAGTTTTGAAACATTTACCTGAGTCTGAGTTGATTATATTGCCCTATATAATTCAAACATCGTCTTGCTGATTTTTACAGCAGTCACATTATCAATAAATACAACAGAACTGTTTCCATTGGTAGCCATACATGCCCACACATTACCATGCTTTACAGATGAGGCGGTATGCTTCGAATCATGAGCAGTTCCTTGCCTTCTCTGTACTCTTCTCCTCTGATCATTCTGGTAAGATTTGATCCTTGCCTCATTTGCCTATAGTTGGTCCAGTACTGTGCACGTTTTTTCAGATGTTTTTGCTAAACATCCTGTTTCTGAGACTTACCAGTGCAGTAAATCTCGTGGTACACCATCTATATTTGCTCTTTTGAAGTCTTCTCTTGATTGTTGATATTGACAATGATATGCTTACCTCTTAGGGTGGTCTTGATCTGGCCAACTGTTGTGAAGGGATTTTTCTTTGCTCGGGAAAAAAATTCTTCTGCAATTGCCAAAGTGGTTATCTGTGGTCTTCTGGGCCTTCTGGTATTGCTGAGCTCACTTGTGAATGGCCCAAATAGTTGATTTGGCCACACTCAATGTTTTTGCTATTTCTCTGAAACTTTTGTTTAGATTTTTCGTCCGAATGATGGCTTGCTTCAGAGGCAGTGGCATATTGAGAGTTAACAGCTACAGATTCCAAATGCAAATGCAATGCTTTAAATCATCTCTATACATTTTATGTGCTCACTTCTAAATGAAATAAAGAGGGATTAGTGTGTTCCTGGCCGTGGAACCGCAACACAAGCCACAAGTCCAATTACTTCCGGTCCATTAAAAAGGGAGGGACCACTTGTAGAAATTGCTGTAATTCCTGTGCTGTTCACCAATTTTGGAGCTGTTTCCCCTTTTATCCTAAGCTGAAGGTCTGTCTTTGAGCTCAGATTCATTATTTTGGTTAATCTCAAGTATGATGTGGTAGACAGCTAAAATGAAAAAAATGTTGTCACTGTCCAAATATTAATGGACCCAATTATACATGCCCCCTGATATATATGCAATATGGTAACATCTGGAAGTAAACATAAAGCCAATCTCTACAGTTTATAATTGAGATGGGAGCGTCTTGTTAAAATGTCTTTGAGAATTTTGAATTTGATCATGTATGGAAAATGTTTTATTTTTCCTTCATGATTTAGCACAAGGTGTTTGACAGGAATCAGTTGGAAACAAAGTTTTGTGACTTTGCTCCAATAAGTTGTAATAGGATTATCAATTACCAGTGATGTTTCACAGACCAATTCTGGTTGTTTTTCCAGTGTTCAAACATTTGACAATATGAGCAATACTTTAAATATAATGAGCCTAGATTTTTTTTTTTTTTTTTTTTTTTTTTTGGTGATTCTTGTATTTTGCAACATAAGGACTGCAGTAATCAAGCAGACACGGCACATGTGAGGAAAGAAAACATATTGAATTCATCTCCCACCTCCAAGAAATTTTTCGCTCAACACAATTGCAAACTTGGTGGATGAAAACAAAACACTCCATCCATTAGTAAGTGCCTTGCTGCTTGATTAGCAGACGTGGAGTATTTGGCATTGTGCTGGGCTTTCAACACATTGGAAGAAATACCCATACTGGTACCTCCTGATACAATACAGCAGCTCTGCAGCCATACATCCTGCATTTCTCCCACTCTGCACCCCCCTCCTCCCACCCCATTTCCCTTCGTTATACCCCCTCCACTTGTCTGGACTCTGACCAGCTGGCTTCATTAGACTCCTCACCATTCCAGATCTGCTGGTTTTGTCTGTTGCACATTTTTAGACGTTTTTTATCTTAAGCACTGTCCATCCTGGACCCTCATAAATATTTTCTTGGCATTCCTGTCTCTTCGCTCTGGCGGCTAAAGAAACAGTCTGTGTGTCCATTGTACATTTGTGTGAGAGAGTGTGTGTGTGTGTGTGTGTGTGTGTTTTTTAATTAATCTTTGTGTTTGTTGCTTTTAGGATCTGCAATGTGGTAAGCTCTAGGAAACACTGTATTTAAATTACTTTATAGAGGGACATAATTGACATGTTGGAACATTAGCAGTTGAATCACAACACTTGTTTTCAAATAAATATGCTGTGTGTGTTTGTTTTTTTTAAATTTTCAATATTCATAACATTAAGATATTCAGAAAATATAGCTTTATTTTTAATAATCTGAATTGAGTCACTGCCATGTTAATGGAAAATATGGCCAAAAAACACTCTCTCAGACTGACAGATGCCAAAAAAGAAAACTCAGCTCCTTTGACTCAAACATCAGCACACAAAACAACTGTGTTGCAGTGTGCAGTACTCTGCAGGCTGAGTGACGAGTTTTTGAGGGTGTTGAGAGATGGGTTCCTGTGCAAATGAATTTTAAAGGTAATGTGTAAGATGGAATGTGATGGGTTAGATGCCAGAGGCATCTGTTGGGAAGTTATAAAGTGGCATGTTGTAGGCCGGGTGCTAGAATCTCATGAAGGCAGGCTTGATAGTGGGCAGTTTCTGAGTGCTTCAAGTGGAAAAGAGGAGGCTTGTATGTGCAGCAGGTGCGTTGCACCCGTGGGTGTTATTGGTGTTAGGACACCCACACTTATGCAGAAGCATGATTCCATTTCCCTCACTTTTTTCTGAGATAGTAATTGATCAAATGAAATAAAATCATGTAAAAAAAGACTTCAGCAAGTGAGTTCCCCATACCTGAAAACCCAGCGGTCAAATTAGATTGATTGAACGGCCATCCAGCCAATCACAGGCATTTGGCCAAGCACCAGGTCAGGGAAGAGTAAACGGTCAAAATACGCTGTTACATGCATGCATTCAGATATGGGGCTTCTGTCACTTGCTGGCTGTGATAACAGATTGGGAATAATGGCTGTTTTCCTTGTTGGTGATTTAGCTAAAATTTTATTTGATAAATTTGTCGGGCTGAGTGATGTGTCAGCTAACATTTGTCATTGAACATAAAATTTAATTTGTTTCAATCATTCTAAATGCAAGCTGGGTGGCAGACAAACTTTATGTAAGCTAATGGTAGCTGGCATTTTTTACATCGCAAGATAGCATTTTTCCTGGAAGTTAGCAAGTTAAAGTATGAATGCCCACCCTTTTGAGGACATATCTTGCTGCCTCAACTTACAAAGTCTCTTCGCTGTGCTAATGAGTAGGCTAGCAGTCAGTAGCAGACCACTATTGGCTAGCTTTACAGTTTATGTGTACTTGATAGTTTGCCAGCAACATTCAATGAAATTGACATTGAATACATTTACATTCAAAACATATTCTGGTTTTTACCAATAGTCCATGTAAGACAATATTCCTACCAATCTCTTGACATGGTTAGTGAAAATAAGTATTCCATTTATGTTCCCTCTTACATACAGCTGTGCACCATCTGATTAAAAAAGATTTTTTTCTTTGAGGTTTTCTATCAGTGACGGACTTGTTCGACCATACGAAGACAGTCTCCCTCTTTCATTCATTCAGCCACCTTCTTAAAAAGGCAGGTGTTGTGATATTTGCACATATGCAAAAACCTGTTTAATTCAAATTCAAGCACCCCCATAGGATACCTTGTGGGACACCTTTTTAAGTCCACACAACATATGTAGACTTGATGGGCAAACTCCCATAATCCCTCCAGTATCCAGGCGAGGGTAAAAAGTTAGTCCGCTGTTCCATGGCCAGAACAGAACCCACATTGGTCCCCGAATCCAATGTTCAACAATCGGGCGGAATCTCCTTTCCAGCACCCTGGCATAGACATTTCCTGGGAGGCCAAACATTGTGATCCCCCGATAATTGGAGCATACCCTTCAGTCCCCTTTTTTAAAAATGGGAACCACCACCCCAGTTTGCCAGTCTACGGGTACTGTACCAGACATCCATGCAATATTAAACAGGCGTGTCAACCATGACAGTCCAACAACATCCAGGGCCTTCAGCATCTCGGGACGAATCTCATCCATCCCTGGTGACTTGCCACTGTGGAGCTTTTTGACCACCTCAGTGACTTCCACCAGGGAAATGGGCAATGACTTGCCTGAGTCCTCCGTCCCTGCCTCCTCAGTGGACGGTATGTCTGGCTGATACAGGAGTCCCTCAAAGTGTTCCTTCCACTGCCAGACAATATCCTCAGTTGAGGTCAGTAGTTCCCCATTCCCACTGAAAACAGCTTGAGCGAAGCCCTGCCTCCCCTTCCTGAGTCATCTGACGGTTTGCCAGAACCTCTTTGAGGCCACCCGAAAGTCCTTCTCCATGGCTTCCCTGAACTCTTCCCAAACCCGAGTTTTTGCTTCTGCAACTACTGCGGCTGCAGTCCTTCTAGCCTGCCGGTACTGGTCTGCCGAGTCGGGGGTCCTCGGAGCCAACCAAGCCCAAAAGGCCATCTTTCCTCAGCTTGACAGCCTCCCTCACCACTGGAGTCCACCAACTGGTTCTTGAGTTGCCGCCATGACTGGCACTGACAACCTTCAGGCCACAGCTCGCGGCATTCGCTTCCACAATGGAGACTTTCAACAGGGTCCACTTGGACTCTATGTCCCCAGCCTCTCCCGGGATATGGGAAAAGCTCTTCCTCTAGCAAACGTTCTCAGTTGACCCTCACAACACGTTTAGGTTTCCCAGGTCTGTCTGGCAGTCTTCCCTGCCATTTGATCCAACTCACCACCAGGTGGTGATCAGTTCACAGCTCTGCCCTTCTCTTCACCCGAGGGTCCAAAATATAGAGCCGCAGATCTGATGACATGATTGCAAAATTGATCATCGATCTTTAGCTAAGGGTGTTCTGGTACCAAGTACACTTATGAACGCCCTTATGCTCGAACGTGGTGTTTGTTATGTATAATCCATGACTAGCACAGAAATCCAATTACAAAGCACCACTCGGGTTCAGATCAGGGAGGCCGTTCCTCCCAATCACTTCCCTCCGAGTGTCTAAGTCATTGCGAGCGTTGAAGTCTCCCAGCAGCAGGCAATTGGACTCGAGTCATAGGGACTCGGTCTCGAGTCAACTCGAGTCGCAAATTTGACGACTTGCGACTCGACTCGAACTTGGAAGGCAAAGACTTGAGACCCGACTCGGACTTAGGAGACAATGACTCCAGACTCGACTCGACTTGAGGCAAGATGACTCGGACGATTTGTTCTTTTCATTGTATTTTTTTTTTCACGTTGATATTATTCTTTCTAGTATGACAAGAGCGGTCCGTTTGTGCACGGTGCGCGCTCTAGCAGGCTGGTTCAGACAGGCTCCGTTTTTTGTTTTTTTTTTTCGTGTCTGAAGTGGGAGCACGCACTTTTGATGATCAGTGCGCTTGATTGCATGGATAATAATGGCAGCTGCGAGTTCTAGTACGCCCAAAATAATTCAATTTGCTTTTAAAAACTTCTACTCCGATGGAAAACGACGGTCTGCTCAATGTAAGACATGTTCAAACACCATTAGCGACAAGGAGGGAACCACTTCAAACTTTGTCCGTCACCTGAAGACCCATGATGACAAGTAAGTGAAACATGATAACTAGCTGCCGTGCGTGTGACGTGAAGTGTGTGTGTGTGTGTGCGCGCGCGTGTGTTGGAATAGTTGGTCGTGTTTTGTTTACCCCAGCTAACGTCAGTTAACCTAACGTTAGCTAGTTATCGTTGGCTAGCTACATTGAGTCGGGAGAATAGTAGTGCACTGCTCACTAGCTATGTTTCCATCCACTTGTTAATCGAATTATCTGAAGTTCGCCAAAAATATTCATGCGAATAAATGTGGTGAAAATGCATTTCCATCTAACAGCATTAAAGCGAATAAAAACTTGTGCGTAATGACGTCACTTGCTGTCATGCGATCAAATCGGTGTATCGAATAGATATATGACATTTTAAACTGTTTCCATTCATTTTCACACTGAATCGCAGAACGTTCGAGTGAACAAAAGTAGTGTGTTAGCCAACAAAATTAGCCAGTCAGCCAAAATGGATCTACCAAAAAATGATGATAATTGCACAAGTTGTAATAGTGCGTATGTGCCATCTATTAGCAACATAGCAAACCATTATCAGAAGGCAACGACGACATCAAAACAGCGTCAAGATGCAGCGCAGATTTACTCAGCAAATAACATTTCCATCAGCATTTATCGCGTAAGCCTTTTACCGATCAAGAAAAAATCCACTGAAATCAACCGTATAAACTTTGTGTCTATATTCTTGAAATCAAGTCGAATTTCACCGTTTCCATAAGGCATTTGTCTCTTTACATATGCACTTTGCTACTGATGAATTCTGATGAATTTTAATGTTTTTGCAAAATGTTCAAAAATAAACAATTTTTTGTATCAAACATGCTATTTCTTTAATGGAATGTAGCCTTTCCCATCTACCTAGGTCTTAATGATCAGACATGTAATGTTGTAATGGATAAATGAACAGCTTTATGCTGGTTTAGCCATGCAGACTAGTCTGCACTCTCTTTTTTAAGATTGACATTAGGTTTTTCTCTTCAAGATATAAACCTGAGTGCTTTGTGGGTGGGCTGGGGGACAATGGTGAGGGACTTGACTTGACATAACCTGTGACTCGACTTGACATAGCCTTGTGACTCGACTTGACTTGACTTGCCCACAAAAGAAAAGACTTGGGACTTGCTTGAGACTTGGACCAAATGACTTGAGACTCGCTTGGGACTCGGATCGGAGGGACTTGGACAATTGTCTGCCCAGCAGAACTATGGAATGCCCAGTAGAGCCTTTTCCAGGACCCCACCCAGGGACTCCAAGAAGGCTGGAAACTCTGAACTGCTGTTAGGTGCTTAAGCTCAAACAACAGCCAGAGCATTCCACTCCGCAACCTGCGAGCGAATTGCAGAGACCCTCTCGTTCACCGGGATGGACTCCAACACGACGGCACTCAGTCGAGGGGACACAGGTATCCTCATGCCTGCTCGCCGCCTCTCACCTTGGGCAACTTCAGAAAAGGAGAGAGTCCAACCCCTATCAAGGAGTTTGGTTCCGGAGCCAGAAATGTGTGTAGAGGTGAGTCCGACTATATCTAGCTGGTACAGCTCAACCTCCCGCACAAGCTCCGGCTCCCTCCCCACCAGTGTGGTGACGTTCCATGTCCCATGAGCCAGATTCTATGACCAGGGCCCAGAACGCAAGGGCCCTCGCCCCTGTCTGCCACCCGGTCTACAATGCACCGAGCCCTACTCCGCTCCTCGTGGGTGGTGGGCCCACGTGGAGGCAGCTCCCCATAGCCTCTTCGGGCTGAGCCTGGTCGAGTCCCGGGAAAAACCCGGCCACCAGGTGCTCACCTGCGAGCTCCCCTCCCTGGCCTGGCTCCAGGAGGGGGCCCCGGTGTCCCTAATCTGCAGGTTCTCATTTCTATTGTGGAGCTTATCATAGGAGACTGATGAATCGCGTTTCGTCTGGTCCCTCACCTGGGACCAATTTGCCATGGGAAACCCTACCCGGAGCTAAGCTCCCGGCAACACAGCTCCCAAGATTCCAGGGGCAAGCAAACTCCTCCACCGCGATAAGGTAGCAATTCATGGAGGAACATTGAATTTTCAAAGTAGCAAAGTCTTTCATGAGATCCTTACAGTCCAGCTTCTGGGAAAGTTGAGGGAGGGCTATAATATGAAATTGCATGAACAGCAATTATCTTATTAAATGAAATCTAAACCTTATCTAATACCATCTTCTGCAGCATTTACTACATAACATTCTACTTCAAGATGGAATTTCGAGAAATTTCAGTTCATCATTGTCCATGCAATCTCATATTGTAGCCTTCCTTGTTTATGCCTTAACCGTCAATGGAAACATAGCTTATTAGAAACCCATTTGCTCAGTAAATTACAACCCCAATTCCCAAATAGCTGGGACGAAGTGTAAAGTGTGAATAAAATCAAAATGCAATGACTTTCAGATCACATGAGCCAATATGTTATTTACAATAGAACATAGACAACATTTCAAATGTTGAAACTGAGAAATTTAACATTTTTATCCACAAAATGAGCTTATTTCAAATTTTCTGGCTGCAGCAGGTCTCAAAAAAGTTGGGACACAGGCAAAAAAGGGCTGAAAAAGCAATTAATATATAAGAGAATCAACTGAAAAAAAATTTAACAAGTAATTAAGTTAACTGGAATCAGGTGTGTAACGTGACTGGCTATAAATGGGATGTCTTAGAGAGGCTGAGTCTCTCAGAAGTAAAGATGGCCAGAGGCTCTCCAACCTGTGAAGGCTTGCGTAAAACAATTGTGGAATACTTTAAAAAACAATGTTCCTCAATGTCAAATTGCAAAAGCTTTGAAGGTCTCATCATCGACAGTGCATAACATCATCAAAAGATTCAGAGAAACTGGAAAAATCTCTGCATAAGGGACAAGGCCAAAGACCTTTACTGGATGCCTGTGATCTTCGGGCCCTCAGACGCTACTGCATCACTCACCGGCATGACTCAATCATTGACATTACTAAATGGGCCCAGGAATACTTCAAGAAACCACTGTCTATAAACACAGTCCGCCGTGCCATCCACAGATGCCACCTAAAACTCTATCATGCAAAAATTAAGCCATTGTTGAGCATGATCCAGAAGCGCCGCCGTGTTCTGTGGGCCAAGGCTCATTTAAAATGGACTGTAGCAAAGTGGCAAAGTGTCCTGTGGTCAGACGAGTCCAAATTTGACATTCTTGTTGGAAATCATGGGTGTCGTGTCCTCCGGGCTAAAGAGGAAAAAGACCACCCCTCCTGTTATCAGCGTTCAGTTCAAAAGCCAGCATCTCGGGGGCTCCCCGGTGGCTCATCGGTCTAAGCGCACGTACCATAAAGGCTGTGTCCTTCCCGCAGTGACCTGGGTTCGACTCTGGCTCAGGTCATTTGCTGCATGTCTTCCCCCATTCTTCTCCCCAACCTTCCTGTCTCTCTACACTGCATAACTGTTAAATGAAGGAAAAATTCCCAAAAAAAAATCTTAAAAAAAAAAAAAAAAGAGCCAGCATCTCTGATGGTATGGGGATGCATTAGTGCATATAGTGTGTGACACTTGCATGTTTTAAAAAGCACCATGAATGCTGAAAGGTATATAAAGGTTTTAGAGCAACATATGCTCCCCTCCAGACGACATCTTTTCCAAGGAAGGCCTCACGTATTTCAGCAGGACAATGCAAAACCACATACTGCAGCTATTACAACAGCATGGCTTCGTAGTAAAGAGTTAGTGCGTTGAACTGGCCTGCCTGCAGTCCTGATCTTTCACCGATTAAAACATTTGGTGCATAATTAAACGAAAAGTCCGTCAAAGGAGACCCAAAACTCTCCAGCAGCTGGAAGCCTGTATTAAACAAGAGTGGGATCAAATTCCAATGGCTAAACTCAAGAAACTTGTCTCCTCAATGCCCAGACGCCTCAACTCTGTGTTAAAAAGAAGAGGGGATGCTATGCAAACAGGCCCCTGTGCCAACTTTTTTGAGACCTGTAGCAGCCATCAAATTTGAAATGAGCTCATTTTGTGGACAAAATTGTAAAATTTCTCAGTTTCAACATTTGCTATGTTATCTCCGTTCTATTGTGAATAAAATATTGGCTGGTACGATTTGAAAGTCATTGCGTTTTGATTTTATGCACAATTTACACTTTGTCCCAACTATGGAATGATATAGGCCACATTGCACATAATATGCATTGGACAGTGTCATTTATTACAAGCTAGCTGATACAGCTATATTGCAAAGTTGCTTACTTTCAAAGCTATCTTGGCACGAAATTGGCAAAGACGGACCAAACTTTTTGATTTGACAATGATTTCGTTTTTTGCATGCAAGCCTGTGATGGAACATTTAGATGACTTTAGGCATCTGGAAACTAGCTAAAACACTTTGTGAGACAGGGATGACATTGATAAAGCTACAGCCCATGTCACAATCTTTCATAAATAACATTGGCAGGGATGTACACAGGCACTCTGCTTGATTGTTATTGTTTCTTTCCATTAGCCAGGTAACTGATCACTGGACGACGTTACCATTAGCTACTGAACCAAGTCACTAGCCGTACATGTTACAAAAGCTACCTAGTGATAAAAAATATAATTTTTTTTGCATTATTAACATATAAAAGATGAGTGTCTTGGCTCCAGTCATAACTACACTCCAGGTCCAATCACAGGACGAGAGAGGCGGAGTAGAGAAAGTCCTCCAAAAAAAAGAGACTAGCATCCCCGTATACTACAGAGTAACATCTGAGTTCGCTGCTACCCACTGACCTATCTTTCGGTGGACTATTTTTTCCATGCCTCACCAGGCTATGCAATGCAAAGCTACAACGCTACACTACGCTATCATGCTCATATAGGCCCCGGTTGTCAGAGCTACACATTTAAAATATTACACACTATCACCTACTCTTTGACAGACAGATTGCTTGTACATTATTACAATTGGAGCCCAGTCACTGTAAATAAATGTGCAGACCAGTGCTACATTGTTGATGTAGAAGCATGTAAACAAGCTGCTTCCTGATGCAGTGCCTGCAGATTTTCCAAACCCTTGTGCTAGGTATATGCAGGTTGCAATTATTACAAACAAACTAACAATACGTATTTCACGTCCCAAGATAATACAATAAAATAGCAAGTAGCTACCTATCCAGAACGGTAGCAACCTAGGAGTCCAATTTCATCCCCGACATCTTGAAGTTGTACCCATCTTTGGAAAACCACATCAATGTTGACTTGAGTTTTATGTCTTGCTCAGCCCATGCTCTCCTTGGGTGACTGCTTTTCTGCTTGTGTCTTTGGTCTTTTAGGTTTTTTTTTTTGCTAGAACATGCTTTTTTTTCCAACAAAAATTGGAAGTGAAGATGAGATTTCGATGCTTATGGATTTTTTCAAATTTCTTATTGCAACATGATTAGACAGCCTCTCAGCTAGCTCAATTCAATTTATTTATTTAGCACTTTTCACAGAGACTGTCACAAAGACGCTTTACAGTGAGAAATTAAATAAATGAAAGGGCAGTGCCCAGCCTATTCCCCACTATAGCAAATAAGGCAAAAAACTCCCAGTAGGGAGAGAAATCCTCAAACAGTGGTGAAAAAAAACTTCCGAGTGGGAAGAAATCTCAGGAGGAACCTGGCTATAGTGGGGAAGCCCATCCTCCGCGGGCTAGCTAATTAATAACAAGATAAAGAAAAATAGAATAAAATGGCAATAGAGTCCCATTAAAGTCCATCTAAACAGTGGCATTGGTAGCTCCAGGAAGCCGAGATTACACAAAGGTGTGAACCATTTTTTCAGCATCCTGAAGGGACAAAATTTTTCAGAGTTTAGATATGTTATGAAGATGGAAGAAAGCCACTTGAATGATATTGTTGATGTGAGCCTTGAAAGAGAGTTCTGAATCAAGGGTCACGCCAAGGTTTTTAACGACAGCTTTGGCAGAAACAGAGAGGCCATCTAAGTTAAGAGAAAACTTACTGAATGAGTCTCTAAGAGATTGGGGACCCACCAATATTTAGTCTTATCTGAGTTTAATGAAAGAAAATTTTGCGTCATCCAAGCTTTAACAGCTTTAAGACACATCTCTAATCTAGTAACCGGATCATTTTCACCTGGCTTAAAGAATATATAGAGCTACGTGTCGTCTGCATAACGATGGTATTTAACATCAAGTCTACTTATGATATTTCCAAGGGGAAGCATGTATAGAGGAAAAGCAAAGGGCCCAGAACAGATCCTTGAGGTATTCCAAAGTTAACCTTGGAATACTCTGAACATTTGTTATTTACCCGGACAAACTGAGATCTATCAGACAGATAAGACTTAAACCACGAAAGGGCAAGTCCAGAAATACCAACTAATTTTTCTAACCCACGAAGAAGAATATGGTGATCTACAATATCAAAGGCGGCACTTAAATCGAGAAGGACGAGAACAGAGATGTGGCCACTATCCACGGAGAGAAGTAGATCATTTACTACAACAGTGAGTGCTGTTTCAGTGCTATGATGCTCTCTATAGGCAGACTGAAAACTGTCAAATACCTCATTAGTTTGCAGGAAAGAAGAGAGCTGTTGGGCGACACATTTTTCAAGGATCTTGGATAAAAATGGGAGGTTTGAGATTAGCCTATAATTGGCTATGACTGTGGGATCCAAATTTGGTTTTTTAAGCAGCGGCTTGATTCCTGCCATCTTAAATGAATTGGGAACAAAACCTTAAATCAGAGAAGAATTAATTATGTGAAGAATTGGACCATCAAGGATGGGCAGGAGCTCCTTCATTAACTTAGTGGGGATGGGATCCAAGATACAAGTAGATGATTTGGAAGTAGCAACTAATTTGGCTAGTTCACTCAGAGATATAGGAGAAAGGGATTCAAACTGGTTTTTGTGTATTGTGGCAGACTCCTTATCATCAGAAACATCATCGCAAACTGGTAGGGAAGCAGTGATCTTCTCTCTTCTGAGTAACCTTTTTATATTTCAGTAGCACGACTACATTAAGCGTACTATGGACAGCATCAGCAAATTTTTCTGCTGTATCGTCAATACAGAGGGGGCTGACTGGATGCTCAAAAAAAGATGGGAAAACCTCAATGAATTTTGTAGAAGTTGTTGCAGTAAAAGTATGACCAGTGTACATCCTAGTTTCTAACAATACAGGGTGGGTCAATTGTAAGCAGAATGTGATAAGAAAATGGTCAGACAAACTGGGATTATGTGAATGAATCTTGACCTAACCAATGTTAATGCCGAAGCTTAAGATCAGGTCTAAAGTATGACCATGAAAATGAGGTGGGCCAACAAAACTCTGAGCGAAGCCGACTGACTCCAAAATGTTAGTGAAGGCAGATGTTGGAGAATCATCTGCCCTCTCAAAGTGCAGGTTAAAGTCACCCAATATAACTATTCTATCATAGCTTAAAACTAAGTCTGAAAGGAATTCTGAAAAATCTTGAATAAAGGCAGACTAAAGGCCAGGGGGCCTGTAGACTGTCACCAGGACTAAAGGCCGATCTGGGGCATGGCTCACACCTGCATCCAGCACTGAAAAATTCATCACTAGAACCTCAAATGTATCAAATTGATACTGTAGTTTTGGCACTGAGTGAATCGAGTCACCATAAATAGCAGCAACACCCCCACCTCTCCGGCCCAGGCGGGGGTTTTGAGTGTATATAAAACCAGGTGGAGAGGCTTCATTCAAAGAAAAGTTTTCATCTGGTCTCAGCCATGTTTCTGTGAGACACAGTACATCAAGAGAACAATCAGAGATTAATTCGTTCCCAAGAGCTGCTTTAGAGTTCAAGGATCTAATATTTAATAGGACAATTTTGAGAGAAGAATATGTATTCATAGATGGATTGATACAGTTAGTGTTAATGCAAATCAAGTTTTCGTGATGTACTCTGCGATTCTTCTTTCTTAATTTCATTGGGATTCGGGGAACAGACACAATCTCCATACGGTTTGACCTAATCAACGGTTTATCAATGCTGAACGTCAGTAATTTAGATTTAGCTCTTGGCAGTCAACTACAATAATTTAAATCGTAGGCCAGATTTCTTGGCAGAAGGGCAATGCCCTCTCGAGATGGGTGAACACCGTCCCTCCTCAAAAGACCAGGTCTTCGCCAGAAAGCTTGCCAATTATCCACGAAACCGACGCTATTGTCAGCGCACCACTCAGACAACCAGCGATTCAGCGAGTCTAATGTACATTTTATCACTACATTGGATCGGGTACAGACCAGAGAAAGTCACTGACCGTGACATCTTTAGAGCTTGGGCGCCGGCCTTCTTAAAACTGCTCTTTGTGATCTCCAATTGTCGTAATTGAATATCATTTTTACCGGCTTGGATAATAATTTTGGAGAATTTGCGTTTGCCCTGATCGAGTGATTTCAGATTTGCCTCGATATCAGTTACACCAGTGCCAGGAATACAGTTCACTGTGGTAGCCGGTTTAAACACCCTTACATTTCTAACTATGGAATCCTCGATAATTAGTGACTTTTCCGAAACTCGTTCTTCTGCCTGCAATTCTTCAAGGGGGGCAAATGAATTAAACAGTTTAACGGGAGAGGGACTGGATGGCTGTACAAGTTTCTTTCCCCTACGTTTACCTCGAACTGTTACAAATACATCACACTGTGAAGAAGCTGCTGCAGCAGGTATGGAATGGGAAACAGAAAGAGAACTAACCTTAACATTGGTTTCAGGCTGGATGGAGAAAGAATCAATGAACTCCTCATTCGACCTAATGTTCTGCAGCGTTTCAATGCGAGCTTCCAGCTGTAAAAGCTTTTTATCTAAGCTAAGATATGAGATACATTTCTTGCAAATAAAAGTGCCGCTAAGCGCAGAGGAGTCGTAACAAAACATATTATATTCATTGCACAAGACAGGAAAAGAGGCCGGCGAACAAGGGGAAGCAATTATGGTCGGTAACTTACGTTAGCAGAATGCTGGCATAGCCCAAGTCCAAGGTTCACCTCACGGGCGTCTTGCAGAAGTGCAGGCCGTCGAAAAGTGCAAAATTTGCGAATGTATTCCGTCGAAGGCAGGAAAAACTCTCAGATTTGGTTTACAAGTTTTAAAAACCTAACTTAATATTAACAGGAAAATAGGATAGAAACGCTCAGCACTACAGGTGCTACCGAATACGCATAGGACACGTGCCAACGTGAAGACAGGAACAGGAAACGGGAAGCCAACAGCCCAGCTTGTCAGGATGGAGAGGTCAGACAGAGCCCCTGATTGGTTGAGGCTGAAGGAAAGGGTAGCAGTTTTATACTCCAAGACTACAGAGGGAAAACACTGAGACACCGTTTTTCTCTCAGACCACTTCAGTTGAGGGCATTGTGACATTTTCATTGAATAAAACACAAAAAAGGTTACTAACTGCAGCTTTACTAACAGTCAGTCATCATTTTGGAACTGAGGACACTAATTCTTGAAATTTTGAAAACAGAATTTGTCTCCATAACTTATATAAGACTTCAGTTAGCCAACAGTTCTGAGTTTCTGCTGACGTATTTTGTGCTTCACAATCCATCACACAATTTAACAAGGAGACAGGTCCATGCTGCAAGCAGTACCCACACTCTGCTACATTGAAGCCTCACAGTTGTAATACTAGCGGAGTATGGTCCGTCATTATCATAGTGGAACAAAAAGGGGCGTTGCTTTTTTTTCCACCACTGCAGGATTATTTAAAAAATATTCAACATATTACCACAAAATTTTATGGGATGTTGGACAATATTAATGGGGAGAGGTGATTTAATTTCCAGACCGATTCGGATACAGATCTGGATTCTGCTGCTCATTCTAAATGCTAATGAATCAAACCCTGCGCTCTCTAAGTGCCATCTAGTGTGAGAATGGTTTTCACTGTGGCTTGCTGGAGTCTCAAAGCCTCAATTATGGCTTTGCAACTCTTTACAATGCAGGTGGTCTGATGTATGTCCTTCCAGTGGAGGCTTTTCATGGTGTCACTATACAGTATTTCATATACAAAGTAATATATACATACACAAAACAGGAAGACATTTCCTTGCATATTTGAGCATCCTTCAGAAATTCATTGAATCCCTTTATCTTAGGCAGCGTTGGATGATTGCAATAATTGGAATATTTAAAGTTTGTACACAGCAATCTTCAATCAATTTTACTTACGTACCTCTCAATGGTACAATGGGTGGCTAGGGAATCCTGCTAGTTAAAACGCCTCCTTCATTGACTTCAGCTCCACCACTGTGCTGTATTGCGAAAAGAACCATTATGTACAATTCATTTTTGTCAGTGAATACTGATGAGTGAGAGAAAGCGTATCATAATAAAAAGGCACGCTGTTGTCAGATGATTGGGATACATCATATAGTGGTAGGACCACAATCTTATGGTCTGCCATTCCCTTTCATTTAAAAAGTCTCCTTCAACATATCAATGGTTAGTCATGGCTCTTCATATGAAACCACCACTAATGATACCCGGTTGCTTTGATAAAGTACAGTATTACAACTTGGGGTCATCAATGCAATAAACAGGTGTGCATTTTTGTTATTTGACTAATTCTTACGATGATATCTCAATTTTAGCAGCATCAAGGCTGGAAGGTGAATCATAATCAATGCTACATCTTAAAGAGCATTCTGAACAATATCTCCTCAGGAGGTAGAGCGGCTAGGCTAGGAATCGGAAGGTTCCTAGTTCGATCCCCGGCTCCTCCAGAGAACGTGTCGAAGTGTCCTTGAGCAAGACACTGAATCCCACACTCCTCCTGATGTGCAGGTTGGCGCCTTGCACGGCAGCCTCCGACATCAGGGTGAATGAGAAGCATAATTGTACAGCGCTTTGTGTCATCTGACTAGAAAGGAGCTATACAAATGCAGTCCATTTACCATTTACCATTTACCATAATCATATTCAAACTCACCAGTGTTCAAAATGTTCTCATGCGCCATTATTTCATTTATTGTCCTGTCTACACTACACTGTATCCAAATAAATAAGTCACATTAGTTCATAAATCATGAAATGGAATACAGGATACAAAAACAGACTCATCTGAATTATTTAAATGAAACTATACCCTGAATAAACTTAAAAATAAAAATGAATTGTTACCTGTTATATGACAGCTAGAGTGATTGAGTTTTCAGCTGACAGGAACATATCTGTAGCTATGAAAATATTTTTTGGAACTATATAAAGTCTGATTAATCCTATACCAGTACTGTTTGTTTCTGTGAATTGTGTTTGCAAATTATTTATCTGGTGAGCTATTTATGGCTTTCATTATTTATTTATTTGATTATTTAGTAAATTATTTATCCACTGAATTATTGATTAATCTTCATGACATGCTGTGCATTATTTATAACTTAATTTTGAGATTATTATTTTGTAGTTGCCATATTGGTATAGTGTGTGACTGTTCTTCCACTTCAGTCAGACAAGGAAATTAAACTCATCTCTGAGGCTATTTCTCAAGTATTAAAGGAATTGCATTAGGAGCATTATGAACATTAATGAATGCACATTCAAAATAAAGAACACGTCATATCCATTTGTCTTCTGCTAAAACTGAGGTATATGTTTGATTTAAAGATAATTTTGGTTATTAGTCTAAAAAAAATAAAAGAAAACTCAGTTTTCTTCAAGAAATAAGAGGTTTTATGATGATTTAGGTAGCAATGCAAAACATTCTTTGTTGTTAATTGCAGGGCAGTTCATATAATGGAACAGAATGACACTGATTTCTGTTTTTTACATAAAAAAGGCAATTTTTACTTTTGTCAAACTCACGGAGATATTAATCAAATTGACTGACGTGTAAACATAATGTCTAAATATGATGTTGTCTTTCTTGTGCCACAAAATTTGCCAATAAACTCAAAATTGAGAGCATTCAGCAAATAAATGAAAGTGCACTTACTGCAAACATATTTTCTGCCATTTTAACAGACTGCTGGGTGACTTTGGTGCCAAAAGTTTCTTTTTTTATCAATATATTATTGTTCCTGTTTGGGCCATTTAGCAGGTTGTCATGTGATATAATGAAGATTATACAAATAAGAATTTTATAGCAGAAGAGAGGATTCTGATAATGTATGTGTCATGTTCAGTTCTGGGAAATTGCATGAATATCAGTCTGACAGTGGATGTATCCCTTGGTGATGCAATGCATTAACTGAATGTTTCAAAGTTCTGACTCGTTTACTGTTCCTTGCTACTCCATTGAGATTGAATTCACTTAACACCTCTTTTTAAGAAGATGGAGGAAATGAATATTTTTAAGCACATAAATGGCCCTTTTACACATAAATGTACAATATTTAATACTATAAATCAGATCCGTCATGACAAAAAGTATTGTCATTGCGCTGGATTTTTTTTTTAAGTTAGTCAACTCTGCATGGCTTTTTTGTTTATAAGAAATACCTCAAATGTCAAAGTTTTTTTCAAGAATCTCTCATCATTAACAGTATATGCACATTTATTGCAGAGAAGATCTTGTCATTGTTAGCATTTTTTTTTTTGCTTTATTTACTTTTGCATGCTTTCAAAACTGACCTTTTTAGTTTTTTTTAACTGGAGAATCACGTTGCCAACTCAAATTGATACAATGTCTACCTCAACAGCTTGTCAAATGCGTGATTATAGATATTTTGTATGAGCTGTCACAGTACCTTGATGCTTTTAAGATGTTTTTCAAAAGGAAGTGCTGTTACACTTAAACTGTCCATGATAAAAATGTATTTCTGAAGGACTGAATGTGTCTGTACATTGTACATTTTAAAGATTCTCTTAAATTATCTTACAGGTAGCTAGGTCTGCAATATTCACAGGATTTGAACATGTCTTACACCTGGTGAATTTCAGTATGTAATTTATGAAACGCATAATTCATTACAAAACAAAGGTCTCCAAGTTGTTCTTCAACACATATAATTTAAAACTTGTGAAAATTGTTGTCAACTATAAAAATCAGGGGAAACTGTAAATCAGGAAAAGTAAAATGCTTTGCTGTCTTCCAATCTTTGCTCTGTAATGAAGCATTCATTATGATTATTTTATAGGACTGAAGTTTTTAAAAACTACAAGAATGCATTACTCTGCATAATGAACAGATGTTGTGGCAACAAGCGCATACATTATGCATAAAAAATTATTTCTATTTTGATTGTAGAAGCTGATTTATTGAGACAGGGCTAGCTCACTGCAGTAATGGATTTAGGATATGCTTTTGTTGTGTTATTTCCATAATTAATAATGGGAAGGGAGCACATTGTATATGCTTTGTATTTATAAGTGAGGAGGCACTCTTGTGGTAATAAAGTGATTTCTTAAACCTAAAGTAATACTGTGTAAATGATAGATTAGACCAAGAACTTTCCAAATTAAATTCAGAGGGTGTTTAAAATGTTTAAAATATCACATGGGTTTAAGATCATTTCTGTGCTTATTTTCACATTCATGGTTCAGGTTTCTCCCCTTTATCTGAAAAGTGACTGCCCAGCAAGAGAGAGGAATGAGGTAACACTGGACAAGTGAAAATTGCTGACCACTAGACAATTATATGCGACATTGAAAATTAAACTGTTGAGACAAGGTGGGAAGGGAAAGTGAGCATTGCTCTTACAGCAATGTGTTGCATTTTAGCGGCAAATATGAGGGACAGAAAGTCTTCAGGTTTCTCGGTAGAGAGGGCAGTGTGATAGTAAATACAGAGTAGACTACCGAGCTGGCAATGGCAGACTCAAATGGCAATGCAATGTTCAATTTTTTTCTAAGACCATTCGTAATCCATATATTTTGCACCATCCTACCTTTCTCTGAGGATCTATTTCCTAATTTAGCACCAAGTCCTTGCCTCCTGCTGCAACGTGAAGATCAACACTGATATCCAATTATGAAAATATGAGGTTACATCTATTGATCATAAATAAGCATCAACAAAAATAATATAACATATTATAAAAATTTTTTGTTTGTTAATATTTATCCCAAAATAAGTCAACAATAATTCAGGCATTATTAGACTTGGAAAGGAATGTACATTTTATTTGGACCAAAGCATAAATCATAGCTGAGGCTCTCTTAACAGTGTGGTAAACAAAAATAAACCTTCACCACTTGATCCTTTTGTCTATAAATCCTTACCCTGCTCTGCTGCAATTTGTTTCAGGTTCGATATG
The DNA here is from genome assembly GCA_029692085.1 of Gymnothorax javanicus. Lineage (NCBI taxonomy): Eukaryota > Metazoa > Chordata > Actinopteri > Anguilliformes > Muraenidae > Gymnothorax > Gymnothorax javanicus. The sequence goes on from CM056193.1 coordinate 146,084,940, forward strand.
GAGGTCGGCACATAGGGGAGCCCTGATTATAAGAGCATAAATTAGTGGGAGTTGAATTGTAGTGACGCAGGAATATTGTTGTGTATCGACATGATGGAATGGAGATTTTCAGCGTATACGCTGTGTTTTGTGTATGGACGCTAAGAGGGCAGACACTCGAGCTATATAGACAACAGAGGGAGCTGAAGAGTTTAAAGCAAAATGGATAGACACGCAAATTAATTTTCAATGCAACGCTTTTTATTACGAGATCTCCAACCTCATGATCACAGGACTGACCTGTCACCCCTGCCCAAGTGCCTTTTACTGGGTATTTCTTTCTGTCATTAATATACCTCTATATTTTTGTTACCAGCATTAACTGAATGAAAAAACAACCTTACTTTATGTTCATTCATGTTTTGGAATACTGAATTGCTAAGCATCATTTATTTTTTAGGTTCATTTGGAGTCTTGGATTCAACCAAGTTTGGCTCAATGAAGGGAGTGGTTTGGCAGCACATATAAGAATTAATGATTTCAAGAGACAGAGTTTTGGTAAATAATTGATTGTGGCCCTGAGGATACTGAGGATCTGAGTAAAACACTAATTAATCATTTGTGGTGATGCTGGTTGTCACTTCTAATCATCACTGGTTTTGTGATAAACTGCAGCACCTGCTGCCAAACACACTCTTTATTTTTCCCTGTGAGCTTTCAGGATCCAGCCGTACCCAAATCATTTCTCTCCACAGCTCCTGTATCTACTATGCCTATCTCATTCTTCTTCTACAGTAGTGACTAGCCTAAATCAAATTAAGTTCCCACTAGGATTGTTATTTGTACCGCTAGTTATATTAGCTCAACTTTATATCATGACCAAGGGCAGTTTACACTTAAGAGGTGATGGGGACATTTAAAGTGATGTTATGTAACAATCTTACCATAAAATACCAGCTTCAAAATCATTTTTATGGTTCACTCTTGTGGTAGGGAGAATGGTGCATCTTTCATTTCCACTCCATGATCTGAAAGCAACCTGTCCTCCAACCATGCGCTCAAAAAGGTTGATTATTCTCATTTACTCTAATTTACGACCCATAGGAGTGAAACCTAAAATCGCGCCCCTACTGGCAGCAGGAAGGTACTGTTAGAGTTACAGTTTCAGTTCCAGATACAGTTTCAGTCATATTTACACTTAAAATAACGGTTTGGGTAAGTATTAGGGTTGGGGTTAGGGTTATTAGGGTTAGGATTAAGTTTAGGTTAGGGATTTACTTATAGTGACGCTGACGATGGAAACCAGATTGTAGTTATTTAAAAGACCGCTCGAAGTCGCTTAACTCCTAAACGTAACTTTAGGTCGTAATAAGCTGCTTGACTAACAACCTTTCCGGGCGTATTTTGTTGGAGGACAGGATCTCTGAAAGCCTGTTCTAGCACTATGTAACTTTGGCTGATCGGGTTGGATCAGGGTTGGGTTTCTCAGGAAAAGTGCATGACATTTTACAGCACTAGCAACACCAACTATGGGCCTTTAGCTAGCTATAAAATTAAGCCAATTGAGTATTCTCAGTCTATTGCCTATGGACATTATGGCTGAGGCAGAGAGACCATCTAGGACTTTTACAGTGGAAGATAAGAAGAGAAAAAGCGAGGGTGGCCAAGCAACAGGTTGATAAGAGTGACTCTTGGACTGGCTTTTAGTCAGAGCTACACAAAATAAAAGGTTGGGGGACAGACTCCAAGCTATCTTCTTCCTGTCAAATTACGTTAGCTAGCCTGCTATGTCTTGTGCTGTTGCACTTGATTGATATTTGGCTGTGTTCGCAAAGTTGTCCAATCACTATTTTTTAACATAATCCAAATCAGCTCATTTCAAGGGAGATTTAATTGCCGGCTAAACCTCTGTCTGACATTGGTACTGGCTATACTTGTACTCCGTCAAGGTCCAAAGACTATTCAGACAGTAGCTGACTGAGCACAGTAAACTCCCCCTTCCCCCCCGCCCAAAAAAAAAAAAAAACCCTCTCAAGCATTCTCTAATGTTTGTTTCTCTTTGCAATTTTTTGCTTGTTTACTTGCAAATAAATATGCTGACTGATGCTCTATATGAACTGTACATTGTTTGATCAGTGGTGTGACTGTTTCAGTTACCTTATTCTGTCGACTTGCTATTACGTCGCTTTGGGTAAAAGCGTCTGCCAAATAATTTTAATGTAGTGTAATGTTTGCCTGAAGTAGCTCTGCCAGCTGTGCCTCATTTACCTATGAAAAAAATGAGGCTTCTAGCAAAAATTCATTTGGCAGGTATGGCTTAACACTGGCAATTTTGAGAAAATGCAGTTTACTGTATGATGGCCCTGGCTGGACTTAGAGTTTTTGTTCAAGCATGACACAGAGAATAGGCCATATAATATTCATATAACACTTAATGGCATACCACTGATAAATTACTTGGATTGATTGAGGGGCAGCTTTTTGTGTTATTGAAATTCTATGCATGAAAAAACGTTTCTGCAAAAAACTGTTATTCACCTGGGCTGTGTCACCCACAGTGTGCTGAAATATATGATTAAAAGCAGGCCCGGTTCTGGACTGCTTCAATCAGGGGACAATTAGAGTTTTGGGGTGGGCAGCAACTCAGTCAACATGTCGTTTTCCTTGTCAAAATGTCAGAAGTTACCCGTGTTAAAATGTCAGACAAATTACATGTGTAATAGCCTATTACACAGCTTATATCCACCCAGGGGTTAAAGTGGGCCGGAACAGTCCGGAACTGCCTTCCGCCACCTTCCCAGATAGCAAGCACCTCCGCTCCGGATCTGCCGCAGCTCTGAGCCGGATCAGCTGGAGTCGGCACAGAGCCGGGGCAGATGCGGAGCGGAGGTGCTTGCTATCTGGGTTAGTTTTAATTTAAATATTTATCTGACTAAAGCCGCTTTCACACCGGACACGAAACAAATTTTTCGCACGACAGATTACATTCAAAATCAACGCAAAGATGCGAATACATGCGAAAACGCGTGTATTCGCGTCTTTGCGTTGACTTTGAATGTAATCTGTCGTCTTCTAAAAATTCGTTTCACGTCCAGTGTGAAAGCGCCTTAACAGTAGTGCCGCGGACTACAGATCATTTTCGCATGCTGCTTTCAATTACAGCCTGCTTGCCACTCTCTCAAAAGCACCAAGATGCTCAACAAATCAGAGCGTAACATCATTCTCTGCTAGCCCCGCCTTCACTTAAACGCAGCTGTATCGTATGCTGTTTTTCATTTGAATGAGTGCGTCGGTCACGTACCAGCCTGCGAGGAATTGTCAATGTTTGAAACGGCGTTTGTAGCCAAAGTAAGTGGATTGACTTAAAGTGGTAATCCATAAGATTTCCGTCTCGTTACTGTCTGTTAAGTCAGTGTCTATCAGAGAGGGGGGATAAAACAACGATGATTGGGCCTATGACTCACTGATGAAAGCACTTGTATTTCATTCTTTGCCAGGTAAAGCAATCAGTGTGTCTGTGGCGACATTCCCGCGCTATATTCAAATACAGGCGCACATCTAGTGACACTTTTTACGTCAGTAAGCAGTGTTTGGTCTGTCCAGAAGGTAGGAGGAGCCGCAAGCTAGCTTGAAGGAAGTAAGGAACCCCGGGAGAAGCAATGACAAGGTAGACGTCAGAAGGGATCCAGTAGCTGTACTTTCCCTAACCTGAACCTTGGCTCTATCCCCTAATCCTAAATCTAACTCGTCCCTTACACTATATGTCAGTTTTACGGATGGAATTAAGGGAGGACCGTTTTAAATGCAGCCTTCCAAGAAGCGGAAAGTACCGCTACTGGATCCCTTGACGTCTACCCAATGGCAAATACCATACTGTGTAGCTATACTGTGCACAGTAGAAACTAACGTTAGCTGAGTCTCTGTTGAGGCTACTACTGAAACTAAAATTATAACGTAATTTCAGGAAGCAAACGGGAAAAAGGCTACGTTAACCGCATCGAAAAATCATTTTTATTAAAAAAAAAAAAAGTTATAACATTACCTGTTAACCAACTACCGTTTTCATTATTTACACAGGGCTCTCAACTTTCACATATTTGGCTTGAGTTTAAACGACATATTCACATTCCCGTGCTATAGTCAGAAATTATTCTATCAGACTGTTTGTAGAGATTCTCAGGTGGAATTGAAGTCCTTGTGCATTGAAGTTTATCAGTTTCACATGTGTTACGGTGGATTTCACCACTAGTAATATGAGAACAATTATGATTCCGGAATTCTCATGCGTTTCTTCACTCAGGGGTTGGAAGCTGTGGAATTGCATAAAAATGTTTCAAATGGTCTTATTTCATTTAAACAATTTGAACGATCGTGAAACACGCATTTCGTTGATTGAATAATTACTGACTACAGCACGGGAATGTGAATGAAGCACAAATTCTCACAGCAAATCAGTGAGAGTTGGCAGCCTTTTAAGTTAATCGATTTATCATAATAGCCTAACATGTTACTGGAATGAGATGACGCTAATGGATGACTAATGTCACATAATTTTTACTTTTATTGAGTTCAACTGCCGTGTCAAAGAGCATCTTTCCCGTCTGCATGAGAGTTGAGGAGGCATGGAACTGGTAAGAGCCGTCAATTTACCGACATCATACAGGCGACATTGTTGGGTCTCGACAAGAGTTATGGGAAATGGGGTCCAGAAGCGCACCTGCAATTACAGCTTACTGCCAAAGATGTCAATATAAACAAACCAATTCAAATCTTATGGATTACCACTTTAAGTTGAAGTCGGTGGTGAATTTGTGTAATATTCAACAATTTAAACCAGCCAACTAAAAGAATTTAAATTTAAAAAGGGTTAACGTTAGCTGCTTTAGGCTATGTGCAAAACGCTAACCAGGCTGCTTACCAGCTAACTAGTGCATGAATAAAATTATTAGCAATTCAGTCAAAGTCTGACAAAGGTTCAATTGCACCGATAGTTATGCGAGCAATGTTGGTTTGTGTTTCTGGCTCAGCAGTAACCTTACTTGTGCATATCTTTCTTTGACATCTACAGTCGCCAGCTAGTTAGCGGCAGAGCTACTTGAAAATCATTGCGCTGAGAAGCACGTTTTTTATGTAGCTGGCAAGCAAGCTATATTATGCTGGCAGCATCGCAGCGTCCTGTACTATCCAGGGATGCGTTTCCCAAAAGCCTCGTCGCTAACTGCATTAGAGCATAAAATTATTAGAGATCCATCTTGATACATCTAGCCATAATTTTGCATTGGAAATCAGAACATTTTGGAAGCAGAATATGATTTATGTCTGCAGTGTAAGGACAGCGTCTTGAAATCACAAAAAGATTCATCGATTTCTTTTACTAGTTCATTTTGGTAGTTATGTAATAGTTTTGATTTAGCCTACTTTTTTAGAAAATGAAAAATACTGTAACAGTATAATATCTTCACTGTCATACTTCCCATTATTCTTCAAGTTTTCAGCCAAATCCATCTCTGCTTTTCTCTTGTTATGCCCACTTCCTGATTATGTGAATACGAAAATTCAATGTCATAGTCCCAATGGGCCAAAAATAAGGCGAATACAGTTATTTGCAATCATTTTGTCATTTTTTTTCCACTGCGCCAAGAACACCAAATTTTAGGGTTCCCCCACCTGTCAAATGCCACTTTAACCACTGTATCCACCTATATACATCAAATTTTTATAAAATATTATAAAGTAATGTTTCTTGATAAAATAGTTGGTTGCATTTTTTCAGTGCTCTAATTTTGGCATGGCGGGATGTTTGAGCTTGGGATGCAGCCAACAAAATACTGAATTGTGACTTAACATATTAGTTTAACTCCATAAAGTCCAACGTCCCCCTAGCAGTAACGCCGGCATCAAGGGATTTTTAAATGACATGCTGTGAGTTTGAACCCTTTAGCGCATACTTGCTTTCAAGCTGACGCTGTTTAAGATCACTTGATCAATAAATGCACAATTAACTGAATAATCAAGATCAATATATAACCCTGTGATTATTGAGAAAGTATTAAGAAATGACAGATCACTGAAGGGTAACATTGACAGCAGACGTAACAGTGATATTGTATGGATGGAAAAAAATAGGTTGGTAACAGAAGGCAAACAAATCCAGGCAGGCACAGTTTGGTATAGGAGTCAAACCGAACGGGTATCTCTTTATCACAAACAGATCACTGGCACACAGGTTACTCGGCTCAGGAAATGTTGATCAACGTTCAGACACTGAATGAGCGGAAGTGTGGGACTCTTAAGCCACGTTTCCACTGGGATACTTTCGGTATAGTACCCTTGGAACCGTGCTTTTGGTACCAAACCCCTAGATCTGGTTTCGTTTCCACTGCAGACAGTACCCTTAAATGTAGGCGGGGTTTTTTTTTTTACCGGATGGTAAAATGCAATGCAGATACACGCAAATACACGCAAAATGCATTGACTTTGAATGTAATCTGTCGTACAAAAAATTTGTTTCGCGTCCGGTGTGAAAGCGGCTTTAGCTGGCAACCTTTTTATTCAGCGTATTTTAATGCCAGCTGGCGATCTAAATGTTCGCAGTGCAACTCCAGCCAAATTAGTTTGCATAATAATGGCTATACACATGTTAAATTGACTAAATTTAAATGCATGAAATATAAATCTACACCTCCTCATTGCTCCATGGCACGTTGTTGCGAACGGACATTTCCAAAAATGTTTTTCTCAAAACGGTAGGCGAGACGGGTGTTTTCCTGCTGTTTTCTTATGGAAGTCACGCTTGAGTGACGATTCTGTTGGCCAATCAACAGACGGCAGTGATGACGATTCCCGACCAACACAGAGGGCGTGTTTTAGCTCCGCCTCATTAGTATCGGATGGTAACCCTTGGTACCCCAACCGGAGGGGAGACGAAAAATGGGAATGGTTAGGAACGGTTCCAAAGGTACCATCCACAACTTTTGTAATGGAAACGCTCTGAAATGTGACACGACCTGTACCAAACCAAACTGTTCCACTTGATGGAAACGCGGCATTGTACTCAAGGGAGGTAACAAGCTAGGCGGGGCAACAGGTGTGAGGGATAATCTAAACATTAACTGAGAGGGGAAAACACAAGAGGTAATTAACAATACTATATGGGAAACAATGACAAAGACTAGTTTCACAAGACATCCTTACCCCTAGATTCCACCGGGCATGTATCTGCAGCGTAACATGAATGATGCTATTTTGCTCCGTCTCGCAAGCGACTTCATGTTCCACTGAACGCGAAACGTCAGTGCAGCGTCCTGCCAGCTGATACAATTGTACTGCTCAGATTTTGTATATTTCATCATTTTTACCAGGATATTTGTGCAATGAACTTAAATGCTTTCTGTTGTTTTTTCTGCTTTGATTGCATTCAATGTAATTTCCGGCTTTGTTGTGCTGTAGCTTACTACACGCCATAGATTGAAGTAAAAATTGTGCCCGTGTTTTAGTTAAAACAAAATCAAAGACAAGTAGTTGAAAAGTAAGTTAGAAACAAATTTAATATCAAAGATTTGAGGCTAGTTTCTTTTAGTTAAAAGTGTATTCCCCTTGATAGTTACTTCCTGCCTGGCACGATCTGGTCTGCGGTTCCCATTAGCACAAATACTAACGTAGTTGGATCCAATGACTGTATATGGTCGAACTATGGGAAACGTATACCAGCTATATTCAGATCAGCGCGACTGCGGCCCGCCACCGCCAGAAATAGACTCGGCGCATATTCTCGGCGGAGCAACGCGGAGAGCCGCTTCTGGGACGCTGCTGAGATGTGTTGTGGCATGGCTGGTGGAATCACAGCCATTGTCTAGAATGGCCATGATCAACTCCGGCAACCTTGTCGCGGCAGTAACGCAGCCAAGAGGCTCCCGGTGGAATCTAGGGGTCAAACAACAGCAGCTCCATCCACGGGGTGCCTAAGTGGAGAGTGATGGGAGAAACAGATTAGTAAAAGAGATAGTTTCTGCAGTTACTTTGCAACTAAGGCAAAGGACAGGGAAAGCAAAGAGGGCAGAGCTACAGATTAGTGTGGAAAGCAGAGAGATCCAATTAGTAAAGTTAGTAGTTTGTAAAATAAAATAATATTACCAAATTGAAAAATTACCCAGTATGTGAGTCATTTAAAGGATTAGATAAACTAGACAAAACATAGAGTGTTAGGGGTATTAGTACAACTTAGTAATTAGTGGTGAAGGAAGCAAATGAGACTTGAAGGAACTCATGAAATACTGGAAAATTCCGAAATCATCCAAAATGTAACAGCGCGCAGACAAAGGCATGCACTGGCTTGTAAACAATGAGACACAAGACGTAACAGGGGGGACAATGTGCACGGAACTGGCAAATGGCAATGATCATGGCAGAAATAAAAAAAATACAATGGAATCAATACGAGACAATAAACTAATGAACTAAGTGGAATAAAACTTAAAACCAGAACATACACACAGATCACAACATCTTCAACAGCTTTTATGACATAAAACTCCACTTCAAGTTTGGAATTTTGAGAAATTTCACTTGATTACTGACCATGCAATCTCATATTATAGCCTTCCTCATTGATGCAAATTTGTTTGTCATTATCATTAACGGTAACGCAGCTTATTGGAAGCCCATTTGCTCAGTGAATTAATTCAGTTTATTTTTAGATTCTTACTTGGAAATAGGTTAAGTGTTAACCTACATTTTGGTCATGTCACTGGTTGTAGACAGAGTTTTATTTTTACACGACCAGCCTTAACATGAGCACCTAAATTGGCAAAACCTAATTTTAGTGAAGGTTTGGAGGGAGTATTGTGATGAGACTCAAGTGTCACTCACTAATTAATCAATCAATCAATCAATCAATCAATTTGCCGTCAGCACGACCATGAGCGGTAAGATTCACAAACAGCTTATCCAGGAGTTAACAATAGTGTTACTTTGATTAGAAATGTTTTGTTAGGCGTATCAAGCCGATCGGATGCGGATGCAGAAATAAATATATTCTGTTTTGTGAGCTGCAGGAATTCAGAGGCTTTGTAGGACATTGAAGTTTTATGTCGCCATAAATGTTGATTGGAAAATATTGACAATTAGAGCAATGAACTATAAAGCAAGCTGAGGGGAAATGGATACAAACTCATCCTTGCAACAGAGAAAATTCACATTTAATTGTTAATTAGGAAACCTAAATGTGAGCGAATTAGGAAATATAATGTGCATTAAGGTGAGGTGAGAGCAGTACCAATATCCCTCTGAAAACAACTCCGCAGTGGAAGAGGTTAATTGTATTTATTGAACCACAGAAGTTTCTAAATGTGAGGAGACAATGCACATGTTGCCATCTTTAGCATTTCAAATTTTACCATCATGAATGCTGAAGATGGCAACATGACAACTTAAAACACTCTGTCAGCCAATCACATCCTTCAGATTTTTCGCACAACTTTGATATCTACTTTGACATTTACCATTTCAGAGTTCAACAATGATGTAGCCTGTATCCGTGATTGGAGTATTTTGGCTTAATGCCAAAGACTAAGGTGGAATTTACTCAAATTAAAAACTAATTTTAATACCACTGTTCGCTTTAACGCTAATGACATTTCATCGGCAGTAGATCCTTATTTTAATCGTGGGTGAATTTGCAATGGCTGCTGGGATTGATACTTGTATACGTAGCGATGCATCATCATCATAGGCCAGTAGCACTCGCTGTTCCTGATAAACGTAATTATGATAGCTAAAAAGCATTCTGAAGAACTTTGGCTTTATGTCAATGTATTAGTTGCTAGAAGACTGAGCCAGCTAAGAAGGTGTCATTTTTGTTCATGCACTAAAGATGATGATTATAATATTCTAAATGTTATGGCAAGTTTACGATCACTATGGCTACGACTTAGGTTATGTTTGACTCAGTACGGAATGTCATGATCTTACCATTCCTTGTAGCCGTAGCACATGCATACAAGACTCAGTGAGCGAAAAATGTCTTTTTTCTGATGATTAATGTCCTTCAGAACAAATTCTATGACTCGTTGTTGCTAACAATTTGACAGTGTCCACAAATATAGAAATAAAATGCCTAGGCATAAGCTGAAACACTAGAAACAGCCATTCAAAAAGTAGGCCTCTGGTCTTATTGGTTGCGATCTTGCTGCCGGAGAACGTTTCAAAGATGGCGTCAGAGTGCGCTGTCTCCTTATATTAAGAACGTCTCTGATTGAACATGCAAGGTGGACTTGAACCTAGATCACAAAATTATGCAAAAAACTACATAAGCTTTGCAAGAGTTTAATACCTACCGCAGCTTCACCAAACAAAATATAAATGTGAATTCAAAACACTAAAAAGCCATGTCTGCTGCAGCATCAACTTGATGACTCAATGTTACACAATTCTGTCATCCACCAATGTAACTGATCTCATTACCTAGCATGAAGTAAAGGAACTAATTTTTAATGTATACTTGTATTTGGCTGTATCTTACAAAACAACACATTTTCCCACCGACTCGTCATATAGTGACACTACCCGACCAATTGTCAATATATGACGATAAAGGAGGCTTTTGGCATTCTTATTTGAAGTTTAGGGTTAGGATTTGGGTTAGGGTGTGGGGTTGGGGAGTAGGGTTTGTTTTACCAGTGGCATCACATAATAATGGCTTTGGGAAAAAGAATTGTTTAACATCCCTGTAGCTGTTGACTTAGGTCGAAGTCATTTAAACTCTTTTTTTTTTTTTTAACCACTCAACTTATTTCACATTACCAAACTATTTTTTTGGCAAGTCGGATAGGACATCTTCTTAGTGCATGACACAAGTAATTTTTTTAACAACTGACCACAGCCAGATTATTTCACTTATAATTCATGACATCACAATTCCAGTGGGTCAAATTTTTCCATACACTACGAAGACTGTGCCTTTGAACAGCTTGACAAATTCCAGAAAATTATGTCACAGCTTTAGAAGCTTCTGATGGGTTCAATAACATCATTGCAGGATGTATTTCCATGGATGTATTTTAAGGCCTACCATCAAACTCTTCTTTGCTTGACATAATGGGGAAATCAAAAGATCTCAGAAAAAAATTCTGCATGACCACAAATCTGGTTCATGCTTCTGAGTATTTTCCAAGTGCCTGAAGGTACCTCATTCATCTGAACAAACAGAAGTATGCAAGTAGAAGCACCTTGGGATCATGCAGCCATCATACCACTCAGAGAGGAGATGCGTTTTGTGTCCGAGGGATGAAAGTACATAGGTGCAAAAAGTGCAAATCAATCCTAGAACAAAAACAAAGGACTTTCTGAAGATGCTGGAGGAACCAGGTACTAAATTACCAATACCCACAGTAAAATGAGTCCAATAACAACATAACCTGAAAGCTGCTCTACGAGGAAGAAGCCACAGCTCCAAATCCACCATAAAAAAGCAAGAATATGGCAGTATATGGTTTATAACAGCATGTGGGCACAAAGATCTTACTTTTTGGAGGTAGGAAACAAAAATTGAACTATTTGACCATAATTGTCATTGCTGTTTTTGAAGGGAAAAGGGAGGCTTGCAAACCGAAGAACACCATCCCAATCGTGAGTACAGGGGTGGCAGCATCATGTTGTGAGGGTGCTTTTGTGGGGGAGGGACTGGTGCACTTCACAAAATGCATGGCATCATGAGGAAGGAAAATTATTTGGATATATTGAAGCAACATCTCAAGACATCAGCCAGGAAGTTAATGCTTGGTCACAATTGGGTCTTACAAAAGTATAATGACCCCAAGCACACTTCCAAAGTTGTGGCAATACCGAGACTAAGGTTTTCACCTTAAATATGCTGTCGATTTCAGTTTGTGTTGGAGTTAAACTGATGATAAATTTTTGATTGTAATACTTTGGTTGGCTTTCGGGATGCCTACAGAACCCCTCTCTGTTATTTCCTACTCTTTTGTTTATTTATTTATTTAGTTATCTTTTTTAAATTAGACTTTAAGTTAGGTTAGGCAACTTTGGATAAACCAGAAAGCATATGGGTCGGGCAATGGGCTTTCAGAGCAGTAGTGAAGGCACAGTCAGAAGGTCTGAGGTCTGTACCAGACAGGCTGTTTGTTGGTTGACAGACGCACTGTGTAATGGCCGGTAGAATACAGAGGCTGGGTGCAACGACCAGAGAGAGAGAGAGTAGCACAGACACAGTACAAACACAGAGAATAATACAGACCAAACGAAAGCACTTGCGCTTCCAAAGGACGTATAATAGTGCAAACCACGGAAGCAAAGCGAAATAGAAAAAGGGAAAAGAAACTCCAATAACTAGAAGATAGAAAGTCAGACAAAACCTGACTACAGATATCTTCGGCTATAGTGCTTAGCTAGAAACAGACACTCTAGCAAAGAGGCGTGGCGAACACTCGGCTTATATAGAGTCCAGGGAAGTGCCGCCCAGTTCAATCAGCCAGCTGTGTAAAGAATCCGATCGAACAGGAATTCGATATCGTCCCGGGACGAGAGCCACAAAGAAAAGTCCAAAACACACGCACAAACATCCAGAACCATGACACACTGGCTGTGCCCACTCTCGCAGTTCAAGACTGAGAGACCAGGTGCAATCCAATCAGCTGGTAAGAGCCTGTCTCTTTGAAGCTGCAGGCCAATGGGAAATTCATTCAATGGGAAATTTTCAAGCCCAGTTTCCTGACTAGAATTTTTTGCATTGATGCCAATGAAAACATCAACCTAATTTGTCTTCTGGTACCAAAAGTATAGCCAAATTCATTTCATGGCGCATATCTCCACCAGTAATTCATATCAACATATGCCCCCTGAAACAAATGCCATCCCAACTGACTTAAAATTATTGCGCTATGTTATGATAGAGAAGTCATAAATAGTATATTATAATACATATAAAGAAAGTCAACTAAACCTTTTATTTCAGTTTCTATTGTAAAACAATTACCTCCATGTCAGCTGTCAGTCAATACAAACTGACTTTCACCAGTGCAGAAGAAAAATAAAAACTTAATGAGGGAGGATCGGGTGGCGTGCTTTGAAAGCCCCAATTGAAATTAAGTCTTATTGACTATGGCATGCTTTTAGTGATTTTGGATTGAGCCCATTCTGGACGAGAAATGTAGCTGAAGCAGCTGACTATATCCTAAAATGCATGATGCTATAGTGTCCCTCAGCACAATGACAATATTAATATTAATCTTGGAGCCACTATGAGCACAGTGCCTGTTCAATCGATGTTTTACTGTCACTGAGTTGTGCAGTATTTTTCAATTCATAATTACTTTCCGCCTCATTCATTTTCACCACACATAGTTAGTACTGCTTGTTTGTAATGAAGACATTCACAGTGTTTTTTTCTTTAAAGTCATCCTACCATCTAGAAGAGAGTGCCCTTGTTTTCTTTGGGGAAATTAATGTAGTAATGTAGGTGTTCCTGGGAAATTGTTCCTTCTGTCAAGTCTTGGACCAACAATGCTTTATGTGGGTGAACAATTCTCTAGAAAGGTCTTTGCTGTTCTATGATACTGTGGCCCAGAATCACTAAGGTTTGTGCAGCCTACATTGTTGGCTTGTCAATGAGATGCGTGCATGTGTGTGTGTGTGTGTGTGTGTGTGTGTGTGGGGGTATCTTCAGGAAAGCCCCAGGCTGTTACACAGAAGTGAGGCCTTAGCAAGACTGCTCCTCCACACTTGTCTGTTGGTAAACAGGAATATCATGTCTTCAGCAGCAAACCAATGCACGTAATTTGAAGAAGAATCAAGAATAACTGGGCAGGGGAAAGGGTGTGATTTTTCATGGTTTCAGCATTTTTATCTTTAAACCTCGGTTTAAATCATTGGTTAAATCATTTTTTTGTCAACAAAATTTTCACCCTAGTTTAATACTGCATATGTGCTCATCTGTGTGGTTTGGTTGAGTGATCTAAAATATTCAGTGCTATTTTCCTCCATTGTCCTTGCAACAGGATTCAGTGAGCAAATTAACTTGGCAGTTTGGTCGCCCACAACCAAAACGTGTGTTCCGGTATGTCTGTGTTACTCTGTCACCCAGGCAATACTGAAAGATTAGCTGGGCCCATGTCTTTGAGATCCAGAACTAAATAATTATTCAATTAATTATTATCTAATATGAACCAGGTACTACCAATACTCATGCAAGCTATAAAAAAAAGCTGGTTAAAACAGTGTTGCATGGATGTGGCAGCAGCAGCAGATATGACAGAGACAGCGGGGGACCAAACGTAACTTTATAGTGTAATAAGCCAGCATTTTCCTGTTTCACCTTGAACCCAAGGTTAGAAGTCAATTCCAAGGTCACAAACTGATGTGCAATATTTGAGTTCCTCTTTGTCCCTCGTATTTACCTAAGTTTTAAACGTAATATTAAGCAAGATACAGGGTGTTTTCCTGCTTGACCTTGAAGCAAAGGTAAAAGATGAAATCCAAAGTCACAAAGTGATACCCAATTTCTATTAGTCCCTGACAAGGATGGACCAGTACCAATACTGGTAAAATGTTCTCAGTTTAGTTCAAAAAAGCTAATGGACAGAAAACGGTCATTCAATATTCAGCAGGGATATCGCTATTGTTCTTTCACATTTTGCAACGTAAATTTGTGTTTTGTTTTTTTTTTTAATTCTCAAGAGTCATGCAAACATGCAAAAAATAGTGCCATGGGCACCGTAGCTCACTTGGTTTTTTTCAGGCTTTAGTGTTATCTAAGCTCACAAGTGGTAGTATGTTTTATGCTTGGGTCCAACATTGGGACTATGAAGACATGTTTTGTAATTTTAGTAGGGGGTAAAAAAAAAAAACTATATGCAGTAACTACTAGGTCCAAGAAACATGAGGTAATCTTCAGTTTTGAAACAACGAGGACCCAAATTGTATGCCATATAACAATGTTGAATGCTTTGTGGTTTACAAAATCATTGAAGCATGACCACAAGCACAGACTACGCTTTGTTCAGTGGAGTAAAAACAAGGCCTGGGAGATATAGAACCTATACAATGTACAACAGTTTATAGAAACATCCAAATGACTTTTCTGAGAAATATGTAGTATATAATAAAAATGGCGTGGATAGACCACCGTTAACTGATCTTACCACAATTACAGGTGAAGTGTTATAATATCCTAATAAATTAACATACAACTATATACTATATATAGTAAAAATCTATATTTGTCTAATGTTAAAAGGACAAATGTGTTTCAGATGTATTGTAGTTATGATCCAGAGTGATCCGGAAGGCCAATGTCTCGTCAATCATGTACATTATACTCTAAGACTCTTAATTTGGATAAGTATCTATAACAAGCATTCCATGTTTATTATTTAGTGACCTATTTTGACACCCAAAGGAGATAGTAATAATTTCTAAATGCAGGGATGGTTCCAATTTTCGCTATCCGGATCCATGTTACCGGTCTCGCAATTTAACGACACTCGCACATTATTTTGCCAACTATATGAAGGAACTTTTGTGAAAATATCTTAGGTGTGTTTTCATAGGAACCTGGTTGTTTTCAAGATGAACTTTGCGTTCTGAATCAATTTTGGTCAAGATACATGCATTTTTCAATGGAAAATTGTCTGAAACTTCTTCAGTTTTTCACATATATACTGCAAGGATGTTTTATATTTCACTGGATATACAATTAGAAAATGGCCGCCCATTCATTTCAATGGAAATTGCTCAATGGCGCAGCACGCCAACATGGGGTCAACTTCCAGAACCACGCGGACATGCGCTGTGTGACTTTTTGCTCACACATGCTTAGTGTTGGGCTCATGAACGCGCTGGTATCCGAGGTGTCCATGACAACGGCCCGCGCTCGTGGAACTCCTACCCAGGGTGCGTGTTCACGATCAGTTTTCTCCGGAAATGGAATTCTAACCACTGCAGACTGCAGAACCTTGAGAAGGAAACCCCCAGTGTAACTATGATCGGATCGGAAAAAAACATAGCCGCCGATAAACGCTTAATTATAGTTTGAAATACAATTTTAAAACCCAAGTGCAATATCATATGTTCAAAACGATTGTTATTTAACAGGGAAGTAATACTATTGATTTCAACGCAAAAATGTTGGCAAAATAGTTGACTTGCGGTTGTGTAACATGACATTGCTCAGGCTCGTGTCCTCTTTAGTTCAACAATGAATAACTACATTTATAAAGTCGGCACGTGCAGTGCGTTGTGTGTTCGGTTTATCGTCTTGGATCCGGAGAAGATAATGGAGTTCGCACGCAGACAAGCAAGAATTGTCTGACTCTATAAATGTAGTTATTTTTACTATACCCACTATACTTTTAGCTAACGCAACTTGGCCAAAGAGGATACAAGACTCGCGCTAGACTCGTTACCATTCCGTGGGGTATAGTAAAATGTGGGATGTACCCTGAAATGTTACGCACACTGTACTGCGTTATTTTTACCTTTGTTTTATCACTCCTTTTTTCTGTCCTTCCCCTGTTATCTCATAATCACCATCTCTGTTCTAAAATGTAATACCTAATCGATCTTCGTCTCACGCTCAACTGTTGCATTCTCTTTTAGGACTCGTATTATCTTCGTTCAGATGAAAATCAGCCACACCGTCGAATCTACCTGCATCACTCCCATTGATCTCAGATGCTGCTCACAAACATGTTCGGGTATAATAATGTCCATTCATATGGACATTTCGTTAGATGCTACTCAACTGACATATTATGCATAACGCATCAAAATACAGTAATGTGAATTGGTGCTATTAAAACTAATGGAAATATACAACTCAGTTCATGGATATATCCATATCATTTTTTAAATATTAGAAAAGTAAGGTGAGTGTTGGCTGTGTACATGGTTCTAGGGTGTCACAACAGCGGCCTTAGCTTACTGTACATTTTGCCGCGCTACATAATGAAGTGTGGCAATCGAGTTGCTACATATTACGGCCATTCATCAATTAAAATAAAATGGCTAAAATATACTGAGCAACGAAAGAAACGCAAGTTAGCTAGTTAGTTAATGTACTCTTATGGTAACTCAGTCAACGTGACCGCAAAAAAAAATAAAAGTTTGATGAAACAAGTGTAAATATACACGCGCCAGTAGTAAATTTGATTTTCTATAATAATTTCGCACAAACTTATTTTCTGGTCTGTCTTTAATTAACTTGCATTTCTTTAGTTGCTCAGTATATTTGCACTGTAACGCCAGCTCACTTTATCGACTTGGCTACGTCTATAATGTTGATCCCAGACGGACGGCAAAGAATGCCCATTGCTGGTCTCCCCATATCCAGCGTCATGTGATGCGCAACATACGGCCAAGTTATCATCAGCAAGTGGCCACACTACCTAGCCTCTCACATGTCGAAGACCACATGCTGTGGCTCTGAGCGCCGCCCCTAGTGTTGCAGAACGCAGCAGATCTATAGGAGTAAACCCTGAAAAAAAAAATCGGATCAGTCCCTGCTTGGGTTAGCCCACTGCTCCTTTCAAGATAGCCTCTCTGGTGTTAGTACTGGTGATTTGTGTTTCTATATGATTCCACTCCAGAAGCTACCCACTGAGGAACGCAAGTATGGAAGAGGGCAGCCTGCTTGCCCACTGCACAGCACCAGCAACCCTTTGTAGTGGTATTTAACCCGCTACGGACCCAGAAACATCTTATAAGCAATCACATCAACATCTGCGTCGTAAATCTGGGCAGCATAATGGCAAGCATGATGGACCCCGGGTAAAGCCTCGAGGACCTCGCGGTTCTGATCAGCCCTGATCTGCTCGCAAGTAATAAATTTGATTTTCTATAATAATTAGGCGCAAACTTTTTTCCGGTCTGCCTTTCATTAACTTGCGTTACTTTTGTTGCTCAGTATATTTGCGCCGTAACGCCAGCCCACTTAACCAACTTGCTACGTCTATAGTATTGCTCACAGACGGACGGCAAGGAATGCCCATTGATCCACCCAATCCCATCCACTGCAGTACTAAAGTCAGAGGAGACGAGAACGCGCTTACATATGAGGACCCATTGATGTTTACATAGCCTGAATATAAATAAAAACTTTTGTCGTTGCCGAGGAACGAGGCATCAATGATTTAAAAGAGAAAAATAAACAGTTTCGGTGTCGATAATTTGTGACTGTCAAAAAAAATGTATTCACGGATTTATCAGCGTGTCTTTTTCAATTATTCCCTATGGAGAAATTTCTTTTAGGCCCCCATGGCATCACGTGACTTGCAATATCAGCTTGACCGCTAAGCCCATATCGGCGTGCGTTCCAGCAATCAAATCAATCAATCAAAATTTATTTATATAGCACATTTACAAACAGCAATGGCTGAACCAAAGTGCTTTACAGATAAAAACATAAAAACATAAAAGACGTAAGAATAGTGCAAAGTGACAGAAAAAAAAAAAAATTGAATCTAATCAAAGGCAAGGGAGAAGAAATGAGTTTTAAGAAGGGACTTAAAAGCTCCCAGGGTCTGGGCTGCTCTGATGTGGGGGGGAAGACAGTTCCAGAGTCTGGGGGCCGCCGCAGTGAAGGCTCTGTCGCCTCTGGTCTTGAGCCTAGACCTGGGCACCTCCAGGAGCAGTTGGTCAGCTGACCGTAATGCTCTGGAAGGGGTGTGGTGATGCAGGAGATCAGAAAGATACTTGGGGGCCAGTCCATGGAGGGATTTATAAGTAATGAGCAGGAGTTTAAAATCAATGCGGTAGCGGATGGGGAGCCAGTGGAGTGAGGCGAGAACCGGGGTGATGTGCTCATGTTTTTTGGTGCTGGTGAGTAGTCGGGCAGCGGCGTTTTGAACCAGCTGTAGACGGCGGAGCTGAGACTGATCAATGCCTGTGTATAGGGCGTTGCAGTAATCCAGCCGTGATGTGACAAAGTCATGGATCGCTTTCTCAAAATCATACTGGGACAGGTAGACCTTGGTCTTGGCTAGGGTTCTAAGGTGAAAAAAGCTGTTCCTGACCACTGCGCTTACCTGTTTCTCAAACTTAAAGGCACTGTCGAAAATAACACCAAGATTCTTAACAGAGGACCGGATGTTAGATGCAAGAGGTGCCTAGGGCGTCAGTGGGGAAGGCTGGAGGGATTTTGCCAAATATAATAATCTCGGTCTTGCTGTCATTGAGGTTGAGGAAGTTTGCATTCATCCATGCTTTGATGTCAGCTAGACACTCAAGCAGTGGCTGAAGTGCAACCTGACCATTAGCCTTTAGAGGGAGATATATCTGGACATCATCAGCGTAGCAGTGGAAGGAAATATTGTGTTTGGCCATGATTTCCCCAAGGGGCAGCAGGTACATGAGGAAGAGGATGGGACCTAGTATGGAACCTTGGGGGACCCCACAGGTGAGGGGGGCTGAAGTGGAGACAAAATCTCCTAGCTGAACAGAGAAACTACGGTTGGCCAGGTAGGATGCGAACCAGCTCAGGGCGACACCTGAGATGCCAACATAGTGCTCAAGATGAGACAGCAGGATCCTGTGGTCGACCGTGTCAAAGGCGGCTGTGAGATCTAAAAGCACCAGGATCACAGGACAACCTGAATCAGTGGCTAGGAGCAGGTCATTTTGGACTCTCAGGAGGGCCGTCTCGGTGCTGTGGTATGTTTTGAAGCCAGCCTTCATTGTTTGTCCAGTTCTCCTTATAGGTCCATGATATACTTATGTTTGGTATCAAAATGTCCGTCATGTTGTTGTGTAGCCATTAAAAATCATCTGGTTTTTCAGAACAATCATTTATGGGTTTAAATATGGACTTTTTGAGGCCTTGCCCCATAAAAATCTTGAAATCACTAAATTGGTCACAGTTCACTTCCTGTATGCAAATTTCACATTTCAAATCTATTTTCTAGACAGTCCCACAAGTAGGTACATATAGGCAGAAGATGGTTCAAATTGGGCTGTAGGCAAATTTGCCTATACCCTGCAAAACCTCCTTTGTCTCTACAACCTATGGTTTAGAAATGATTGCCTATGATATATTATGCCTCTTTTAAGCACTGCCATTTGGCCAATCAAAGTAATTTTGATAAAAATGTCTCTTTTCCACATCTTTAATGTAAAGATAAAGTTTGATAATGAGAAGTGACAGCTAAAGTGAGTATGAGGGCAACTGAAATTTGATTGGCTGATGTTGGCAATGTTGTTACATTTTCAGTTTGTTCTTAGATTTTCCTAGCAATCCTGACTTACATGAAGCATGCAAATTTCAAGTTGATCAGACAAATGATTTGGGAGTTATGACCATTTGTTTGCTATAGCACCACCTATGAACGCATTTACACAAATCGAACAATTTATAATCTTTCCATCCATATATACCTCCCTCCCAAATTGCACCTTCATCCCTTCAGTGATTTGGCAGAAGAAGCTCAAAGTTTACGCAGATCCCAACAAATTGATTGGCTGATGTTGGCCATGTAGTTTCATGTATCAATTTGTTCTTACAGATTTTCATAGCAACCTTGACTAACACGAAGCATGAAAAATTTCAAGTTGATCAGACAAATGGCATAAGAGTTATGACCATTTGTCTACTATAGTGCCACCTAGGGACAGATTTATGCCAAATTCAATGTGTTTGAGTGAACTTGCCTGTGAATGACAGATCTTAGGTTTGGTGAGCATTGGGCATTGCATTTAGGATTTACAGCTCATTATATCCATAGAAGCCATGCCCTCAAAATTACAATGCAATTCACCCTTCGCTATGTCCCGCTCTAGAACTGCCACTGACCAATCATACGTTAGCAACGGTAACTAAGAGAGGAGTGCCTGGCAAGCTTTCATCTCCGGAGCAAAATGCCGAAGCAGTGCGTGTACGGGACTTGCAAGTCCGATGAAAGATATCCAGAAGGTTTGGGTGATGTTGTATTTTTCGCCTTCCCAAAATCAAAAACACAACTGCAGTGATGTTGAATATGGGTTAAACAGTGTGGAAGACCTCACTCGCAGCTGAATCCATTGAAGATAACGAAAAACTTCTATGTTTGTTCCAAGGTAAGATGATAACGCTAACTAGCACACAGTTGTTAGCTACAAGATAGTAGTAGAATATTGATTAAAAGTTACTAATGTTTTAACATCGAGTTAGGTAGTTGTGTACCGCTTGAGGCTAAACAAATATACCAGATAAACACTAGTAAGTACGTTGGTTGCTAAACAGAGACACGTCTAACACAGTCCTCTCTCTTAGCATTTTGTGAATGGGCGACCGACGCCAGAGTTTCCCAATCCAGTTGCAGCTATGCCTGTGCCTGACCAAAGGGAACATCATGGAGGCTGCCAAAAACCTCAGACGAAAAGGTTTGTTGTGCAAATTTATACCATGCAGTTGACAAACTTTTATTTCATTTCAAAGTGCTTTACTTAAGTAACATGGCATGGACATACACTTATGACTGCTAGGCCTTTATGTAAACAATGTGTCACAGCGCGACCTCCACATGAAACATTCAGTCACCACTGTCGCTGTGGTGTGTAAACTCTGCCATTCACTTGAGTTAGAAAACTTTTTAAAACATATAAACAACCAGAAAACAAAACAGTATAGTGCTTGGTTTAGTGCAGGGGTCACCAACCCTGTTCCTGGAGGGCTACCATCCTGTAGGTTTCTGCTCTAGCTCCAATTTGGCACACCTGATTCAACTAATTAGCTGCTTAATTGCCCAGCTTGTGATCTTGTGAAGTAGCTAATTAGTTGAATCAGGTGTGCTGAATAGGAGGTAGAGCAGAAACCTACAGGATGGTAGCCCTCCAGGAACAGGGTTGGTGACCCCTGGTTTAGTGCATTTTAGTGCATCTGTCTGAAAATCCAACTAAAACAGGATTATATACTCAGTAACTGCCAAGTACATGTTTAACATGTAACTATATACATGTAATATACATGTTTAACATGTAACAATATATAAATATATACTCAGTGCCATTGGAAACGCAGTTATTTTTTGTCAATAATTTTTGTTCCAAACACTTGTGTGGGAACAGAGGGCCTATATTACTGGTCCAGGGGTTGAACATGAACCCATACTTGTGCTATTGTTTGTCAAGTGTCCGTCCCTAGTCGAAAATACGTGAATATGAATTTATCGCTCATTTTTCGGAATGGTGATTGGTTGTTGTGTTTGAGTAAAAATTTAGGGTGTGGCCCCCTGTCTACTTAAGGGGACGATGATATCCGCCAAAATTCAAGTTGGAAAGCCATTATGCAGCGATTGTCAAACCAACAAAGAGAACGTGCTATGGGCCTTTTACAGGCAGGTCTCAGCTGCAGCGAAGTGGCTAGTCGGATGGGTTGCCATCATACCACAGTAATTGGCCTTCGCAGCAGAGAGAGACTAACTGGATCTGTTGCTGATAGACCACGACCAGGGCAACCACGTGTGACGACTGCTGCTACGGATCGTCGTATCCAGGTGCTCCACCTGCGTGACAGGTTCAGAACTGCTGTGCAAACAGCAAGAGAAACACCTGGATGCCGCAACCAGCGAGTGAGTGCAAACACAATACATCGCCGACTGTGCACAAACAATCTTCGTGCAAGGCGAGTCTATAGGGGAAGCATCCTGACACCACACAACCATGATAACCGGCAAGCATGGGTGCGACAGCGCCAAAGATGGCGTCTAGCCCAGTGAAACACCGTGGCCTTTTCAGATGAGAGCAGAATATGTCTCGACAAACCAGATGTGGCGACGTCGGGGTGAGCGCTTTGCTGACGCTTGTGTACGCCAAGGCAACCGTTGGGGTGGTCCAAGTGTGCTGGTGTGGGGCGCTATATCAACCCGTTATCGAACACCCTTAGTCATTGTGTTTTTTAAATTTGGCATCTCCAATCCCACCCGAATCTGGAATGTCCATTTGGGGAACTATGTACGAGGCTTTTCGCATATGCGGCCCTCTATTGCCAACTCAGGAGAGTGAGACAGCGCGCGGCTCTTTTCCGAAACACGCGCCCGTCGCCACCGCTTTTTATACATTCATTGGTTGAAACTTCGCAAGCTCAGAATGAGGGCGGAGGATACCCGGACTTGAACGAGCTTAGAATCTTCCTAATGAGCGCCCATCTGGCCAGCAGGAGGCGCCTAGGGGAACTATATCTACATAACCCTTCCCGGCAGACCCTTCCCAATTTGCATCCCTGTAGCGCATTGGCCTATTGCGCGCTACTCTAAAAAGAGCTGCTGGCTGGTACAAGGCGGGAATGGAACCCGCGCCGTGATAGCCCTCAGTCATTGTTGATGGCACTCTGACAGCACAGTGGTATATTGACCTCATCTTGCATCCAATTCTGCTGCCATTTCTTGTTGCACATCCAGATGTCACAACGTTTGAACATGATAACGCTCGCCCACATGCAGCTCACGCAACGCAAGCATACCTTGCGAACAACAACGTTGATGTGATAGAATGGCCGCTATATTCACCCGATTTGTCACCCATTGAACACCTTTGGGATCAGCTCAAAGGGCCGTAAGTCAGCGTACTCCAGGGCCACGTAACCGTGGTGAACTGGCTGCAGTGGTGCAGTGGCCAGAATTGCCCGCCTTATATTGTCCATGCGCTGACGATGTGTTGCTTGTGTTGATGTTCATGGCGGACACACAGGATACTAGTGATGCGAAATCGCAAGAAGACCCCCCAGTTCATTAGCACTGCAACTAATGATTATTTTGATTGTCGATTCGTCAATGATTATTGAAACGATTAATCGATTAGTCAGATTGACTCACACAGTGCAACAGTTATTTAGCAATTAGTTTTTCGGTTTAGCTTGTGGTCATTTTAGCCATGTGCTAACTAACAATAAAAACAATAAAGATTAATACTTCTTCCAAAATGTTTTATTAAACTTTCACTAGGCCTAATTAAATCATTAGGCTACTTCTGGACAAAAGATAAACAAAAATTTAAGTCAGAATTCAAGTTTTTCAATTGTTGTCAGGTAAAAAATATAAATAATTAAATACATTCTTTTTCTGCTCACCAAGGACAGGTAGCAGCAGCAGAAAAAAAAAAAAAAAAAATAAAAAAAAAAAAAAAAAAAAAAAGTTTTCCTTTAATTAAAAAAATCTGCATTTTGTGAACAACATTCTTTGGTCGAGTCTTTGATATTAAACCAGGTATATCCAGAGGTATATAAAGCACTGGAAAAAAAAAAAAAAAAAAAAAAAAAACTAAGTAAAAGTAGAAGTACCATGACTGAAAGTTACTTTGGTAAAAGTTGAAGTCACCCATTAAAAAAAGTAAAAAATTACTTGAGTGAAAATTTAAAATTAGCTCACATTACATATACTTAAGTACCAAAAGTATTTTGTGAAAAATATACTTAAGTATCAAAAGTGCAAGTACAAGTACAAAGTTTTTTTCATAGTATGCATAGAAAGAAGAAAAGCAACCACTCTTTGTTCTCTCCTTGTGCTCTTTAATCAATTTTCAGGTGAATGAAAAATACGGTATTCAGTATTCGGCTTGCTTGTGCAATAAATGATCCTGGAGTGCCATCTAGTGACAGAATGTTGTAACTGCGTGCATAAATTTGCTGCTCCAAGTCCGCATCCTGTCGCTTTCCTCCCACCGGTCGCATGTGCGCAGGCGTGGCTGAGAGTTGCGAAGGAAGTCAGATGGCTTACTCTGCAGCTGCCTTCATCTCCAGCTCCTGTGAAACGACGTTTAGTCTAGCTCCAATGTGTGAAATACGTTTACAATGACGTAACGACAAATTATCGATGAATAAATTAGTCAACAACGAACTTTGTTATCGAATTTTGTCGACAATGTCGATGAATCGTTGCACCCCTACAGTTCATAGACTGTAACTTATGCAGCGACGTAAAATCTCTCAATAATGCAACATACAGACATGTTCATTTGTATTGTTGTTCTTTTATATAGGCATGGGCAACGCTCTGCGTAAACTGTAATGGAATGCGTAACAGCTGAACTGGGGCGGTAAACAAGCCTCAGAAAACTTATTAAAAATGATGTAAATACCATTTTCATACAAAAAAACACCATGGTTTGATTAAAAGCAACCTTTTCAATAGGATACCCGCATTTCATATATGAACTCTGCATATTACGCCAATAACGCGATTTGAACAGAGCTATTATTCGCCTGGGATGAATGCGTGACCTCAATTTGCACCGTGTTTACAAACTTTCAAGTGCATGGCGTGGCAAAAATATCCATTTTGGAGGTAGATTTCAAACAGCCCGCCATGCTGACGTGATATCCCAGCTACGGCCCTTATTGACTTACAGCCATCTAATTTGAGAAAATTACGAGTCTATTCGGTCCAGTCTAGACCTCCAGGGGATGTGCAATAAGTTCGACAGAAGTTGTTGAAGTTAAATCATGAGTTCGCCGTGACTTCTTCTCAACAATAGCAAGAAAGGTGAGTGTATTTTTTTACTATTACCTACATAGTTAGTTGACAGAATATCCTATGACCCTATTTGTGAAGTTTAAGTAAAATATACCAAGGAATAAACCAGCTCCAGGCGTCAAAACCTACCAGTGTTCTGACAAATTTTGCTACCTATCAAAATATGCCACCTCGCGAACACCGGTCACAAGATTCATTCACTTTTACCCTTCAATTCGAGACTGCGAGAATGGAAATCTGAATAATCAATTAGGAAAAATTCTCGGCTCTCGGTAATTCTGTATATCGTTTAAACATTTTGTTAATCGGATTATGAAAGAAGACTGAAAATAAGCGCCCGCTTTTTGTTTGGGTGTAACAGCACGTATTTAAAGGAGAATACATTGTATATTGATTAAGCATTGAACTCTGCATTAGTCGAACTGTTTTAATATTTGTTGATGACATTGCTTCGCTTCCTGGAAGCAAGTACGCCGCAAATCTGCTGTCTAGTGAGCATTTCAGGTTCGATGTACTGAGTAATAACGCCACGGAAACTTAAACTGGCCCGTCATTCTGCCGAATAGGCTTACTAAACTAGTTAATCGTCTGATTGCTAATCAAGCAAAGGGGAGGTTTCTGCCTCGCCAAACTAACCTCCGACTGCACTTCACTGTGTTTTACTATGAATTATTCGCAGTAGCTCATTGAAACTATCATGGTAGGAGGGTATATGGACATTGTAAAAAACAGTGCAAAGGTTTTTTTTTTTTTAATCACCACGGGTTATTGAAGGGGAACGTTTGATTCATTTTCAGCAGTGGGAGGGCAAACAACTGCCGCATCATCGACTTCACTGCATTTTATATAGCAATGGGCGAGTAGCGTTAATGTTTGCCCTCCCACCGATAATTTTGATATTTTTGCAGGCCATTGATCCAAAAAAAAAAAAAAAAAAACTCACAGGCAACCCATTCATACCATTTTTTAATATCAACGCAAAACCTAATGTTTGTTGAACATAATTGGGTGAAATTCAATGCATTTTCCATTAAAAAGGGCCTAGGGGGTGCTGCTGTACTTCAGAAAAGGGGTTGATGACTTTAGCATCAATTATTTCTGTTAGGGTACCCTAATGGATAATTTGGCCAGGTTTATTTCTGAGTAGACTGCATTTTCGAAAATGCCCTCAGGCTTCACCCCCAATTTTCACAATGGGTTTTGTTGATAAATGCCGAAATCAGCCATTTTTGGGACCCTGTGGCTCTGAGACCCTTTCCTGTAAAGGCGTTGGAGTTGTGGCAAACTCTTCGTCTGTGTCTTCTGTACTTACCTGCAAAAAATCATTAGAAAATAATAAAAACTTTTTTCTCAGCAACTCAAGAAATGTTGTCATTTTATTCATTTGTATTGCCCATGCCTATTTTATATGTGTAACTTGCAGCTGGAAATTCAATTATTAAATCCCGCTAACGAAGGCAAATCTAACTGTGAGTTTCTAATGGCACTGAGTATATAAAACCTTTGACAGGCATAACTAATCTTTTTACTTAATGATTGTCAAACTGAAACATTTGCAGAACCAGATGTGATGAACCGAGTGCTGAACAACCCTCCACCCCAAACTTTAATGAAAATACTGCATCACAACACAGTGGCACTCAGGATGATGCGCAAGCCTGCACCTCAAACCCAACTGAAGATACTGCATCACATCACAGTAGCACTGACAATGGTAAGTGTTTAATACCAAGTGTATTCATTTATGTCTGTTAACCACCTGGGGCCATTTTGAGTGGGTCGCGGATGTTTGCATGAAAAACTGAAAAAAAGTTGAGAAAAAATTCCAATTTTTACTTTGAGGCTGTTTTTTTAGGGCAACAAAACCAGGTATTTGTTGCTTTCAGCAAATGTTCCTCCTCAAATAGGGATGTTAGGGTTCAAGTGGTGAATTATTGATGGCATGTGTTGATGAAATAGTCAAAGCAAAACAAATCTAGTTTGTTTTTCATGTCACCCCACTTGATTGTATCAAAATGTACACGCTCTAGGTGGTGGTCATTAGTGCACATTACATAGAAGTCGCACCATGGCATGCCTGTGAGTCCCAGCTGCCCCATAATTTGGTAATGATATGTGTGACTCTCCTTTAGCTTGTAGCTATCATTTGCCTGCCTCCTGAGATAGGAGCAATCTTTTTTGGTGTCTTTTGATGGGCACTTGGTCTCCAAAAGTCCATAACTTGTACTATCAGCCCTCTCTATGACCTTCCTGTCTGGTGTACTGCCAAGGTGTGGAGCATGAGGATTTACCACAAAGCCACATGGGAACACAGGATTGCCTGTGACATCAGAGTACTGCATTGCTGCAGTGTGCTCAGGGTCTAACCCTCTTTTCATCGCCTTGGTTTGTCTGGGCTCTTTCTTGAAGGGGCAATAAGCGGAAATGCATCATTTCTAGATAGAAGGAATTAAAAATCACTGTGAAGAACGAGAGGTGTAATTTCATCTGGAGTATAGCAGGACGTCACACACCCGCTCTGTGTCTTGATCTCCAGCCCCTTGTTTACAAGCCCGGTCCGGCTGCGCGTTCATGTACATTCATGTGAATCACCGCCTCCTCCTTCCCGAGAATGCATTCATACAGCCAGTGAGCAGAATCGCCTCCTCCTCCTTCCCGTGAATGCATTCATACAGCCAGTGAGCAGTGGTAGCACGTATTTTTTAAAAAGCGAAATGGCGGAGAGCGGAACGAAACATTCACCTGAAGACGAGCAGGATCCGAAATTACTTCTAAAGAAACAACGGTCGTTGGCGAAGAAGTTGTCGGATAAAGAAAGGGACAGAACCCGGATTAATATTGGCCTTGTATTTCCATGGTGGAGAGCACTGCGAGAGCTAAAGGGGCTACAGTTTGACTCAAAGCTAGCTCTTCTTCTCCTGGACAGGTAAGTAACAGCATAAAGTCAAATGTCTGCTTTAATTAGTGTTACAGTAACGTTAGGCACATGTTGCTATGTCGATTCAATTAAATTTAATGTTACAATCGTAGCATGGGTTAATGTCCGGAGCTTGAGTTGTTAGCGGCTCGGTCCCAGCAATGGGCCAGGCGTTGCGGTTGTGTTAGGTGAGTAGCCCGGCAGCCAGCTAACATTTGCAATTAGCGCAAATCTGCAGTTTTGTGAGCATTTCAGGTTCGATGTACTGAGTAATAACCCCTCGGAAACTTAAACTGGCCGTCATTCTGCCGAATAGCAGAGATAGAGGGAGGTGTGGCTCATGACACACTTTGTTTTGGTCTACAGGCAGTGCACAACAGCAAACCTAGCGGTGAAACGGTTTCGCTTTTTGCCCCTTTAATATTAGCGGCAAGACTCTCAAAGTTGGCTTTCCTGGAGCATATTCTATGAAAGTTGGTAGATGTGAGTCGGGGAGACCGTGCAAGATGCCAATAGTTAGTGTGTCCTGCTGTCCTCTCTGTCTAGTTCTCTCTGATATTTCCAAACTATTACTCCAGAAATTTGATACGATTTCCTTCGGAATATCTTTCACCGAAATCGCTGAGAAATCCATGTTTACATGCCGGCAGGAATGAACCGCAAGAGAAAGCTTGCCAGGCCTAGCAAATGTAACCATGGGGGGCGGGACTTAGAGAAGAGTGAATTGGCTTACTGTAGCTACATCCTTTCACTTAGCAAAATTATTTAAGATGGGATTTTAGATCTTGGTCTGAAGAGGCTGTCTACCAAATTTTGTGCAAATTGATTGCACCATCTAGAAGGAGATAAAAATGAAAGTTTTTGCAAAGAATTAAAAATGGTGGAAAATCTGCATTTACTCAAATACTTATATAGCTTGATTCTTCTTGATCCACGGAATCTGACAAAAATTTGTTTCTTCGACTTACGGTTTAGATGATATAGCCTGAAACGCATTATACATCTCCATAGCGCCACCTATGGATGGATTTGCGCCAAACAAACTATTTGTACATCCATCTGTACCTCCCCACCAAATTTCACATTGATCCCTTCAGTGGTTTTGGAGAAGAAGATCAAAGTTAACGCAAGCACCGATGCCAACGCCTGACTGCATGAGCTCCCTTTGGTCTGTTGGACCAAATGAGCTAAAAACCAAATGGAAACACCTGCATTTACTCTTGTTATTTTTGGCTTGAATGATTAATGATATACTACTGAATTTGTCTCAAGCTAAAGTCATAGGTCAAATCCAAGGTCAGGAGCAGATGCGCAATGCAATAATTCTTAAATGTATGACTAAGCACTAAATGTGACAGCAGGTGAGTCATTGGCAATTTTGGTTAGTCCCATGTAGACCAGAAATTATTTCATTATCATCCAATTTCTAACAAAATTGATTGGCTTGGAGACCTCACCGCTACTAATGCCCATGCTAAGTATGAACAAAATCAGGTCATAATTGCTAATTGCAGTTCCATCACAAGAAACCTCGACGGCCGTGGCGGCTGCAGATATGGCAATGGATGTGGCAATAATGACAGTGGCGGAACTAGAGTAAATCCATGCTATCCCCAACTTTGTCTGGGATTAAAATGAATTTGACCAGTATATTGTTTTTATTTTGATTGATTATCTTAAATTTGAGATGTTCTCTGGTGATGACTTGTGAAAGAAAATTTGCAGCATAAACAAAATTGTCAATTTCTGATAGAATTTCTGAAAATTATGCCTTAGAATATTCAGCCTTAATTCTTTCGATAATCAGCATATATCAAAACTTGAAAATATTTGTAAAATACTTCCAGCTGCTTGATAAGCTTGAAAGAGGATGACGATCTTCTTTTTCCCATTTTGCCTTCCAGTCTGGTTGGGAAAGAACCTTGAGATTCACTTCACATCATGACATCAGACCCGTTAGGTATGTTACTCTCTGTGCATGGGCAGTTCATACCCTGAGATGGTTGACAACAAGGTTGGTACGATCACCTGAACTATAAGGGGCTTTATTTTACAAATTTTTTTTCTCTTTCACGATATTCCACCCACCTTGACGATCACCCCATTTATTAATGGAAATGAGAAATGAGAAAGGAAAAAGAAAAAGACAAATATTAACTACACCAATGACCACAGAATAATAATATTAATAACTATTAATAATAATAATAATAATAATAATAGTTCGAGAAAAAAATTTGATAAAATTTAAAAATGTCCATATGATAAACATGTCTCTGAGAGACAAAAACAACAGCAACAATAACAGCAATAACAAGAAAAACTGAATTAAAACAAATAGAGCAATTGACGATTTTCACATGGCAGCCATCCCCGTCCTATGCCAGGCCCAGGTAGGAAAGTCCAAAAACCACCGCTAAAAGTCATCGCTGCATTGTGGGTCGCAAGCCGCACAACCACAGGGAATCCAACAGGGACCCATCATCCCATCGACCCCTCAATCAGCAACCAATAAGACAATGACCAGTCCAAATCCAGAGACGCACCAGGCCACACCCCAAGGCAAAAAACCCCGCGTCACCCCATCTGCCACTGCCAGACAAAAACCAATGCATGTATCCACCCACCCCCCTGTCAACCTCAAGGAATTTATGATAAATTTGCAATGCAGTGCAAACATCCCCCTGCCCCTCCTCAAAAGTGCTCTGGCCAAGTATTAACCCCTTTGTACAGATGTAGACACCTGCAGACATGGAGCTGCTCTATTTATGCACGCAATTACACGATTCTATCATTAGATGGCACACCCGGATCAGTTATTGAATATTCATTCACAAGCCGAGCTCGAACATGGTTCGGAATATGGATGAGTTATTTTCCATCCCTGTTTCCCAGGAGTTGCATGACTGGCACTCAGCTAAGCCTGATGTGCAAACCAAAGTATCTATCCAGCAGTTTAACTAGCCAAATCATAAAACATCGAGTTTTATTAATTGGCCACAGGTAATGCACTATTTTTAGTGTTAACGTGAGCCAACAATACTTGGTTATTAACCTCATTGCGCAGAAGCCAAATACAGTATGGCTATTTATGCATTACCCTATTTAATGCTTTATAATTCAAGATTTAAGCTTTATAGAGATGGGAAATATGGCTGAACTGACAAGACACTTGCAGCATTTAGAATTCCATTGCATTTCAGTTTATTTTCATGATTTTGGCAGAGAAAAGGGGGTGCAAACATAAAAAATCTTCATGAAAATTCAGCATTGAAAATATTTTAAATAATACTGAGGATTGAAAAACAGCTGAAAAACGACCCACTAACTCAATAGTATCTGAAATATTCTGTTTTTTTAAATGCGGTATAAATTCTAAAACAGATCGCCGCATTAAGCGAAACGCCCGCACATGTTGTATTGGGAGCAAAGGCTATCGACTACTCTAGTTACCTAATGTGACAAACTAGCTCTGTGATCACGGTCGTAAACCGAAAATAAGAAATAGCTGGCTAGTTTGCAAGCTGGCTAGAAGTAAGAGCTACACCATACAAAGACAGTTTTGCTCACAATTCAAGAGAAAAAAAACTCCATCATTGAATTGCTCCTCCAAAGAATAAATGATGTCAGCCTTCCAGTCTTTTCCATTGAGAATAATAGCTATTTTCCATCTCAGAATCACATTTCCATCCCTAAAATTAAGGGCAGCATCCAGGCTTGATTCTGGAGGTCTTTTTGTCCATGCAGTCATGTCATTCTCAGCTGCGCAAAGTTGAGACAATACAACCGAACTGCTCTTATGCAAGTGTTTTAAATACGTTTCTGAGAGTCAAATCAATGTCTTTCAATTACTGGAGGGAAGCTTGTACTGTCTGGAATTGGATAAAAATTGTGTTAATCAATAGGTAATTACCGGAAGAGTTTCAGGTGGGCATGAACTATAGCTGTGCTGTTAAGCAGATACCATTGAAACACCATTGAAGTGCTTGTATTCCATGAGTGCTTGTATGAGGCTCCAAAAGACAGCTGAATTCTTTGAGAGACGAATCTACGCATAAATCCATGGTAGAAAATTACGTGTTTTTAATATGTGATGACAATAATTGATAGGAGAATGACATAGTATCAATACCATGGCGAATTTTAGATTTTTTATACTACTTAATTGGGATACCATTGGTTCACTATAGCTGAAGTAGTTGTTACGAAGGACAACAATTTTTTCTGTCGCAAGAGATCTTTTTTTTAACTAGCCACCTCGCCAGCTAACAAGCTACCTAGCTAAGATGGTGATCTTTATTAGTCGAGTTTCCATCTCATGTAAAGCAAATTTTAAGTGAATTTAAGAAATTTAAGAAACACAGTGGGTGCCAAAATTACTGGCACCCTTGAAGGGAAATGCACAAACAATACTTCCAGAAAAAACATTTATAGAGAAACTCTAAATAAAAATATGTGTGAAATACTGTACAATATTAATTTTCCAATGGACTCAACCGAAATCATTTACTGATTCAATTAAAAATCAATTTCCTCCAAATCAAGGTTTCACAATCACTGTAATGGCACCCTTAAAGATTATTGTAAATAACGTCTACCAAAATTAAACTACATATTAAATTCCACTTAATTAAGTTTTGTCTAAGTGTTGAGCGTTGATATTGACCAATTACATTACTTCCTGTTTCACAAGGGTATAAAGATGTGGTAATACACATGCAATATCCCTTCGTCATTCAACACCATGAAGAAAACAAAACAACTCTCAGTTCAACAGAGGCAGATGGTCATAGACCTTCATAAATCTGGTAATGGCTACAAGAAGATTCACAAACAATTGAATATGCCACTGAGCACTGTCAGTGCAATCTGGTTGCCTCCGCTAGAAGGCTGGGACTTTCCAACAAGACAATGACTGAAGCATACCTCAAGATCCACACAGAAATGGTTTTGTGACAACAAAATCAATGTTCTGTAATGGCCATCTCAGTCACCAGACCTTTGTGAAATTTAAAACCTGTGGGATGAGTTGAAGAAGACAGTTGATAAATGCAAACCCAAGAATGTGAAGGATCTTGAAAGGATCTGCTAAGACGAATGGTCTAAAATCCCCCCAAATATATGCCTTAACCTTGTCTTAAATTGTAGAAAAAGACTCTGTGCTGTTACCAGTGCCAGAGGTGACCATTAAATACTAAATAAAGCGTGCCAATAATTATGAAACTTTGATTTTGTTGAAATTTATTTTGTATTAAATAATTGTAATGATTTTGGTTGTTTCCATTGAAACAAATGGAGTATTGAACACATGTTGGTATATTTCATTATAATATTCATAATATTTTTATAATTTATAATAATATATAATATATATATATATATATATATTTTTTTTTTTTTTTTTTGTATTGTTTGTGCATTGCCAGTCAGGGGCGGCAGTAATTTTGGAGCCCACTGAAAATACTTATATATGAGATACAGGTTTGGTATCACACACGTGTAATCCAGCTGTCTCGCGTCGCGATTGGTCAGATTCCATTCCTTAGCAAATTTAAACCAATGAAACGCTCCAACTGTTACCGAACTACTTACTTTACAATTCCCAAAGTTGTGTGGTTGCAAACAAGTTTCATTATAGCTGACCTGAGCCCTGGCGACGTCTCCAGTGGAGTTTACACCAGCACAAATACAACATAGCTGTGCTGCCCAAACAAAGCTGTATCCGTGTGATTGAATCCTCCTTTGAATCGTCACAGGAGACACAATTTCCATTTCGTAATTCTGGACATTGTTGTTAATTTAAGTTTCACACGAATTCATGTAGGCTCCATGTAGCACATGATCGGGTTTGCCTTCAAGTAAAACTTCACTAGTTAGCATATCAGGTCATGGTGCACTGTGTCACCACGGCAAGTTTCCGATGTTAAATAAAAATGTTACTGCCTGATTTGTCTCGCTAGAACTGTTTTACGACACTGATACGTATTGAAATAATATATTTACAGTGTAATATTAAAACTGGCACAAAATAGGCACTGGGTTATTTGTATGTTATTTCCTCTTGTGCGCACTTACTGTATGGTGATTAGTCCTCCAATTAGTGACCTTTAAGTTTAATTATTAATGTGCGCTAGTTATTTCACACTTCAGACAAACTGATTTTATTTTTCCATTTTCCGATTAAAAAGACTCTCATTTATGGGATAAATAGGATCTCAAATTTGTGAGCCTGAGATATCATATTTATGAAACTCGAGTAGTAGTTTTAATTTATTCCTTAAAATTTAGATGACAGAAATGAATGGGAATTCCATTTCATAATCCAGACTGATGTAATCACCTCCATTCTATATATCTCATTGTTGCAGCAGACAATCGTAGCTCTCTCAGGCAGCACTCGGATATCTTGATATACAGACCCCTTTCTCTTTTAGAAAAGTGCTACCTTTTCCTTTGAAATAAAATACTTTATTTATTGCCGAATAACCTAAATTCTGTAATTTACTATATGATTCCACAAAAAAAGTACCCTGGTAGATATTTTAATTTTAGTTGTGTTAATCACTTTTTTTTTTCATGCAGTGTAGCAGAGGTAAACATCTTCTGGACTGAGTGCTCTCTTGGCTTCACTTGTCATGTTGATGCTGTATGTAAATCAGCATGTCCCCTTGCGTTTTCCATTATCACCTACACACAATTTATATGCAATATACATATTTAGTGTATAGACTTCTGTCATGTCATTTTAGACATGAAGCATGGCAGATGCAGCTGTGCAGTTTATCAAGAATAGGCTATCAATGACAGGATGCTTGTGAGAGTGGAATTCGTATTCTAACGTGCCTGCCAGCACCTTCAAAAATGGGCAAGGATCTTCTGCTTGTGAAGTAATAACAATACTGTAAACTTTTTATCAGTTAGAGTCGGCGTTACAGTGATTACCTAGAAGACTTTAAGCAAACCATTTCTTAACACTACAATACACCATCCTCTTTAAAGGGTTTACAAATAAGTTATGCACAATTCTATTGACAAACAATGCAGTACGCTTGAGAGTACTTTTGGAGAAAAATGTCCCTGCACCATACTTTTATGCACATTGTAATTATAGCATATTGCCTGTACTATGAAATAGTGATCTTTTGATCCATGTCAATGTTTTCTTTTAAAAAGAAATATTTGAATTATTTAGACATCTATAGCACAACCATGACACAGTTTAAATATTACTTTCTCACTTTGCCTTTTTGAAAGTTTTAACAGTTTGTGCAGATTATTAATGCTCAAAAATGAGAGCATAAAAAGCCAAAAAAACCTGAGAAGAAGAAACTCTGCAGCTCAACAACATCACACAGCATGAGTCAGAATTTCGCATTTCACAATTTACAAAGGAAATGATTCAAATGTTAATTAACAGTTACCGTACTTAAAGAAACCGACCTCCAGCACATTCGCCACCTGTGCCTGAATGAATCGAAACGGCCCTCGAAGCTGAGAAGTGTTGCGCAAACAGGCCCCGGCACAAGGTGCAATCATCACACCAAGAACCTGGCTTCAATTCGGAAAACTCCACGGAGCTGATGTGCATAGAATCTTATTAGGTAATGACAGAGTAGGAGGTAATCAAGTTTGGATTGTTGTTATTCAGATAGAGGACAAAAGGAGGTACTGGAATTAAGTAGCTGAGTGAAAGAGGAAAAAAAGACATAAAAAACCTTGAAAGCCTGAGATAACCAAAACCATATGGTGACAGATCGTATAGCTGTCTTAATTTCTTTTATTTTCACTTGCTTTGAATTATTTTCTTTAAACCTGTTACGTGATGAAAGGGGGAAAGCCATGAATTGTGATATATCTGAAATGAGTAAGTCAGAACTTGTAATCATGGCTTTTTAAAAACATGTCTAGCATCACACTCCCCCACCACCCACCCTATTTCAATGAACATACAAATTATACTGATTAACACTGTTGAGCACTCTCCTGTATTTTCACGTTATTTCAATACAACAGATTGCATATTGTAGCAATGTGAAAATATGTCTTGGGGTGCAAAAATGTCTTTTTTAATGCAGTGCAACAACACATTGGCATTGTTAACATTCTGAGATGTGTCACAAGTGTCCATGTTTGTCACACATTCAAATGAGAGGGATCCACAATGAAAAAATGTGTCTGGGTGTTACGCAAAATGTTGCTGGATTTGGTAGTCTTCTTCCATTGGTCATAATTTTAGTACGCCAGGTAAAGCACTGAATTTAGCCTGGCAGCTGGACATTGCTGCTGCGACCTACTTTGTGTACCACATTCCCTGAAATAAAGTAAATGCGGTTCAAATTCAATGGAGCATGAATTTAATGATGAATAAAATTAACTAAAATTTAAAATTTAATGGTAGACAGTTAGAATGTGAATGTGAAGAATTCCCATTCCCACACTGTAGAACATGATAGCTCCATTAACTTATATGAACTTATTTCTGCTCATTAGCTCCACTTGTCATGACAAGTTTTAGATATTTAACTCAAATTTATATGTTTTCAAAAGCTAACCTTAATGTTTTCCATTGTCTTGACTGACTGTGAGTTGAAACAATGCTTATCTTCAAGTTACGTTAACTCCCATTTTTATGGTGGCCAATAAACCTTTCTTTGTAAGTTTAATAAGCTTCAAATTTACAACTGTGCATCTTCTCAAAAATGATTAAGGATGTGTATGTTAATAAATCATAATATGACTAGACACGATCTAGACATATTGCAGTACAACTACATATTACGAATAAATGCTTATGAATTTTGACCAGCACAATCCTCATTATCCCTGGCATGAAAAAAAAGTTGGGATACTGTGTAAAATGTAAATTAAAAACAGAATGCAATGATTTGCAAATCTCATGAACTGACATTTTATTCACAATAGAACATGGACAACATATCAGATGTTGAAACACATCTCAAAAAAGTTGGGATAAGGCCATGTTTACCATTATTAAGTATGCCCTCTTCTTTTAACAACAGTTTGTAAATGTCTGGGAAGTGAGGAAACCAATTGCTGAAGTTTTGGGAGAGGAATGTTGTCCCACTCTAGTCAGATGTAGGATTCTAGCTGCTAAACAGTCCTGGGTCTTTGTTGCCGGATTTTTTGTTTTATGATGCGCCAAATGGTTTCTCTTAGTGAATGGTCTGGACTGCAGGTAGGCCAATTCAGTACTCAGACTCTTCTACTGCGAAACCATGCTCTTGTGATGGATGCAGTATGTGGTTTGGCATTGTTTTGCTGAAGTATGTAAGACCTTCCCTGAAAGAGACGTTGTCTGGATGGGAGCATGTGTTGTTGTAAAACCTCTATATACTTTTCAGCATTGATAATGCCTTTCCAGATGTATAAGCTCCCCATGCCGTAGGCACTAATGCAACCCGATACCATCAGAGATGTAGACTTTTGAACTGTGTGCTGATAACAGGCTGGATGGCCCCTCTCCTCTTTAGACCGCAAGACATGGCGTCTGTGGTTTCCAAAAAAGAATTTCAAATTTTGATTAATCTGGCCACAGAACAGTTTACCAATCTGCCTCAGTCCATTTTAAATGAACTTTGGCCCAGAGAAAAAGGTGGAGTTCCTGGATTGTGTTCACATATGGCTCCTTTGCATGATACAGCTTTAGCTTGCATTTGTAGGTTACATGGTGAACTGTGTACACAGACAATGATCTCTAGAAGTGTTCCTGAGCCCGTGCAGTGTATTCCAGAGCAGAATCATGCCTGTTTTTATTGCAGTGCTGCCTGAGGGCCCAAAGATCACGAGCATCCAATATTGACCTTCGGACTTGTCCATAGCGCGCAGAGATTTCTCATATTCTCTGAATTTTTTCATGATATTATGTACTGTAGATTCAAAGTCTTCGCAATTTTACACTGAGGAACATTTTTCTGAAATTGTTCCACAATTTTTAGACGCAGTTTTTTGCAGATTTGTGAATCTCTGTCCATCTTTACTTCTGAGGGACTCTGCCTCTCTAAAACGTTCTTTTTGTACCCAGTCATGTTACTAACCTGTTGCCAATTGATCTTATTAGTTGCAAAATGCTCCTCCAGCTGTTTTTTTATTAGTACCTCTTACTTTTCCAACCTTTTGTTGCCCCTCTCCCAACTTTTTTGGGATGTGTTGCTGCCATCAAATTCAAAATGAGTGAACATTTTTCATGAAATGGTAAAATGTCTCACTTTCAACATCTGATTTGTTGTCTATGTTCTATTGTGAATAAAATGTGGGTTTATGAGATTTGCAAATCATTGCATTCTGTTTTTATTTACAATTTACACAGCATTCCAACTTTTATGGAATTGGGGTTGTACTATGATTTGTGATTCTTAATTATAATTGAAGGAAACCACAACATTTGATACTAAAAATCTAAATGCATGAGTGCTGTGCTAACTTGAAGAATTTAATTTAATTTAATTTAATTGAAGAATTAAAATTACTGAACTTGCATCATATTAATTTACCATAAAACAAAAAATGTCTGAATTACTTTTAGCGCGTTGGTTAAGTATGCTATTCTTGGAGTCGAAATGTCCTGAGTTTGAGTCCTGACCTTGGCTAAACAGGGGCTAAGCCAGTGCAAAATTCATTTGTCTCTTTACTCTCTAGCAACCACTCCTGGTGGCGAGGCGCATGAAACTGTACAAGAAAATAATACAATGACTGTTACCCTCCTATGACATAATGCAGTGTGTGATTGGTGGTGCAACTGCTTAGTGTATTTGGCTGTGTTCAGGGTGGGGAAAAGGGGAAAAAAAACACAAAAAAAACCGAGACAAAAGGAACATCTGAAAACAAAAAAATGCAGTTTTAAACAGTAGGTTTACTGACTGAGGCAGAGGTCGCGTTAACCGAATATTTTCCGTCATTGACGGATTTTTTTTAACAATGACGGAAAATTTTGAAGGCCGTCTGTCATTTTGACAGAATGTAATTCACACCCCTGTCCAATTGGTGGTGGGTGTCATATTGTCTCGAGCATTGTCTTTGATCTGTATGACAGAGATGCCAAGTCTCACACATTTGGCGTAGGTCTCATGCATTTTTTAGGCTTATTCACCGAAGTCCGCAATTATTCAATGAATGCTTATAAATGAGATTCTCATGCAGAATTAAAATCCTCATGCATTGAAGTTTCAGTTTCACTTACGTGAAGGTGGACCTCACCATGGAAAGCGATTATGACTCCGGACTTCTCGATCTTCTCTTTACTCAGGGATTGGAAACAATGCATGTGTTTCATGATCGTTAAAATTGTTTAAATGAAATAAGACCATTTGAAACGTCTTTATGCGATTCCATTGCTTTCAATCCCTCAGTAAAGACAAGCGTGAGAATTCCCGAGTCATAATCAATTTCCGTGTCACTAGTGGGGAAATTCACCGTAATGCACGTGAAACTGATTAACTTAATGCACAATGACTTGAATTCCGCGAGTGAATTTCTTCAGTTTGCGTTCATTGAATAATTGCTGACTACGGCACATGAACGTGAATGCCAAGAGACTCACGCCGAAAATGCGTGAGACTTGTCATCTCTGGACTATGATCCTGTATTCCTCATATTTTTGTAATATGATCATTTGCTCTTCATTTGTAAAATATGCTGCTCTGCTGCCGGTAGATGATTGGTCATATGCTACAAACGCTGTCTCTGTTATGTGAACACGCAGATATCTAGGTCGGGAAAGCCCCAGTTGACATAACGAGTTGATAAGCAGCTTCGTAGGACCGCTTAGCGAGACTGCGGTTGTTAGACTTAGTGAAGCCCAGCAATAACTGAAAGCATTATTCATTTGCGCACTGTTACTGTGTGGGGGGAGAAATCATTAATGATGTTTTATAAAGTTCATACAGCAGTAAGTTCGAAAATCCACGCAGTGCTGTATTTAACAGTGTGCAATGTGTGTCTTCATGAA
Source organism: Gymnothorax javanicus (assembly GCA_029692085.1). NCBI lineage: Eukaryota > Metazoa > Chordata > Actinopteri > Anguilliformes > Muraenidae > Gymnothorax > Gymnothorax javanicus. The sequence continues at coordinate 146,125,252 of CM056193.1, forward strand.
TCACTGTCAGCATCAGCTAATGCGTAATCTATAAATTATTCTGTTTATTTAATAAAAAAGAAATAAATAAATGATTATCATTTAAAAAAATAAAATTACAATGACAGATAATAATTGATTATGACGGAATTTTTATGCCCCTGTCCGTCACAATGACGGACAATCAGAAATTGTAACGCGACCTCTGGACTGAGGGAACCTGGATATCCTACCCTTACATCACCCTTGTGACAAAATAAAAAAACAAAAAAATTTATTCACTGGTTGTACAACTATTAGCTGCTACCAAATACTCCTAATGGCAGTTTTCCACTCTGTTATAAACAAAATTGGGAAATTGGACCTGTAAGATGGCCTTACTTCCGCGTAATTGCTTTAATTCAGCCACATTGGAGGGTTTTGAGTATGAATTTTCCATTTCAGGTCTTGGTGCAGCATCTCAGTTAGAATCACGTTAGGGGCTCCAAATTCGTTGACCAGGCGCAGGCACAGCGAATGGGGGGAGCGCCGCGCCAACGGGGTGTATCCAGGCGTATTTTGCAATTTCGTGCCTGGCGTAGCCTGGCGCAAGTACTCCTCTGTCCCGCCTCTGTCTCTCCTGCCGGCGCAAGTGGCAAAGAGTGAGGAGAGAAGGCGTGAGTGGGTTTAACACAGCCGAGTCAAATCTTCACCAATCAAATGAGCTCCTCTCCTCACCTTTAAAGTGTTGGAATAAAGAAGCCTCTGTCCTATATCTGCATGATGCGTTAATGTTGCATTTTACTTTGCTGCTTCAGGCATGTTTTCTGCACTGCTTACGTCTATATTAAGCATTACGAATATGAGTTAGCTGGCTAGCTAGGGCATTTGCAAATTATTACCATTAGCGAACTTGAATGGAATTTCAAAACTAAACTACGTCAGATCATTCAAACTTATGCAGTGGGAATGAAATACAATGGTTGCTCATTTATTTCTTCTGCCTGCATTATTGGGAAGAGAAACGATGGATAGCGTGTTCTTATTATTACACCTGCTGCTTAAAATTTTGGGATTAACATGCATGAACAACAATGCAAGATACGTTACACATTTATTTTCAATATGTGATCTTAACTCAGTACGAGATCATTGCAATCAGGCTGTACTCCTTTCCCCCACTAAAAACGATAAAACCTAAGTGACAATAATAGTATTAAGTCTTGCTTGCACTGGACGCGAAAGCGAATTTTTTCGCCGACACAGATTACATTCAAAGTCAATGCAAAGACGCAAATACACGCGTGTATTCGTGTCTTTGCATTGACTTTGAATGTAATCAGTCGTGCGAAAAATTCATTTCGCGTCTGCTGTGAAAGCAGCTGACAGACACATACCCACATAGCCAACACACGCACTCACGCGCCCACATGCACACATCTCTCTCTCCCTCTCTCTCTCTCTCTCTCTCTCTCTCTCTTTGATCTGACATCAGGACAGTCGATATAGATACTATAATTTATGTGCTGATTCAAATAGTTACATTAAATAGTGGTTGCTGTTATTATTTATTGCATTGAAATGTGCCTGCCTGACATTCTGGAAACCTGCCTGTGAGGTTTCGGTGACGTGTGCGCACAGTGCGCCAATCACCCAAATTACCACTGCACAGAAAGTAAACCAGGTTGGAGCTGGCGAGCTCTCTGCACACTTTCAGCGGAGCCTTTTGCCATCAAATTGTCACTGCGTCATGATGAAAATGTGACACCTCCCCCTACTACGCCGCCACACCCATCTCGGCGCACAGCCGTCTACCAAATTGCCAAAGTGGCTGCGCACGGTGTTGCACCGCATGAAATTACCACTGCGCGGGCTGCTTCGGACGAAATTACCACTGCATGGGCTGCGCCTGCACTGCGCCAAGAAATTAGAGCCCCAGGACTTAAACGAGGCAACTAGATTGTATCCGAGTAACTGAGATGGAAAATTTAGCAAAATGAGTGTTTAGTTCAAAGGCCACTTTGCCACAGTCAAAGATCATAATTCTTACCCTCAAAAGGCACACCTATGAGGTAAATGATTTCATTACAGCTGAGCATCAAGCCTGTAGTATTAATAGTTTCTGAGATAAACTCTGAAAAGAACCTTGAAGTTTAAAGGCACTGTGGCCCCTTAAAACTAACCCTTTGAGGGCATAACTATGATGTAAATGCTTTCATTTGTTAATTTGAACCTAATGTAAAAGATATACTATTAATAGTTTCTGAGCCAAAAATCAATACTGTCGTATTAATAGTTTCTGAGATACACTCTGGAAACAAGTTGTAAGCTCAAGGTCACTGTGGCCAGGTTAAGGGTCAAAACTCTTATTAACCTTGAAAAGGAATACATTTAATGTAAATGCTTTCATTTGCGCTTAATATCAAAGTTCTGCTGATAACAGATTCTGAGATTTGTTCCAGAAACAAATTTCAAGGTGTAGGTAGTCGTCACAAGGTTTATGGTCAAGTCTACCTCAACAGTCTTTCAAATAAGTTCCAAGACCAACCATGGGGTGTGTGCGTGTCTTTAAAGTGGTGATCCATAAAATTTGAATTGGTTTGTTTATATTGACATCTTTGGCAGTAAGCTGTAATTGCAGGTGTGCTTCTGGACCTCATTTCCAATAACTCTTGTCAAGACCCAACAGTGTCGCCTGTATGACGTCGGTAAATTGACGGTTCTTACCAGTTCCACGCCCCCTCAACTCTCATGCAGACGGGAAAGATGGTCTTTGACACGGCAGTTGAACTCAATAAAAGTAAAAATTATGTGATGTTAAGCCCCTGTCACACTGTGGCGACTATTGTGGCAAATCCCCGCAAACTGGGGGGATTGTTTTAGTCGCCACAGTGTGACAGGGGCTTTAGTCATCCATTAGCGTCATCTCATTCCAGTAAAATGTTGAACAAGAATCATTATTATGATAAATCACGATTAACTTTTGTACGAAGCTAAAGACTGGAGTAGGAATGCACAACTCTCACGCATTTGCCGTGAGAATTTGTTGAGTACTTAATCATTCAACATTCATGACGTGCTGTTGTCAGTAATTATTCAATCAACGAAATGCATGTGTTTCACGAAATCGTTCAAAACATTTTTTGAATGAAATAAGACCATTTGAAAGATTTTTTCATTTTTATGCAATTTCCATTAGCGCCATCTCATTCCAGTAACATGTTCGGCTGCTTCGAACCCTGAGAATTTGTGAAGAAAATTATTCAATCAACGAAAGAATTCAGAATTTTAATGAAATAAGACCATAATTTTATGTTCTCATATTACTCATAATTGTTCTCATGGTGGCGAAATCCACCGTAACACATGTGAAACTGATAAACTTCAATGCACAAGGACTTCAATTCCACCTGAGAATCTCTACAAACGGTCTGATAGAATAATTTCTGACTACAGCACGGGAACGTGAATATGTCGTTTAAACTCAAGCCAAATATGTGAAAGTCGAGAGCCCTGTGTAAATAATGAAAACGGTAGTTAGTTAACAGGTAATGTTATAACTTTTTTTTCTTTTTTCATAAAAATGATTTGTCGAGGCGGTTAACGTAGCTTTTTTCCCGTTTGCTTCCTGAAATTGTGTTATAATTTTAGTTTCAGTAGCAGCCTCAACAGAGACTCAGCTAACGTTAGTCTCTACTGTGCACAGTATAGCTACACAGTATGGTATTTGCCATTGGGTAGACGTCAACGGATCCAGTAGCGGTACTTTCCGCTTCTTTGAAGGCTGCATTTTTAACGGTCCTCCCTTAATTCCATCCGTAAAACTGACATATAGTGTAAGGGACAAGTTAGATTTAGGGTTAGGGGATAGAGCCCAGGTTCAGGTTAGGGAAAGTACCGCTACTGGATCCCTTCTGACGTCTACCTTGCCATTGCTTCTCCCGGGGTTCCTTACTTCCTTCAAGCTAGCTTGCGGCTCCTCCTACCCTCTGGACAGACCAAACACTGCTTACTGACGTAAAAAGCATCACTAGATGTGCACCTGTATTTGAATATTGCGCGGGAATGTCGCCACAGACACACTGATTGCTTTACCTGGCAAAGAATGAAATACAAATGCTTTCATCCGTGGGTCATAGGCCCAATCATCGTTGTTTTATCCCCCCTCTCTGATAGACACTGACTTAACAGACAGTAATGAGACGGAAATCTTATGGATTACCACTTTATATAAATACAGAGGAACCAATCCCATTGACAGATAATAGAAGATGTGATAGTCCTTACATGTATTGCATATGATAGGAAAATTTGGGCCTAAGATGTGCAAAGTTCATGGATACTTATTCACAAAACTTGTGGATGTAATCAATGCAGAAGGTGCTTATGTTAAAGGTGCAGTAGGCAACTTTTATAAAAATAACTCTTCTCGCATTTGCTGAAACAGTCACTCAATACTGATGATAATACATGTGACAGGTAATCTGTCAAAAAAATCAGGTACATTTGGCTCCTCCCAGTTCTTCAAATGGCATTGGCAAGAATCCGCTGCACCCGAACAAAGTGAACCAATATGAGCCAGGAGGAGTGTCTAATACAGTGTCAATCACTTCTCATGCGCATGCTGTCCAGCCCTCCTCCTGCACAAATGCTCTCTCCTGCACCCAGTTCCTGCAGGAGCTTAAAGTTGCAGTTCGTATCTATTTTTATGTTTTATTTGGTAAAAATGTCATAATACACCTTTGGCTATTGAAGTGGTCTGACAGTATATTTGAATCTCTGAAAGGTGGACCCTGACAATGAAAATCCAGAAACATCAAAATCTCTTTGTCTACACTTCCAGTTCCTCCATTGTGTACAAGTGCATAAAAAAGACTAATGACACTTGCAGAAAAGCTGTCAACCACAAAAGAGGTGGAGTTTTGTTGTAATAATTGCAACCAGCATAAACCGGGTATATGTTCTCCCCATGTTTGCGTGGGTCTCCTCCGGGTACTCTGATTTCCTCACATGGTCCAAGGACATGCATGTCAGGCTAACTGGAGATGTTAAATTGTCCATAGATATGAGTGTGAGAGCGAATGGTGTGTGATCGGTGCGTGCATCCTGCGATAGATTGGCAAGCTGTCCATGGTCAGCTGGGATAGGCTCCAGCTCCCCCGCGACCCTAGTAAGGAAGAAGCAGCATAGATAATGAACAGATTGATTGATAAACCTGGTATAAGTGTTTGGAAGACCTGCTGCCATTTTGTTGGTAAGTAGCTTGTTAGCATGGTTCGAAATTAGCATTGGTCCGCACCTTTATTTAGCTACAGTGACTGAGCTCCCGGTATAATAACGTAAAAGCAATCCGTCTGTAACAGAATAGGTGACGGTGTGCGATACTGTGCTTAGAAACTGTGGCTGTAATAAATGGTGCCTCCATCTATTTGATAGCCAATCGTAGCGTTGTAGCTTTGCATAACTTTTACTATAAGTACGGCTAGTCACTAGGTTCTGTAGCTAGTACAAACATTGTGTGGGTAGCAATAGTTTGCTCACTTAGTTGAATGAGATTCATGATGTCTCTAATTTTAGAATTAAGGTTTAATTTCTTCTGTATCAGGCAAGAAAAGAAAAAACGTTGTTATGTTTTCATACCTTGACATGTTTCGACGGGAACCCCCGTCTTTTTCAGAAGCGTCACCTGATGGTGGTGTGACGTGTCTTATCAGCTGTTGTTACTGAGGTGTGACCGAATCTGACAGGTCGGTAACACCTCCTGCTGTCTTTTCGCTCCTTTAGAACGGTGCTCTAAGTGTGACGCAGCATGTACTTCCGCTCGTCCCGGTTCATCGTCCTAAGGGCTTGCTTCCGGATTTCTATCGCCTCCATGATCCAGCGTTGGTGTCTGTTTTCCTCAGTATGGATGACTTTGGCCTTGTCCCAGTCCATAATATGATTTTCCCTTTTATAGTGGTCCGTAATGGCTGATTTAAAGTTCCCTTGTTGTGCCTTTTCTTTTACTGATCTCGTCTGTCTCTTTTCTGTTTCTTTATCGCAATCCATTATGCGTTATTTCTTTCGTGTGCTGAAACTTCGTCCTGTTTCTCCAATATACGTTTCATTGCAAGAGTGGCATTGTATCTCATATATAACGTTGCATTTATTGTTTTGTTCAATTTTGTCCTTTGGATGAACTAAAAGCTGTCTCAACTTAGTGTGTGGTCTGACCGGTGTATTGATGTGATATTTATTCATGACCCTTTGTATACATTCGGTGACTCCTCTGATGTACGGTAGTGTCATTGCGCCTCTGTTCCCTGTGTTGTTTATGCGTTTCCTTTTGCCTTCCTGTATGCTGTCTTTGTTTTTATTTTTAACCTGTCGTATTCCCTTTTCTATGGCCCATTTTGGGTATTGGCATTTCTTAAGTGCATCCTGAATGTGTTTTTCCTCGTGTTTTCTGCCCTCCTCCTCCGTTACCATGCTGGCGCGTTCATATAAGGTTCTGATCATTGACAATTTGTGTGCTGTGGGGTGTTCTGATGTCCATAATAAATACTGGTCTGTATATGTGGGTTTCCTACAGATTTTTATCTTTATGGCCCCATCGTCCGTGTGGTGTATTTTCATGTCTAAAAAGGCTATGGATTTTTCTGGTTCTTCCTCATGTGTGAATTTTATTTTTTCGGTATTATCTATGGTGTTTAAGTGGTCCGTGAACCTCAGTAACAACAGCTGATAAGACACGTCACACCACCATCAGGTGACGCCTCTGAAGAAGACGGGGGTTCCCGTCGAAATATGTCAAGGTATGAAAACATAACTACGTTTTTCTTTTCTTGTCTGATATAGAAGAGGTTTAACCTTTATTAGTTTGCTCACTTGCTTGACTAATATACAGTACATCCTTGTTTCTCTCTATCATTCAATTACCAATAACTTTGAGATGGAGTTGTATTTGTCTGTGAGTAACATGTAAATTCTTAATGTTTACTTTTTTGTGATTACCAGCGTTTCTTATTTTGCAAGGCATGGTGAAGCTCCTCGAGTGTTGCTGTACACCTGCCGCTGGTGAACTGAACTCGCGAATGAGCTTTGAGGGAGGGTCTACAGGAGAGAGAGAAGGAGCAATGAGGGAGGGGTGGTGGTGCTTATGATCAAAATCTCTCTCTCTTGCTTTGTTCTCCAAAGTTACTGACTGCAGCTTTAAGGATAAGCTAGGCTGTGAGCAGACTTCCACAATGAGGGTGTAATTTTATTTTAATTTTCTTATTAATGAATTCTTAGTTCTGCTCTCATGATTTTTTGAAGTTTGAAGATCACAAAAATGTCAAAGTCTGACATTTATGTTGATTTTATTTCTACATCAACTTCAAATTTTATTTCATAAAACATCAGTTGTTTTAAAGTGGATACTTGAGTTTGATTGAATCCAAAGAAGCTTGTTGTTTGAACCTCTATTATTAATTTCTGGCACCAGATGCTGGGGTAAAATCTGTCCTGAATGAATCTAAAAAGGTCCGGCCCTGCCTTTCAACTCTTCCAAGCAATTTGTGACTCATTGTAGATAATTCTAGGTGTTTACACCATGTTCATATTATACAAAGGCTTGTGTCCACTTTTAATGATATCACCTTCTCAAAAAGATTTCTCAGGCTACTGCCACATCCTCCTCATCTCTACATTCAAAAATGGTGACTGAGGAACAGAATGCTGGGGGTGTGGTCACAGAGATCCCACATGTGCAGAGTGATGCAGAGTAGAGGCCCAGCACTGTACTCACTAGGGATGGAGCCCAACAGAGATCTGTCACCTTGGCTACATGATGAACATGTCAACAGCTCACATCTGACGCCATTTTGGGTAGAAAGCCGGTGGTCGTTAGGGGAGCCGCAAGGAGTAACAGCAGAGCTATGGCGCGCCTGCTCCCTGACACCTCCCTAATCTGATAACGGATGGGGACAAGTTGTGTTCTCTGTACCTGGCAAGTTACTCCAACTTGTGTGTACGGATTTATTGGGATAAGGCCCGTCTTGGCAAACTCCAGCATCCCCCTGAGAATAGTTAAAGGGTGATTAATCATTGTTTCTGTGCAGAATGTGTGGGGAAGAATGGGAAAGCAGTGTTACACACCTCTGAAGTAATTAATCCCTGTGATCTCCGCCAGGTTTGTCTTGTAGATAAGTCAGGGTACAAAACTGTTCCTAATTTATCAAGCCGCTCATGCCATCCGGTATAAAACACACAATTTATTTCATATCATTTATAGTCAAATTTTAAAAGAGTGACTTTGCCACATCTAAGTATGTCCTATATTGGCTTCATGTAAACTAAGTACCTGAGATTACAATGGGAATCCAGTTTTATTGTGCACATCTGGTCGAGTCACAATGCATTTTCTCATCCGCTGGCTGGATTTTTTAGTGAATGTGGCATAAATCACTTTGCTAATCAGAAACATAAGTGACGTGAAGCCATCTTCTCCTCTCTGAACAAAAGAAAAACATATGGCTTCAAAAGCAGCCTGCTCATTTTATTTCCAAGGTATATAACCTGAGCATAAACCAAAATTATTGTTTTGATTTGCATTTTTGTTTCATATTCAGGGGGAAAAAATTGCCATGTAAGGTTTGACAAATTAAGAGTACTACCCCTCTACAGGGAAGATTAGGAGCCCTATTGCAATGACTGTTTGATCCACACCACAAATAAATCTCTTTCAAAGGTAAACATAGCTTTCTTCAATGTCTTGCGAATGTTTTGAAATTATTCACCAAAAGGCACAGTTAAAACTGTCATCGATATACCTGAGTCATGCTTATATTAAGTTTAATGTATATAAGGAAAATACAGTAAAAAATGAACAGTGAAAACATAAGAAAACTATAAATAAGCTGAAATATTTTTTTGAAAATGCCAGAACGTTTTAAACCTCCATTCATTGGTTTTAAATCATATTTTCCTTTTAATTTTGGGAAGTAGAAATACATGCCAGTGATAGTAAAATTCAGCGATTTTAATTGCGTCATTACATTCTCAATATTAGCTGCCGTTCCTGCCAATATCAATATTCCTATAGCATGTGGGGAATACAGATGACCTGCAGGATGTGTGGGTACACCATGACTGCCTTCATGCCTGGCTCATCCTGGCTACCCACTGAGAAGGGAATGAGGGGTGGGTTGAAGTGTGGCTCGCCTTCCTAATGTCCCTCAGTATTCCAGTAATTACTGCCGGATACTGTTTGGATTATAACGGCATATCTGAATCAGTAGCTGCAGCACGTAGAACTGGATAGGTCCACGGGGAAAATCAAGCTACTTGTGAAAGACAATATACATGTGTGTGTGGGTGCGTGCATGCGTGCTTGCGAGCGTGCGGGTGTGTGCGTGTGTGAACACGTGTGTCTGTGCAAGAAAGACATAATGAATACTCTAATACTCTAGCAACTATGTGCCATATGATGAATAAAAACCTATTTTTACACAAGTGGGTGCTAAACCCACTGAACACGGTGGGTGTGTTTCTGATCAGTGTTTTGGTTTTTGATCTTTATGGTAAAGTCTTAGGGTCAAGTATCCAGCTGGTTTTTTTTTTTTGTTTGTTTTTTTTTTTTCTTGTTTGCAAGACTGAATGAGGATGAAAGGTTGGAGAAAAAAACTACTTGTCTCCATTGAAGAAGATCCCAAGATCAATCCAGTGTAATCCAAAATTAAGCATATTCTTAACCCTAAAGAGATTTATGGCACTTTCGTGCACAGTCTAAATCATGCAGTGTAATACTGAAATGCCATTTTCCGTTAAGAAGTGTAGCAGTTCACATCAAGCATGAAATACTCAGATCCTCCCGCCCTAGGATGGCTGATATCTGGCCTGGAAACAAAAGGCAATGGAGAGACGAACAGACAGAAGTATGAAAAGGTACATCCACACAATTAGATGTATCCTTTTGAAAATTTAGTCGAGAAATATTAAACGATTGAGGAGTTGTGGCCCGGAAAAGAATCGTGATGGACGCACAGATGGACAGACAGAGGCATGGACAGGCGGGCCTGCAGAAGAACAACACTCATTCCTATATCCACTTTGCTGTTGAGGATAATAATCCAAAGTACAGAAAAGATGTGAGGTCAAGCCTCAGTGAAAAGTCTTAAGCAATCAAGGGGCGGGTTTAAGAAATCTTATATGCTTAATGGTAGGTGATGTGCCCAGGAGTGGTAATTATGTTGGGTTGTTCATATCAATATAAAAATTCTGCTGAGTTCAAACCAATAAAGAGAGACTGTGATGTAACTTTACAATTTGACCTGAATAATCCATGACTTGAAAATTAATAGAATGCCAACACAAACTCAATTTCTGCGGCTCTAGCGGGAGATCACACAGGGTCCTACGTCTACTTTGGCTCCATTGTAACTGATCTCTCCTCTCCATTACATACTATTTCATAGATATCGGGGAAAAAAATATTTAAGATGCATTGTAACCAGCGGAGTCAAAGGAAGTATAAATGAACTATAGATAAATGTAGACGATTTACTCACTAAACAGATGCTGAAAGATGTTTGGACTAATTCTGAAAAGAAGAAGGTGGCACATCCTGCCACAAGCTAAGCTGAAAGTAAGGGGGACAGTCTTCCCCATATGAATTTAAGTAAGAAAAGACCATCAAAAAAAAAGAAAAGACCATCATCATAGTGGCTGTCATACAATTACTAATTTGGGGTTGTGCCAATGGCAAGGTCTCAGAAAGAGATATTACTTGACAGTGAAACCAGTGAAAAACAAATTGAGGCAACTGCCCACGTAAACTCTGAAAATGCTAATTCCGAATGTGATGCCTGCAACACGTTCCAAAAGAGTTGCGACAGGGGCAATGTAATGCTGGGAAGGTTGAGGTTAGAAAACACTTGTGGGAACATTCCATTCCATTGGTCATTTACAAGCAAGGATGGTTTGGGGTTCACCAATTTGCATACATTTTACTGATAAAACATGCCAGCTGTTTAGGAACAATGTATAACACCATCCACAGTCCATGAAATGAAAACATTTAGAGAATGTGGATAAATCTATGCACCTAAAGGGCAAGGCCAAAACTAAAAAAACTATATTGATTGCCCACAACCTTAAATCCCACAGATGGCTCTGCTGTAAAAACCGACATGCTTCTGTAATGAATACAATGACTGGGATGCATGAATATGCTGGAAAGTTGTTATCAGAACACACAGTTTGTTCAGTCAGCAACAAATGCAAGTTTGAACTGTGTTGAGCAAACCAAAGCCATACATCAATAACATCCAGAAACAGGCTGACTTCTGTGGGTTTGAGTGCATCTGAGATAAACTGCTGCAAAGTGAGAACAAGTGCTACTCTGACGCATAAACATTTCAATTTTTTTTTTTTTTGTAAATAATGAAGGTCTTATTGTGGGCAATTCTCTGAAGTATATCTTTCAATACTCTCATTGCTCTTAAAACCAGACCTGTCTTTGTATACAATGTGCTACCCCACATGCTAACGCCATGCTGCACCACTGAAAGCCAATTTGGAATGTCTACAGTACAAAAAAAGAAGAAAAAAAAAACCTCACTACCCACACCTGGTGGCCTGCAAATAAAACCTGTCATCCAATCAAGACTCACTCTCAGCTTCTACATCTTCCTTCCATTCGATCATTATCAATAGCCAAAAGAATGACCCCCGGGTCCTCTTCTTCTCTCTCAGTATCTTTTTGAAACCCCACGACCGCAGCAACATGACTCCATCCAGCTATCTGTGCTATCTTTGGCAGCAAGGTAGCTTAGTGCTAGTTTACTTGGCTTGAAATATAAGAGATAATTAGTTCAAGCTATGGAGGGTTTGGAATTCTGGGCTCTCTTTTCATGCCATCACTAACGCAAACGCATGTGCAGCAAAGTTATGCACATTTTTGTCCATCACAAACAACATTTTTTGCCTTTGCCCATTCAAGTGGTTGCAATTCATTGGGTTGGCCTTTGGCATTACAGGGTGTGTCAATGCCTAAAGCTGATGCTATGCAATTTTTATGTCCAAGAACTCACTTGCGTTTCGACCCACCCAGACTAGGTTTTAACACAAACGCTGTCTCTTTGTGTTAATTTCATGCGAATCAATCCCAGCCAACAGAGCTGCTTGCTAATAAACGCATATTTTTCATATTTTTTTCTTTCCCGTCTTAATTTTCACTTTCGTTATGTAGGACTAACTAATAAATAATGCCAACAAAACTATGGTGGGGTCTAACAGGAAGGAAAGGGTGAAGAAATAGTTTCACACATATGGATATTTTTCTGTGAGGGAGAAATAAAAATAATAAACTTCAGTCTCACCCTTCTTTTAAAACACAGAGTGTCATTTCCTATACGGTTTAAATGGCCGGGTGGGCCAACCCATTATAAAACACCCGTGCATACCGGACAAGCTGGTTTGCACCATGCACATGCACATTTGCAACAGAGCAACGAAATGAAGTTCGGCTTTCCTATTAATGGAAACAAGAGAAGTTGTGTTAAAGAAAAATGTTTTGTTTGAAGAGCAAGTTGTGTTCAAGAACATTGTTTTATTTTTAAGAAAAGTGTTTTGTTTGAAGAGCATATTGTGTTCAAAGACAGTGTTTAATTTGAAAGAAAGTGTTTTCATTTACATACTCTAGTTTTTAGTCTTCTTCATTGATCCTCAGTTGGAGCAACAAGCAATATCATCCTGTTATCCATTGTGTCAGGGCAAAGACGGACTAAATTCAACAAGTAGGTATGCGCACTTCAGAATGCAGTTGCTCCGATCTTAATACACAAAGCATACATATAAATTCATACATACATATAACGGATATAATCTGTTATACCCAGAGAGCGGATATAATCTTTTTTATGCGTATAATGGATTTTGCCCGTTTTTATGCATATAGTGGATTTCGCTTTTAACGGACAAAATGAGCTTGTCCAATTGACTCGGTCATATGCGAGTTTTACTGTATATATGAGTGTGTGTGTGTGTGTGTGTCTATATATATATATATATATATATATGCACAAACTGGGTTTTCTATAGGGCCCGTGTGCACGCATGTGTTGCTCACATAGACGGCGTCGAACGGTACTTGCGCTCACCCTCAATCGTCTCGGACCCCTCATCTCATGATCAGTTTTGGTTGCTGTCTGGAATCTGTCACGTACAGGCTGTAACCAGATGTGGCGCTCTTGAGCTGCCATCATCACTCGTGGCTGCCCTAAGCGGGGTCGGTCAGTGACAGTGCCTGTGTTCCATTCTCGGATAGACAGCCGACTGATTGTTGAACGGTGACAGTGCAAATGACGCACCACCTCTCCGCAGCTGAGATCTGCCCGTAACATGCCACTTTCGGGTCTATTTTTCACATATGCTCATATACAAACTTCATCATGGTTAATTTACCTTTAGAATCTTGCTTCAAGTAAAAATCATCAACATAATCTCTGTATTCCACCTCTATATTACCTTGGTCGAAGGCCATCCTTCGGTAAGATGGCGGACGCGAATCTCACCAAAACTGGTCTTGTGTCCACTCTAGTGTTTTCTTTAGCTCTGTGTTGCGCACCAACATATTTGGAATTTTTGACTGGTTTACTTCGGCTTCTGGAATAGGATTTTTCTCCATATATCTCTGGTAAGACAGAAAACATCATGACAAGTGTGTCCATTAATTATAAGCTTCTAAAGTTTATTCAGCTTTTACCCAAATTAGCAAGACATCAAATCCATCAAAACGGGGGAAAATTGGCATGGTCCGCATCAGTCATTTTCTACCTGAATGCTGTTTCCGCGCAGAGCTGCCAGAACTTCGACTAGTCCCAGAAAACACGCTTCTCGTCGGCTTTTGTTGAGACATTCCCCAGAAATACTTGAGTATGGAGCAGCCGGAAACTGCCTTTATAGCCTCATCTTTGAATTTTTAGGATCTGCACGCATTATCTGTTTCGATGAACGGTTGGAGGCATACTTTCATTTTCAAGGTGTAGGCCTATAATTTGCACCAAATACTGATCATACACTATTAAAAACTTAATAGACGTGATCTTTAATATTTCAATTTATATTCAGTGAAATTTTTTCGATCAGAAACTTTTTTGACTCACCCGGTTCTGGAGGCTACCGGACCGTAACCTGGCCCAAATCCAGAAACCTCCATTATGTTCATGGGCAATTTAATGCAACTAAAATTGCAGGAGCTAGCTCGATGAGGCTTTGAAAATACCCTCTAGGATCAATGATGTCATAAGACATCAAAGCATACCATGTATTAAATATTAAAAATCTCCGAATGCTACAAGCGAATTAAGCTACTTACTTTTTACTTAGAAGCTAAGCATTGCCCCATTTCAACGAGAGCACCGATTCAGAAGCTTCCTCATCCTACCTTAGACTCTGGTGTCTCATTGGAAAATTTCTATAATAAATCTGTGATGTTATGTCTAACATTTTACATGTTACAATATATCTAATTTCCCGTGCTGAAAAAAAAAAGTATTCTCGTCCATTAACAATCCACTTTTCCCTTGGATTGCGGCCGTAGACCAAAGGCTGTGTGTTCTTGACATGAGAGCAATCAGAGGCTGTTTTTGACTGGCAACCATGCTTGTTTAAAGCACTGCAGTGGGTTTCCCAATAATGTTGGATCTTAGGATTAAGGAGTGTGTCAAAGAGATTCTTAAGCAAGGAACATTCTCTCACATTCGTAACCATAGACTGTATGAAAATAGGACCAAGGGTCCTGTTGCTTACCGGCAAGCAATCTTATATGTCAATGTCAAGGTCACTAAATAAAAGTTCATATACATTTATAAGACCCCCTGAAATACCCAATCCTAAGCTCTGAAGCAGTTTTGGTGATGCAAGTGATTGAAAATTCAATATGTCAATTGTGAACTTTAAAGGTCACAGAGGGTCAAGTTGTGGTCAGCAAACGGACTTCATATATGACTTTCTAAATGTCTCTATACAAACCTTGGCTCCATCTGTGACCATTTTGGGGGTACAAGTCAGGGTAATTTCACTGCTGAGTTTGACCCTCAAAGGTCACTGACAGTTTAGTTGAATGCTACCAAATGAAAGTTCACATGTGACCTCCTAGATGTCGGTAACACAAAACTAGGCTCCATCTGTGACCATTTTAGTGATAAAAGTCATTGAATTTTCACAAGGGTCACATTTGACCTTTGAAGGTCAATACGAAGGTCACCAAATGGAAGTTCATATATGACCCATTTGCCTCCACTACAAACCTTCGCTCCATCTGTGACCGTTTTGGTAGTACAAGTCATTGTAATTGTATTAGGTCAAGTTTGACCTTCAAAGGTCACCAACAGTCAAATTGAATGTTCATGTGTGACTTCCTTTAAGTCTGTGATACAAACTTAGGCTCCATCTGTGACCTTTTTAGTGATAGAAGTAATAGAATTTTCACTAGGTCAGGTTTGATCTTCGAAGGTCGATATGAAGGTCACCAAATGAAAGTTCATATATGACTTCCTATACATCTCCAATACAAACCTACGCCCTATCTGTAACAATTTTGCTGATATAAGTCATTGAAATTTCTCTCTAAAGTTTGGCTATTGAAGATTACTGAAGGTCAAGTTCAAGGTCACCATATGAAACTTCATACATGACTTCCAATATGCGCACAATACAAACCTAAGCTCTATCTGTAATAGTTTTGGTGATAGAAGTAATTGAAATTTCACTATGTTAAGTTTGACCTTCGAAGGTCACTGAAGGTAAAGTTCAAGGCCACCACATGAAAGTTCATATATAACTCCCTATAAGTTTTCAGTACTCATATGTTCCCAATCTTCAATATTTTTGAGTCGAGAATCCTTTGAAAATTGTAACATTTTGCTTGACCTCAAGTTTAACCTTTCAAGGTTATCAGAGGTCAACTTTAACACATCCAAAATATAGGTCATATATGACTTCGGTGTCCCTCAGGGCTCGGTGCTGGGCCCCACCCTCTTCACCCTCTACCTGCTCCCCCTGGGCAATCTCATCAGCAGACATGGGATATCCTACCATATCCTATGGTGATGACACACAGCTCTACCTAAAGACAACCCCCACTTCTTCTGCCCCCCCTGCCAACATCCACTCTGACCACCTGCCTGGAGGAGATAGAGGCGTGGATGAAGCTCAACTTTCTTCAGCTGAACAGCTCCAAAACGGAAGCCATCCTAGTTGGCACACCACATCAGCTCCGCTCTTCCACCATGACCAGTATCACATTCTCTGGCCAAAACATCCCCCTTTCCACATCTGTCACCAAGCTGGGTGTTAAAATGGACCATAAACTCCCCTTTGACACCCACATCATACACCTCTGTAAGACATCATTCTACCACGTCAGGAACATCACCAAACTCCGTCCAACACTCACCCTGGCAGATGCCGAGAAGCTTGTCCACGCCTTCGTCTCCTCCAGGCTGGATTACTGTAATGCACTCCTCATCGGGATCTCTGGCAAGAGCATCCAGAGACTGCAGTACATCCAGAACAGCGCTGCCAGGATCCTGATGGGGGTGCGCACATACGATCACATGACCCCCATTCTAAAATCTCTTCACTGGCTCCCTGTCCCACTCAGAATTGAGTACAAGGTCTTCCTCCTCACCCACCAGTGCATTCACGGACATGCCCCCCAATAGCCTGCGAGCAGACTCTCATGTTTGCGATGAGAGGCGGAGCGAAGCAAGGTGGCGAGAGGATTGGGGAGAGGGAGGGAAAAGAGAGCCTGCACGAAAGCCAGGGGTTTTTGAATTCCCCGCGTTCGTCCACGAACGCAGCATTCTGATTGGTCGAATTTACCAAATTATGACAAAAACCATGACAACGGTGTAAAAACAGAAGTTGGTAGTTGGCGTTTGCTTCGCGCAGTTACGCTCCCTTGTTCCATCTCATCTTTGTCACCACTTATCGCATCTCTTATCTCAGTGAAGAATTTCCATAAGTTCCTTATTTTGCAGGCACATGAATTACAAACGCGCTCTGACAATCTTGGCGATCTCATGAGAAGAAGGCCGACATTTACACACATTGAAGCTAAGACTTGTCCACAGCTGCCTTCCCTATTAGAAACATTATAAAGATTTTCAGTGGACATACAACTAGGTTTCCATACTTGAAAATGAAACAACACTTGCAAATACAGCAATGATCGCTTGCTTCGCTTGGTCTATTTACAACTTTTTTCGGCATTACCGAGCAAATCTCCGAAAAACTACCGCGAAGGTACTCTGCACGTGCAATTTCCTGTCATGTCTGTTTACATTTTTCTTCATTCCTATTAGTAGTTTATTTTCCCCTTGGGGCATAACGAGTTGTCACCACGTTGACAGCTTGTTAGGGGCGGAATTCAAAAACCCTTGGCTTTCGTGCAGGCTCTCTTTTCCCTTCCTGTCCCCAATCCGCTCGCCACCTCTCAACTCGCGCCTCCCATCGCAAACAAGAGAGCCTACTCGCAGGCTAGCCCCCCAATACCTCAAGGAACTTCTCATCCCCCTGGACCTCCTCATGCACCCTCTGTTCTGCAACCAAAAACACTCTCCAAGCCCCCACAACCAAGCTACGCACCATGGGTGACCGTGCCTTTTGCTCAGCAGCTCCGAGGCTGTGGAACGCCCTCCCTGACCACCTGAGGGCCCCACAGACTACAGATGCTTTCAAACGAGACCTAAAAACATATCTTTTTACAAAAGCATTTTACTAAATGTCTTTTATAGGTTCTCCTTTTAAATCTTATTTTTCTGTCCTATAGCACTTTGAGATTGCTGAAATGTGAAGTACAATACAAATAAAATGTATTAATATTATATTAGTACTTCCTGTATGTTGATAATACAAACTTAATCTCTATCTGCAACGATTTACCTTCCACAGGCGATTTTGCCTATTCTCCATAAGACCCAATGTTAAAGTACAGCGCCCCCACTAGACCCACTTCAATCGATTCAATCAAAATGGCACTCGCACTGTACAAAAAGTGTATCAAGGTGAGTTGATTGCCAGATTTAGAAAAAAGTTATCAGAAAGTTTTTGAGAAATAATTTTTTGAAATTTCAAGTCCTATCTTTTAACATTGTAAATATTTTCCTTGACCTTGAGTTTGACCTTTCAAAGTCATCTGAGGTGAACTTAAACATAGCCAAATTATAGGCCATATATGACTTCCTATATGTCGAAATTACAAACTTAATCTCTATCTGCAACAATTTACCTTCCACAGGCGATTTTGCCCGTTCTCCATAAGACCCGATGTTAAAGTACAGCGCCCCCACTAGACCCACTTTCGTCGATTCAATCAAAATGGTGCTCGCACTGTACATTGACGGTACGAGGGTAAGTTGATTGCCTGATTTAGAAAAAAAATTTATGATGCAATTTTTTAGAAATAATTTTTTCAAATTTCTCAGTCCTATCTTTAACACTGGGGCCTAAATTTCAAGGGCCCATGAAACAGACAAAAATGGTTCAATCAAAAATTTGAAAAAAAGTCTGGATATATGGTCTAGTAGTATGTTATGGCAAATTTATACAAAAATTCATCAGGCCAGAAAAAAGATGAAAAGTCATTCATAGAATGACGACTTGCCGAAATCATGCACAGATCTCTGAAACAGAATGAACTGAATGGAGTTGGTTTCAAGTCTCTAGCTGTAATAGTAGCAAAGTTATGAACCAAAATGTGGTTTAAATGTTTTTGGTGACCTTGACCTTGACCTTTGACGTAGGGACTAAACAAAGAATAGGCCTCTGGCGACTAACCTCCTATATCACATGGTGAAGTTTCATGAAAATAAACGATATTGAAAGGGAAAAAAACAAATCAGAAAAACGTCAATTATGTCACCGCGCTCAAATTTAGTGTGTGAGGTACTTGATCCATGGGCTATCCGATGAAAGTGAAAAATTCAGCAAAATCAAAACTTGAAAGTTTACGTCATTTTGACGTACTTGTAATGATGTCAAATGTGAAATTTGATGGCATACTGCTAGAGCACTTACCATGCTGCACAAAATGGCGTTGAATTGGCATTGATATCATAATAGAACTGACGTTATTAGTCAAATTGTGATTTTCACCTTGATCATGATCATGACCCTGACCTTGAAGATTGCAACTTCTAATTTCTTACAGCGACTTATATTATAACCCTGATGTCAACAGTTAAACAAGATTTAGTCTATACACAATGGAAATGGTTCAATAGCAAAATAAAAATAATGGTCATTTTTGTAAAATGCGATTTTGACGTCAGAAAAACGTTAATAACGTCATAACTGTTTGACCAATTGAGCTCAAATTTGGTGTGTCAGGTATTTAAACAATGATACGATAAAATAATAAAATTCAGTAAAATCGAAAATTTTAAATTTTCTTCATTTTGTGACGTCATTTTGACTTACTTTGACCAGAGGATAGTCTTCGGGACCCATAACCGCTAAAATGGGCTATGTATGGTGAACAAAATGGCGTTAGATTCAAGTTGTTATCTCAAATACAAACAAAGTCATCAATCAAAATGTGTTTTTGACCTTTTGACAGATATTGACCTTGACCTTGAAGTTATTCTTACCAAAATCAACAGGCTTCTGTCGAGATTAAAATTCAAATGATGATGTCAGAAATGTAATTAGTATGAAAGTTTAAGTTATAATCGCGTTTATGACAAACAGACAGACAGATTAACAAATAGACAAACGCAACCGACGAATATACTTGCCGATTTCGGCAAGTAATAAAAAATGTTCCGGACGACAGACGAAGAACAACAGACGATGGACGCCATACCACATAAGCTAAAAAGATGGACGCAGCACCTAGGTCGGAAAACTGAGGCCAATGCAGAAATCTCTAAAATTTGCATTCTATTCCATGGCCAGCAGATGGGGACGTCAGTGGTTGCAGAAAGAACTTCAATCCTATAGAAGTCTATGAGAAAATGACCCTACTTTCCCACCTGATTTATTATTTCAATAGTGATTTTCCACATTACTTTATGGTATCTATCGCAAGTTTCAAGTCTCCAGCAATATATCATGATGTTCATTTTTGTAAATTATGGTCCCATATAGACTAGAATAAAGGATAAAGCCAGAATATGCTTTAGGGGCGTGGCTATCCTCTGGTCTTCGTCTGCTACAGTCAAATCCACCCGTAGATCCACCCCTCACTCCTCCCTGGATATTCAATTCACACTCTCTTCCAATAGGAATCTCATCCGGTTTCAAAATGACAAAATGGCGCTATTCAAATGGCCAAAATCGAGGCTTCCTAAATGGTATGCTGAAACCAGTGTGTGACGTCATGGTTTTTACATCCATCTTTTTATACAGTCTATGTTTGAAACATTCTCATTACGTGGGTTTCCTAAACACAATCTTTAGACAGGGCCTTAAGAGGAATTTTGCCAAGAGTTTCTTAGCGAAGCGCGTCCTCGCTGAAGCATTAGTGGTTGATAAATTGATGCTGTGAGATTGAATGTCCCTCGTTTTAACCAATCAACACTGAAAGACAGTATTTTTAAAATGCATTGTCATCATCATTACTATAACTAGATTGATTTAGTGTCTTTTTTTAGTTAAATTAGCCTACAGAAATATTACAACGAAAGATCACAAGAATTGAAATAATTAAGAAAAGGCTAAATAATGACATAAAACTCATTTCACCTTTGTCTGCTCATTTCATTGTTATTCAATCCAGAGCCTGATTGCTCCAATAAATTGGCATGCGGCAATGTGGTGACTGACAATCGGTCATGAAGGGGGAAAGGACACGAAAGTTAGCATTCAAAAAAAAAGAAATCCTTTCTTGATGAAATTGAACATAAGAAAGATTTATTGTTTTCCAAGTAGAAGTACATATATATTAAGAAATTGTTCTTTTTTTTGCTCAAGTTCCTCTTTTATGGGTTGATTTACATCTAAAATGCATGCGTATTGAGTGCTCTGCAAGAAAGTATGGCTGCATTGATGACACCTTGTAGGACGGGTGCTGCGTACAGAGAGCACCAGGCAGCATCTCCAGGTGCTCCCTTGAGAACCACACTAAAAAAGTTATGTGCATCCCTGTGTATATATATACAAAACCTAATTACAATGAAGTTGGGTTGTTGTGTAAAACGTGAATAAAAACTGAATACAATGATTTGCAAATCCTTTTCGACCTATATTCAATTGAGTACACTACAAAGACAAGATATTTAATGTTCAAACTGATAAACGATATTGTTTTTTGGGAAATATCCACTCATTTTGAATTTGATGCCTGCAACACGTTCCAAAGAGCTGGGACAGGGGCATGTTCACCACTGTGTTAGATCACCTTTCCTTTTAACAACACTCAAAGAGTGTTTGGGAACTAAGGACACTAACTGTAGAAGCTTTGTAGGTGGAATTCTTTGCCATTCTTGCTCGATGTACGACTTCAATTGCTCAACAGTCTGGGGTTTCCGTTGTCGTATTTTGCGCTTCATAATGCGCCACACATTTTCAATGGGTAAGTGATGGTCACGAGCATTCAATGTTGGTTTTCCGCCTTGCTGCTTACATGAAGAGAGTTCTCTGGATTCTCTGAATTTTTTGATGATATTATGGACTGTAGATGATGAAATCCCTAAATTCCTTGCAATTGCACATTGAGAAATGTTGTTCTTAAACTGTTGGACTTATGCAGTTGTTCACAAAATGGTGACCCTCACCCCATCCTTGCTTGTGAACGACTCAACCTTTCAGGGATGCTCCGTTTATACCTAATCATGACACTCACCTGTTTCCAATTAACCTGTTCACCTGTGGAATGTTCCAAACAGGTGTTTTTGAGTATTCCTCAACTTTCCCAGTCTTTTGTTGCCCATGGCCCAGCTTTTTTGAAACGTGTTGCAGGCATCAAATTCACAATGAGTGAATTTTTACAAGAAAACAATAAAGTTTACCAGTTTGAAAATTCAATATTTTGTCTTTATAATGTACTTAATTTAATATAGGTCGAAAAGGATTTGCAAATCATAGTATTCCGTTTTTTTTTTCATGTTTTACACAATGTCCCAACTTCATTGGAATTGGGGTTTGTATTTATATATGAGGAAAAATATGCTCAGGTTTATTCTGATACATTAGCCTATTTTATTTGTGTAATGTCCTCCCATTATCTCAGCCGCTTCTTCCACATCAAATTCACAGGGAAGCTGGAGTTTACCCCAGCCAACCATGGGCAAAAGGCAGGAACGCAACTTGCACAGCTCACCAATCTGTAATAGGGCTCACACACCATTAACTCACACACTCATACCAGTTCACCCCGCATGCATGTTTTTGGCATGTGGGAGGAAAATGGAGTGCCCACCTGAACACAGGGAGAATACGCAAATTCTATTATAAAAAATTCATTTGTGAACATTTAATGAATTTACTTGTATCAAATTACTTTTGACAAAGTGATAAAAAGCATATTAGTTAATGACGATGTCAAGGTATTTCAGCGTTTGTGTTCCCTGATTACCCCCTACCGCCTCAGTCCTTATTTTTAGTTCTGAAAGGTGGCAACCCTAGTCAGCATGTTTAGCATTGAAACAAAGATGCAGATAAGGGCAAGCACCTCATACCTACAGTGAAATATGATGGTGGGTCAGTCATGTTTTGGGTCTGTTTTAATTCAAGAGGTCCAGGGGCACTGATTAAGATTAATGGCATAATGAATTCCATCAAGAATCAAGATATTTTGGCAGACAATCTGTTGTAGATGCCTCCACCAGAAGGCTGGGACTTGGTCGTCTGTGGACTTTCCAACAAGACAATGACCCAAACCATACCTCAAGATCGTCACAGAAATGGTTCTGTGACAACAAAATCAATGTTCTACAATGGCCATCTTGGTCGCTAAACTTCAATCCAATTGAAAACCTGTGGGGTGAGTTGAAGAGGGCAGTTGATAAATTCAAACCAAAGAATGTCAAGGATCTTGAAAGGATCTGCTTGAAAGATGATCCAGTTTAAGGTGATCTGGTAGCCCAGACCTAGATGAGGGAGCAAAACAGAAAAAGCAATTTTGCCAAAGACAGAGCGAGTTTGAGGGATCAAAGGTCAGAACTACTGACAGTTTTAGGAGTCAGTAGAGAACATAAATAAGGCAGATGTAAGACGGCCTTATGAAGACAGATGTACCAATGCTCCATTCTTCTGTTGCATAAGGAAGACCAGCCTACTTTCTCATACAAAACACAATTAAGTGTGCGAAAACCAAAATCGGAGACAAATCACAATGCGGGATGGTGCACTGAGTCCAACATTTTCAGTGATGATGAGGTAGCATGCATATAAAGCATATCACCCGAGTCAATTACAGACAAAGAGGTTTCTTGAATGAGTCTCCTCCTTGCAACAAAAGAAAAACAGCATTTGTTTCAATATAAGAATCCTAAGTTTACCCTTAGTTTTCTGTTAGACACTCGATATGATGATGAAAAGGCATACTTTCTTCTAAGAAAAAACCCAGGTATTTATATGCTGATGTATGTTCAATCACCTCATTGTTCAAAGTAAAAATCCAATAACCATCTTTAGTTGCCCTTTCTATTCTCAAGAAGAACATAGTTTTTGTCTTGTCAGCATTAAGTAGAATTCTTAATCGACACAGATTTCTCAGGACAATGTCAAAAGCAGCTTGTAAAGTAAGCTTTATTTCCTCACTAGAGGAGATAAAGAAGTACGTATAACTGTATCATCAGTATAAAAATATAACTTTGCATCGGTAACATTTTTAAGGATATTATTGATATGAATAATAAATAAAATGGGACCCAGTTTGAATCCCTGTGGGACACCATTTTTATAATTAAAAAAGTCCAAGACAAGCCATCAACTTGGACACACTGCATTTTACCATTCAAGCTATTTTCAAAGAATTTAAGTTTTTGAAGAAAACCCTTTATTTGTTTCCCTCTGTAAAAGGATTAAATGGTTAACAGTTTCAAAGACCTTAGATAAATCTGAGAAAGGTGCAACACAGTGTTCTTTAGAGTCAGTGGCATTCATGATGTCATTGAAGACCTTCATTGTCACAGTAACTGTACTGTGTTTTTTCCTAAACCCAGACTGCATATCATTTACAATTGGCTAGTTGCACAAGATGTTGCACAACGCTGACTACATTCTGAAATACCCGGGTTGCTTAACAATTTCAATTTCAGATTTGTCTACCTGTTACTGATGTTTGTCCATTGGCACTCTTAATGAAACATTAGCTGCTTCAGTGAGAAACAAGAGGGTTTCTAACTAGCGTCACATTTCTAGCCGTTCTCACTGATGAGTGTGATGAACTGGCTCAAGCAAAACAAAAGAGAAAATATCTCATAATTAATGAGTAAATATTCCATAACAACTTTGAAATGCTGTTTCATAAATCTAACATTCGATCTGCGCATGTTTTAATATTATCGATACTTAGTTTCCCTTCCCACTCTGCGTCAGTTGCACTCTCAAGACCATCACTTCTGGAGCTATGGTTAGCTGAGCAAATCTAAGAAAACCATAATGATGTAGCAGCACTAGATAGCTATTTGCATCAGAAAATGTAAAAGTAAATTCAATATAAAAACGAAACAGAAAATCTGGCCTTGGTTATGAGCGCCAGCCTGTAGCAAGCTAACTTAATTGCTAGCTTCCTAGCAAGACTTGCAAGCTACTTAACTTTGCTACTGCTCATAAAAAACGAAAGCTAGCTCCAGATATTAATTTAATGAGGAAATTTGGGTTGTGCAACGCTGGTTGTTTGTCGCTTAAAGCTAGTTCATGACAGTCGCCAAAGCGAACGGCTGGAAATGTAATGCTAGTTCGAAACGTAGGAAACCCTCTTTCTCGCTGGAGCAGCTATATGTCTTATTAAGTGTGCCAATGAACAAACATCTGTAAAAGGTAATCGAGACAAATCTTGCGAACATCATTCACAGTCAAATCTTGGGAATATCCGCTATAGCTAAAATCACATTTTCGGAATGATATACCAGCCATCTGCACAGCATCTGATGTAGACTGATAAGCAGCAGAGGCAAACCAGAAATTAAGCAACCCGGTGTATTTCAGAATGTAGTCAGCGCCATCTTGTGCACATAGCCAATTCCATTTTGTAATAAAAATCTTTAATTGAGTGCTAATAAGCCCTTCCAGTACCTAGGCTAAAACAGATAGTTAAGAAAATGGTCTAAAATTGTTCGGGGAAGATGGTTCTCGACCTTTTAATACTGGAATGACATAAGCCAGACCTCAGGTATTTGACCACTTTTTCGAGTCATGTTAAATATATGAGTTAATGGCTTTGTGATACTCCCTGCAGCAGTTTGTGAAAATGACAGATGTAAACCATTAGGACCAGCTGATTTCTTTGTATTTATCTTTTTTTTACAGCATCAAATATTTCATTTATGAAATTAAAATCATAATCAAAAGGAATCTCTTCTTCAGCATCAGAAGAATTTTGTGGGAAATGTAGATGTGTTTCATTTTCAAACAAATGGTCAGCAGATATGAAATGCTGATCAAGGGCATTTAACATACTTTTTATCTGTGACACTGTTCTTTTCAGTCCCTGAGGACATATCCTTAATTACCTTCCAGAATTAAAAAGGATAATTGAAGCTGTCAGTCATTTCTTTAACTTAATAGTCTGATTAGCTTTGTGAGTTAGAGCAATACATCTGTTCCGTAGATGCCAAAAATATATCCAATCTGATTGGCATTTGGACTTTCTCGCAGTTGCCTATGCAACATTTCCCTCATTAATTATTTCAGACAGTTATCTGAAAATCATTAGTTGTCACTTTTTTTACCCTTAAATTTTCTCAGAGGAGCATGCTTATCAGTAACCTCTAAGAGTACTTATTTAAAATATGATAAAGCAATTTCAGCATCTGAAATCAGGCATAACTTATCCCAGTCACATAAATGAAGATCATATAAAAATGCTCGCTCGCTAAAGTATTTAAAATGTCTTTTAATTAAAATATGTGGTTGTTATTATACATTGAAAAGTATCCTAAATCTAGAGGTATGAGTCACTTTATTTTCAAGTAATCTTTCTCAGAAACTAATAAAAAATAAAAGCCACTCAATTGCGGCAAAGATTTGCCTGAATGTGTTTTCTAGATATTTGGTACATTTGACCATTTTGTGCAATGCAAAAATAATTAATGTCTTGCATTCATGTATTAAAATGTTTTCCACTTTCTGGAGATTTTTGAATGCTTAAAATCATGATACAACAAGAGATGGAATTCAGAGAACATTTTATACTAATTCTTCAGATAAATGGCATTCTTTCAATCTAACATGCTAGCCTAGTTAGGTCAACATCTTATGGTGTCTTCTTTTTCATTGTAGGCCACGTAATGGTTTGGATTAGTTGGTTGGCTCAATTATTTGCTTGATTGTTGGAAGGTAAAATACTTGGGAACGGATTTATGGTTGGTTAATTATGCCTTAAAATGTAATGGAAGCTGCCCAAACACGTCGGTAATTTGCTGACTTCAAAACATGATATTCTTCCCAGAAGCATTTCAAATGGCCTCTGGTATTTGGTTGCCATTTTTTCAAGATTGCATCAGGAATGAGTCATAGAAAAGAAAAGAAGCAAGCTCATCTGTTCACCCCCACGGTGACAGTATTCTTATTGTGCTTAAAATTATCGCAATTCAATTTATTGTCCAGGCTTAGTGTGTGGTGTGTGATGTAATGTGTTCCAATGCTTGTAAAGTGAATTCTGCTTTTATAGAGCATTCCACACAGGCCAATAGGTGTAACTCGCTGTTCCTGCAGACAAAACGAACATTCCTAGTTTAGAGTGTGGAGCAAGAAAATTCATACAGTTACAAAACAAACAAATCACACCGCTTTTAGAGATATTTGAAATTTTGTTTCTGAACAGCAGTATTCTAGCATTGAAATTTATATTTTTGAGGAGTTTTACACTTGACCATTAACCTACAGTTACAATGACCCATGAACAGTGACACACTTTGCTACATGCTGGTGACCTTGACCAGTAATGTGTTCCTATACTCGCTATCTGAATGCCACTGTTTTGCAGCATTTCACAGGGGCCAATTGGTGTGATAGGCTGCTTCAATTGACAAAAAAGGACATTCCTGTTTTAGAGTATTGACCCGGGAAAATTCCAACAGAGTTACAAAACATTGAACAAATGTTGGATTATTCACAGTTTTGTTTTTGTGCTGCAATTTTCAGGCACTGAAATAGTTTTATGCTTTGTTACTGAATTCATTGTGCTATTACCGTAAAATACACTTCTTGTCCCCATGTAAAGACATTTTTTATCTCAAAAACTACTTCCTGTTCAAAGACAATGCATAGTTTTTCTATTTATCAGGTTTTACGAACCCCAAATAACAAGGAAAAAAAAAAAAAAGCATACCCAACACAGGCTTGAGCAGGTTTCAGGAGTTTAAAAAAACAAGCCGCAACTGAAAAGCTTTGCATATGGTCTGCTCATGTGATGCAGCCATTGTAAATCCAGGATCAGGCCTTTCAAACCCTACTCAACCTCACACCATACTTTTTACACAAAGATTTATTTTTTTCCACAAAAAAAAGAAAAAAAAAATCGCAAAATCAAATAAAATCAAGTAAAATCAAGAATAAAGTATACATAATACACTTTTTATTCACCATATAACAGAGCACCCTAAATATGGCATCAAGCCCTGGTTTTGTTTACTTTCAGTTAATAAAGTGAAAAATTACTGAAAATCGGTGCCATTTCTGGATTAGAAGATTTTTCCCATGGCGAATTTTCAATTCTACATTACTGTGTTTCTATAAAATATTATGGACTTTGACTTAATCTAAAACATTGTTATGTTGCACTACTTCCTATTAATAGTAGTCAAGACAAATCCAAATAAAAAACACAGCATTTATATCTATAACCGCCACCGGGTAAAATCTACCCCTATGTAAAAATGCATTTATTTTCAGGTGGTCAATGTTTAAACATTCCAAGTTGCTAGGCAGCAACATTCATTTGAGTGTGTGATCCGAAAACTACATCAAGTCATCCATTACAGCTAAAAATGGATAAGATGGATGCCAAAAAGGTATTGCAGTTACCAACTCAAATGAGCATCAAAAAAGCACTGCACACATCCCTGCCCCTTGCTGGTGCAGAAAAGCAGAGGAGAACCACCAGCATGGTGAAGGTACTATGAAAACAAACTAAAACTTTTGCCAAATACCTGAAGCACAGAAAAGCAGCCTGTTGAAAATGCAGGGTTATATGGAAGCATAGAGCTAACAATATTAAAACGAAAATGTTTTTGTTTTCAAGATGCAAATGCAATACATGTATCATAATGAAAACAAAAATTTGATCCTTCACTTTCCGTTTTCATTTTCAAAAAGTGCCCCGCAATATCACTACCAAAATGAAAACGAAAACACTAACCTTATAAAGCAAATACATTCTCGGAAATGCTTTTCCATTTTCGAGAAGCAAGCACATTATTTGTATCATCATGAAAATGATAACGTAATCGCTCAGTTTGTGTTTTCATTTTCAAGTCCATGTATGCACCATTTATAACAAATTGAAAACTAAAATACATTCTCCATTTGCGTCCTCATTTTTAAGAAGTGCTGCGCCATATCTCCAACAAAATGTAGATGAAAACGCTAATCTCATAATTCTAATACATTCTCGGAAATGCTTTTTCTTTTTCATGAAGCAAATGCAATATATGTCTCATAACTAAAACAATAATACAGTTCGCCACTTTACTTTTTCATCTTCATGTGAAAATGCCATGCCCCACTTTATATTTTCGTTTTTCCAAACGAAATTAAAATGACTATACATTCCCTCGTTGGCTGTGACCTGTTGGTCTTTCTGTGACACTTTATCCCTCAATTTGGTATAGATTGCCCATCAGCGGTCTGGTTGTGCTGCTGCTGCGCTCTTAGTTTACGTTTATTATTTTTATTGTTATTTTAGCGTTTAATTGTTTTGACATTTTATTATTTTAACATTTTATTGTTTTACTTGTTTTATCATTTTATTTGTTTTAATTAATTTATTTTTAATTATTTTATTATTAAAGCATTATTTATTGCATCAGCTGGCTGGTTGCTGTAAGGCCCAGCAGGCAAAAATAAAAAAGTATGGCTCCACTCACCTCCCCACCAGGCTGTGTAAGCTGCGTTCACCTCTCGCAAAAAATTGCAGAGCTGGAGGGAGAATTTCAACCCTTTACCAGATTAAGGACGATGAGCAGCTCATCGATTCCCTGGTTGCTCCAGCTCTCGCTGCTGCGAGTGTTTCCACCACCAGGGCTGAACGCGACTCCTTGGCTTTCCCCACTGAAGCCGCTCCGACCCGGGCTGAGGACCCCTGGATCCAACTGGGAGCGAGACCCAGGGCTATTGTCAGCTCCACACCCAACCCGGCTGAGCCCTCGGTCGGATCACGCGGTGGGACGCGTTCTTCTCGTGTCCCGCCAGTCTGGGACCTGCAGCTGGAGAACAGGTTTTCCGTACTGGTTGAGGAGGAAGCGACACCCCCCTCCTCTCCTGTAAGTCCAGCTGCTCCTCGGCCTCTATCGGTGTCGAGAGAGGCAATCCACCCCCGCAAGTCCAGTCCTGTTGACACGGTGCTGAGGAGGCTTTTGCCCAGCCCTGAAGTGGAGGTCCTGCGGCAGCGTATGCTCAGCCCTGATGCCGCTGCCCTGCCGCAGCTTTCGCCTGCACAATCACTCGCCCCCGGCTTGCCACCGCCTCGTCCTCTCTTCTCCCGACTACATTACTGGTGGGAGACTCCATTATCCGGAACATTTGCTTCTTTAATGTAGCGACCCGCTGCTTCCTTGGTGCTACAGCCCTGGTTATCCTGGGTAAGTTACCTGGGCTACTCTCCTCACTCCTGCCATCTATCCAGCGGATTAAAAGTGCATGCGGGGACTAATGATACAACCCGTCGGGAGTCGGAGCCTACAAAAAACAATTTTAACCTCCTTTTTAACTTTTTAAAAAACTGTGGAAAGTCCGTTTTTATTTCTGGTCCCATCCTCACTATCAGTCGCGGCATTGGCTGTTTTAGCAGACTACTTTGCCTGCACACTTGGCTTCAATTCGCCACTAGGTCTCACAACATGGGATTTATTGAAAATTTTAATTTATTTTGGAACCATTCACCTTTTTTTTAAATCGGATGGGATACATCCCAACAAATGGGGTAGCCAAATGCTTTCGGCCAACATGCAACACGCAGTGTTGTCTTTCCCACGGGACTGACTGTTAACTTCCTGTACACACATGCTGGGGCTGCAGGGCAAAGTTGCCTTCAGACGTCGACTTCCAGGCTGCTCAGCCTGTCAGGCTGCGTAAACGCCGCCCCCAAGTACAGCCAATCAGATCGCGAGGTAGAGTACAACCAATCCACTCACGAGGCAGCCACTTCAATTCGGAAGCCTTAAGTGGGCTTAAGAACATCAATTTTGTTAAAAACGAATGCATTTAATTGTCTTTTCTCATTAAAGAAACTGATTAGTGAGGTAACGTTAGATAGTTCAGCTGTTTTGATGATGGTAACCAGTGCAAACAAGTGCTTTTTTTTGTCTTACAGTTAACTTATAGACCTAACCTTAGCTAAAAAGGTCATACTTGTTTACTTAAACACTTCCACAATAAAACTTCAAGTATAACAATTTTAGATTTAGATTTTAGAATCTCTTGTAAAACAACAACTTTGCAACTTCTTAACTTTCAACAACATTTTAACGTCTCAGCAATCTGGTTTCAGGCCTGGACATAGCACCATTACAGCAGCTTCATTGGTTATAAATGATTTAGTAACGGCTGTGGATAGTAAACAAAAATGTGCAGCCCTATTTATTGATTTAGCAAAAGCATTTGACACGGTAGACCATATTATCTTATTAAATAAGTTGTCCTCCATTGGTCTTGGTTACACAGCGTGCTCATGGTTCCAGGACTACCTCTCAAATAGAACACAAGCTATTATTTCTGGGGATGCGCAGTCTCAATTTTTAAAGGTGAAGAAAGGAGTACCCCAAGGTTCCATTCTTGGGCCAGTTTTATTCACAATTTATATAAATGACGTTGCTCGTAATGTAACAAATTGCAAGGTTCATTTTTATGCAGACGACACAGTACTTTATTCCTCTGCTCCAACTTGTCTCCAGGCCCTCACATATTTACAATCTGCTTTTAACATGATACAGCATGCTCTAGCTGATCTTAAACTGGTTTTAAATACTGATAAAACAAAGTTCATGATCTTTCTACACAGAATGCAATTATGCCAGGTGACTCCATTTTCTCAGTGACTGGTGCTCAAATTGAGCAGATTCACTCTTACAAATATCTGGGTATGTGGTTGGATCATGACTTCTCTTTTAAGACTCATGTGTCCAACCTGTCAAAAAAACTTAGAATGAAAATTGGGTTTCTTTACAGGAACAGGTCCTGTTTTTCTTTGGACAATGGGAAGAGGATTGTCCAGGCGACAATATTACCCATATTTGACTATGGAGATGTCCTTTACAGGCATGCCTCTATTAGTACCTTAAGACCCTTGGAAGCAATTTAACATAGTGAATTGCGCTTCATCACAGGTGATGGTTATAGAACTCATCATTATGCTTAAAGCTGTAGTATACGATTTGAAAGTTTGATCATTATTAATAACCTCATTTAGATGGTGGTTATGGTCCTATAGTACAATCTACACAATGTGAAGAGCAAAAAAAACGAAAAAAATCCATTCACTCTAGTGGCTGCAGGGCTGCAGAGATGTTGACCAATGTAAGCCATCCGGCGGATGGCTTACATTGGTCAACGCCTCTCCTCTCTCTCATCAATCCCTCGCTCTAGTTGACACTCCCGAGAGCTTGGTCTGACTCCCCGTGCTCCGCGTTCCGCCTCGTCCCCACCCCCTTCCGCGTTCTAAACTGCCGGCCGGCTTGTTGCTCTGGTGGAGGGGGTGTGTCTGGGAGTCTCCACGCAGACGGCCACACGTGCTCGGTGGGAAGGATCAGGGAGCACAGAGGGGAGGGGTGTGTGTGTGTGGGCAGGATGCTTTTTTCAAATTTTTCTCAACGTCTCAATCTTTCTCAACTGATTCTCAGATCGTATACTACAGCTTTAATATAATTCTGTTGGGTGGTTTTTCCTTCATTTTAGAAGGAAGTTACATTGTATTTATTTATTTATAAAGCTTTGCTAAACAAATTTCCTTCATATCTGACTAAGCTCATATCCATCAAAACCAGAAGTCAGCATACCAGATCACAGGAGTTGATTTTGTTAGAGGCTCCCAGGACTGGAACAAATTTGGGCAGTTCCTCTTTTTTTTCGCACCTTGTATGTGGAATAATTTCCAGGATACTCTGAAGCTAGATTGCCCTATCCCCTTTCTTGTCCTTCAAGAAATTAGTGTTGGATATATTACTTGTAGAGGCCAGATGTTGCTTGCTTTTAGTTTAAGGTTGGATTTGCACATCGTTTTTCTCTGTCCTATGTTCTTTTATATATAGATATATTCATTTTTTATTAATTTTTATTATTTTTTATTCTATTTTCCTTTAATCTGGAATTGTTGTTTGTGAATTTTGTGTATTTTTATCTGTGTTGTTTGTCTTTAACCTTCCGTTGTAATTATTTTATTGTATTTAGGGCTCCCCTGCAAAAGAAACCTCGGTCTCAGTGGGACTTCCCTGTAATAAAGGTTAATGATTGATTGATTAATTGATTGGATATTAACAAACACATGCAATCTCATCGGTTATCAGTCAGAGGGAAATCCCTGCTTTTGCTGACTTTGGCACTGATACCTCCTGGAGAATGTTCTAGACATGACTAAATGTTGTGAAAGGGTTTTTCTGAACCCGGGAAAGAAATCTTTGGTAATGCACCATATTTATCATCTGTGGCCTTCCATGCCTTTTTGTATTCCTGAACTCACCTGTGCTTTATTTCTTTTTAAGAAGATACTAAAAAGGTCAGTTTTCCACACCTAATGGTTTCTCTTTTTCTCTGGTGGGTCTGTTTTGACTTTTCAGCCTAATAGTGGCTTACTTTACTGACACTGACAACTCTGTGGATTTTATGGTGAGAGTTAACAGCATTTCATGAGGATTTTCATTCCAAATGAAAATCTAACTCTTGAAATCAATTGTGGACCTTTTATGTGTTTACTCATAATTGAAATTATTTGGGAATAAAACACACCTGCCCATGGAACAGCTGAGCATCCAACTGTCCAAGTGCTTTTGGTCCCCAAAAAAGGAGGACCTCTTAAGAAATGCTGTAATTCCTACACCGTCCAAGATGTGGTGTGTTGACCCTCAACTGAAGTAGAATATCCTCACTTTGAACCCGCATTTATTATTTAATTTCAATTCCAATACTCTAGAGTTGAGAGATTAATTAAGAGTAAGGCTGTCAGTGTCCAAATATTTATGGAGCTAACAAGACATTCTCTCACAATGCAGTGAATAACTTTTTTGTAATAATGTCACACTGCCCAAATATGCAAATATTTTTTTCTAATGCACATTTTCATGGTCATTTTAGACTGATTTATATTGACAGCCACGTAAAGCATTTGAAGACCACAAAGGAAAAACGTTAGCAAATTAGCATTTTTGTATATTTTATATATTATATATTATTATAATATTTATAATAATAATATTATTTTGTTGAGGTATAAATGGGTTTTTGCTGCTTATGTTGCTCCAAAATCTCAGTGTACAGATTTATTGGTGCCTTAACTAGAGAAGAAAACCTGAATTGTTGATTCTTCTGACCACAGTACACATTTGCACTATATGATGGTCCATAGCAGATGCATCTGCGCCCAGAGAAATCAACAGCGCTTCTAGACTCTGTTAACATAAGGCTTACTTCATGAAAGGTAAAGGTTTAACTGCCATTTGTGGATGTAATTACTAATTGTAGTACTTGACAAAAATTTGCCAAAGTAATCCAGAGCTCCTGTGGTTATATCACATAGATATGTAGGGTTTTGGGGCAAAAAGGGACATAACCCATAATGGAAAATGGGATATGCCTCATTTTGCCCCAAAACTCTTGATATAAATGATGGTTCTTGATGCAGTGCCATCTAAGTGATCAAAGATGACGGAAATGCATCTTAAGTTTTGCCCTTTTCCTCTATATACAGAAATATCAACAGATTCTTAGAATATTTTAATTGTGTTACGCACTGTGGAGGGTGATATATCCAAAGCCCCTCTTCGCTTCCTGGAGGAGTATTGTTTTAAAACCTTTCAAATATTTTATCGCATATTTGAGAGCAGATTGGTGATCCATGGTCGATCTTG
This sequence comes from Gymnothorax javanicus, assembly GCA_029692085.1. Classification (NCBI taxonomy): domain Eukaryota; kingdom Metazoa; phylum Chordata; class Actinopteri; order Anguilliformes; family Muraenidae; genus Gymnothorax; species Gymnothorax javanicus. The sequence goes on from CM056193.1 coordinate 146,159,622, forward strand.
GCCCCTGAAAGACATGGCCTTTCCTGGATGCTACTTTTGTACGAAATCATGATTACCATCACCTGCTGATATGTGCAGGCATAAATGGCAGAAATGGATGTACATTTGCAAATAGAATGATATTCACCAGACAAAACATTAAATTGCCTTTCTTCATACTGTCTGCAATGGCATACAAGTTAGACTAAATTCTTAAATCACTGCTTTCTGTTTATATGTGCATTTTCCATACCCTCCCAACTTCCGAGGTGGGTTGAACATACAGTGTAAATTCTTCTGGAATTGAGATTGTACAAAACCAGTGAAGTTGGCACGTTATGTAAATCGTAGATAAAAACAGAATACAATGATTTGCAAATCCTTTTCAACTTATATTCAAAATACACTTTTGTTTAATGTTCAAACTGAGAAACTTTATTTTATTTTTTGCAAATAATCATTAACTGAATTTAAAGGCAGCAACACATTGCAAAAAAAAGTTGGCTCAGGGCCTTTTTACCACTATGTTAACCTTTCCTTTTACTCAGTAAACCTAACTGAGGAGACCAATTTTTGAAGCTTTTCAGGTGGAACCTCTTTCCCATTCTTGCTTGATGTACAAAGTTGTTCAACAGTCCGGGGTCTCCGCATCATAATTACGCTTCATGACATTTTCAATGGGAGACAGGTCTGGACTACAGGCAGGCCAGTCTAGTACCCGCACTCTTTTTACTACGGAGCCATGCTGTTGTAACACGTGCAGAATGTGGCTTGGCATTGTCTTGCTGAAATAAGCAGGGGCGTCCATGAAAAAGACGTTGCTCGGATGGCAACAAATGTTGCTCCAAAACCTGTATGTACCTTTCAGCATTAATGGTGCCTTTTGATGCCTTGGGCACTAATCAAATACCATCACATATGCTGGCTTTTGAACTTTGCGCCTATAACAGTCCGGATGGTTTCTTTTCCTCTTTGGTCCGGAGGGGACACGACGTTTTTCCAAAAACAATTTGAAATTGGACTGACAGACCACAGAATAATTTGCATCAGTCCATCTTAGATGAGCTTGGGCCCAGCGGCCGGGCGGGCGTTTCTGGGTGCTGTTGATAAATGGCTTTATTTTGCATTGTAGAGTTTTAACTTGCACTTGCAGATGTAGCACGAACTGTAGTTACTGACAGTGGTTTTCTGAAGTGTTCCTGAGCCCATGTGGTGATGTCCTTTACACACTGATGTCGGTTTTTGATGCAGTACCGCCTGAGGATCGAAGGTCACGAGCATTCAATGTTGGTTTTCGGCCTTGTCTTACGTGCAGTGATTTCTCCAGATTCTCTGAACCTTTTGACAATATTACGGACCGTAGATGATGAAATCCTAAATTTCTTGCAATAGCTCGCTGAGGAATGTTGTTTTTAAACTGTTCTCAGCTCACGATTTGTTCACAAAGTGGTGACCCTCGCCCCATCCTTGTTTGTGAATGACTGAGCATTTCAGGAAGCTGCTTTTATACCCAATCATGGCACCCACCTGTTCCCAATTAGCCCGAACCTGTGGGATGTTCCAAATAAGTGTTTGATGAGCATTCCTCAACTCTCTCAGTCTTTTTGCCACTTGTGCCAGCTTTTTTTGAAACATGTTGCAGGCATCAAATTCCAAATGAGCTAATATTTGCAAAAATTACAAAGTTTACCTGTTCGAACATTAAGTAACTTGTCTTTGCAGTGTATTCAATTGAATATAGGTTGAAAAGGATTTGCAAATCATTGTATTCTGTTTTTATTTACGATTTACACAATGTGCCAACTTCACTGGTTTTGGGTTTTGTATTTTGATGATAGCATTTCATGAAATATTGTACCAAATAGTCATTTTAGAAATGGTTCTTATTTTTCTACGTACTGTACTTGTAGTCAGCCTGAACACTGAGGCAGGCCTATACTTTTTCTTTAACGTGAACAAATAATGCATCATAATTTCATGAGAAAAATCTGTTAGTTGGTTTTAAGTTCCTTGGAACATGTAAGTATTGCATACATTTAACACAACAAATCTCATTATTTTTGATGTTGGTGTCAAATAATGCCTAATATTTTCTTTTTTATTCATTGTGATAGAAATAATCATAACAGTGGAGCAAGAAATGCATGAATATTATATTATCAATGGCAGTGCTATCAATGAAAGGTTTATCGTTCTTCTTACAGTTCAATTAATAATGTGATACCTCTCCTTAACTTCAACTCTCCTGATCACATACGTGGGTTTGTCAAATGCTGCTGCCCATGGAACTTTGGGCCAATTTTAAATTTTAGTGGAGATCTCAAGGTCTCCAAAAATCATGAATATATCCTGTTGAATTGCAAATATATAAAATTATGCTTGAGATCTAGATATTTCCCATTTGAAGTAATGTGGTAGCCATAAAAACATGACGTCCTGGGTGCGAATATTTCTCTCTGTATGAGTGTGATGTGGCTCCAATGAAGCACTCTTATCAGCAGATAAATACTATGGGCTCTAATTTCTTGGCGCAGTGCAGTGTGGCGCAGCGTGGCGCAGCCCACTCAGTGGTAATTTCGTTCAGTGCAGCCCGCGCAGTGGTAATTTCGTGCGGTGCAACACTGTGCGGAGCCACTTTGGCAATTTGGTAGACGGACGTGCGCCGAGATAGGTGTGGCGGCATAGTAGGGGGAGGTTTCACATATTCATCATGACACAGTGACAATTTCGTTGCAAAGGCTCCGCCGAAAGTGCGCAGAGAGCTCCCCAGCTCCAACCTGGTTTACTTTCTGTGCAGTGGTAATTTCGCTGACCGGCGCACAGTCTTGCCCTGCATCGTAACCCGAAACCTCACAGGCAGGTTTCCAGAATGTCAGGCACATTTCAATGCAATAAATAATTACAGCAACCACTATTTAATGTAACTATCTGAATCAGGACATAAATGATGGTATCTATATCGATTGTCCTGATGTCAGATCAAAGGCAGTTGGCATGCATAATGGAAACTTGACCTGGCTTAATCAACGCAGCTGAATCTGTGATGCAAACTAACGACTTCACATCTTTCTCAGCCAACCACAAACTGCCTCGGCATCAGGTAGTGATATATATATATATATATATATATATATATATATATATAATGCTTGCATTCTATGCTCAGTAAAGCCGCTTGCACACTGGACGCAAAAATAATTTTTTGCGCGACTGATTACATTCAAAGTCAATGCTAAGACGCGAATACACGCGTGTATTCGCGTCTTTGCATTGACATTGAATGTAATCTGTCGTGCGAAAAATTTGTTTCGCGTCCAGGGTGCAAGCAGCTTAATACTATTATTGTCACTTAGGTTTTATCATTTTTAGTGGGGGAAAGGAATACAGCCTGATTGCTATGATCTCGTACTGAGTTAAGATCACACATTGAAAATAAATGTGTCACGTATCTTGCATTGTTGTCCATGCATGTTAATCCCAAAATTTTAAGCAGCAACAGGGTGTAATAATAGGAACACGCTATCTATCGTTTCTCTTCCCAATGATGCAGGCAGAAGAAATAAATGAGCAACCGTCATATTTCATTCCAACTTCATAAGTTCAATCAGGAGAGACTCGAGTGAAATCAGGAAAGTATTTATTATGCTTTGAGCATAAAGGGGTAACATGCTTAGAATCAAACGAGTCTTTGGCGCTTGGACTCTTCAGGAAGACTCGTAGGGCAGGAGCCCTGCTCAGAGCAGCAGCAGGAAATCCCCCAAAGAGTCCAGACACTGGTGGCAGTGGTGGCTGACGGCTGGTGGAGCTGGAGCGGCAGTACGGGAGGTCCGATGAGTAGGGTGGCGTTGGGACGGAGGAGGGCAGCAAACGACAGCATGGGAGAACTAGGGTAGAGAAAATGACATTTTTTAAAAAGACAGCAGCTGAACGATTGGCTAGCGATGCGCCTGATGTGAGCCCCGGTTGGATAGAAGAGATCAGCTGCTACGCCAGCTGACAGCTCAATTGAAAGCCCCGGACATTGACTGCGTAAATTTACGAGTGAACATGCATGAATAAAATAGACAGAGTTGACGAGGCATGAGGGAGAGAGTCTTCCTGACTGAACTTTCGCTTAAGCTTCATTTTAAATGATCTGACGTAGTTTCGTTTTGAAATTCCATTTAAGTTCGCTAATGGTAATAATTCGAGAATGCCCTAGCTAGCCAGCTAACTCATATTCGTAATGCTTCATATAGACGTAAGCGGTGCAGAAAAAATGCCTGAAGCAGCAAAGTAAAATGCAACATTAATGCTTCATGCAGATATAGGACAGAGGCTTCTTTATTCCAACAATTTAAAGGTGAGGAGAGGAGCTCATTTGATTGGTGAAGATTTGATTCGGCTGTGTTAAACCCACTCACGCCTTCTCTCCTCCCTCTTTGCCACTTGCGCCGGCAGGAGGGACAGAGGCAGGACACAGGAGTACTTGCGCCAGGCACGAAATTGCAAAATACACCTGGATACACCCGTTGGCGCGGTGCTCCCCCCATTCGCCGCGCCTGCGCCTGGTCAATGAATTTAGCGCCCTATGTATGCAACATTGTCCAACAATATATCAAATAATTTATTTATTTATTTATTTTTTTACTTTGAACCCACGCAAGGGAAGTGGAAATCAGGGGGGTTAGGACAATTGAGGATATTTTGCAAAATACAAACCCCAATTCCAATGAAGTTGGAACGTTGTGTAAAACGTGAATAAAAATAGAATACAATGATTTGCAATTTTTTTTCCACCTATATTCAATTGAGTACGCTACAAAGACAACATATGTAATGTTCAAACTGATAAATTTTGTTGTTTTTTTGGAAATATTCACTCATTTTGAATTTGATGCCCGCAACATGTTCCAGAAAAGCTGGAACAGCAGCAACAAAAGACTGTGAAGTTGAGGAATGCTCAAAAAACACCTGTTCGGAACATTCCACAGGTGAACAGGTTAATTGGAAACAGATGAGTGTCATGATTAGGAATATAAGGAGCATCCCTGAAAGGCTCAGTCATTTACGAGCAAGGATGGGGCGAGGTTCACCACTTTGTGAACAACTGCGTGAGTCAAACAGTTTAAGAACGACATTTCTCAATGTGCAATTGCAAGGAATTTAGGGATTTCATCATCTACAGTCCATAATATCATCAAAAAATTCAGAGAATCCAGAGAAGTCTCTTCACATAAGCGGCAAGACGGAAAACCAACATTGAATGCCCGTGACCGTCGGTCACTCCAGCAGTACTGCATTAAAAACCAACATCATTCTATCAAGGATATTACCATGTGGGCTCAGGAATACTTCGGAAAACCATTGTCAGTTGACACAGTCTGTTGTTACATCTACAAGTGCAAAAAACTCTACCATGCAAAGCAAAAGCCATATATCAACAATACCTTGAAATGCTGCCAGCTTCTCTGGGCCCGAGCTCATCTGAGATGGACTGACGCAAAGTGGAAAAGTGTGCTGTGGTCTGACGAGTCCACATTTCAAATTGTTTTTGGAAATCATGGACGTCCTGTTCTCCGGGCTAAAGAGGAAAAGGACCATCCAGACTTTAATCAGTGCAAATTTCAAAAGCCAGCATCTGTGATGGTATGGGGAAGTGTTAGTGCCCATAGGTAACTTGCACATCTGTGAAGGCAGCATTAATGCTGAAAGGTACATACAGGTTTTAGAGCAACATTATGCTGCCATGATGATGATTTTTTTGGAAACGCATGTTTGATATAGGTATTATTTTTATAAGGGATATAGTGAATGAGGATTATAAACTCATGTCCTACAAACAATTAACTAGTTTTTATGGAACAGTCTGTACATTGCAACAATATAATCAACTTATTGGAGCTTTACCAAGTGCTTTGAAATCAAAAATTATAAAAGGAACAGGAGGGCATTTAGTTTGTAGGCCACATATGAAAATGGCAAATTGGTTAAATAGAATAAAGATCAACAAACATATATACACATTTTATTTAAGAATAAAGAACTTAGTCGCTGTACCATACAGGATTCTAGACAGTTGGGAAAATATGTTAGATACACCAGTCCCATGGAACTAAGTTTTCAAAATCCTTTACAGTACATCACTTGATCCAAAGATTAGATATTTTCAATATAAGCTAATATGTAAGTTTTTAGCAACTGAAAAGATGCTAAATATATGGGGAACAGAGTCATCACCCCTTTTTCGATTCTGTCAGGAAGAAGTGGAGTCAAGTGGAGTTTTGGTACTGTCCAATAATAGCCTTGTTTTGGATAAAGGTACAAGGCTGGATATCTCAGTACAATAGAATACAATTAGATTTATTTAAACTGTTACTTGGTGATGTAACAAAAGGAACACACCTAATTTGTAATATAATTATATATTTAGCAAAAATATTTATTTTTGGGTTAACATCTGTGGAGGCATTAAGAATTGAGAAATTCAAAAATTTTGTGAAGTATTACAGTAGAATTGATTGTGTGATGGTCCATGAGACAGGACTTGTAATTTATGCCAAAAGATTGGATAAAGTAAGGGAGGCTGAAGGTTGGGAATAATGAGAGATGGAATAGGTGAGCTAATAACCACTAATGCAAAAGGTAGAAAAGCATTGTGAATGTAATTGTTATTGTATTGTTTTTCTATTTTCATTCATTTATTTATTTAATTTTTTTTGTGTGTTTTGTTTTGTCTGGTGATGGTAGGAGGACTTGCACACAATTATGTAACTGACTAAATTAAAAAAGTTGTCCTCCAAAGCGGGGGGGTGGTGGTGGGATATTAAAAAGAAAAAAAAAACATTATGCTGCTATCCAAGCAACGTCTTTTTCAGGGACGTCCCTACTTATTTCAGCAAGACAATGTCAAGCCACATTCCAACAGCGTGGCTTCATAGTAAAAGAGTGCGGGTAATAGACTGGCCTGCCTGCAGTCCAGACCTGTCTCCTAATGAAAATGTGTGGCACATTATGAAGCGAAAAATACGACAATGGAGACCCCAGACTGCTGATCAACTGAAGTCGTACATCAAGCAAGAATGGGAAAGAATTCCACCTACAAAGAGTGTTGTGAAAAGGAAAGGTGATGTACGTTGTAACACAGAGGTAAACATACCCCTGTCCCAGCTTTTTTGGAATGTGTTGCAGGCATCAAATTCAAGATGAGTGAATATGAAAAAAACAATAAAGTTTATCAGTTTGAACATTAAATATCTTGTCTTTGTAGTGTACTCAATTGAATATACAGTATCTCACAAAAGTGAGTACACACCTCACATTTCGACAATTAATTTATTATATCTTTCCAAGGGGCAATGTTACAGAAATGAAACTTGAATATATTCCAGAGTAGTCATTGTATAATATGTTTAGTGGTGTAGATTTACTGCACTGTCCAAATAACTGAACAAATAGTCACTATTTCCAAAATGGGTGGCAACAAAAGTGAGTACACGCCCCAATTGGTAATGGTCAACCAAGCAATGAAACGTGTTTTATTGATCATGTTCATGGTTTTATCTGTTGGGTTATATGAGGTTGTGTAACGTGTTAAAGGATTAAATTGTGGTGCTTTGGGTGCAATGCTCTCATTCTGGTCACTGGATGATTGACATGGCATCTCATGGGAAAGAACTCTCCAAGGATCTGAATAAGAGAATTATTGCTCTCCACGAAGATGGTCTAAGTTACAAGAAGATCTGTGAAACCATGAAACTGAGCTACAGCACGGTGGCCAAGGTTATCCAGCGGTTTTCCGAGACAGGTCTGGCTCGGAACAGGCCTCGTCAGGGTCGACCGAAGAGGATGAATCTTTGTGCTCTGCGTCAGGTACACAAGTTGGCTTCAGAAAACAGACACAGGAGGGCTGGCAGCATTGCTAACGAGGTTGCAGCAGTGGGAGAACAGCCTGTCAGTGCTCAGACCATACGCCGTGCACTGCACCAAGTTGGTTTGCATGGTCGTCGGCCAAGACGGAAGCCTCTTCTGAAGCTAGCCCACAAGAAAGCCCGAAAACAGTTTGCTGAGGACAACCAGTTCAAGAACATAAACTAATGGAACCATGTTCTATGCTCTGACGAGACCAAGATAAACTTGTTCGGCTCAGATGGTGTCCAGCATGTGTGGCGGCGCCCTGATGAGGAGTACCAAGGCAAGTGTGTACTGCCTACAGTCAAACATGGTGGTGGCAGCATCATGGTCTGGGGCTGCATGAGTGCTTCTGGTCCTGAGGAGCTGCGCTTAATTAATGGAATAATGGATTCCAACATGTACTGTGACAATCTGAAGTAGAACATGATGACCTCCCCTTGGAAACTGGGCCGCACGGCAGTTTTCCAACATGATAACGACCTCCAAGATGACAACTGCCTTCCTGAAGAAGCTGAAGGTGAAGGTGATGGCGTGGCCAAGTAGGTCTCCAGGCCTGAATCCCATTGAGCACCTGTGGGGCATCCTCAAGAGGAAGGTGGAGGAGCAGCAGGTGTCCAACATCCACCAGCTCCGTGAAGTTGTCATGGAGGAGTGGAGGAGGATCCCAGCCACAACTGGTGCAGCTCTGGTGAATTCCATGCTTTGGAGAATCAAGGCAGTGCTGGACAACAATGGTGGTCACACTAAATATTGACACCATGGACACAATTTGGCATGTTGACGGTGAGGTGTACTCACTTTTGTTGCCACCCATTTTGGAAATATTGACTGTTCAGTTATTTGGACAGTGCAGTAAATATACACTGCTACACATATTGTACAAGGACTACTCTAGAAAATATTCAGGTTTCATTTCTGTAACGTTGTCCCTTGAAAAGATATAAAAAATTAATTGCCGAAGTGTGAGGGGTGTACTCACTTTTGTGAGATACTGTAGGTCGAAAAGGATTTGCAAGTCATTGTATTCTGTTTTTATTCACGTTTTACTCAACATCCCAACTTCACTGGAGTTGGGGTTTGTTGAAAAATAGAAGTGATTTGGGTGTGACTTTTTTTTTGACAAATAAACACTGAACTGACATCATCTGCAATCTAAAAAGATCAGAGGCGAATAAGTGTGCCTAGGGACCTGGAGACACTCTTAATGGTTTTTGTGTACATATGGTAAGGTACCGCTACTTAACAATTAGTAACTGCTTTGATGAAACTAAATTGCATTTTTAAGATCCCATCAGGAAGTCACTTCACATATCTGTATTAATGAATTCAGGGCTGAAGAAGGAAAGATAATTTCCCAGCTTAAATATTTAATTCAAGCTTAAAATTTAGTCTGTAATTAGAGCTCCCCAATGAGGAGAGCACAGAGTTTGTCCATTTTAATTAGATTGTTGTTTACCTATTAATTATATATCATATCTTGTCATATAGTTTTGATGTTAACAGATGGTGCGCAGAGATGGCTGGGGTTAGAACAGAATAAGAATCCACATGATTTATTAAGCTGTGCTTTATTAGTGAGATCCGTGCACTAATCATATTACTGTGCAGAACCTCAACTTCCTCAGATTAAGACAATTTTCTCGCTTATTGTTTTGTTGTGAGATTAGGGGGTTGTGCACACAGGTAGCATCTGCCTTCTTTCTAAACAAATTACTTCCTACAGATCCTTTTTCCAGTTAGGACTGGGAATCGGGGATGTAAGATGAACCATTACATGTAAACCACTATTTTGGTTGATTTAGTTATTTTTCTTTTGACAGCTCAACATAAACAGAACAAAAAAAAAAAAAAAAAAAAACTTGAACAAGTGTATTTCATGAAGTATATTTTTTGAAATTCATTTCTTGTTCATTTACCTCAGGAGATTCAGCATTTCATTTGATATTCTTTTGTTGCATATCAGATTATATCTAAAATCCTTTTTGCTTCCTCTGAGGACTTGTGCACAGTGCTATTAAGAACTATTTGCCCCCTTCCTGATTTCTTCTATTTTAGCATATTTTCACAGATAAATGTTTCAGATCATCAAAGCACTCTTAAAATAAGACATATAATACCAAAGTAATAGAAAATGCTATTTTTAAGTAATGATTCCATTCATTGAAGGAAAAAAGGCTATCCAATCCTACCTGGCCCAATGTGAAAAGAAATCGCCCCGTTGTTCCAAAATCAACCAATTAAACAAATTTATTTGATGACTCAGGTCAATGTCATGCTACAATCTACAGAAATTCAAGAACAGATTAGAAACAAATTTGTTGATATCTATTAGTCTGGAGAGGGTTACAAAGCCATTCCCACAGCGCTGGGACTCCAGCAAACCACAGTGAGAGCCATTATTGACAAATGGAGAAAATCTGGACCAGTGGTGAACCGTTCCAGGAGTGGCCAAGCTTCCAAAACTCTTCCAACAGCACACTGAAGACTCATCCAGGAGGTCAAAAAAGACCAAAAACTAATATCTGAAGAACTGCAGGCCTCGGTTGCCTCAGTTATGGTTAAAGCTTATAATTCCACAATAAGAAAGAGACTGGTCAATAATGCCATCCATTGGAGAGCTGCAAGTTGAAAACCACTGCTGACTAAATAGGACAGAAAGGCTAATCTCAAATTTGCCAAAAAAACTATGTGATGATCCCAAGACTTTTAAGATATTATTCTGTGGACTGATGAGTCAAACGTGGAACTTTTTGGAAGACATGGGTCCTGTTGCATCTTATGTAATAAGAACATCATATCAACAAACAAACACACTGGCACTGTGATGGTCTGGGGCTGCTCTGCTGCTTTAGAACCTGGGCGACTTGCCAAAATTGATGGAACTATGAATTCTGTTCTCCACCAGAAAATCGTGAAGGATAATGTCCGGCCATCAGTTTGTGACCTGGCGCTCAAGCGCAGATGGGGTTATGCTGCAGGACAATGATTCAAAGCAAACTAGCAATTCCACCTCTGAATGACTCAAAAGAAACAAAATGCAAATTTTGAAATGGCCTAGTCAATGCCCTGATTTGAATCTAATTGAGTTGCTGTGGGATCACGTTAAACAGGCAGTTCATGCTCAAAAACCATAAAATGTCACTAAATGAAAGAATTTTGCAAAAGAGAGCTGGCCAAAATTTTGATTGCCCAAAATTTTGATTGCTGTTGTTGCCACAAATGGCATCACAAACAGTTATTAGGTTTAGGGGGCAATTATTTTCACATGAGTGATAGGTTTTGAATTACTCTTTACCTTCATTATATAAATAATTATTTAAAAGAGGCATTTTCTGTTTTCTCAGTTAATTATGAAAATTGACCCAAAATAGAAATTCAGAAAGGTAAAATTCTTTTTCACAGCATTGTATCATTAAAACTGAGAAATTAAGTTGATTTGCAATCTAGACATAACCCTCCAATATCACTAAATTAAACAGTTTTGCTAAGAACAGTCATACATACATATATATATATATATATATATATATATATATATATATATATATTTATGTATGTATGTACAGTGCTGTGAAAAAGTATTTGCCCCCTTCCTGATTTCTTATTTTTTCTTATAACTGCAATCAAGCGTGTTTGCGATAACTGGCAATGAGACACATTGCTGTGGAGGAAATTTGGCCCACTCTTCTTTGCAGAATTGTTTTATTTCAGCCACATTGGAGGGTTTTTGAGCATGAATAGCCTGTTTAAGTTCATGCCACAGAATCTCAATCGGATATAAGTCCGGACTTTGACTTGGCCACTCCAAAACCTTAATTTTGTTTTTTTTTTAAGCCATTCAGAGGTGGACTTGCTGGTGTGTTTCGGATCATTATCCTGCTGCACAACCCAAGTGTGCTTGAGCTTGAGGTCACAAACCGATGGTCGGCATTCTCCTTCAGGATTTTCTGGTAGAGAGCAGAATTCATGGTTCCATCAATTACGGCAAGTCGTCCAGGTCCTGAAGCAGCAAAGTAGCCCCAGACCATCACACTACCACCACCATGTTTGACTGTTGGTATGATGTTCTTTCTATGAAATGCTGTGTAAGTTTTATGGCAGATGTACAGATGCACACCTTCCAAAAAGTTCAACTTTTGTCTCGTCAGTCCACAGAATATTCTCCCAAAAATCTTGGGGATCATCAAAATGTTTTTTGGCAAATGTGAGATGAGCCTTTGTCTTCTTTTTGGTCAGCAGTGGTTTTCGCCTTGGAACTCTCCCATGGATGCCATTTTTTCCCAGTCTCTTTCTTATTGTTGAATCATGTAGACTGACTTTATCTGAGGCAAAAGAGGCCTGCAGTTCTTTAGATGTTGTTCTGGTTTCTTTTGTGACCTCCTGGATGAGTCGTCGATGCGCTCTTGGAGTAATTTGGTAGGCCGGCCACTCCTGGGAAGGTTCACCACTGTTCCAAGTTTTCTCCATTTGTGGATAATGGCTCTCACCATGGTTCAGTTGAGTCCCAAAGCCTTAGAAATGGCTTTGCAACCCCTTCCAGACTGATAGGTGTCAATGACTTTGTTTCTCATCTGTTCTTGAATTTCTGTAGATCACTGCATGATGTATTGCTTTTTGAGATATTTTGGCCTACTTCACTTTTTCAGACAGGTTCTATTTGATTTCTTGATTCAACAGGTCTGGCAGTAATCAGGCCTGGGTGTGGCTAGTGAAATTGAACTCAAAGAATGTGGTTAATCACAGTAAGGGTAATATCAAGAGGGTAATATCCCACCATTCTTTAGACGATATGTGGATGACACATTGGTTATCATGTCAAATGCCGAAGCAGCAGGATAATTTTTAAAAGTACTCAACGACTGCCACAAGAATCTTAAATTTACAATGGAGATTGAGGAACAAAATTGTATCCCTTTTTTAGGCATGCTGGTTAAAAGAGGGGAAAATCGGCTCGAATCATCTGTGTACAGGAAGAAAACCGATACTGGCTTATTCCTCAGTACCAGAGTCATGTAGACGAGCATTATAAAGTCTGTCTTTTGAAAACCATGGTTCACTGCGCATATCGCCTCTCATCATCCCCCTCAGCCTTTACCGAAGAACGCAAAAAGCTCCAATCCATTCTCCACAAACTCTTTTATCCAAGAAGTCTGATAAACTCCTACATGAATCAAGTCATCAGAACTTTTCAGAAAAAAGGAAGTGATGACACGGAGCAGGGTGAAATTGAAAAAGAGAAAGCAGTCAACATCCTTCTACCCTTCAAAAATCAGAAATCGGCTAAAGCTGTAAAAAAGCAAATGTTCTGTCCTGGTTTAAAAGTCGATGTAAAGATCAAACTGATTTTTCAAAGTACAAAGATCAAACAGGTGATTTCAAAACCAGAAAAGAAGCCGGACATCGTATACCATCAAGGGGTTATTTACAAATTTAAATGTGATCTGTGTGATTCAGATTATGTTGGCTATACCTCACACCATCTTCATCAACACATCACTGAACATAAAAACAATTCCATTGGAAAGCACCTGTTTCAGCACCATGGATTACCCAAATCTATGAACATTGAACATTTGTTTTCAGTACTGAAGAAATGCAGATCAAAATTTGACTGTTTGATCTTTGAAATGTTCTTCATTAAAGAGCTCAAACCAAAATTAAACGTCCAATCGAACTCTGTCCGTGCAAAGCTCTTTACGAGACATGCACGTGACAGTCATCTCCCTCCTTTTTCTCCTTTTCCTTTTCTTCTTTTTTTAGTCACTTGATTTGCATTGAAAACGCTCCACAAAATTTTTGAGTCTTTTTTATGTTTTTTTTTACTTTTTAAAAGTTTCTTATAAACAAACTTTTATAGAGAATGTCTTTTAAAAGGGGGTTTTATTGTCACATTGAATTCATGATTTTACAAGGGGGCTTTTTCACATAGGGCCAAATAGCTTTTTCGAAATCATCATTTACTAGAACTGCATTTTGTATTTATTCCGTTTTTATTACTTAAACATTTAAACAAATTATTTAAAAAATCAGGAAGGGGGCAAATTTTTCACTGTATGTATGTAAATATATTTATTTTAAATACTGTAGGGGCTGTAGCATTGTGTGTACTGTTTTTTACCAGGGCACTTTCAATGCAGTGGCTTGCCAGTTCCTGCTCCACGAGGGGACTTCCTGGGCCACTTGAGACAAACTTTTTTTAAACTTTTATAGTTTTCATTTTTCTCTTTTTAAAATGTCTTTTAAAAGTGGGGTTTTATTGTCACAAGGTTTTATTATTAAATAATCACAGTTAATTCATGATTTTACAAGGGGGGGCGCAATTACTTTTTCACATAGGGCCAGGTAGGTTTGGATAGCTTTTTCGCTTAATAAATGAAATCATCATTTAAGAGCTGCATTTTGTATTTATTCCGGTTATCGTTATCTAATATTTAAATTTGTTAAACATTTACATGTGACAAATACGCAAAAAAATAAGAAATCAGGAAGGGGGCAAACACCTTTTCACAGCACTGTATGTATGTATGTATGTATGTGTGCTTATATATTTACTGAGAAACTCTAAATACTGTAGGGGCTGTAGCATTGTGTGTACTGTACTGTGCCGCGAGACACTGAGCTGCCATTGCCGTAACTGTCCTGCTCTACCAGGGCACTGGCTCAATGCAGTGGCTTGCCAGTGCAGTAACTATCCTGCTCCACGAGGGGACTGGCCTGGGCCACTTGAGACAGACCTTGCACTGAACAAAAAGTCTTGGACCCATTGACTGAACAGTCCTTGCTCGGACTTCTACAATTACCCCCCACACAACTGCCCTAGTCACCTAATGAGCCTGCCATTGTGATAAATAAACCGTTCTGAATCTAATTGTTCAAAATACTTCAAGCAAAATGAGCTAGTTACAATCAATGTGACAATTTTGTACCTCATTTCTATACTAACATCAATAAGCTAGCTAATGACTCCTAACAAAAGTAGATGAATATACAATAAAAATAACTGAGATAGTGTTAGCATATGAGCTAAAATACAAATGATCTGAACAGATTCATTATATCCAGCTATTGAACTCTAAAGAATAGTCAGCAGGTTGTTATTGGGCATCTATAATGTTAATGAATTAAGCTGCTTTCACACCGGACGCAAAATGAATTTTTGGCACGACAGATTACATTCAAAGTCAATGCAAAGACGGGAATACACGCATTTCACATGTATTTGCGTCTTTGCATTGACTTTGAATGTAATCTGTCCTGCGAAAAATAATCACACTTTATAATCACACTTTTCAGTCGGCCGTTTATCTCAGTAGATTGTTTTGCTTTTTTTCTGCAGCATTAACATAATTTTAAGATGAAGGCTATAATTATACCCAGGCAGAAATAGGTCATATAGCCCAACGATTTTATAATTGAAATAGAGTTTTGGGTCAGTGTTTATCAGGGTGACTGAGTTTTGGGTCAGCGTTTATCAGGGTGACTGCTGTTATTACCAAGCTTATAACATTGATTACCAAGCTACCTTTCCTTTTCATTGTTTTTTTTTTTTTTTAAATAGCCCCCACATTTTCAAATAAATTAGCCTACACTGAGTTGTTATTAAAACTCAATTTTAATGATAAAATTATTAGGCAATATTTCACCCTTCTTCCAGGGTAAAGTAGGCATCTGCTTAAAATTATGTTTCTATGGGGTGCCCTGGTGGCACATCGGTCTAAGCGCGCACAATAAAGGCTGCGTCCTTCCCACAGCAACCTGGGTTCGATTCCGGCTCGGGTCATTTGCTGCATGTCTTCCCCCATTCCTCTTCCCAACCCTCCAGTCACTCTCCACTGTGTAACTATCTAATAAAGAAAAATCCCCAAAAAAAAAAAAAAAAAAAAAAAATTATGTTTCTACGCTGCAGAATGGGAGCACCACAATCTACTGAGATAAACATCGACTGAAAAATGTCACTAGAATTCATTAATGTACTTGCCCAATCATAACCTGTTGACTATATTTTAATGTTCACTTTCAAGGCTTGCTAAAATTATTCTGTTAAGATCATTCATATTTTAATTAAGAAGCTGATGCTATCGCAATTATTTTTATTCTATGGGCTATTGATCTAGTTATGTTGGCTCTCGCAACTGTTCAGAGACAGAAACAAAGCATGGGCCAAAACTAGATCTTCCCGCTTACCCCAGGATTGGCTTTATTTTAGGCAGCATAGAAACAAATGCATAGTGTCACTTAGAAAGGCAAAATCTGTGTTTTATTTAAAATCCACTGCTGTTGCTGGCAGAAGTCCAACTCAATTCTGGAAAACCGTAAAATTGCTAGAAAATTACTCTCCTTCTCTTTCATCAAAAGTTATTTATAATTAAAATTTGATTACGGGCAAAGTTGAAATAAGTAATGTTTTTAATCAACATTTTGTTTCAACAGGCTATCTTTTTGAGATGAACGAAATAGCAGACCCAGGTGTCTCTGAGCAGACCAATAATAAGCACTGTACCTCTGATCTGTCTGCCTGTCTGACAACCTCTTATTTGTTGAATAGTGATAGTGTATTTTCTTGACGTTGTGTTTCAACTGAGGAAGTTCTTGAAGCTCTAAATAAAATTAATGTAAAAAAGTCCACAGGGGGTGATTTGGTAGATCCATATCTTTTGAAACTAACGTAGAGCTGTATGTCTTAATTAGTAATGGCTACGCAGCTTATTGGAAGCTTATTCGCTCAGTAAATTAATTCAGTTAATTACCTGATTCTTAATCAGAAACAAGTAGAGAGTTAGCCTGCATTATAGTAGCTAATGTCTCTGATTGTCAACAAAGTTTTATTTTTACGTAAGCAAACTTCACACGCAGACTTGAGTCGGAAAAAAAACGTGGGTTTTTTTTATGTGTTCTTTAAATAATAATAATAAGAATAATAATTTTTAAAAATATAATTTTATTTGTACAGCACCTTTTAACAAGAGTGTTCAGGAAGTGCTTCACAGAATAAAAAGGCATAAAAATAAACAATTAATATAACCGTATAATAGTAAGAACAATTATAGCTGCTGTGCAGCAATGGTCCGGGCTGGGCAATTTTAGGCAAAATTAGGCAATTCTGAGCAACAAGCAGAGTGTAGGAAGATGAAAAAAAGGTGGCATTCTAATGTGCATTTTACATCAGTTGAGGCTTGAACTCACAATTTCAGGCACGAGAGACTATGCTCTATTTCACTGAGCTAATTAGCAAGAGACAACTCTGCGGTATATATGTTCAAAACTTCGTCTAGCTCAGTGGTTCTCAAACTCGGTCCTGGCACCCCACTGTGTTGCTGCTTTTTGTTCCAACCACAATCGCAGTCTTAGGATTTTAACAAGCAGTTCATTTGTCTTAATTAGATCCATTTATGTTTGGAGTCGTTATTCATCCTCTTAAGCCACATTTGAAGAATCTATACATGCCTTGAAGAATAAAAATTTCATATCCACATTGAGATATATTTGAAACTAGTATAAATAACTGCAGAGAGAAACAATTAACCAAAAATTTAATCTATGTAAACAATCAAATCGGTCCCTTGTTGGTGAAACTGTTGACACGTGGTCGCAAAAACTGCCAATTCATTTGGCGAACAATAGAGTCATACCGGTTTCGTTTTATTTAATTTTATTAAATTCAAGCCAATGATTTTGAAAGAACTCAAAACACGTGTTCAGCAACCTAATTTGGGGCTTACTGATTTTCTCATAGTCTGATTTGATCTGTTTAAATATGTTTTAACCTGAAAATCCTCACAAAATAGAAAAATAAGTCCAATATGTTCCAGGGTTTTTATTCTTCATGGCAGTGGCGGCTCTAGAACTGGGAATTGGGGGGGGCACAGACACGTCCCTTTTAGTCCTGGCAAGTTCTCAATCATTTTCCTTTATTGACGTGTTTTCCAATTATCATAATTGGCAACTGAAGACACGGTTTCTCTCCATATGCGATCTAATAGCGATGAAATCATGGGTTAAATTCAGTACAGAAAAATAATATACTTATTAATAGGCCAATTCGCGTTGATTGAACTGGTCTGCGTTCCAATGAAATATTGCCTTTCACTCTCGGTATTGCGTGGTTGATAAAAAAAAAGTGGCACTCGGCAGTAGGCTATAAAAAGCTTGCGGCTCAAGCTATTTGCTTGTCAGTCGACAGGTATGCAATTTTGAACAACGTTGATTTAAATACAGCAAATACACGTCCAGATGAATGATTGTAGTCTTACCTAATTGGGGAGAACAAGCAGCACCTGTTAAGTGTAGAGTGCTCTCGGAGTGAACCTTTTGTTAATTATGAAAATGACTGAGAACAGGTCAGGACTAGTAATTGTTTTAAACGCATATTTTGTGCACCCAATTCTCAGTTCTGGCTTTGCCACTGTAGCCTACTGAATTTAGCCCATGATTTCATCGCGGTTAGATCGCATATGGACAGAAACCATGTCTTCAGTTGCCAATTACAATAATTGGAAAACGCGTCAATAAAGGAAAATGATTGAGAACTTGCCAGGACTAAAAGGGACGTGTCTGTGCCCCCCCAATTCCAAATTCTAGGGCCGCCACTGCTTCATGGCACAGTGGATATGTCCATTAAAATATGCCTTAAGATGGTAAATAACCGCTCTAAACATGGAATGCAGCTAATTAAGAAAAATTAACAGCTTTTTAAAATTCTACAATCGCAGTCGCGGTTGGAACAAAAACCAGCATACACAGGGGGGCGCTAGGACCGAGTTTGAGAACCACTGTTCTAGCTCATTATAGGAATTCTACAGCTGCAATGACAGCGTGTCTAGGCAGATTTCAAACGGCTGTCAAAAATTCAGTTATTAAGACAAAAATCCGAAAATATACAAATTGCATCTAGACAGCATGGAGTTGTTGGTAATTTGTTTTTAATAATGATTTATTGGCTCCATAAGTGAAAAACTTATGTTTAAAAATGCCAATTTTTGCAATGACTCCAATTGTTCGCATGACAGCGAAATTCAAAATGCTGTAAAAAATTCAGTTTTTTAGATAAAATTCTGATATTTCCCAAATATTATCTACCATGACTCCAAAATTTTGTCATTTTTTTAATGAAAATTAAAAATGTATTAAGCAAGAATTTGCAAGTATATGTTTATAATACCATTTACAGTCAAACATTTTGAAGCACTGCAAGCTCAATTTTCAAAAAATCAAAAATCTGTGTGGATCTTTTATGTAGGACTGTCTGAAGATGCTCTGTTGCAAGTTTGGTGTTAATTGAGCAAAAATTGTGGGATGAGATAGGTTTAATAAGTTTTACAGTTTTTGAAAAAAACAGAGTGATGGACTTCATAATTTGCAATAGGTTTAAATGTACAAAAGTTTCTTCAGTATTGGGGCTACATTTTGGTGAAGTTGCAAATCTGTAGCACATATGGCTGATTTGTTGTGAATTTCTAAAAATGTGAAATTTAGAGCCTTGCTGTAGCGCCATCATCTGGACTATAGGCCTGTTTTTGCAGCTGAGGCAATCTGGCATGGGACTGGACCTTTGCGCAAAGTTTGGTGATTTTTTTGCACATGGGAAGTAGGATTTACTTGGAAGAAGAAGAAGAATAAGAAGAAGAACATGCAGGATAGCTGCCTGGCCCCTAACAAGAATAAAATATGAATACAGTACAGAGAGATAAAAGAGAGTAAAAAAGTTAAAAAAAAATTAAACCAACCTATTCAAAGGCAATGGTAAAAAGATGTGCTTTAAGATGCTTCTGAAAGGTCCAGTGTGCAACGTTTTTACTTGTTCATTATCAAAATCTGTGTTGCCTGTTCACAAACTTGTCTTTTTAAATGAATATTTACCACCACCATCAATTCCAAGTATTCCTCTTGGCTTGAAATTTTACATTTGCACATGCATGAACTGGGGTAGATGCTCCATATTCATGCACCACCTTGAAATACGTTTGCAGGTAAGGGACATACACGATATACTGCTCCGCCTTTCGCGTTTTCGCTGTCACATGATAAACTTGCAGGTGCTGCTAATCGGTCTCGTCGCTTCCTGGCCCTGGCAAGTTTGAAGAAGGAAAGATGGAGGACCACACGTATTCCAAATCCAAATTTCAGGAGCAGGAGTCTTCTTCTTTGCCCAGAAAAAGAAAAAGGCTATTGAAAAGAGCAAGAGACCGGCGTTATCAGAAAAAAAGAGTTAACATTGGAGCTGCCCTTCAAAGGTGGAAACAACTGATGCAGGGAAAGGGGATCGAAAGAGACAATGAATTTGCTTACTTCCTTCTGGACAGGTAGGATAATATGACAGTTTGAATTCAAAATGTTTATTTCATTGCGCGATCTTCTAACAGTTGGTCTATGCTTTCCATTGCGTAATTGAAACAATTTGCTCTTCGTGTAGGTTAGGCTAGGCGACGGTGCCAAACGAGACTAGCAAGCTCAAGCTAGTTCTACAATGTTTGTGATTATATTGCTAACTGGGTAGATTTACTTGCTCCTACTTGCGATGAGCAACAGTACCAGAAGTGTTATTTATTTATTCAATTATTTATTTATTTTGCTTTGTCTAGGCTGCTTTACATAGCCTAAGTTCGTTTAATAGCCCTGCGGAATAGTTTGACTTGCATACCCACAAGCTAAACTACTTTCATACTCGGTGTTTGTGTTTGTAACAAACAGGCAAAAATCATAGTGCGTCCCCTCATTAGGCCAACCCTTATTTTTCATGAATTGGCAAGTCTGATGTTATGATTTTATAAACGAAATGCCATGCTATTATATTGCACCCTGCACTTAGGAATGGGGAGTAAGTTAGCTGTTGAGCTAGATGGAGGTGTGGTGGGCTAGGTGCAGGGGCGTCAAACTGGTGCCATGAAGGGCCAAGAGGCTGCAGGTTTTCATTCCGACCAAAAACTCCACCAGGTGATTTCACTGATTAGTCTCTTCTCTCTGTTTGAAGGTGGGGTAATCAGTGAAATCACCTTGTGGGGGTTTTGACTGGAATGAAAACCTGCAGCCCCTTGGCCCTCCATGGCACCAGTTTGACACGTGGTCTATAGGATAAGGTGATCTATCGCGAATGCAGCATACTCTTTCGCTCGACTGTGCAACAATGACTGTGGTTTGGGTATCGTCGGACTGTATCTCACTTATCTTCCTTATTGAACGGTGGCTACAAAGTAGCCTTTCGTTCGCTTTCGGTCGAGTCGTGAGACACAGACCTACGATGCCCATATTACCACAATCTGTGTCTCACTCATCTGATCTTGCTCAGAGAACATTTCATGTACTTCACTTTTGTTACAATTTTTTGTTTTCTCATTTATATTGTCACTAGTTGTCACCCTGTTGATGAAGTTCCAAGCTTTTGGCTCAAGGATACAATGTGCTCGATGAGAAGGAGGAAAAATGTCTTTTGCTAGACTTTTGTGTGCATAATGATGAATAATGGCATAACTAAAGCCCCCCTTTCCCCCATATCAAGCATGTGCCAAGTATAGCCTATCTGGCCTACAAGTATATAACTTCATCATCAACACAAAAAAGTTTATGATAATATTAATAAGGAAATGCCCCAATTTGTAACAGCAATGACAGAATTACTCAGCTTTCCTGTGTAGCATAGGAACTTCACACTGACATCATAGTGTCTGATCATGGAAAAAAAAATATATATTGTTGTTTTTCCAGTTATGAGAGGACTCTCGCCACAACCACATCAACTCCCATGAAGGGGAAGCGTCAAGTGCTTGATGATCCACCATTGTCTAACATTTCAAGTGGAACTGACCAGCAAGTTATTGCATGAAACGGTTTTGATCATTTTATCTTATGTCCTAGTACAAATGAAGATAATCAACAAAGTTGTGTTGTGTTGTGTTATGGTTTATAGAGATGAATATTTGAGTGCTATTGCAGAAGCACCAGAAATGGAAAGCCTTGAGCAAAGGTAACCCATAAACAGCCAAAATGTCTTGACATATGTGGTCTAATGCATGTTTCCAAAACATACTTTTTCATTTTAATAATATTCATTATTTGTATTTTTCAAAGCTTGCATGACATGAGTATTGCTGAAGCGGACTTGGATGAGGATGTCCTCAATGACCCCATGAACAGCGTGTAAGTGACACTAACTCCTGGTTTCTACTGCTGCTTGTGCATTGTCTGCCTACTAATTGTTATTTTCCACCAAAACACTGACAGAATTGATTGGGCAGACGAGGAGCCTACAAGTCATGGTGGAGAGAGGGATGACAGCTCAGATGATGTGTATCTTCCTCCAATGTCTTTACGGTGAGCTATCGACTGCGATTAGTTTCCTTTGTCTTTGTGTCATCCTTTTACACAGTTTTCCCTCAATCTCTATGTTCTTCCTCTCTAGAATGGGTGGTGCACTAATAGCAGCTCTCTCCATTGACCATCTTCCTATTATTGGGCTTGATGAGACCGTGCATGACCTGCCTGCTAGCAAAGATTGTCCTGATGACCACTTGCTAAGTCTTGAGATGCCGATTTTGACAGGCCCTGAGAAGGTCCTCTGTTAAGAAGACATCATTGGTGTCCGAGCAGCTGTGACTTATGAGAACTGTTTGAGGCAGATTGTCAAGTTTGTAGCTCTGCCTGTGAACAGATGCACCGGCGTTCTCTGGAAAGGTCAAGTGTGTGGCAGTGCTGCTCCCTTTCACACAAACATCTCCTTCAAGGGCACAGCAATGAGTGTGGAATGGGTAAGCCTTCACCATGAATATTATATCAGAACTAGATAGAGCTGCATGTGGCTTTTGCATTTATTTCCCTTTTCTGACTTTTAGATCTGCCCCAATGGACACTGCCTATGGAAGTGG
Source organism: Gymnothorax javanicus (assembly GCA_029692085.1). Taxonomy (NCBI): domain Eukaryota; kingdom Metazoa; phylum Chordata; class Actinopteri; order Anguilliformes; family Muraenidae; genus Gymnothorax; species Gymnothorax javanicus. The sequence continues at coordinate 146,182,349 of CM056193.1, forward strand.
AATTCTCAACTGGTCTTGAAATTTGGTATGCAGGCAGGGGACTTTCTTCTATCAACCAACATTTTACTCTTTGGCAACAACTATTACAAAGTTGCGCTCCTCTTCAAATTTATGAACCTGGGCATGATGAATCCAAACACCTACTTTACCATCCAGGACACATACTGTGTTGATGCAGTAAAAGACTTCTGGGAAGAGAGGTCAGTCAACTCCAGGGAAAAGATGTGGTTCTCTTAGGTATGTTGTTTCGGACATCAGTGTATATGTATGTGTTCATAGCAGGATCCTATGTCAGTGACATTTACAGGCATCTGCTCTGTATATCTAGAATTTATAGATCACTGTCATTTTGTAGGTGATGGCAGAAATGACTCACCAGAACTGTGCACAGTACTGTAGCTACACCACTATCAAACTTTAAAGCAAGGCAATAATCCATGTAGCCACCATAGACAAGCGTCAGACATTGTGGAACTCAAACATCATGGAGAAAAAGGCTTTTATTCAAACTGTGGACAAGCTCTCAAAAGAAGTCAAGGTAGTTGAGATCTGCACGGATGCTCATATTCAGATCGCAGCCCTTTTGAGTAAGTGGTCATCTGATGACATGAATGAAAAAAAATGTAGAAATGCAGATTGATATTTTCTAAAATAACATGATGCCATGACTGACTCCCCAGACCCAGACAAAGGCAGATACAAGGACCTTGCAATACACCACAGCCTAGACATGTGGCATGGTGCCAAAAGCCTGCATAAAAAAATGTCCGCTGTAAGTTTTATGTATGGTCATTCAAATCTGTACTCATCCCATTTCAGTTTCAATGCATTGAGCCATAACTGCCAACGAGTATGTTAATCTTTTATTGGCAACAAAGTTTTCATTGTTTTGGCCAGCAATGCAATGTATTTGATAACATTTGTTCATGGAAATGCATTTGTTGTGGTTTTTATTTATCTCCTCCAGGCAGCAAAGGTAAAAGAACAATCTATGCTCCTCAACTGGTTGAAGGACATAGTCAACCATTTTTGGTGATGTTGCAAGATGGCCAACACAACTGAACAGTTCCTTGTAAAAAGAATTAATTTTATTCCAATTGTAGCCATAAAGCTCCATGAAGTATGTGGTCATATAATCCTCCTGTTTTGTATTTTTGTTTTATTTTGCTCAGGCACATTGGGTTGGAATTCTCCACCATGTTTGCAACATTCACACCTGGGAATTGGGAAGCTGCCAACATGATCATCTCGGAGACCAGCAGGGGAAGCAGTAGATCAAGAGAGATTCAAGGAGTCACAAGGCACTTGTAAAGATCATCTTGAATAAACGCTGGCAGAAGGATGTACATAAATATCTGTGCTTCAGGTAATGTGTGAGGACATGCATTTTTGACAAAGTTTCATAGAGCTCTACGCCATGTAGGTCTTTGTGACTTCTCTCACTCAAAGTTTTCATTTATACGGATCAACAGCACACCTAGAATCCTTCCAGAACCACATTCTTATGTATGCCAGCAAGCGTCAAGCCTTCTCTTGCCGAGTGTATGAGGCAAGAGTTCTCCTGGCAGCACTGGATTATAATTTCCTCCACAACAGACCAGCAATCAGGAATGCCGAGGGCCAACCAATGTAGGTTTTCAACATGTTTTTTTCTCATTGTAAAGTACACCTACATACACACCTATACACTCATTCAGAAATGCTATTGTTTTCAAGTAACTACACATTCATGTCAGTTCAGAAGTTTGTCCCAATATGATGACCAAATGTCCTCCAGTTATGTTCATTTTTGTTTTTTAGCTTCAAATGGAAATACAACAAAAATGCAAGAAGGTACAGTGTGTACGCACTGAAATCTGAAAAGGGCTATGAATACATTCTGGACCTGCAAGCAAAAGTTGTAAAGGCAAGAGTGGTGAGTGGAGTTGGAATGCCACATACCAGGACAATGAGAGAAGATGACCCCAGAAGGCTAGGTCTTGTGCCACCCATCCCTCCACCGCCAATGCCGCAACTAGTACAGATGCAAGTCAGCCGAGGTCTTGGTATGTGTCATGTGTGCATCCTTTGACTAGAGCCAAGGCTGGACAGGTAATCCAGCATACTGGGCAATGCCCGGTGGGCCGACGCACATTTTGGGCCAACGCAATCATAGTTTTTAAAATTGTAATAACATCAGTAATTTTGAACAACCGCGCTGGCCATTAAAACACGGAAAGCGGCCCATTGGTTCATTTTCTACACTGACACAGGGCTGGCCCAATGAAATCTTTGAGCCCACCTTCCTCAGGGAAAAAAAACGCAATTGCGTACGGCTCGTTGGTAGCCATTGGCAGGGCCATAGAGAGACGGCTCTGGCCATTGGCCCACATTAAGGCGAGCAAACAGCAGAAAGATATTAGCTAATTCAAAATGAAATTTCATAGAGAGAATCAATATACAGTTTATATTAACCTCTCCCAACATCGCAGTAGTAAGAGAGCTCTCCTCGAGATTCCTAGCATTAGGAAATGCAGGTGACACATGCTTTATAAACCACTTTTTATTCTTCTACTTCGCTATTCCGGTTACCTTGCATCTTGGCCATTTTTCAGTATCTATTTATATATTTGTTTTATGATGTAGGGATTACCGAAAAACTGTATTCTTGCAGATTTAAAAAAAAAAACGATGCAAAGGCTTAAGCCATGTACAGTTTATTTAATGTTGTTTTCATCCTAAAAGTTTAAGAGGGCAGGCTTGCTGGGAAATTAGTTTGACCAATGGCCTTGTTTGTCCAGTTGCGTTAACAGTCTAAAATGCGTTTCAACGACTAGTATGAGATCAGACAAAAATGTCAGAAAGCAGTGATGGGCGGAAAAGCTTTGAGAATGAAGTAAACAGACATTGGAGACTCAGGCTTTCAAACGCTAAAAAAATTACCAGCTGTTTGGCCACGATGATCCTCATGTAGCAAGCAGTTTTCATTTGGAGGGGGACACGGAAAGCGGTAAGACTGACGTTAAATTAATAGGCTATCGCAAGTATGTATTCGGTCAAAATTTGCTTGAGCTTACAAAAGGCCCCCACTGATGGACCAGCTGCTAATAACCTACAATTTGATGCATACTGATTCGTTGTTTTACGGTGGCAAATAAAATTTGTCCTGGAATATAGCAAGGAAAGACTTTCAAATTTTCCTATTTAAAACCCTTTCTTGACATTCAGAATCACCTGCCAGTAAACTTGCTACCAGCGAGTATTGCGATTCTGAAGCTAGTGAGCTATTCTATGCCCTGTTGAGTCTATAAGATATGTAACGTTATTTAAAAAGGTTATGTATGAATAAATCCAAATAGTGCAATGGTCTTATTGAAAAATTATAAATGTGCCCCAAAGCCACATTTCTTTTTCACATTCATTCATGTAAATATATTATTAATAATAATAATAATAATAATAATAATAAGAGATTGAAATTGCCAGGATGTGGAGAACAGAAACAGAGACGATACCAGACGTCATTAGTGCACTTGAGGTCATTAAGAAGGGAATGGAAAAGTATGTTGACAGAATCCCACGCACAGCCAGCATCAACGAGCTTCAAAAAATTACACTTCTGGGAACAGCCCACATCCTCAGGAAGGTCCTGTCAATGAAGTGAACTCTTTTGTACCTAAGGTCCATGGTTTGGTGCTCCAGAGACTTAATAAGCAACAAAGGAAAAGGATAATAATAATAATAATAACAATAATAATAATAACTTCTTCTTTGTCACGGTGGTGCAGTGATTAGCACTGCCACCACACAGGAAAAAGGTTGTGGGTTCGATTCCGGCCTGGAGCCTTTCTGTGTGGAGTTCCAGGGCATGTAGGCTACAACTGAGCTTAATTTTAACTTTTGGTAACAGCAAAGAGCGCGCATATGGCGGGCCGTCATGTCATGATCAGGTTGGGCCGCCATGGCCGAAAATGCCAGGGCCGTTTTTTTGTCCCAGTCCAGCCCTGACTAGAGCCTAGTCACTTGTGTGCACTTGTCTGATTGCACTGCACTTCTTTCACAGAATCAGCTCTCAACACAGCCACTGACCTACAATGATGACCATGGCCATCATGACATTGATGATCCCAATCCCTGCTGAATGTGGGACCTGCAAATCCTTTTCCCTCAATATGGCACTAAAGTGATGAATAGTTTTGAATAAATGTAAATAGTATGCAAATAGTAATAAATCTGCATTGCAATTTTCCACTATCATTGTTGCTCATTTTACTTCAAATTGTACGTAATTTCTGCTCACTGTTACAGGTTAGGCCTACTTATTGTACCCTTCTTTATCCTACGTCATTATTATGCAAGACAAACAACATTGACTGTGTTAGTCAACAACAATTCTTTTATTACAAATATTTTTGTCACAAAACTTAGAACACTAAATAAGATACAAAATAAATAACACTTCCAAAAACCATGGAAAATATGTGCAAAATTAGAGTCCTGCAACATACCCAGTGTTTTGTCCCTTATTTTGGCCACACAGCAGCGTGGGATCACTCTTCAGTTTCCCTGGCCCAGTGACCCGTGTTGCCAGAAAATGAAGTGCCGGTATCCAGCATACCTGTACTCCCTGTTGTCTTCACCTGGTTCCCTAATCTGGCCTAACACTGTAATGCCTGCTCTGTACTGCCGGTGGATCCTCAGGACGCCTTCATCCAAACAGTACTGTCTAAAATGTGGCAGAAGGCTTACACAGTGGACAGGGTCTTGGCCACAACATTTGCGCTCTGCATCTGTTGGCATATCTGTACAATTACCACAGGTGCACCACGGTAGTCCTGGGACCTCCACAGGTGCGGGGTGACCATGTCGGCGTTGGTGGTCCAACAAGGCATCAAAAACTAGTCCTGGTTGCCTTTTCAAAAGTTGAGAGTTGAGATGGGGGTGGTCCTCTCATTCTCATGCCCTGCAGAAGGTGCTGGAAAGATACAAAATGTGACGTGATAAGTTGTGAAGTTACATAGGTTGAATGCTAGTGTGGTGGGATTAAAAACAGTGCTGTGTAAATGGTAAAGGTTTTACCAATGGAAGTAAGAGAAGCTGATTAATTGTATAGCTAGATAATTCTCAAAACAAATAATATCCAATGATTAGGAGACTAAAGCCACTTGCTCAGTGGACGCGAAACAAATTTTTCGCACGACAGATTACATTCAAAGACCTGTATTCGCGTCTTCGCATTGACTTTGAATCTAATCTGTCATGCGAAAAATTTGTTTCACGTCCAGTGTGCAAGCGGCTTTTAGGCTCTTGTTATGACAAGGGTATGACAAGATGTATATGGCTGAAAATACTATGGCACACGTTATTCTACTATTAGGCCGTAGCTTACACAAACCTCAGTTTCTTCTCTGCCCTCAGAACTCCTCCACTCTCTGCTCGTCCTCTCTCGAAAACACAAATCTTCGGGACCTTGTAGCGGTTTCAACTCTCACCCCGCTTCTAGTAGACGTTGCACGTCTTTGTCGTGGGATGACTCCGATTCTCTCCGCAGCAGCTCGGCTAGTTTGGGGGCCCTCTGTTCCTTTCTCTTCTCTCGCTTGCCCTGCTCCTACCATATGCGATTCACCTCTGCCTCTCTGTCCTCTCCCTCCGCTCTCTCCTCTCCCTCCGCGTCCTCTACCTGTCTCTACTGTCGTCAAATCATTGGATAATGATCTCTGACTCATTATGCAGAGAGGAAAAAATGTACGTGTAAATATAAAATGCAAATGTACGTGTATTCGCGTCTTTGCATTGACTTTGAATGTAATCTGTCGTGTTTCGCGTCCAGTGTGAAAGCGGCTTTAGCTGGTAACCTTTTTATTCGGTGAATGTTAATGCCAGCTAGCGAGCTAAATGCTCGCGGTGAAGCTCTAGCCAAATTAGTTTGCATAATAATGGCTACACGCATTTTACATAGACTAAATTTAAATGCATGAAATATAACGCTAGCTTGCTAGCAAGAGAGCCTTTATGCCAACATAGCGAGCTATATTTAATGTAGCTATGTATATGCGAGCTAGGTGCCTAAATGGCGAAGTTATAACTATTCACTATTATCCATCGATTTCTATGAGCAAGTCCAAAAATAATACAACTACGCATGTGTACCAGAGGTCGCGGCCAAATAGCGGTAGAAATGTTGAACGGTTCACAGCAAAATATACACTGCCAAAATTAAACGAACGGACCTGATAACCGGAGGGAAAGCTGGATGAAGTCGTGGATGACATCTTGGCTTTTTGAAGTGTGAAGGCTACCATAGCTGTAATACGTACTTTGAACTGTGTCGTGCGAGAGAGTTGATTGCGCTATATGATCTCAGTGCTAGATGGGAGAAATTCCTACACACTGGACCTTTAAAAGCACTAAGTGTATCAGTAGCTCTTAATATATCTGGGAGGGAATTCCAAAGTCTCGGCCCACGATGGCTAAATGCTGACTCACTACTCTTAAGCTTAATTTTAGGGATGGTCAGCAAACTGCTATTGGAAGATCTAGGTGATCTTCTTCGGCATAACAAGTTGACTGGACACTGATGCTGAAAAAAATGCACCATTTTGTGAGCTGCGGAAATTCGGTAGCTTTGAAAGACATTGACATTTTATGTTGCCATTAATGTGGATAGAAACATGCTGATTACTGTTGCAATGATCAATAATGTAAGCTGAGAGGTAACAGACAGTAATTCTACTGATTTATCCTCACAACTGAATGAATTGACGCTTAGTAGCTAATTATGAAGCGTAAATAGGAAGGATTTTGGAGAAGAAATGCGCTTTAAGACGACATGAGAGTCAGACGGTAATTCCTTCAATGGCAACTCCAGAGTGGAAGAGGTTAAAAACTTGAGGATAGGACTCAATATATTTCAGTTGAAGGCATTCAGTCTTGAAGTGTTAAAATCAGCAGAGGAGTTGCACAAGGTTCAATTCTTAGCCCTTTGTTATTCACTATCTATATTAATAATATTGGCTTATCTTTAGATCATTGCAAACTGCATTTATATGCTGACGATACTCAACTGCTTCTTCAGTTCAACAGGCCGTACCTAATCTTCAGCATGATTTGAATTCTAATCAAAGATCCCTAATTGAGTTGAAGCTCCTCTTAAATGAGGACAAAACCAAGTTCATGGTATTCATCAAATCTCGAAAAATAGACCCCCTTGATTTTCATATTTGTACCCTGCAGGATACCCAAATTGAGCTTGCCCCCATTATAAATACTTGGGCATTTCTGGCATCAAATGGAAAAAGCTGGTAAGTCACATTCGTGACATTTTGAGAAAAATGGGGAAAACATATCCAACCTTGTCAATAATGCCATGCCTTTTGCCATTCCTTTGTTTTGTATTTTTTGAAAATCTGCACGCTATTTCGGTATGGTTCCAGTGTGAAATGATACAGAAGAATCCAGTAAGTCCAAAGAAACATCATAATCATTTTCCTTAAGAATGTGACACTCTTTTTCCATTAAATACTAGATTTGGCTGGATGACAAGTCGACGATTCATTTCCATATTGAAAATTTGACAAAAAAGATACGGAGTAAAATAGGTTTCTTATCAGAAATAGGGCTTGTTTTTTCAATTTTAAAAGAAAAAAGAAGGTTGTGCATTCAAGAATACTTCCAATGTTTGCTTATGGTGATTTATAGAAACGCATCTATTTCTGTTTAAAAATCTTTAGATTCTGTTTATCAGACTGCTATTAGATTTATCACTGGTCTTTCCTTCAGCATCCACTATTTATTACACCAACGTGACGTTTCAAGCACTACAGCTCTTCATCAGACAATCAATAGTAACACACGGCGCCATCTTAAATACACATGGCAAAACATCATATGATCCAGACATGTGACCCAATAGTCTACAAAGTCGAAGATAGACATATCAAAAAGTTAAAAAACATGAGCACAAATGTGTACATACACACACACACACACACACACACACAACCACACAACACACACAAACGCTCACAAACACACGGCAGTGCATAATACAAGTGTTACTCCACAAAAATAATACATATAAGTTCAATACATTAAAAATGACCTTTGGGTGACAAAGTATCTAAAGTAAAAATCCAAAATAATTCACGTTTTAGAAGTAAATTATTAATATCACCCCCCATCCGAGAAAGCTGAACATGTTCAATACCAATATAGCTTAAAGAGGCCACTGTATGGTTCATAAGTTTAAAATGATTAGCCACGGGACTTTTATGATCAAAATTTCTAATCGAACTTCTATGTTCCGAGATTCTCTGTTTAAGAGATCTAGAGGTTTTGCCAATGTATGCTAACCCACAAGGGCATTTAAGCATATATATCACATTCTTGGTTTTACATGAAATAATGCCTTTGATGGCAAAAACTTTCCCTGTGTGTGGATGATAAAAAGACTTAGTTTTACAAGTAAAATTGCATTGTTGGCAATTACCACTTTATAATTGCCAGATTCTACAGTACTAAAAATCGTGCATGGAGTAATCTGAGACTTAAGAGGAGGATTCGCTCTCACCAACAAGTATTATTATATTTGTATTATGCACTGCTGTGTGTTTGTGAGCGTTTCTGTGTTGTGTGGTTGTGTGTGTGTGTGTGTGTATGTACACATTTGTGCTCATGTTTTTTAACTTTTTGATATGTCTATCTTCGACTTTGTAGACTATTGGGTCACATGTCTTGATCACATGATATTTTGCCATGTGTATTTAAGATGGCGCTGTGTGTTACTATTGATTGTCTGATGAAGAGCTGTAGTGCTCGAAACGTCACGTTGGTGTAATAAATAGTGGATACTGGAGCCTTGCAGTGTGCGAGACATTTGTCTATTTTTACATTTACTTTTTTTTGACTCACCACCTGCTCTCTCTTTGGCTTTGGATGTGTGTGTATTCCTATTTTTATCCTTTTCTTCAGCACCCATCATTGTGTCTTATACAAGACAGTAGGGTGGGGGGCCATTGAAATCTAGACAAGACTACCATTGGTTTTTATTTGTTTATAAATGTGTTTGCTCTTCGTACACGGTGAGTAGGCTGCCATGGGACAAAGTCTCTGGACATATTATGTCTGGATGTTCCTCGTGTTAGAACAGAGCTGGATAAGATGTCCCTCACACCTGGAACCAGCTGCAACGTGAGCTGAAACTGAATGAACTGGTTCATTTTGGACATTTTAAAACATTGATCAAATCATTTTATCAAGAGAATTGTTGTTGTTTTCATTTTTTTCTATTTTGTGATGGCATTGTATGTGTGTTTTTTTTTTTTTTTTTGTATTACCAAATTTATGCTTGTAAACTGTGATAGAGGGCCCTGCTGAAAAGGAGACTTCATCCCAGTCAGCCCCCCTGCTTAAATAGATAAATAAATAAATAAATAAATTAATTAATTAATTAATATGTCATTAGCTAGCTTATTGATATGTCTAACTAATAGGCTACAGAAGGCTGCAATCGGCGAGCTGCGCATTGTCAGATTAATTGTTACTCGCTCATTTTAGCTGCTTGAAGTTTTTTCAACAGTTACAGTAAGCTACATTCAGGATGAATATTTTCAAGTCGGCATTTTCACGAAAGCTGAAAAACCAAACATGTCACTATCATAAATGGCAAGGTGGCGACTGCCCGTAATTCTACTAGGGCAGTGAGTACCCCGAGACAGTGCACTAGTGGAGCCTGACTGTAAATGCACTGGCAGGCCACTGTCCTGCAGAAGCACAGTACAGTACACAAAAATGCTACAGGCATTTGTGCTGTACTGATTAGGCATATCAATAAGATAAAAAATGACACCTAACAAAACCAAATGAATAAAGAACCAAAATAACTGAGATAGTGTCAGTTTATTAATGGAAATATGAATGCTCTGAACAAATTTTTATCTAGCCTAGCTAGTGAATAAATAGTTGGCAGGTTTGGCAAGTAATGCTAATGAATTCTAATCACACTTTGCGGTCGGCTATAAATAGTTGTGCTTTCTTTCTGCAGCATAGAAACACAATTTTAAATAGAAGGCAATAACTATACTCAAGCAGAAGAGTGTCGGCAAATATAGCCAAATGATTTTATAATTAAAATTGAGTTTCGATTACAACTCCATGTAACTCATTTGAAATTGTGGTGGTTGTTTCTGAAAAGCAATTTGGCTTCAAAGAAGACACTGGAAAGTGGCTTTATGGTTTTACCAATCAATCCTTCCGAGCAAAGGATAAAAATGTTTAGACGATCAAGAAGGGCTGGTGTTTGACTAATGCAGCTATTGTCGCTATCTATCAGAAATGGGACTGAACTAACCTCGCAACTTTATTATAGTCTAATTGTGTAGGCTATTTACCGCGGCTCGTAGGACTGTACAAGCCAGGACTAACTTGGGACAGTGTTCATTAGTGTGACAGTTGTTGTTACAATGCCTATAATATTGATAAGCGAGCCATCTCCAGTCATTGTGGGTTTTTTGGAAACTCCCACTGTCAGTGCAATTTCTTGAATTCAAAACTTGTTTCTTGTTCTTGAGTGACTAAAGTCAATGACGCGAGACTTCTTGAAAGTTTAGAATCTTTATTTAAGTAAAAAAGGGTTGCATTACGGATAACACCGCCCTGCATTTTGAAACTATTTCTCTGCTGATTTGATAAACTGTGTTGATATTATATAATTCGAAGCTGCTGATTTCAAATTTGCCCTAAAAATTTGTGTATCACGTCAGGTTTTTTGACAAATCGCAAATTGTTTTCTTCATATTGATATAGCTAAGAGTACACAATGACTGCGTTTACATGCACACCATATTCCTGTATTAATCGGAATATAAGAATATTCCGATTGCGTACCTGTCATGTAAACGCGTGCAATAACCCGATTAAGGTCATTTTCCGATTCGAAATATTCCGAATAAGACCCCTGGCATATGCCTGTTTTAATCGGAATATTGGCTCATGTATACACCTTAATCGGAATATGCCCCTGAACAGAATATTCAACTACGTCTGAGCCTGCTCAATTCGCAAGGAATTTGCATTTTTGGAGCGAAGCGGAGACGACTGTGTGCATTCAGATAATGAAAGACATGAATATATCGGAATATATCGATGGGCGAAAGCACCGTAACAACGATATCTTTGAGGTGTGCGAAAATTGGAGAGAGGCTGGTTTTGTGTTGACTAACAAGCGCCAACCAAATTCAGCATCGCTGGAAAACTCTGAAGGCGGCATATTCCAAAGCAAAAAAATAAAGGCAGTGGCTCTTTTTACGCCAATCGTAATCTTACTCTAATTAGCTATTCTTACGATCTTCCGTATGTTCATGCACAATGTAGAAAATCAGGACTTGGACCCATAGACTGATTTATACAGTCTATGCTTATACAACGGCATTAACCATAATGTATCATCTGACGTTAGCTAGCGAGACGGCTGTAACATTACTTATGTTTTCTAGCGAGTTGCTTAATTTAGCTAACGGATTAGGTAGAGTGTAATTTTAGGTTCAACGTTTGATCGCTAATATTTGGGGAACTGTCAGGTCGTCACTCTCCACAATCAATAGTCAGTAGTGATTAGTGTCGTGTAGAAGAGCTGATAGCTGCACATAGTTCATCCTTGCAAGGAATTCTAGAGTACAAATTGGCTAATGAGTTAGATGGCAAGCTGGCTAAGTTAGCTGGCTAATAACTTACCCTACCTAACTTGAGTAGAGGACATCCTCACTAGTAACTTAAAGTAAGTAAGCCGGCTAGCCAGTCTAGTAATGATAACCACAAGGCACGCGGCGAAAGCGGGATGTTTTCAATCCAGTTGAGTAGCAGTTTTTTTTTTTTTTTTTTTTTGGATACTGAAGTTCATAAGAATAGCAAATTATAGTAAGTTCACGACTGGCGTAAAAACAGCCACTGCCAAAAACAAAACAATACCAGCGGCCCTTATCTAGCCAGTTTCATTTATTTCGCGGTCATGGATGAAATTCTGGGACAGAGACCGCTAGCGATGGCAATGGCCAAGAAAGTGGAGTCGATGTCAGCTTTAAAGCTCTAACTGAAGGCAATCAAAGCCATGACAATTACTTTCGAGCGTTATATTTGCTGAAGACCCGATTTTGAGATTGGGCCTAAGTGGTGGATATGCTAATTAAGTTAACATGTAAACGGAATATTCCCATCGCTCAGCGCATGTAAACAGCTTATTCGGAATATTACCTTATCCCGGATATGGACCTTAATCGGAATATGGTGTGCATGTAAACGCAGTCAATGATAAGTGAAAGCAGAATGGCAGTTAGATTTTAAGCATTCTGCAAGATGTAATAAAACAAAATGCAGCTTACCTAAGGATTAAATGTTCTTTTCTTTGATTTACGGGAATAATTTCAATCGGGCAGTCTCTCTGTAGGCACCAACAGTAATCAGCCATCATGCAACAGGCAAAAGGTGAAAAGGGGATTGGCATAGGCTACTTGGGGTGTGGTTATTTTCCATGATGATGCAATACTTTGTGGTGGTGATTTGGAGTGTTTAATTCATGAGAAACAGCAGGGACTTACTATGCTTGAACCGGATTCTCATTGTACCAAGGGCAGTGATTTGTGACAAAACCTGACGTGATAGCCAAAAACTCATGTTATTTTTTGATTCAGCGCTCCAAAATTACTTAAAATCAGGTATCAGCTCTTACTCAGCAAATTTCATGCAGGGCGGTGCAATCAAAACAATAACTTAGGATTCTTACAAGAGCAACAGAAAATCTGTGTAGTAATGGTCAAAGACTGCTGCGCACTGAATAATCATCCCTCAATGGCACTATTTACCGATCTTGCACATGATGTCTTAAAGGAGCCAATCACCAATGGCAACACTAATTACAAATAATATTACTGATTTACACAACAGTCCTTTGTGTCCAGTATTCAAATAACATCACAGATATTCAAAATAAATTAATTTCTTGTTATTTACATTATGGCTCTAACACCCACCGAATTTTCAAATGAATTTGGCCCACACAGTGTTGTAATTAACGCTAAATTTTAATAATACAATCATCAAACTACATTTCAGTCTTCTGCCAGGGTATAGTAATAGCCTTTTGCCTAAAATTATGTTTCTTTGCTGCAGAGAGATAGCACTTATTAAGCTAGACTAATCTGAGCAAAAGCTGTGATTAGAATTCATAAAGGTTACTGGCCTAGTCATAATCTGCCGACTATTTTTTTTTCCGGCATTTACTGGCCAGCAAGCACTGTTCCAAACTTTATGATGTTTAGCTCATAAGCTGACACAATCTTAGTTATTGTTATTTTATATTCATCTGGTTTTTGTTAAAAGTCATTAGCTCACTCAGAGTTGCGGCATTGCCATATTGATCGTTAACTAGCTAATTTTATCCGCTTGAAGTATTTTGAACAATTACATTTAGAAAGATTAATTTCAAGTTGGTATTCAATCATATAGACCTCATCCGAAACCATTATTAATGTAAAGCTAGATGGATGACTTGGCCTACAATTCTACTGTGGCAGCAGAGTTCACTCCAAGATTATATGCTACCGCTGTCTCGAGCTAGTCTTCTTGTGGTGCCGGGCCAGTAAGGACAGCAAAATTCCAGTGTCTCGAGACGCTAGTTCAGTGGCCTGGGCCAGTCCCCAAGTGGAGCAGGACAGTTACTGCATTGGCAGCTCAGTGGCTGGTGGCAGCAGGACAGTACAGTAGACAGAAGGTTACAGCCCCTCTCTCTAAATACCGACATGTGAGCAATAGTGTGCAATATTTACCTGTATATTCCAATGGCACCAACCAAAATCAATTATTTATTTAATTAAAAATCAATTTCCCCCAAATCAAGGTTTTGCAATTAATGGCACCCTTAAAGATTATTGTAAATAACATTGACTACAATTAAACCAGGTATTGAATTCCACTTATTTAAGTTTTATCTAGGTGTTAAGGAACTATATTGAGTCGTTACATTACTTCCTGTTTCACTAAGGTATAAAAATGAGGTAACACACATGCATTATCCCTTTTTCATCCAACAACATGAATAAAACAAAACAACTGTCAGTTCAAAAGAGGGAAATGGTCATAGACCTTCATAAATCCTGTAATAGCAATAAGAAGATGAATATGCCACTGAGCACTGTTAGGACAATTATTAAAAAATTCAAAAGACATGGAAATGTTGATAACCTCAAGGGTAGAGGATGCAACTTGATTTTGCCCCCCAGGATACTGAGGTGGATGGTGGGAGAAGCAGCAGGATTGCCAGAAGAAAACCTTCTCTGACCAGAAGACAGAAGTAAGTGCTCGGAGTTTGCCATACGTAATTTAACTTATGACTGGAACCAGGTGCTTTGGTCAGATGAGACCAAAATTGCACAGTTTGGTCAGATACAGCAAAGGCATGTTTGGCGTCAAAACAGATATGTATACAAGGAGAAGCCCCTCATACCCATGGTGAAATATGATGGAGGGTCAGTGATGCTTTGGGGCTGTTTTAATTCAAGAGGTTCAGGGGACCTCAGATTAATGGCATAATCAGTTCGACTAAGTATCAGGTTATTTTGGCTGACAATCTGGTTTCCTCTGCCAGAAGGCTGGGACTTGGCTGTAAGTCGACTTCCCAACCGGACATTGACCCAAAGCATACCTCATTATCCAACCAGAAATACAACGTAGTTCCGTGACAACAAAATCAACATTCTGCAATGGCCACCGCAGTTGCCAGACCTCAATCCAATTGAAAACCTGTGGGCTGAGTTGAAGAGGGCAGTTGATAAACCCAAAACCAAGAATTTGAAGGATCTTCAAAGGATCTGCTGAGGGAATGGTCCAAAATCCCCCCCAAATGTGTGCCTTAACCTTGTCAAAAATTACCGGAAAAGACTCCATAGTGTTATCTTTGTCAGAGGTGGCTGCACTTAGAACTAAACGAAAGGTGCCAATAATTATGAAACCTTATTTGGTTGAAATTTATTTTGTGTTAAAGGATTGGAATGGTTTTGGTTGATTCCATCAGAACATTTATGGAGTAAAATATTTCACACATTTTGGTATATTCAGTAAATCTATAATTATTTATTGTTTGTATATTTTTTTGTATTGTTTGTGTATTGCCAGTCAGGGGTGCCAGTCATTTCGGAGCCGACTGTATGTATGTATGTATATATATATATATATATATATATATATATATAGAGAGAGAGAGAGAGAGAGAGAGAGAAAGAAAGGAAACATACTATTGACTATTGTTTCCCTGTAACAATCTCATAACATAAATGCAAAGAATACAATGCTGTGGATCAGAGAGTTGTCCATGCTTTCCATGACCAGAAATAAGATACTAAATATGCTTCAAAGCTGATTGTTTTGTAAAGCCACAAACTTGAATCATGCTGAATTCACATCCAGGTGAATAGGAGACCCTGATTTCTGTTCATCTGCAGTCTGCGTTAGGCCACACTTTACATGGGAAACATGCGAGTCTTCGTGGGCATCTGTCTCTGTCTAGTTCTCTCTGTTTTGTGTCCCTGTTTTATTTTGAGCTGTATATCTGTGTGATTGTTACTGTTGTGCCCGCTGACGATTGACCATGATTGATGGATGGGGTCCAGGACATCTCGATCGACAGCTGTTGATAGCTCTGGAATCGGGAAGTGCATCCAGAGCGTAACAATGAATTCATTGCTCTTGCCATTCACTTGCCAGCAGTGCCTGACGAAGAGGCACCTCATGAATTTTAACAGTGGCCATGGCCTTGAACTGACTGAGAGAGAGGTGAACGATGAACACTCTGCATTTTGGACCACTGAAAAATGCTTCAACATTTGCAAAAAAAGCCAATGGTGTAGTTCGCCACAGAGCACATATTTTTTCTTGGTAGTGCAGTTTGATGGAGGCATTTTATTTTGCTTGAGTAGAATATCTGAAGGTTCATTGTCCTTGAATTGTCTTTCATCAGGCAGCTCTTCGGACCGCAACTAGCTGCTCTAAGAAATGTTAGAGGATGTTTGATTGGAAGGAGGTGACTGGTTGGTGGCGAGTGGTCAAACGTTCGTGTAACTGCAAGAGGCAGAGTGATGGTTCAAGAGATCTGGATTGGTACTAAGTGGACTGGTACTTCATAATAATTTTACTTTATGTTTGAGATGATATAACTGTACGCCATTTAACATTTTTTTTTTAGTTCTCGTCTCATAAAACTCCACCAAACAAGACAGGGATGGGATATTTTTTAGTACAAGAAGTCATAGGTAAATTTTCTTTTATTACAAATTCTCAGGAAAAGTATCCTTCCTTTTCTTTTTGTTGTTTATTCTGCAATTCTGTTTTTTTTCTGCATTTGTTTTATTTTATTCACTGTTTCTCGGCTGTGACTTGCCCACATCCATCCTGGGGGACAAAACAATTAAAATTTAAATAAAAGAAAGCACAAGTAGTAAAACAGCATCATAAAATGACTGAGAAGAACAAAGAGTCACAATAGTTTAAATGTCTTTCTTATATACAAATAAAGTTTAGACATGCTTACGACCCACATTCACATTCAAAATTTGTGATATTTGTATGCATAAGGTAACTCTGGGATCCCTGAAGAATGTTCTCCAACATTAGTATTCAGCAACAGCGAATTTATCCCCTGCTTAATTAAGGTAAATTCAGTATTCTCATTCAACATTTGCTGAATATAAGCTTAAAACAAGTTGTGGTTATTGGCATCTGTTTATTTTTTATATTAAAAAAGAAAAAATACACTGGGTAGTTTGGCATCTTGCTATTTTGTGTTTGGGTCTCATATTATGGGAATTCTCAGTTTGCACAATGATTAAATGCTTAATAAAAAATTCATTGTTGTTGCCAACATCTGTATTGTAGGACTAACGGCTCACTGGAGTGTGTGAGGCTTGTAAAGTTTCCAAACGCGTTGTTGAGAACCCTGGAAAGTTCACCGAAGAGTTTGTCTTCCTCATTACCAAGCTACTTCTGCGTCTGCGATTAGACAGAGAACATCTTTAATTGCTTTAAAATCTGAATGCATGATAAGAATGGATTAATTTGATTTTTCTGTTTCTACAAGTAGCAGATGGTTTATGTCTTAGGAATGCTCATGTTGTAAAATGAGATCCCCAGCTTGTCTCTGATTGGTCACTGTTAATGAAGCATGCTGTGCTGATTATTGATTTAGAAAATGAGGATGACACGAGTATTGTGTGTGCTGCTGTAATAAATTAAAGAGGAGCTTTTTTAATAGCCAGCAGAAACATAGCTTAAATAACATAAAATATTTGCTTTTCCATTCAGGTGGTCTCTGGCCCTTCAAAGCAATTTTATTGTTTATTAAAAAGATGCACTGCTATAGTTGCTGCTAACAAGCAGATGGTCGACTTGACTTATTTGTGTTTTGTGTTTCTGAATGACCGATCAGATGCATGATGGGAAATTCAATGAGCTGCTTGTCAGAAGAGAAACAAAGCAATTCATCGGAGGGAGCCCACCAGCACTATGTATTTTTCCTTAACACCCCCTCTCACATTTTTTAAGGTTAGTCATTTTTTTTGCGTTATTATAGGCTGTAGCGGGAGCAGCTGTCCCTGGGTCCCCTTCCTTCCAAATTAATATCTTCACACTGACAAGCTGCTGGTTGGGAAACAATTTGCATGGAGAAATTCAATTCTGTGATGGAAATCATGTGCCAGCATCAGGGGGATTTCCGATCTCTTCTAAGACAGGAAGAGGATCCTGGTTCTAGTTTTTGGAGGAGTAGGTTAAGTGGGGGTGTCCGAATAATGAAGTCTGTGATATCTGTGTCTTTCCTTGAGGTTCTTTGGTCCAATTTGAAGACCTATGCGCAAGAAGTACCTAAGTCACTAAATAACACTTTTGTCATTTTGGGGGTCAAAGTTTTCAAAACACGTTGTATATATATATATATATAATATATATGTATATGTGTGTGTGTGTGTGTGTGTAGTATAATACTACAGTGTTCAAACACCACATAAGAAAAAAAACTTTGACTCCCAAAATCATAAAAGTGTTATTTAGTGACTTAGATACTTCTTGCACACAGGTCTTCAATTCTTCTCATGGACTAAAGGTCTGGTAAGGTATTTAAACACTTCATAAAATACCACATGAAACACTTATATATCAAAACATTTTTCATTTTGGGGTCTAAATTCAGCATTTCACTTCCATTTCTGTTTTTCTCTAATAATTTCAACGCATGCCCACTCAGACATTATTACAGCTAATGGTGTGTTAGCCCATGAGTTAGTAAGAACTATCTCAATGTACTAAAGGGGTTGCATCAATCATATCTGATTATTGCAATTGTACTTACAATTCTGGCCAAGGTTGAAGCCAATCTAACATTTCCACCTTGCAATATCAGAACTTGTACAAGAAGAACTTGAATATGGGTACAGGAAGGTGAGGCAGGAATAGAAGAGCCTTCTTACAAATGTCTTGGAAGTTTTTGAATTGAGTGCTTTGAGTTTGGGATACACAGTTTTATATTTTTTCCCCCACTTAAGTCAGTCACTTTTGATCCCATACAATGCCTGAATGGCTAAATTTAGAAAATCTATGATTGATTTTATAGTTTGACTTTGGATTTGCTAATTTTGACTTTCTTTTGACCAGAGAATTGGGAGCGGGGACTCTCGTGCGCTTTGTTAATATGCAGCTGTTTATCAGATTGTAAATTGGTTCTAAAATACCAGTTTTCTAAAAACCACATCTGCCAGTGGTGCAGATAGCTGATTTGTGGATTTGAGGAAAGGTTCCCAGTATCGTGGAACAGGTCACAAATTCTGAAAGCCTCCAACGCCTTAGTTAAACAGGCCCTCTTGAGTTCATTTAATATTTGCACAAGATTGGTGGCACACTAAACCTTCTGATGGCTATGGTCTTGTGCTTTGCAGCACAAAGCTCCTCTGAAAAGAAGTCAATAAACTGAAAGTCTTAATAATTTTACAGGAGATATATTTTTGTCTTCAGTTTTTCAAGGTGACCTTCTGCAGACAACTGCTAACCACAAGTTTCCTATAAACCTGCTTGCTTAAGTTATTTTACAAAGGAGTGGTGCAGTGAGTTCTTGTGTTCCACGGTATTTCTGTGTGTGCTGGTCTCCATATGTAGTTTAACGTCTGTTTAATCATATTTCTATCTGTGTGCTTTAAAGAGACAGCCTTTTAAGCTCTTCAAATAAAAATGCTGTTAATAGCAAACGTCAAGCTCGGGGGTGATTGTGCCTCCGCTCTTTCTTTGGTAAGCTGCTCAGGCATTTTCACCACCTGTTACTAATCGTTCTGTAAATCGTCATCATGCGAGACTTGATTTAACCTAACACTGCAGGTCTGAATCCCTGCAGGAGAGAATCAACTAACAGTACTTTGATGGGGCAAGAGAGGGAGTCACTTCATGGATTTTTTTCTTCATCATTAACTATTTATGAGTTGCCACTTCATGTTATTTACACTGGACTGATGGTAATGCTATGCAGAGCTAAAATGCCAGGCAGAACCCGACAATGTTGGATAAAACATGCGCCACTCGTTTAAATATTATACATATACGCCACCTGCAGACATGAGACAAGGGTAAATAAAATGACAAAAAGGTCCCTGGGTCTAGCAAGTAAGACTGAGCATCTCAAAGGAACTCTGCACAAATATGTTCCCTTGATTCAATACCTCATTCAACGTGGAAACAAGCTTTTCTCCCAGAACAAACAAGGAGGCCATTTTCCGGACCAAGTTAATATTTATAATGGAAGAAACAATACAAAAATATAAGTTCCTCTCAATGATTCTCTGCACATAAATAAGACATATTAATTTTGAAAAGACAAAGCTCAATGTTTTGTAATTTAGGACCATGTAAGGAATTCAGTAGGGAACAATGTCAATTGCATTAATAACATGCAGTAAGTGGGCATCAGATAGAAAACTCAACAAGCAACTGCGCAGAGCTTCAGTCCCCATGCTGTTGAATGATCCATCACCACTTACTCATACATATGAGCAGATCATCTTAAAGAACAATTGACGAACTGATAATATTCAAAATATTGTATATTGGCATCTTAACTCCTTCAACCCCACAGCCCTCTACAGAGGGCTGACCAACATATTCCCTTCAACCCCAAATTCCTGTAGGGAAAATTCAAACAATCTGACTAATTGATTGGAACATATCAGGTTACATTTAATGGGATTCCAGAGATAACAGTAAGATACAATGTCCAGATAATGACCAGCCCTCTACAGAGGGCTGTGGGGTTGAAGGGTATAGTGATGCTAGAATATCTGGGGTTGAAAGAGTTAATAAGGAAAATTCATGAATTGTTATCCATGCAATATCTTAATACATTAAACACTGCTTTTAATCATACTTATCAAAGTCATGTCAGTCAGTCAGCTGGCTAAACTTGTTAAAGTTCCCCTGTTAAAGTTTGAAATTGGAATCAAAAAATTATTTGGCCAAGGGATAACTTTTGCAGCAATTTGTCATATTTTCACATATAAAGTTGCTCTGTTACCCTGGCATTCAATAATATTAGCTTTACAAAACTGTGTTTGGAAATTCCAAAAAATTAAACCTTATATGGAGATGCTAAACAAGTTATTATACAGACTGTTTTGTTTTGAAGGTTTTTTAGGAAGTTTCAGATTGGCCATTTGCCTCATGAATTCATAATATACATCACAAATATTTTGAAAGGCCATTCACATTCTGTTTTGATGTGACACTTAACATGCGAATATTCATCCTCAGTTAGCACTACTGAAAGGTACTTTTGTGTAGTGTTGGGTTTGATGAGTCAAAGCAGGCAGTGTTTTCCCTTTCAAATACTGATGAGTCCTACTTGTGTATGTGCTTAGAGACAAAGAACTGCCTATAGGGCCTTTTTAAAGTGCTGTTGTTTTTTATGAAAAGTCATTTACATTCCACATCAAAAACTGTTGTAGGCTCAAGCCTCCTCCTGATATATCCGTTTATTAATTTACCCATTTCATTTCTGTTTATCAAAATAATAACAACTTCAGAATTTGAAAAGTTTGAACAGTGGAAAGTGTGGACGACAGTGTTTTAAATATGCTCATGTTTTCTATTTGCTTAAGACACTTTATAGTCCCTGTTTACATCCTGAAAATGTTGTCAGCAAAGTCCCCTACTAGAAGACACAAGCAGTACGTAGTTTTCACCATTTATGCTCTGTTTGCTACATTTTTCAGGTCCTTTCGCTTTGCTGTCACTTGTTTAATATAACAGGAGCCCCGGTGACACTGCTTAAAGCTATTACACAAATACAATTTAAAAACAATTTTGTTTCACTGCTGTGGGTTGGGATGGTGTTTCAGTTTCCCCAACATGCCCAAATCATTGTAGTATGACAGCAGTTTTGATAATCTGACTGCTTTGTGACGGTATTCCCTTTGAACTTCATTGAGTGCAGAATAATTTTTATTAAGTGAGTCCTAGGCTTTTTTTTGTGGCAGTCACTGAGGATTCAAGGAGCTGTTGTGACAAGCGGAGCCCGGGAGTCTAAATTACTAACTCGCTGCACTACCGTGACTATGATTAGGCCAAAATGAACAAGAAATGTTTGCTTCAGCTTGATTATTCATAACATTTATTTTGTTTGGCAATGGTTAGATCACATTGTTACTTTAATGTTCAGTTTTAAAGAGGCCTGGTCCAGTATCTGAGTTTCGGTTACTGAATATACACATCTTTATTTTTCTGTATTATTCTATTTTTCCTTCACTTACAATGAAGAGCTTTTTTTCATTTTTTCACACTGAATATTGGGTTCAGAATGTTGCATGCCATTTTGTGATTTTGATAAGGTGTTCGTGCATAAAAACTATGGTATTGTGTTAGAAAGTATAAGTCTTACTGAGAATCGTGTCTTGTGAATTGTTTTTTTTTCAGCTGTGCAACTTCGGCATTTATGATCTCAGACTTGGTTGAGCATTGTGATGCGCATGCAATAAATGTATTGCAGCTTGGATTATGATGGTCTTTTTGGGGTTTCATCAGATTCAAATGGGAATAATATCTTCCTTTTTGTTCCCATCAACATAATTTTTTTGCAAACAACTAATCCTTATTACCCTAAAGAATGAAGTTCTGCTAAAGTTGTCCAACAATTTCACTGTTTATTGTTCCCTCACAACCCTAGTTAGTTACAAGTGCTGTTATTTTAAGCATGGAAGCAGAGTGATCATCGCGCACTGACTGTTGACAGACCCCTCCCCCATGTCATTAGGGAGGCCAAGAGCAGTGGTAACTTCAGCTACATGTGTAAGTTTTTGTCCATTTGCTCTTGACAAGAGTGAAATTGAAATGAGGTGACATTGTATATTTTCAGACCATAACTAAAGACACTCAAGGATCGTTCATGTCAAGCATGCTTTATTAACAGGGGCTTTACCTGGAGGGACTCCCCTCTAATCTGCATCTGCACTTCACTAAATGCCTATCTGTTAAATCTAATGTGACTGCAGGGACCCACCTCCTCCTCAGGTTAGGATGTGGAAAGATCATCTGACAGTTACAGTCTATAATCAACAGAAGTCTTTGTCAGGCTGTTATTTGTTTCATGGAGAAGAAGAATCGTTAATCCTTTTTATCAAGGACACACATCAGACTGTGTTTACTAGTTCCAGATGAAATCCCTTTAGATGCACTGTTAATGTTGTAGCTCCACACTGGATACTCAATCTTTATCTTGTAAATTTGAGATATCACACTTGACCATTTTAACATCTGAAACATTGTTAGGCATGCATGTTATTTGTACTGGCATGCCTTGGAAAAAATGCCATTCAGATAAAAGACCTACTGATTATTACAACCCCATTTCCAAAACAGTTAGGACGATGAGGAAAATGCAAGTAAAAAGAAAGCAGTATTTTCTGAAAGATCTTTGACCTGTATTTAATTGAAAACAGTTTGAGACAAAATATTTAATGTTTTCACTTATATACTTAAGGTTATCAACACTCATTCATAGGTCTCTGCCTGCAACCTTGTTCCAGAAGCGTTGTGACGGGGCAATATAAGAATCAGAAAGTGCTGGAATGCGAAGAAAACAGGTGCACAGGTATTGAACAAGTGCTGCTCATGCTTAGATATGAGAGGAGCATTCACAAAAGGCCCAGTTGTTTACGAACAATGAGTGGGCATGGATTGCAAGAACCACTTGATTAAGTAATCTAACAGTTTAAAAACAATTTAAAAACGACTAAATAATCTCAACAATGCTTAATTTTATTAAATGATACAGTGAAAACGGAGAAATCTCTGTAAAGGATGAGGTTGAAAATCAGTACTAAGGGCTTTATTTTAACAATCTAATGGCAAGGTCTGAAGCTCGTAGCACAAGTGCATTTAGGGCGTGCCCAAATCCATTTTTGCTACTTTAAGAGGCGGGTTATCTGGGCAGTAAGAATGGTGCATGGTTCAAAGAGGTTGGACTTTATCTCTGAATCATTGGCATATTTTGGGCGTTACATGATAAACCAAATAAACCAATCAAAGAGTCATCTCCCATTCCCTTTAAAAACCAAATGCCCTTGCAACCCGCCAAATTGCAATTAAAGGGGCGTACTTGCCTAGTAGCTGGGAAAAAAACTACACTGCGGATGAAAGGTTCTGTGAGGCATGCAAGCAAACCATTGCTGAAAGTATGGAAACCTGAACACAGCAGGCTCCAAAAAAAACATAGTAAAACATTTTTGAAATATTGTTCAAAATTGTTTTATTTATATCCAGATGTTAAAAATCATCTTGGTGAATTCCTGGGGCTGCATTTGAACTTACATTACATGACGACTTGTGCATAAAACAAGCAAATGAAAAAGAAGGGTCGCGGGTAAAAAAAATAAATATGCACTAGTGGGGAATGACTAAAAGAAAATAAAACGGATGTGAAAAACTGCTAGCGAGAAAGAGACAAATATGTTGTTAATTTGACTACCGTATCCCCTTAAATAATATCAGAGAAGAGTGAAAAGAACTTACTTCTGCTTGGCTGACAGTCAGGTCAGATATACACAAGAAATTTGGGTTAATTATAGACAGTGTCAACAATGTCAACCGTTGCTTTGTTGCCACTAAAAGCTCTGCTTTTTAAGGCCACTTCCTTTGTCAGCCAAACTGTTAATAATAATAAAGACATTTCTAACGAAATGCGGAGTTTTGCATTTGATAATAGAAGCAGGACAGATGGGTTGCAGGCACTTGGCCCTATTTTAACGATCTAAGCGCATAGTCTGAAGCGTGTGGCACAAGTGCATTAAGGGCGTGTCCAAATCCATTTTTGCGAGTTAAGTGTCAAGGCGCAATGCAAGGCGCAAGTTTAAAAGAGGTCGTACTTAATCTCTTAATTAATCATAGGCGTGTTTTGGGCGTAATACGAAATAAGCCAATCAGAGTGTCATCTCCCATGTCCTTTAAAAGCCAGAAGCCAAAGCACCTTGGCGATCTGCTATTATAAGGGCGTACTTGCCTGGTAGCAGGGGAAAAAAACAAAAAAACAAAGTGTACGCTGCAGATGAAAGGGTCTGCAAAGCACGCGAGACGAGTAAACCATTGCTTGAAGTATGGAAACCGGAACACGGTAATATCCAAAAATGAAATAAAACCATTTTTTAAATATTGCTCAAAATTATTTTACTTATACCCTGATGTTAAAAATCATCATAGTTAATTTCCAGGGCTGCATTTGAACTTTACATTACATTACAACTTGTGGATAAGACAAGTAAACGAAAAAAAAAAACAGATATTCATTTAGGGTCGACGGTAAGACAAAAATTTAGTGCTAGTGGGGAACAATCAACAGAAATTAAAACCAGTAAGAAAAACAGCATGCGAGAAAGAGACGAAAATAATGTTATTTTTATTACTCTACCGTAACCCCTTGAATAATATCCCACAAGAGTGAAAAAAACTTGCTTCCGATTGGCTGACGATTGAAGGTCAAATCAGATACATGGAAGAAATTCGGATTAATTATAGACGGTGACAATGTCTCCGTTGCTTTTGCTGCTACTACAAGGATATTTTTTTGTGGCCAGTCCGTTTTTCAGCCAAACTGTAAATAATAATGATGAAATTTCAATGAAAATGCGGGGTTGTGTATTTGATTATAGAAGCGGGACAGGTGGGTTGCAGGCACTGTATTAACAAATCAGGTCGGATTCAAAATAGATTTTTTTCAGATAACTGCGGACAATGGGTCATCCCATGCAAGATTTATTCAAAGACCTGAAGCGCATTTTCAGCACTTCATTCTCTCTGTTGCAGTTTGTGTTTTGTGTGATGGGAGGAAAATCTGCGCATGGTTTTAGAATATGTGTCATTTAATGATTGTCCCCAAACAGCCACCCAAAAAGAGATCATTTGGAGAAAAGCAGGAATGACGAAGCTAGCAAATATCAACAAGTCGTGGCTTTATCCAGAAGAATTTGCAAACACCTACATGCATAACCGCACATGTTGAATCACATATTACCTGATGAAACAGGTTCACTGACGAATTAAATAGCCTGTATCACAGCATGCCCTGATGTGCGGACGTTGTTCGTACTAACTATTCTGACATGCATTTTTGAAATATCTTCACAAAAAATCTTTCACATCGTAATCTCTTTATTTTTAATCGGTTGCATGTGCTGCTGCTCGTTCCTGCATGGGTATTATGTAACAAGCAGAGTGTACGTGCGTTGTGCACTCACCTGCAAAGACGCATAATACTGTCTGACTATCCGCCCTGAAATGAGCAGTCAAAAACAGACCATTGACTTTAGACCAGGTTTTTGTTGGTCAATGGCGCGATCGCTTTTTGCGGTCTCAAGATAGTGATGCGCTTGACCGCACCTCATTTAAAGACCAACATGCCCATGGGCGCTCAATTTGGCGCAGATGCATTCCCTACTTAGGCAGACTGGATGCCGGGCAGGTTAATGGAATTTGCGTTGGTCAGAAAGTCTCAAAAATATGCGCTTTACGCTTCCCGCCAGTGTAAGATAGAGGCCACTGTATTAATGAATCAGGTAGGATTCAAAAGAGATTTTTCAGACAACTGCGAACTAGTTGTCCCATGCATGACTTATCCAAAGATCTGAAGCACATTTTCAAAACCTCAAAGATTTTGATTGTTCATGTGATGCAACGAAAATCCATGCACTGTTTTAGACATGATATGCCATGTATTTAATATATTGGCTTATTTACTATTGTCCCTAAATAGCCACCCCTCCAGGTGTGATCCTCAGGAAAACAGCAGGAATGACAGAGTTCAAGCTGTCGGATAGCTCACTCGGTTAAAGCATCGCATTGCGAAGCAGAAGTGACTATCGTGATGCGGGGTTGAGCCCCAGTCAAACCATCCGGCAGTGGTCTGCAGCTTTTTCAGTAGTAGCGCGCAATTGGCCAATGCGCTACAGGGATGCAAATTGGGAAGGGTCTGCCGGAAAGGGTGATATAAGTTGCTTTGTTCGTTCCTTTGGCACCTCCTGTTGGCCAGACAGGCGCTCGTCAGGAAGATTCTAAGCTTTTTTATGTTCGTGTACCCTCCGCCCTCCTTCTGAACTTGCGACGATTCAACCAATGAGTGTATAAGAAGCGGTGGTTGACAGGCGCGTGCTTTGGAGGAGAGCCCCGAGCTGTCTTCACTCTCCGAGTTGGCAACAGGGGGTTGCATATGCGAAAGCCTTGTACATAGTTCCCCAATTGGACATTCCAAATTCGGGTGGGATTGGAGATACCAAATTAAAAAAAAAAAAAAAAAAAAAGGAATGGCTCTCAGGAGTCGTTGCTTTATTCAGAATGATTGAAGACCTGTGTGCAAGAAGTACCTAAATCACTAAATAACACTTTTGTGATTTTGAGGGTCGAAGGGTTCAAAATGTATAGTATAATCCTACAGTGTTAAAACAGCATATAATATATATATATATATATATATATATAATATGTTTTGAAAAATTTGACCCCCAAAATCACAAAAGTATTATTTAGTGACTTAGGTACTTTTTGCATACAGATCTTCAATTTGTGAATACCATCATGCATAACCTCACATGTTAAATAGCAAATTACATGATGGAACAGGTTCACTAACAAATTAAATAGCCTGCATCACAACATGCTCTGGTGTGCAGACATCGGTCGCACTAACCATTCTGAAATGCATTTTTTTAAAATATTTTGACCATAATCATTCACATCGTAATTTTTTCATTTTTAATCGTTTGCATGAGTGAGTGGGCGCTGCTTCTCGTCCCAGCAGGTGTAGTATGTAACAAGCGGGGCGTACGTGCGTTGTGCACTCGCCCTACAAAGACGTATAATACTATCTGACTATGCGCCCTGAAATTAGCAGTCAAAAACTGACCGTTGATTTTAGACCAGATTTTTGTTGGTTAATAGCACGATTGCGTTTTGCAGTCTCAAGACACCTGACCACACTTCATTTTAGATGAACACGCCCATGGGTGCTCAGGTTGGTGCGAATACATCTGCTATTAATGGAAATTGGGCATTGGATGGGATAATGACAACTGTGCCAGTGCATAAACTACCAAACAAGCTTGCGTCACTCTTCGTGCCACTGTGCACCAGGTGTAAGATAAAGCCCTTGGTGTCATTGATCTTCAGTTCTACAGATGGCACTGCATTGAAAACCAACATGTTTTTGCAATGGATACATTCACATAGGTTTGGACTAATTCAGAAACCTTTTGCCAGTCAACAACATCACAGCATCCACAAACACAAGGGAAGACTGAACTATGCACAAAGGAAGCCAAATGTCAAAAATGTTCAGTAATGCTGCAGACCTCTCTGGGCTCAGCTTATCTGAATTGGACCATTGCACAGGTGAAACATGCTGTTGTCAGATCAGTCAACTTTTCAAATAGCTGATGGTAATGATGCACATTGTATTTTCCAGGCCACAGAAGAAAAGGACTATCTTGGTTGTTACCAATTAAAGTTTTAAAATTCAGTGTCTGTGATGGTATGGGGACGTGTGAGTACCCATGGCATGGATAACTTAAACATCTGTGTGGGTACCATTGAAGCTGAAGGAAATGCATGCATTTTTGAGATACATATTCTATCTTCTAGACTTGTGGATTCAGCTTGTGGACTCTCCTCTTCAGCTCATCCCACAGATTTTCTATGGAGTTTAGGTCAAGAAACTGATGGAAAGAACAAAACCTTTATACAGCAATTGGTGAAGCACTTTTGCCTAGATTTTGAAGAGTGCTTTGAATCATTGTCCTGCTGGAAGGTCAGACACAAATGCCATTTTAAGCTTCCTAGCAGAGACTATTTGATTTCATTTAATATCTGCTGGTATCTGAAGGAATCCATGATTCCATGTTTCCTAACATGATTTCAAGGGCCTTTGAAAGAAAAACAGTCGCATAGCATTTAAGATCCACTACCATTCTTTGCAGTGGGGGATGAGGTGCCTTTTTGCATGGCTATCTCTGTGTTTCAGCCGAACCCACCTTTGATTTTTATTGCCAAAAAGCTCTATTTCAGTCTCATCTGACCGTACTACCTGGTCCAATTGAATGACCTAATATTGTTCGGCAAACTGAAGGTGCTTTATTGTTGATTGACAACAGAGGCTTTTTTCTGGCAACCCTCCCAACTGACCTTCGGTGATGTTAGTCATGTCTGATAGTAGTTCTGGAGACGTTCTGCCCCAATACTAAAATAACCTGCAATTCTCCAGCTGTGATCCAAAGAGATTTTTTTTTGCCAGTCGAACCATCCTCCGCACGGTGTGTGGGGTCAAAGTGCACTCATCTCCAGGCTAACTCTTAACATCTCCTTTTTCTTTAAACTTCTTAATTATTGCTGTGATGGTGAAAATGGGTATTTTTTAACTGTTTAGAGATTTTCTTACATCTGTTTTTAGCTCAATGCCTTTTTGTCAAATGTCATCACTGTGTACTTGTGTATTTCCCACAGTGATAAATGACTAAGGGAATTTGGCCTGTGTCACCTCATATTTATTCCCCAATAAAATAAGAAGTCATGGTTGACCACTTAAGATTACCTAATATAACAGTTGAACTTAAAAATGTAAAATATGAAATGAAATATACTTCAGGCAGATTTTAATCATAGGATTTTCCAGGGCAGCCAATAATTGTGGCACACATAATTTAGAGAAACATATTTATGTGGTGTCAACTTTTTTTCTTTCTTTTCAATGAATACATGTACTTAAATGAAAAAGTAAGATTTTTGCAAATATTTTGTTGTGAAAGACCAAGATGGTAAACAGTAAAGACTTTTTTCCACAGCCGATTCTGCTCAAATTCACTATGGGTGCCCATAATTTTGGAGCTCACTGTAACAATTCATGCCTGGCCATGTCCTTATCTGGCTTGTGTGCAACACCTATGAACTGTGAAAATAAGGCCCTGAGTCGTGGACTTGTTACACCTATATCCTCATGCTGTGCCATTATTTAATGCGTGAGTTTAATTATATAAACCTTCCCTTCCTATAGAAATTGATAAAACAATATGGCTAAATAGTATGGTGAACTGATATGGTCATAGTAGTTGTCAGAAAGGATAGGGTACTACTCAGAAATGCAATGAGCTGCCCAGAACAGTCAGTTATTGGTCTCCTGAATTAAAATGGCACAGTTAATCACACTGAAGAAGTAGAGACACAGACTCCTAATGTTGTGTGTTTCAATGCTTGAGGGATAAATGGGCTGCAGGCTATTTAATGGCTAACACAGTGTAACAATATTTGAGCATTGTAAAGCTCATCAAATCAAATTTTCTCTTAACCAAGATCCACTAAAACATGCCTCAGTAGCACATTTTTATTTCCCTTCACTTCTTACAGTATCTTCTTTTCATTAACGAGTTCAAACATTCATCCCCTGGTCAAAGGTAAGTAATACATTTACTAATGTAGTTTAGTCAAGCTTAGCATGTATGCATGTCTGAATATGAACCTCTCACTAAAGGTTGAGACAAGATCTTGATTAGTTCCAGCTCAATTTACTTGGGCTTGTAGATCAGCAAGCTAATCAGGTGTCATATGCTATTAAATTTAGGCCCTTGCTTTGGCTACACTATTTGCCATTTTCATTGCCATTGATGTCATGCATATTAATGCCACTTCATTGCACTGCTTTGAGTAATTTCCAGTGAACAGAGGATAAGGAATATTGAGAAAGAAAGAGAGAAACAGACCAAGAATTCTACAGTTGACATAGTTATATTGCCGCTTATTACAGTACATCATCTCTCCAAAATTAAGCAAGGCTGTAATAAATGTATCATTCATATCTACTTTTCACAACTCTCTAGAACAGGGATGTTCAACTCAAGTCTAGGAAGGCACAGGATTTGCAGGTTTTTTGGTGTGTTTCCACACAAGAGATTTATTCCAGTCACTGGCAGACTAATGAGTCCACATAACTTGTTTTCCAGGTCTTAATTGCCAGCTGATAGAAAGGAGGCTACCAAAGCCCACGGACACTGCGACCTTCCATAACTGGAGCTGCCCATCCCTGCTCTGGAATGTTCTGTATAGTGCTTTTATTTCCAAAAAAAAAAAAAAAAAACAATGACTAGCACTCCCATCCACATCTGGCATGAGAGTAAGGGAGACCGGGGATAGTTGGAACACGGGGACGTGGGAACATCGAGCTTAGCCAATCAGGTATTAAATTTGTGACTTCATCACTGTGGTGGTAAATTGCAGACATATTAGGAGGACATAGCCATATTGTTTCAATAGCGGTTGGCTGCACATGCACTAAACAGGTACAGTTTTCCAATTTTTGACCCCTCCGAGTAAATATTTTACCTGACTGTAATATTGATTTATTGAAATGATGGTTCAGGTATTGTTTGAACACTAAATAATACTCACATGGGTTGTGTCTTCGTCTAACTGTCTTCGCTTGCTGCTTAGCTAAGAACTTCACCTTGAAGCAAAATTTATCCGGTATGCCCAAAACACTGTCTTAGTTAAAACATATGTACTGGGGAAGGTTGGAACGTGTTCCAACTAGCCCCAGGGTGTTTAAACTTCCCCCAATTAAATTAAATTAAATTATTATTAGTACCAATTCCTATTTACGATATGCTTCCTTTAGTTCATTTTATATTTCTATTTCTTTGAAATAACCACGAAATTCCTGTGAAGAGCGGATCAACACAAGCATGGAGTGTTCACCTTTGCCCAGATCGCGAAGATATAGCAACTCATAACTGGGACTCCATTATCATGAAACCTCCTTTTCCATCATCCATGAGGGTACAAAGCAATGTTCATCTCAGTTAAAATTCCGTGTGGACTTATCTGCATATGGCCCCCTCTAAACATACCGATAGCAAATGCTGAGTTTTCCTCCTTTTGTGGAAATCAGTGTTGGTACATTCTTTTGTTATTTGAGTAATGTTTAGGTTATGTCGTTTATATAGCGGGAATGATGGCTTGTGCTTTGTCGCCGTCATCAAGCCCAATCGTGGTTTAAAAAGATATAACCCCACAAGTTTTAAGTTGACCAAAGTTCATTTCCATACAGTGGATGTGTTGTACACCAAAATAAATCAAAGTGCTGATAAGCAAGTGTTGTATTCTTTATATAGGCCCTACTTCAATACTGATTAGATACATTCCCAGGGGATGTTTCATCTTACCCCACCAGTTATACGTGCCATAATGTAGCTTTCTGGAGTACCACAGAAATGTGATGTGCACTTGGCAGGAACCGCCAAACATCTACACATACTGTGAATTTTGTCAAATGTGCCCCAACTATCCCCAGTCTCCCCTATCTAAAGCCACCAGCCAGTACTGAATAATCAGTGGTTTCTGAAGAGTGTAAAAAGGTCAGCATGAACATTATATATACACACTGGATCTCATTCATGAAACATGAGCAGAATGAATTTGTGTGTAAACTGTTTGCAGAAGGAAATTTACGTGGATTTCAGTATTCATCAATATTTTATTAGCTCTGATCTTTTTGTAGCTACTTACAAAATCTACACCTGCTGCCGACCACGAGTAGTCCTTGTGTAAATAACGAATGCACATAAATACTGTATGTCATTATTACAAACTGCAATTTTTATGCTCAGTTATGGTCACAATACACAGATGCCTTTGAAAGAAAATTTACATACGAGAATATATTAGAAATATAACATATTTTGCTACTTTACTTTGCAATTAGATAGCAAGTTTAACCCCTTAAGCCCTGAGTCTGGCTTGAAAATGACATGCCCAAAATGAAATGACTATATCTCTGCAACAAATCAGTCAATTTGAATAATCTTGGTATCATAATAAACATCATAAATCATAAGAACATCTTGGGGATTTTTTAATAGTGCAAAAATCAGTGTATATGTCACTGAGTCAGAGTAAATGAAGATGGAACACTGCATAAATGAAACATGTTTTTTTCACCAAACAAAGTTTTACTTTTATCTGTCGTAAAATTATTCAGTTGCAGTCTGAAACCCCTAAAAAATTACAGCACAGAATCTCACCATTATCTATGCCAAAGTTTATTCTAACCAAGTGAATCAGAGCAAAATTAGGGAGGTTTTAGTTCGAGAATGTCTAGGTGGCCTCTCCAAGCTGACACTGTGTCATATCTCTCAGATACCAAACTGTAAAACTCATTTAATTTTACTTATATGTCACTACAGGCATACATTCCATCCAAATACAACCACTTTTTAATTTTCAGAATTTTTAAAAATTTTTTATTATTATTTCTGCCAGTCCTGTAGCCTATACAAGATCCCATTCAAAGATGATGCATACAAAGAAAATGAAGTTTTTGACTCCACTGGATCAGATATATTTAAAAAAAGCAAATAAATAAATTATACTTTATAATTATAATTATAATGTAAAAAAAATGACAAAAAAAGTAAAAAGAACAAAAACCCCAGCAATTATTTGTACAAGAAAAATACAATTTGGTCTTGGTACAAACATGCTGAGGCCGGGATTTGCACCCTGGCAGTCTAGGTTGCAGCGCTTTCCTTTAACCACAAGGCTACATCAGCTGACTGTAAACTCTGCGTCAAATTGCCAATATAAAGAATGAATCATGAAAGCACATACCGTATTTCACTTTAAAATAAAGTTCACTTTAGTGAGAGGAAAATGGTGAACCCAGTTGGGCTGAATGGCCAGTTCTCGCCATTCATGTTACATTTTCATTTAGCTATTTCATGTTTAAATGTTTATTGATGCTGTACACCAGTCAACAGCAGACTCATATCCATCCGTATAGCAGCAAAATCAAACCACCATACTATAATCCAAGTGTACGCCCCCCACATCTGACTACGAAGATGAGGTAGTTGAACAATTCTATGAAGATCTGGAGAATACCGTCAAGAGAATTTAAAAGAAAGACCTTCTGATAGTCATGGGTGATCGGAATGCCAAAGTGGGTGAAGATGCCTATGATCAATGGACTGGAACAGTTGGGCGCTTTGTTATGGGAGAGACCAATGATCGTGGATTCAGACTCCTTGAGTTTGCCATTAGCCACAAGCTCACGCTTGCCAACATATTGTTCCCACACAAGATCTCCAGACGAACAACATGGCATTCCCCTGATGGGCAGACACACATCAAATCGACTATACCCTCTTCCCCTGCAGATTCAAGTTTAGTATGAACAAAGCCAAGACTAGAACTTTCCCTGGAGCGGACATCAGCAGTGACGATGACATGGTGCTGATGACACTTAGGTGCTGAAGAACCATAATCCAAACAATCCCCGCCTAAGATTTGACATCGAGAAGCTCAAAGATCGAGAGATTGCTGCAGTATTCAAGGCAAAGATAGGAGGGAGTTTTGCTGCACTCAACCTCCTACAAGATGACATAAATTTACTAACAGACAACATCAGAGAGGTACTCCATGAGACTGCAACAGAGGTCCTAGGGAAACAAAGAAAGAAGAACAAGCCATGGGTCATTGATGACATACTGGACCTGTGTGATAGCAGAAGGGAGCCCAAGAAGAAGTCAGACCCTGCAGCAGCCCAACACTACAATACAGTCAACAAAAACATCAGGGCCAAGATGAAAGACGCAAAAGAAAACTGGATCACTGAACAGTGCAACACCATTGATAAAGGCATGAGAAAGGGGAACAGCAAAGTAGCATTCAAGACCTTGAAGACCTTGTCGAGAACACAGCAAGCAAAATTTTCAGTCGAGGACAAGAATGGCTCCTGAATGAATGGCTTCTGACTGAGGACAGCAAAGTTCTACGAAGAGGGACTGAGTACTGTCAAGAGCTGTTCAACTATGAGCTGAAAACAGACACTAGCCTCCTGAAAAACACATCTAACACAGAAGCAGGGGATGCACCGATAATGCAGGAAGAAGTGGAAGAAGCAGTGCGTTCACTAAAGGAGGATAAGTCACCAGGAGTGGACAACATACTAACAGAACCCCTGAAACATGGGGCACCAGAACTCATAAAGGCCTTAACCACAATCTGCCAAAAAATTTGGGACACCAAGCAATGGCTAGCAGAATGGACTCAGTCATTGATCATCCCCATACCCAAGAAAGGCAACCTGAAACGCTGCCAAAACTACAGAACGATTAGTTTGATCAGCCACCCCAGCAAGGTGATGCTGCGTGTACTGCTGAACAGATTAAAAGGGAAATCAGAAGAGATTCTTGCTGAAGAACAAGCAGGATTCAGACCAGAGAGGAGCACTATTGAGCAAATATTCAACATCAGAATCCTGATGAGAAACATCTCCAGCACCAGGGTAACCTATTCCACAACGTCATCGATTTCAAGAAGGCTTTCGATCGAGTATGGCACGATGGTTCGTGGCAAGTGATGAGGAACTACAATATGGACAGCAGCATCATTGATGTGATAAAGGCGCTCTACGATGATTCTAAGAGCGCAGTCCTCCTAAACAACCAGATAGGAGAGTATTTCAGAACAACGGTGGGTGTACACCAAGGATGCCTCCTTTCCCCTGTGCTCTTCATCATCTACCTGGAAAACATCATGACAGAGGTCCTGCCTGGTTTTTAGCCGTCTATATCCATCAATGGGCGCCCAGTCTGTAACCTCAGATTCGCCGATGACATTGATCTCACAGCAGGAACTGAAAAAGAATTTCAAGATCAAAAGCATTTGGAATGGAAGTCAGTGATGAGAAAAGCAAGACCGTTCTCAACAGCACCAGCAATCTAGCAGAAGTGAACATCAAGATGAATGGACAAAAACTTGAAGAGGTGGACAACTTTAAATATCTTAGGTCTATCATTACAAAGGATGGCAGCTCAACAAAAGAGATCAGAACAAGACTGAGCCTAGCATCCTCGGCCATAACAAAACTCGACACCATCTGGAAAAGCAACACCATCAGCCTCCCAGTAAAGATCAAGCTGTACAAGTCGTTGGTGATCTCCATTCTTCTGTACGGATGTGAAACCTGAATGCTGAGACAGAAAGACGGCTGCAAGCTTTCGAGCTCAAGTATTACAGGAAACTACTGCGCATCCACTACAGTGAACACAAGACCAACGAGTACGTCAGACAACGGATTTATACCCTTGCAGGCAAGCAAGAGCCACTGCTGACTGTTGTGAAGCGCCGCAAGCTTGCATGATTTGGCCATGTGAATCGCCATAATTCTCTGGCCAAAACCATCCTCCAGGGCACAGTTGAAGGAGGTCGCCGAAGAAGTCGACAATGCAAGGCATGGGTTGATAATATCAAGGAGTGGACTGGACAGACCTTCAACTCACTGTTGCGAACATCAGAGGATCGAAATCGATGGAGATCCCTGACAGCAGTCTCAAGCATGGCACCCCAATGACGCCAGTCAAGGGATTAGTAGTAATTGATGCTGAATGGCCAGTAGTCAAGTAAATGGTAGTCTAATGTTTGCTAACGTCAGTTGCATTTGTACCGATCACTAGATCTGTTTCTGCTATTTTATGTTCTGGCCAGCAAGTGGTTCCAAATATGAACTTAACCATACACATTTCCTTATTAACTTAGGCTGAACGATTAATTTCAGATCGATATAATCGATTTCAAATGTTCAAAACTACATTGAAATTTCCCCCAGTGCGACTAGCAAATCACAAAGGCTGCAATTTATTTTCATATTTTTCATCAGCTTTTACTGCCACACATCGCCGGAGGAAAGTTTTTAGCCAGTCAGATGGGTATTCAGGCACACTGTCCATGGGCTGCATGTGCCCTTTGGTTCCACCTCCACACATCAGCCAGTGATAGCTGAAACAAAAACAAAAAGATTTAATGCTATTCTCTTTGCCTGAACTAGTGCACTTCCACATTAACAAAATGAGGCAATGAACTTCCTTAATACAGCATGGTTACATTATTTTCATCAATATCACTCATTTAATTGCAAAAGCTTTAACCATGGGAAGCACATCTGGCTCTGTGAAAGGATGTGATAACAATGGTAGGAAGAGAAATAGGTTTTTAAAATAGGAACATTTCAAACATCATGCTTTGACTCAAGGGCGTAGGTTTGTATGTGGAAGGTCAGGACCTGTCCCTACCAATATTTCGGGAAGCCAGATTGTCCCTACCAATATTTCAGCGAACTCTTTCTTATCATCTTTCCAGACAAGCCATATATGACCCGATTGTGGAGGCTACATCTCCAAGACAACCTATTTATGCATTCTAGCATTTGATTGGTTGAAAGGGCGGGGCCATCTCAAGGCTAAAAGTCAAGAGTAAACTGACCATGCTATTCAGGTCATGAATATTAATTTTTGTCCAAAGCGGGGCTTGAGACGCGCAACTAGATTGCCAGCTTTGATTACACGTGTTTGCAATGGCTCACCCATAGAAGAGAACCGTAATTTGACATTTGTTCCAGATTTTTCTTAATCGCGTAACAATAGCACTTTTCCCATGGCCCAACTCATGACATACATTGATATTACCTTAGGTGCATATCACTTTTGTGGAAATTTCATTGTCCGAGAGCATGAGGGAAAGAAAGTCACTCCATGTTAAGTCATGCTGCTAATATTTCGCCAGACTGAATGCCAAGTGTAGTGTTGGTTGAATAAGTGATCTAACTAGTCAGAAACAGATAGTTACTTACTTAGTTACCTTAAATTAGTTTTTACTGGAAAATAATGTCAACGAATGTTAATTAAACATGTTCGCTAGTTTCAACTAGCGAACTTAACCTGGTTTCTGTCACATGTTGGATAGTAATCGGTTTGCTAGCAGTCATAGCTAAATATAAGCCAGGTGGATATATCAAATTATGAGGTGAATTTCAGTGGAGAAATCCCGCGAAGGTGCCATTATTAATTAATTATTTTATATGCAGGAACCACAGCAGCAAGCTAGAGAAACAGAGCAAGGTGTTGAGTATACAGATGTATCAGGGCTTCAGGTGAGGTCATAATTATGACTTGTTCTGTGGAATTATAGGAAAAGTATTAGACTCATGATGTAACCTTTGAAAGTCAAAATGTCCCAACCAACTTTGGCTCAGTGGAGAAAATGAAACACGTAATCGTAAACCTAACATGATCCCGTCCGATTAACGCTTGGTTTGCAGCTTGTCCAATTCATAGTCGGTGGTCCATTTTGAGGTGTTTATCGTGGCTGCAATAGCAAACCGCATATTAAGATGCTTAACAGAGAGGATTGCGAGCTGGCTTTCCACCGTAGTTATATATCCACTCACTTGGTATCAATGTCCAGGTTACAAGATCTGAGCAGGTTTCATGAGTGCGCTGAGATGGTTTGCAGCTGTCAGTTAAAGTTGTGGCAAGTTTATGTATGTGGCATCTTTGTATGAAAATTTTGGAGGAACCTTGCATAGCCTAATTAAAAAAACAGAGCAACACTCATTCGGATAGTCTCCGTAGGCCTATACAGTAAAGGCAGTATCTGCACTCAGATTTACAAAAATTTTCCAGCTGGCGCGCTATGCGCGCTCGCATCACATGCGTGTCCCTACCAATTCTCACATTAAACCTACACCCTTGCTTTGACTAACTCACAATTCTGTGGAGCCTGCTTAAATTCTCACATAAAACATTTCTTGCCGGTAAGACATGCCAAACAGGCTACACAATTAGCTCATTCTCATGAAATGCTGTGCTCGCTACCTGCATAGCACACAGAGTGCACCTGCTCCCACAACATTGTTCAGCCTCATGCGAGGGTAGCACAGAGTGCACCTATATCTGGGGTACATATGCCTGGTTCAATGCAGATCACCAGTAAAAAGCCGCTAAAAAGCAGTATCGTTTTTTGTTGTTCGCGTATTAGAATCGCCTTATATCGGCCAGCCCACTTTCTCTCTTCTGGTTTGAGCACAACTGTGTGCTCTATCAGTGCTTTTATTTGTACTTCTTTTATTTTTTATCAGTGCTAAACCAACCCCAAAAATAAAATTACTTGTGAACAAGAATTAAATTTGGGAATATTCAGCAAATAAGTTACACTGAATTTAAAACCTTTTTTTTCTAATAAAGATTGTTAGCATTGTACGCCAAACAGAGACAGCAAGCATTGTGCGACCTATTGTTGTATGTTGGCTAGCTAATATCCATACATCCAATACAGGCGAGCTTACTAAGTTAGCTAATGTATTTTCGGTAATTTTCATCGATCGAAGACTGCTACGTAATGTTGCCGTGATACCCAGAAGCAGTCACAAAACATTAAATATCTCTATGAAGACTATACCTTGGTAGTTAGATAACTTATTTTTCCTACCATTCACCTGTGAATGAATGCTTATACAGAAGTTTAGAAATTTGTATAAGGGCAAACGATTGCATGTCATTGTGAATGTAACATTGTTTAGAAATTAAATAGGTCTTTTCTTTATATTTGATTCTTCAAGTAATAGGTGTTCACAGTATATGTGCACCTCCACCAAGCAACCCGACTACGTGCTTAATTATGTTGAAAACAATGATGCGTCAGTATTCCACAGGGCTTTTGAATGATTAAGATCATCAATATATTCAATCCCTATACAGCAATTTTGAGTCATCATAATGCGATACGATTATATGGACAGCCTCTAAAGTGAGGCCAGAAATAGATACGAGTTGAAATTGGCAGTTATTGGGCTAGAAGACTGTCCTTACATTACCCGCTGATACATTAGAAGATGATCCCACAGAGTGACCAGATTTCCAGTTTGGAAATTTGTATACAAGTACACCAAGTTAGTATCACAATTTTGTTTTTATCATCGTGTCACACCTTTGATATAAGAGACCTAAATTTGCACAAGCATATATTATTGAGTTAACACTCCTGAAACTATTCTGAAATAATGTTCAATGTGTAGCATGACTGGAATTCAAAGACAACATGCATGGTGTATGGGTCTCTTTCGGATGAGATAGACTGAATTATGCAAGTGTGTTTGTTACAGCAGAAGATTACTGTATCATTTCAGGTGTCATTAATTTACACTGGTGTGAGCTTAGTGGACTCCAGTAAGATCCTTATTTTG
Organism: Gymnothorax javanicus; assembly: GCA_029692085.1. NCBI lineage: Eukaryota > Metazoa > Chordata > Actinopteri > Anguilliformes > Muraenidae > Gymnothorax > Gymnothorax javanicus. Next base: position 146,221,941 of record CM056193.1, read on the forward strand.
CCTGTGAATAGCTGCCAGCGACCTGGCTCTTCTTTCTGAACTTCTATGCCATTTAGGCAGCTCAATATACAATCTTTTCTCTCCGTATTTCCAATTAGGATCGCTATAACCAACAACAATGCAACTTTTTGTCATTTTGCAGTATAGCAATGGCAATAAAACATCGTGAAATATAGCAGTGCAGCATAGCAAGTGACTGGTCAGAGTGTTCCGTATTCAACAGCACTTACGGTTGCTAGGGACAACCATTCCCATAATGCACCACCCTGAGCGAAGTGCCTATATGTCCATTAGAACCGGTTGCCTTATTAACAAATATCCACTGATTTGCACTGAGACTGAAAAATGTGCAGAAAAACAGACTAAAGGGCCTATTTAGTGTTGGGGGGGGGACGGTTGTTTATAGCAGGACTCTGGTTTGTTCCCTTTTAAGTTTTTGATGGTTGTATTGTTCAGTAGCCTATATAGTAACAATTTCTGTTTTTTCTGAATTATGAAGATACAGACAGGTGACAAATTAAAGTAGAAAACCTGAATCACATTAAATGCATGGACAAACATAACAAATACAGATGCTTCTGTTCATTTTCAGGTCCACTTGTCACCAAGGCAGAAAGGACACTGCAAATCAATGCAGTTATTCTGTGCAATTACCTTTATATTCTATGATGAAGCATTTCCACCATGATGGGAGTGGTCTCTTCCAACATCATTATGGCACATGCTTCACAGGGCACAAGGGGTCACTGAATGGTTTTATGAGTATGAAAATTATCCTATGCATATGCTGTTGTATTTACAGTCACCAGTTCTCACACTATCTGAAATCATATGGGAGTTTTTGTAACAAAGTATCAGGCAGCAGTCTCCACCACCATCATTGAAACGCCAAACGGGGGAATATCTCTTAAAAGTAAGGGACTCCATCTCTCCAGTAAAGTTTTTAACTTGTAGACTCTATGCTAAGGCATGTTAAAAAAGATCTGGCCGCTTGTGGAGGCCTAACACCATCCTAAGATTTTTCCATTAATTTTTCACCTGTCTGTACGTCAAATGTCTACAAATATTGAAGTTGTCACATTTAGTGATGTTTCAGCTCAAAATTTCCTCAAAATGGGCATTCTATATCAGCTCATAAGCTGTTCACATATCAGTTCATATCATTCCAAGCCTAGTAAAACTCAGTTAATATGTCACTAGAGCCCAGTGTTGTAGTGGTTTCATAGAAGAGAAGTTTATATTAGTTTATACATCATGAATATTGAAGAGACTTTCAAAAATGCCATATTACAGTATTGGTCCAAAAGATTTTAATTCAATTATTTTCCCAAATCTTTCTGCCCTATCATGAACAATTATGACCAATTATTAACTGATTTAGCAAATAATGAAACTAGTTTGGAGCAATACTGGCTATGTTATTTTAACACTGAAAGAAATGCGAATGATGTGGACCATGTGACAGTTAGTAGCTGCATTGACTTAGTGGGCTGACCAAGCTAAAGCCAGTTAATGGGCAGCTTCCCACAGGGAAAGAACCTATATAAACATATAGGTTTGAATATAGGGCCAGATATAGGTTTCGCATATATGCAACATACATAAAATTGGCCGTTTTCATATATTATAGGTACATACAGTATATGTACATATATATACCTATAATATATGAAAACGGCCAATTTCATGTCGCCCTATATTAAAACCTAAATGTCTTCTTATATTTGGCATCTCAAATCTCACCCAAATCTGGGATATCCAATTAGGGAACAATGTACAAGTACTTAGGCTTTTTCATATATGCAGCCCCATTTCATCTACCCAGATGACTGTACACAGTTCATGGTTCCTTCGGAAACCCACGCCCATCAGCCATTGCTTCTTACACATTCACTGGGTGAAATTTTACAAGGTCAGAATGAGGGCAATGATTACATGAATAAAGTTGAGGTCAGAATCTTTTTTTGAGGGCCTGTCTGGCCAACAAGAAACGCCTAGGGGAACTCTAATCTACATAACCCTTCCCAGCAGGCCCTTCCTAATTTGCATCCCTGTAGCGAATTGGCCAACCGCGCACTACTTCTGAAAAGAGCTGCCGACCACTGCTGGTTGATACGAGGCGGCCTGGCTCTTCTTTCTGAACTTCTATGCCATTTAGGCAGCTCAATATACAATCTTTTCTCTCCGTATTTCCAATTAGGATCGCTACAACCAACGACAATGCAACTTTTTGTCATTTTGCAGTATAGCAATGGCAATTAAACATCGTGAAATATAGCAGTGCAGCACAGCAAGTGACTGGTCAGAGTGTTCTGTATTCAACAGCACTTACGGTTACTAGGGCCAACCATTCCCATAATGCACCACCCCGAGCGAAGTGCCTATATGTCCATTAGAACCGGTTGCCTTAGGGATTAAAACCTATATGTTTATATAGGTTCTTTCCGTATGGGAATTTAAGAATCCTTGTTATTTCATCCCTGTATGAAAAAGTCTGGGACCTTTAGTAGCTATACAAGCATCTCAGATAAAAGACAAGTGTCTGTTGATTAAAACTGTGAACAGAAATGTAGACTTTGTGTTCAAATTCATTAACCACTGTGAAATGCTCAAATAGATGTGGGGATGAAAATGACTTTTGAAAGGCATGTTTACTTGAATATATGTTCTTCTATGTACTTTTATTTTGTTATTTTTGTTTTATTTTGCTACATTTAGACTAAGGACCTCTGAGCCATATTCATCTAGAAACTGCATTACAGACAAGATAGAAAACATTGCATTTGGTGGTGGTAACAGTGTAGTGTATTACCTTTCAGTGGATATGTATGAGCTGTAATGATTTGAATCCAATTTTATCTGATGTGGTGAATCTGGCAGTGACTTAAACTTGAAAAAATGCTTAATTGATGAAATAAACATAAACCATTTTGTTTTTATACATTTCCTTCTCTTCCACAATATACAACTCAATCTTCATAGAATGGAAATAAGTATGGTCAAGAAAGAATTGATGACCTTGTTATTGTTTCAGGAAAAAAATGTAACAAATAGTATTAGATATTTGTGTTGATATCATAGCTTTTTGTCTCCTCTCACTTGCCATAGTTAATAATGGCTGGTTTACACATAACATGCCGTTGTCACATGTCAACATGTATTTAAGATCAAATGTGATGTCAATTTCATTTGTTCACATGCGATTAATAAGTTATTGCGTGAAATTCTTGTTATTTCTGTAAGGGACTTTGGACTAATATGCACATATTACCTTGAGAATAAAAATATGAGCTAGGCATCATGTATGATAGTTGCAAAAGTGAGATATGAGCTATACAATAGGTATGACAAGCAGAACCTGCCACTGGGTATATGAGCTATATAGGAGACCTATATGCCCTCTATAAGCACATATATGTACCTGAATTTGGCCTATATGCCGCATATATGCTGCATATAGGTTGCATATATGCGCATATATGTTCATATAGATTCTTTCCATGTGGGTTGTGCGCGTCAGGGAAAGCAGTAATAAATACGGACATATATACTGATATATACAAGGGAACACTCAATCATAAAAGTATAACACCAAGTTAGTTAAACTTCAGTGATATCAATCTGTCCATTTAGGAAGCACAAGTGATTGTGAACCAATTTCACCTGCTTTGGTGAAAATTAAATTGACAACAGGTGCATTGGAGAGCCAAAAGCTAGACAACCCCCAAAAAGGGAATGGTTGTGCATGTGGTGGCCACAGACAATTGCTCTCCCCTTATCCTTCCTGATAGACTATTCTCTATTTTTGTGTTCTGCTACTGCTAGTGTCCTGGTCACAACTGGTAGCATAAGGTGGTACGTGCAGCCCTGTGAGGTTGCACAGGTAGTCCAGCTCCTCCAGGATGGCACATCCATGCCTGCAGTTCCAAGAGGGTTTGCTGTATCTCCCAGCACAGTCTCAAAAGTATGGAGGAGACACCTGGAGACTAGCCGTTACATGAGAAGAGCTGGACAGGGCTGTACAAGGGCATCAATCCGGCAGCAAGACCGGTATCTGCTCCTTTGTGTGAGAAGGAATAGGAGGAGCTCTGCCAGAGCCTTACAAAATGACCTCTAGCTGGCTACCGGTGTGCATGTTTCTGACCAAACTGTCAGAAACCAACTCCATGAGGGTAGCATGACTGCTCAACGTTCCCTAGTGGGACCTGTGCTCACAGCCCAGCACCCTGCAGCTCGACTGGCATACCCCAGAGAATACCAGAATTGGCAGGTCCGCCATTGACGCCTTGTTTTCCTCAGAGATGAAAGCAGGTTCACACTGACACATGACAGTCATGAAAGAGTCTGGAGATCCCGTGGTGAATGTTAAGCCACTTGTAACATCATCCAGGATAACTGATTTGGCGATGGGTCAGTGATGGTCTGGGGAGGCATATCCTTGGAGGGTTGCACAGACCTGACTGCACTGTAAACTCTGATAGTGTGGCGAACACATTTTGTGGAAACCGATTACGTCAAAAAAATTGTGTAGGCCAACTTAATTGCATGTTTTAAAGTGCTGTGAACACAAGATCATTAAGTTGGCATACTCATTTTTTTAGCTAATTGGTTTCCACAAAACATTTGAGTTCACCACACTTGTCAGGGTTCACACTGTGCTTTTAGGTACCAGGATTAAATCCTTAAAGCGATTGTTAGTCCTGACACTGGTGCAGTGGGTCCTTGGTTTCTCCTGGTGTGGGACAATGCCTGGCCTCATGTGGCCAGAGTGTGTAGGCAGTTCCTGGATGATGAAAGCATAGATGCCATTGACTGGCCCTCTTGTTCCCCTGACCTCATTCCAACTGAGCACCTATGGGAGGTTATGTGTGCATCCGACGCCACCGAGTACCACCACAAACTGCAGGAGCTCAGTGATGCCCTGATCCAAGTCTGGGAGAAGATCTCCCAGGACACCATCCACCAACTCATCAGGAGTATGCCCAGACGTTTTCGGGAGTGCATGCTGCCACACAGGGGCCATACACACTACTGAGTCATATTATGAGTTGCTGTGATAAAATTTATGCAATTTGGATAAGCCTGTGATTTCAATTTTTCACTTTCATTTTTGGGGTGATTTTGAATCCAGCCCTCAGTTGGTTGATGATTTTGGTTTCCATTTACTGTTGTTTCATAATTTTGTTCTTAAAAAATTATAAAATGTACATCAGGAAAGATTTTTAACTTGAATAATTTGTTAATCAGGATCTGATAATGTGATTTAAGTGTTCCCTTAAATTTGTGGAGCAGTTTCTTTGGAAATAAATGCAAAAATATTTACAGAAATAAATTAATTAAACAATAAATAAATGTGAAAAATGTAAACAAATGTGGAAATGTATGTAGAAATAAATGGACACATAAATGTGAAAATTAATAGAAATATATGCATTCTCTTATTTATTCCTTTTTATATTTCTATTCATTTATTCATTCATTTGTTCCCTTTAAAATTGCCACATACTTTTATGTATTCTTTTGTTGTTATTTATTCCTTTTTATATTTATACTTATAGTTATTATTTCATTTATTTACTTTTTATTGTGGTGCATTAGATGTTCCGCACAAATATACCCACATTCCAAGTCAGCTTTGCATGTGTACAATTACACACAACAATCACCCACAAACTGTAAAGGAGAAGCTTATCAGTATGCTTTGTTCTTGACCACTGTTATTCACCAATTGACTGAAACCTTGATAGTCCATACAGATATTGTATACCATAGTTCAACTCATGACAGTAATATTATGACACTTATGGCATCCCACAGTCCCAACTATTGTTTTCCACTGTGCTGTCTAAACTCAGAACTGCACTCATTTGCATGGAGAGGAGATTGGTGGCCTTGGCTGAATTATTAAAATTTGAGTGACATGTATGAAGATAGATTATTGGTCAATAATTAAATGTTGGTAGTAAATGCACTTCTGTTTATACTGGACTACTGAACAGCATGGGGGAAGAGGGGGAGTTTTTGAGTAAATAAATAATACAGCTCTTTTAGGGTGTGCTTTAATACCATTAAATATTCAGCTATTTGGATGATTGAATTTGCTGCTAAATTACATCTTCCCTGTGGATGTAACAGGACGGAGAAAGACGCATTGGAAGCAGATTGAAAGGAAGGCAAAACATTCCCTTTCCCTCACCCCTCGATGTGGAATATCCCAGATCATTCACACAGATAACTCTAATGTACATACACTGCTTCGAAGTGTAATTTTCACAAACAAGACTGTTTTTCAGGATCACCCATATCAATATGCACATACTATTTCAAGTTGTTCTATCATGAAAACATTAGCAATAACCTTTTTAAAATGAAGTGAGATATGTGCCTGTATACTGAAGCCACACACTTATTCAATATCAAGAAGTGTCCTGATTGAAATCGATATTCTTCAAAACATTAAAAAATACATTACACTCTTACATTCGCAAACCATCCATTGCATCTTCATCTCCTTTTCAATGTGGTCCCCTCAGAAATTCTATTTTCAGACCGTTCTAGTATAAGACCATTTTTTAGCCCCCCCCAGAATATAATGCAAGGGAATATTGTCATAAGTATGTCCGTCCGTCCGTCTGTAATCATTTTGTTTCCGGAGCAGAACTTGAATACCGTTCAATATTTTTGAATGAATCTTGCTGTGCGAATTAATCGGGCCCAGGATTGGTGCCTTTTGATATCTGAGATAAGATTGCGGGGGCTGAGGGTTTAAGTCATCTTCTGATGTCTCTTGTTGTAAAAAGTCTTGATTTTCTCATATAAAGGGATACAAGTACAATGTTGGCATCCAACCCCTGATTACAGCATTGGTAACCACATTGAGAAATGAAGCAATTAGGGAGGTTCACATGCATTATTTAGTTCTCATTAACTTCCCGTGACATCGTGGCGTTGAGGACCAATGAAAAGTGCTGGCTGCGCCCAGGCAATTAGTAAAATTAGTAGCACAGGATTTGGCGCAGGTTCAGGCCACATGGCCCGTGAGATACCAGCTTGGTGTCATGCAGTAATTTGTAACTTCACATGTGAAATAATGGGTTTGTAAAATCACAGAGGGACCAAATGTGTCAACTGGTATTATTCAATAAGGCAAGGTCTGCGCCTTGAGTAAAAGCGTGGTGCTCTCTCTCCGGCTTTTGGATCACACGGTCATGGAGCAGGGCTCTTCTTGACTCTGGTATTATTAGGAACCGGGATATCAGTTCAACGTGTTTGTAATTAACAGCTTGAATAGTGTTTACATCAGGCATGTTTTTGCTGATAAATTTCAACTTTTGAATTTCATTTCATTGGGTTCACTGTTACTTGAGCAAACATGGCGGCTGAGTCTTCAGGAAATTTCTGTTTCTATGTGTATGAAACAAGCAATATTCCAAGGAGCCAATAATGTTGATTCAGTAAGGTTTTCAGTTCATCTCTGTCATTCGTCTGTGCACTTGCTCTCAGGAAGTGCTGAACAACTCAATAATTCCCAGTGTCTTTGTTGTACAGGTTATCCATTGAAACCTGTGAACAAGTACACATCATCATGATAAAAAGACATAAGATTATAATTTTTCTACTTATGCACCATGTGTAAAAAAAAAATTGCAGTAAGAAGAAAAGGCCACCTTCAAATACACTAACACAGTGCATTAAATTGGGTCATAGCATGTCAATTTGTCAAGAAGCTTCCTTATTTGTGTCTCAATGTGACTAATGACTCCTTCATCCATTTTCTCTTCTCCAGAGTATCCACTGAATTCCAACACAGAACTGAAAGATTGACAAGAAACTCAATCTGAAATAAAATACTTATTTTCTCTTTTTTGAAGACTCTGAAAGCATAATCATGTGATATTCACAAATACTACGACCACTGAGAAGAGGGAGTGTAAGTGTTTCACTGGTCACCTTCTCCTAATTCAAAAGTAAGGAGACACTTTTTTCCTGTCGCACATGAAAAGCAAATGCATTCGCAGAGCTAATCTGGTGAGACCGAACAGACAGAAAAAAGGTATGTCTAAAATCATCTCTGAGTTTCTGGTCGCATATCTGACTGACTGTCATTAACGGGGTAACCTTTATATTTTTACATTTTCTGTTTTTGTTTTACAGTGAAAATATAAGATGCAAGTTATAAAATGAGGAATCACTTGTTTGTATTGATTACTCCTTTTTAGAGACAAGCCTTGCTTAATTAAATGCTTCTGAGAGAAGTGGTTTGAGAAATTAGCCTTGTGAGCAATTTTATATTGCAGTGAGACAAAGCACTGCAGAAATGAATTAAAAAGATTAAAATCTATTCATTGAATGTATCCGCATCATACATTGTGACCTGCAAGGGCACTGTGCCTAAAAAGTAAGGCGAGTAGCTAAAAATTCCAAATCTGTACATATTTTTGATCAAAATCACATTTGACAATGTTTCTTAAGTGTCCTGTGAAGTTGGAAGCAGTGTGATGATGCTCCCTTTGCTGCTGCAGTCACATTTGACTTTAACATAGCTATACTATAACTATATTTTGCCCATCATGGTATCACTTACACCGTTACAGGTGAGCCGCCTCCAGGAATTTAACCTCCATGCGGGTTTTAAATTCAACGGAGTACATGTCACCGATGGTTATGATCAGGAATAAGCACAGTACATCTATGCTGTATACTGCTTTAGAATCTAATTTCTGTTCGTTAGACTTGTGTGAAAGGTTGCAGTGACAAATTTGATTGTAATGTAGATCCAGATTACAGCATAGGAGATATTTTAATGACGTGTGATTGACTGGAACAGGTAGGAATAACAAGGTTATTTCACATCGTAAGCGTTAATGTCTTGTGGACATACAGTACAGTACGTAGGCAAAAGAAAAGGCCTCAGTGTATATAAGTATCTCAAAGCTCAGTTCTGTGGAATTCCTGGTTCAAAGTGAATTTTAATCTAACCAGAGAAACCACTACATTTGTCTCATGAGCTCATTGACCACAAAATTGAATAACAACTAATAGTTTAAAGAACAACTAATCAGTTTTTTCAGCTCTTCATTCATATTTTTTTTTTTTTTCCAGTCTGTATTTCATTCAATTTTTTGAGATATTTCAAGCAAATGCATAATACGATACATTATAATGTTTAACCCTACCTTGCCGAACCATAGCTCATCTTTGGTCACACTGTTGATGCTCTAAATCTGACACATCTGTAGTCACTTTATATTCCTCTTCCACTTTCGACAGCTAATTCTTGATCCAAACACACCAGTCAAGTTTTTATCCTATAATTATGTATCATGTTTATATTGTTTTATATAAGTATTTCTGTGTGCCATGTAAAGCGACCTTGAGTCTAAGAAAGGCACAATATAAATAAAAGATTATTTTTATTATTATTATTAATAAACACACTATTTGTCGCGATGGCATCTAGCATGGATCTGGCACATACTGTAGAAGTTGGGCAGGCTTGTGTAAGAGGTACAGTCTTTAGACAGAAACTTCTCAGGCTGATTAATGATTTATATTCATCCAGGAAATGATGGAAGAAATTCATCCAATAATTCATTTATAAATATGAAACAAATAAACAACAACAGCAACAAAACAAACAAAAGTTTGCAGGTGCTGTTGCTGTATAAAAAAGCAAAAGCTAATGTGTTTCAGAACAGGAGGGCATAATTACACAGTGCTGGATTATGGAAAACCAGATCATTTTGCATTTTAATCAGGCCAGGTATGTTTATTGATTTTCTGTTATAATACTTTAATTCATCATTAATAATTCATATTTTTCGCCACCTCAATTTTTCACACACCTGTGTTGAAGAGCCATGCACATAGCTGCTTCTGATGCCTCTCTCTAGGGGTCAGTACAGGTGATCCATGGACCTAATTATCCAAAAATTCATCTGTGATTATGTGAAGATACCAAATAACATTACATTTAAATAATATCCAATTGCAAAAGGAAACTGATCTGTGTGAGTGCATGTGTATGTAATTCATAGTCATGAAAATATTCTCTGAGCATAATCAGAAACTCTATTTGCATTTCAATAAAATTTATTTATTTGTATATTTAACTGCTGTTTCTGTTTGCACCATGATTTTCCATAAACCGCAATGCTCCCGTAAGTTCTAGTTTTTGCCAAACTTTGGCACTGTTAATGTTAAAACGATTGAAGAACCCATAATCAAATTTTCCTCTCTGAGCTTCTCTCATCTCAGTAGGTGCACATCCTGCTTTTAGTCTCTTAGTTCTCTGCTTCTGACCTTGAAATTGCAGAATGAAATGGTAGAATAATAAAAATAAATATCAAATGACAAGATATTGAGCCATTACTTCAATGAAGCAAAACTATTCCAGTCCTAGCTTGCATCCTCCCCAAGCAATGAAACTCTCCACACTCCAGAAACATTCCAACAATATAGGTTCCCCGCCTATGTTAGCATCACGTAGGGTTTCCGTTACTACCATCAAGCCTGAAATCATCATCATCCCCTTGTCTCTGATCCTGCAACAACAGTTTAGTGGGCGAGGTTGCCCTCTACCATCAATTTTTTTTTTTTTAATCTCCTTACATATGAGGAGTCCACTTGCAAAACCTGCTAAGTCAAGTTTTGAAAATAAGTGAGTTATCTCCCTTAGCCTCTCTTTCAGGCACTTGCGCATGTCCCACTGATAGCTCCACTTTCAAAACCTACTAAATCATGTTATAAATTGTAACGGAAAAAGTGAAACTCTGTCAAAACCCGCCAAGTCAAGGGGGAAAACTGTCAAATTTTGCTAAGTCATCAGCCAATGTGGAAACGTGATTCTGTTTTCATTCGCTAGAAGGAACCAATCACCGTTGAGCTTTTATAGCCTGTTCCGCTTTTGCTTTCTCTAACTCAAGATGGGGGATGCAGACTCAAGTTTCGTTTTGATCGCAGAAAATGCAAACAAATCTCCTCGTACGGGGTCAAAAAGGAAGCTCCTCAAGCTTGAAAGGTAAGGAACACTATTATGAGTTCAAATTATATCCTTGCATGTCTTATAATGCATTTCTTGCAAGTAGAGTGGGTCCTGAGTCAAATACCTTCACCTATTGAGCAACGGGGCTGGTTTAAACAGTGTCAAAACCTGCTAAATTTCCACTCCACTTTCAAAACCTGCTAAGTCAAAACTTTGTGTTGCAAAATCAAAGTCATTTTTTTTTTTTTAAATGAATTGCCTCATGGATTATGTCTGCAAGGCTAAATAGTTTCAGTATAGTGAAAATTGGTATCTATGGAAGATAATTTCTATGCCTACCAAAAAATCAGATTTTTCTAAAAAATGGACCAACTTGACTAAGAAGGCTTTGCAAGTGGACTCCTCAAATTTAATTAGGTCCTGACATCAGCAGGCTGCATTGATATCCCTGAGCACAAGTCCTGTCATCCTAATACCTGTTCCTATCCTTTCACCAAATTCAAACTCAAAAAAGCTAATACTGCTTCTTCAGCCTCTAATGTACTCAATGCAGTCAATCCACATTCTCTAGTCTGCCAATCCATTTTCCTACTGCTCTGTCCCTCATACACCATCATTATTTCAGCCTCTTTTGGGGACAGAGTGGATTCATATGCTCAGGGGACTGGGCCGAAGTTGACATCATAAATGGGATAATCCCATTCGCAGACCATCCAGCCCTCTATCAGAAAACAAGCCTTAATATCAACCCCACACCAATTAATATGTTCAGTCTCACCATTTTTGGCATCCATCTCTCCGTAAATCTGTGCTCCTCCCTCTTGTTGGAGACGTACAAGAGGCAATTCTCCACAATTTCACCCTTCACACTCTCTCTTCTAACCTCATCAGATTATATATTTTGAATACATTCCATTTTGCCAAATATTACCCTTACCCTTCCCACAGAGTAGTCCATCCCTAGCCTCATTCTCACACCCACTCCAGAATCAATATTTCAGCAAATTTGTTAGGTCTTATCATCATTTTTACCTGAGTACATCAATTCCTGGTTGCTGTTTGTCTCAGACATATCTCAGTTACATACAGTACCAGTCAAAAGTTTGGACATACCCACATTTTTCTTACCTTACATGTTAAATAAATACAGAATCACCCTTTATTTTGGGGAAAAAAATCTAATTCTTAAATCCATCAAACTAACCAGCATTTGTTGTCATATTTGCTGAGCATATTCACGTTTTTACTTCTCCACAAGGACAGTCAAATGGCTATAATGAGTTTGCAGCTGCATGGCTGTACAAGTTCCCAAAGATGTGCTGCACTTGTGGCGAGCTTTTTGTGGGCCTTCTTGCCCAATAAGTCCCAAAACAGCTTGACTTTAATTCGGCTGTTGGAAAATGGAAGGAGCTTGTTTGACTGTTTACTTTGCGAAATATGGCTTCTATGAGAATTCCAAAATTTTGGACACTACTCAAACAAATAAATTATTCTCTTCTAACCTCTGATTGTTTAACTCTCACAAGACTCCATTTGAGATTATGTAGAGAAGTTAAGCCATTTAAATTCTCTGAAAACAGAGTGTTGTGACATTAGCAAAGTGTGTCCAACCTTTTGACTGGTACTGTACATGGCATTCTTTCCTACAAGCACATGTGCACTGGCACCAACACATCTTTTGGATATTAAATGGAGCCTTGATGACTCCAAAAAGGAAGGCTTTTTTTTTTGCCTTGCGTCTGCTCTTTTGGGTTTCTCAGTCCAATTCCGTCCAACCAGATTTCACTCTGTCCAACATCTGATCCAGTGCCACTCGATTCCAGTCCGCATGACATCAGATTCCGCCTGACCCACACAGCAATATGTCTAAGGGAGAGTTCTCCAGTGAAAACGATCATACAAATTGTGACGGCCCTCTGTCCTTTTCAGTGTTGATTGTTGTGTTCTGTGTTCGTCTATGCCTGTCTTGGTCCAGTTTAGTGTGATTGCTAATGTCTGTCTTCTTTTTTGCCTCTTCACAGGTGTGACGGTGGTACACATGACCTAATTATTGGGAGAGTGCTGTCCATATTATCCAGATGCAAGTGGTCCTTGGGGGGCACACACTGATTCGGCTTGTTACGTGCCACCGGCACATTTGTTTGAAGATCTAGTGTAAGGCCTTCTTTGTAGGCCGGCGCCTGATCTCTCTTTGTCTTTGTTTTGTCATTTGTCTGTGCTGCCTCGAAACAATTCCTGATTTTTGAACTCTTGAAAAGGAAAATAAATCTGAATGATTTGGAACTCGAAATTGTTGCCCTCCCACCTTTTTGTACATGTGAAGCTCTTAGGGCGTAACAAAATAAACTTTAATTTAAAGAAATACTGTTCTTATTCCTTCCCACAAACCATTCTATGATGGTCTGAATCAGCAGTTATATAGTTACCAGTCAAGGAACCCACCATTACTCTACCCTGCCTGATACACACACAAACACACACAAAAACACACAGGAAATGGCCTGTGATCTTTCTACAGCAAGTTAATGCCATGGCCTTCCAGACCCTATCATACTCCAAACTTTCTGTAGGCCTGTCCACTGCTGATTATTGCTTTGCCATTTTGACAGTGTTTTGACAATCTATGCTGCCTTGTTGAAAAATGCTTCCACTGCGCAAAGCGATCGCAGAGTTTTTGTTTTCATGTTCATTTTGCAATATAAATTAACTGACAGTAGCAACTTTGATATTTATTAGCTTATTTTAACACGCACATGTTATAGCATGCTGGCAACATTTGTTGAAAGATAACATGCTGCACGCCATTATCATGCAATCACGACATTTTCCAGCAACGCCAGTGAGTGCATGCAAATATTTATATGCTTATAGGTCACTGAAAAAATATTTTTTTTTTAATTTATGGGGATATTTAAGACATGAGCATGTAAACAGAGCCCAAGATTGTTGGTATATGAATGCGCTGAGCCACTAAGTAGCACATCTCGATAGGTAGCATATATTGACAGAACACCCTTTCTCCTGCCTGTTTCCCCTAACTGGGGGGGTTTCGATCACTGATAGTAGGTAATATGCTGACTGAAGCCAACTTAAAAAATCCACTAACGCCTAGATTCCACTGGGCGTGTATCAGAAACATAACGTATGCGACGCTTTTTTGCTCCGTCTTGCATGCGACTTCATGTCACACTGAGAGTGTAACGTAAGGGCAGCGTCCTGCTGGCTAATACAATTGCCCTGCTCAGATTTAGCTTATTTCATCATTTTCCCTGGATATTTGTGCCTCTACCATGTGTGAGTAGGCTATGAAGTTAAATGCTTTCTATTTTTGTCTGCTTTAATTGTATTTAATGTCATTTCCCATTTTGTTGTGCAGTAGCCTACTACAGTCCAGCCATGAATGCCATAGATCAAACATTTGTGCCTGTGTTTCAGTTAAAAACAATAACACAGACAAATAGTTGAAATTTAAGTTGTGATCGAATTGTACAACAAAGATTTATCGCTAGTTTCATTTGGTTAAAAACATATCCCTCTTTATAGTTACTTCCTGCCTGGCATGATCTGGGGAGCGTTTCCCATAAGCACAGAAGCTAAGGTAGTTAGGACCAATGACTATGGTCGAACTATGGGAATCGAATCCCTGTTATGTTCAGCTCAGCACGACTGTGGTCTGTCACCATCAAAAACAGACTCATCGTGTATTCCCCACGGAGCAAAGCGGAGAGCCGCTTCTAGGACGCTGCTGAGACATGCTGTCGCATGGCTGGTGGAATCACAAGCATTATCTAGAATGGCTGCAATCAGTTCCGGAAACCGTGTTGCGACAGTAACGCAGCCACGATGTTCCCGTTGGAATCTAGGGTAACCCTTTAAGGTCCTAGCAAGCCAAAGTAAATGTTTGCCAGGTCTAATTGTTTTGTGAAAAATGGTGGACCATGACAGGGACAAACCATGAAGTGGCTTAATCGCAGCTTATCGCTATAAATGAGAATCGCTGTCATCAAGCTCTCACTAACGCTTAGTGACAGCTGGATGAATAGTTAATGCATTTTGTGATTCAGTGTTTTAGGATTACCCGTAACACCATTCTGATACAGCAAATTTTAAAAATGTGTACTTTTGTAATTTGTGATCATAGTTTTCTTACATTGAATTTTTAATAAACCTACCAACTCTTGCCTAGTTTCCCCAAATTTATCATATGCCTCCATGGAACCTAACTGGACACTTTGAATTGGTGTTATCGTCGTAATTAAAATTGATAAGTACATATGACACAAGGAGAACAAAAACTAATATCCATGGCTTCATCCCTTGTGGTTTCATGTGCGCGTTCATGTGCCACTGAGCAAGTGTGGAAAAAGGTCCAATTTCTGAAAATGCTCAAGCTCAGGTGCACTCAATCCACACTTTAAGAGCCCTTATCCTAATACTGCTTTGGAGTGATATTAATGGATAAGTGTATCCCACAATGCATCAGTATTTTGTACACAGAAAGGAAACAGTAGATATGAAAATGATGGACAGGAAAATATTACAATGTAAATGAAGCTATCAGGTTACTGAAGTTTCTGTTATTGATTAATATTCTTAGTGTAGATTAAGCAAATGATGTTCTTGATTGCTTATTTATTGACACATTTATTACCAAAGGTGGAGTCCCATTAAGGGTGTTTTCTGGCCCAAACCACCGAATTCAAAATAATTTTCAGCATTGATAAACCACCCCATGAGGTTCATGAAACCACCGGAGAAACCTGCGATATCAATTTTCTTTATGACAAAAAATGATATTTTTTACATTTTTTAGTTTTTGGGAGGGGCCACCCATTCTGGGGCCCCAAAAATTGTCACCAATGATTATAATCATGTGCTTATCAATGCACATTGTAGCTGATATATTTTCCTAATGAATAAAAAAAGAATTTGTTGAAATTGAAGTCATACTGTCGAGATAGGAAGATATTTCTTTGAAAAATATGTTCTGAAATGGAGATTTCCAACGGCCACGTGTGTAAATGACGATACATTTGACAAATATCCCGGTGATGACACGCTAAGGGAATTTGCTGAAATTTGCCTTAGGGTATGGCCAACATTCAATGAAAAAACCAGGATGTGTCAAAACCGGTAACGTCTTCATCCGAACACTTGCATCAACCGACCGTTGAAACCCCTAAAATGGGGTGTGTTGATACGAAATGGATTGTGTGAGTATGGCTCACACAATTCTTCTAGTTTTTTTTCGGTAATATAGTTATTAACTATAACCCTTAGGATGTTTATGCTTAAAATTTTTGCCTATTTTTAGACCTTCAAACTGACGGATCCTCAAGACCACGACAAGGTGATAGGTCCCCCTGAAGACAAAGTCGAAGACAAATCTTCCTTAGGATCAGATTAGTGCTATGACTAGTCTGGAAAAGAAGCAGGTCTCAAAGTCATTCCATGCTGTGACTGAGGCAGTGGAAAAGACCATTGTTCCTCATCATCGCGGTCCTGCTCATACACTACAGGCCACAAGTTTGGAAGCAAGGCCAATACAGGTCAAAAATTTGGGAGCAACTTCAAGTTTCTGTTCAAAATGCCTTTCTTAAAAACCAGGATGAAATCTATGGATTGTGAGATGTATTTACTGCATGATTAGACTTTTCCTTCATTGATATGCACCATTTCCCTCTATTTACCTTTAGGTACTGTATACATTGACGGTACCAGACCATTGCTGAATAAATGTTAACAAAAGAAAGGAGGGGCTTAGTTTTTGGGTTGAGAAGACTTGCAAGAGTCACAACTTCAGTGAAAAAGTAAAAAACAAATCACAGTTTGTATTATTCACTTTATGTCATGGTTTACAGCCCACCAGATGCCAACGGCAATCCGGCGGGCACTAGGACCATGGGCCTAGTAATATGGGCCTGTTATTTGAGTAAAAATGTATTCTGATAAGTGACTCTTTATAAAATAATCATGTATATTTTGTTGCAAAGTATGCCAATGAAACTATGATTTTTTTTGTACAAAACCAGTGAAGTTGGCACGTTGTGTAAATCGTAAATAAAAACAGAATACAATGATTTGCAAATCCTTTTCAACCTATATTCAATTGAATACACTGCAAAGACAAGTTACTTAATGTTCGAACAGGTAAACTTTGTAATTTTTTGCAAATATTAGCTCATTTGGAATTTGATGCCTGCAACATGTTTCAAAAAAAGCTGGCACAAGTGGCAAAAAGACTGAGAGAGTTGAGGAATGCTCATCAAACACTTATTTGGAACATCCCACAGGTGAACGGGCTAATTAGGAACAGGTGGGTGCCATGATTGGGTATAAAAGCAGCTTCCCTGAAATGCTCAGTCATTCACAAACAAGGATGGGGCGAGGGTCACCACTTAGTGAACAAATGCGTGAGCTGATTGTCGAACAGTTTAAAAACAACATTCCTCAACGAGCTATTGCAAGAAATTTTGGGATTTCATCATCTACGGTCCGTAATATCGTCAAAAGGTTCAGAGAATCTGGAGAAATCACTGCACGTAGTTTACAAAGCCGAAAACCAACATTGAATGCCCGTGACCTTCGATCCCTCAGGCGGTACTGCATCAAAACCGACATCAGTGTGTAAAGGACATCACCACATGGGCTCAGGAACACTTCAGAAAACCACTGTCAGTAACTAAAGTAACTAAAGCTACATCTGCAAGTGCAAGTTAAAACTCTACAATGCAACGCGAAAGCCATTTATCAACAGCACCCAGAAACGCCGCCGGCTTTGCTGGGCCCAAGCTCATCTAAGATGGACTGATGCAAAGTGGAAAAGTGTTCTGTGGTCTGACGAGTCCACATTTCAAATTGTTTTTGGAAACTGTGGACGCCGTGGTCCTCCGGACCAAAGAGGAAAAGAACCATCCGGACTGTTATAGGCGCAAAGTTCAAAAGCCAGCACCTGTGATGGTATGGGGTGTATTAGTGCCCAAGGCATGGGCAACTTACACATATGTGAAGGCACCATTAATGCTGAAAGGTACATACAGGTTTTGGAGCAACATATGTTGCCATCCAAGCAACGTCTTTTTCATGGACGCCCCTGCTTATTTCAGCAAGACAATGCCAAGCCACATTCTGCACGTGTTACAACAGCATGGCTCCGTAGTAAAAGAGTGCGGGTACTAGACTGGTCTGCCTGTAGTCCAGACCTGTCTCCCATTGAAAATGTGTGGCGATTATGAAGCGTAAAATACGACAACGGAGACCCCGGACTGTTGAACAACTTAAGCTGTACATCAAGCAAGAATGGGAAAGAGTTCCACCTGAAAAGCTTCAAAATTGGTCTCCTCAGTTCCCAAACGTTTACTGAGTGTCGTTAAAAGGAAAGGTGATGTAACACAGTGGTAAAAAAGGCCCCTGTGCCAACTTTTTTTTGCAATGTGTTGCTGCCTTTAAATTCTAAGTTAATGATTATTTGCAAAAAAAAAAAAAAAAAAGTTTCTCAGTTTGAACATTAAACATCTTGTCTTTGCAGTGTATTCAATTGAATATAAGTTGAAAAGGATTTGCAAATCATTGTATTCTGTTTTTATCTACGATTTACATAACGTGCCAACTTCACTGGTTTTGGGTTTTGTACAAATTTGATCTTGCATCCAAACTTTTGGCCAATAGTGTATATCAAGAGATGATGCTATATGACACAACACCCCTTTCACAAATACATTCTTCGGTGAAGTAGTCACTGTCATTATGGATCGGACATATTGTATATAAATAAGAGTGAAGACCATGAACTTCAGAGAAAATCCTATTGTGGACACAAAAAACAAAATTATTTGAAGTTCATGAGCGGAGCGCTCCCTGATGGCTATGTCTTGGATTCAGTTGGTCCGTATTATAGAAGTGCAAATGATGCCAGCATATCAAAGCACATTTTTGACACACTGGACCATCTGAAATCCTGGATGGAGGAGCACGACAATGTGATTGTCGAGAGAGGCTTCAGGGATGTCATGTCTGTTCTTGAGTCCCCTGGTTATGATCTGTGCTAAGTGGAAACTCACAGCATGACACTGAACAGGCCAATGCTGATCGCCTCTGCACGAAAACCAGATGAGTGGTAGAGAGCTACCATGGGCGGCTAAAGCAATGGACATTTTTCAAAGAGCGGTGAACCTCAAATCATTTTATTCCAGTCTTTGGAACTTTAGTCCGAGGAACGACTGCTTGTCTCAGTGCTGCTTGTGGAGCTATCTACCAACCTGATTCTGAGCAAAGAGCAGCAGATGCTGCGATCGCATTGAGGATGAACTCTCACTTGACCCGGCCTAACTCCCTGGCAGACAGCGTTAAAGCGGACCCAGACATGACTCGAAAGGCGAAAGTTGGTTGGCAAAAAATGGATGTTAGTGATATACAGTTTCCTCTCTTGCAGTTAGAGTACTTGAAGACAGTCACATGTGGGGTATACCAGCTGAAGCTGGCACCAGGTTATGTCTCAGAACATCTCCCCCCGATGGAGACTTTGAGGTGTGGGTGTGCCAGTATACACCAACCCTTATCAGAGGTCAGATTCACTCCAGACATCGTTCTCAGACTAAATATAATGTCTGGATTGAATACGACTCTTCTGATGAGGATGATCCACTCAAGGATTATTATTGTGTTTGCGCAACAGGTATGCGTACTCTCGGAATGTGTGCCCATGTGGCCAGCATCCTGTATTATCTTGGATACCTCTACCACCAGTCACAAATAAAGATGCAGCCACAAACAGCCAAATTCAAATCTGTGATAAATTGTAAATAGATTATTTAATTTGTGAGAAATCTAGTCAAATGTGCATCAAATATATCATATGTTAAATAAGCATGATAGCGTGGTAGTTATTCCTCAAGGGGACCTGTCACCTCGTCGTGGTCTTGAGGCTCCTTCAGTTTGAAGGTCTAAGAATAGGCAATAATTTTCAGCACACACCTCATAAGGGTCATAGTTAATAACTATATTACTGAAAAAACTTAAACTAGAAGAATTGTGCGAGCCATACTCACACAATCCGTTTGGTATCAACACACGGTCGGTTGATGCAAGTGTTCAGATGAAGATGTTACCGGTGTCAAAATATCCTGGTTTTTTCATTGAATGTTGGCCATACCCGAGGGCAAATTTCAGCTAATTCCCTTAGTGTGTCATGGCTGGGAATTTTGTCAAATGCACCATCGTTTGCACACGTGGTCGTTGGAAATCTCAATTTCAGAACAAATTTTTTGAAAATAATAGTGAAAGGAGTGAAGGCCCAGCTCCAACTGCAATATGTAGCCATTTGGAAAAACCCATAGCTTTATGAGCAAAATTACTAACTGGTCTTGGGGGAAATGAACACTGCGAATACCAGAGTTTTTCCAGAAGACTCCACCATGGCTCCTAAAAAAAGAATTCTGTTTGAAACAATGATAGAAAGATCAAACATAGATGATAATTAGTTTGCTAGTTAATTGCTTAACAAAATGCAGAGACAAGTTAGTTCATACTCAAACAGACTGTGAGTTGAAGCAGAGACGTATGGTTGCATCTGTTTGGGTAGAACAACTGATGCAGCTTTTTTTCATGACTGTTTGGAGGATTTTATGAATCTTACCCACGTCTAATTCAAACCAATTTCGTTAAAGTTTAAATAAATGACAATATTTCAAATTTGGATTTAAACTAATTTCTAACAGTTCTTAGGAGCTAAGTTCATATGACTTTAAATTAGATAGTTAGAAGGCTCTTGTGGATTTGGGTTTCCAGGGGCTTAATTTTATAAAGTTTCATCAGAAACCTAGATGGTTGGTTCTAGCCTTCGCAACGGACTTTAACCCCTTCGTGCAGAAGCCAAATCTGGCTATTTATGTGTTACCTCATTTAAGGCTTTATAATTCAAGATTGCAGCTTCACAGACAGGAAAGGAATGGCTCAACTGAGTTAGGACACTTGAAGCATTTAGATTCATTGCATTCCAGTTTATTTTAATGATTCTGATGGAGCAAAGGGGCTGCAAACACAAGAAATCTTCATGGAAATTCAGCAGTGAAATTGTAAAAAAATAATACTGAGAATTGAATATTTGCTGGAGCTTAAAACTATACATTTCTGGGATCATAAACTCCTTGACCACAAGTGCAAATCATCTGAGCATTGACTTCTAAATTACCTATTCTCTAGGACCTAAATAAGACAGCTATCCAGGTGGCTCCCCAAAGTTTAAGATCCCTCAAAATGGCGCACTGTCAAATCATAAAAGAATCACATATTTAACATAAATCAACTTTTGACGCATGAAATACAATATGAAGTAATGATTTTCTTGTTGAATTTAGCATGAGTTTATAGGTGCAGTTGGACACCAATGGTCACCAGTAACCTCTCCAAACACAAAACATGCCTTTTCTGTATGATGAAGTTTAGAATTTTGTCAATTTTTCTTCAGAGCCCCACTAGCCAGCATACATACTCATTAAAGGAACTGCTTATTTAACGGTAACAACATTCTCCCTGCAATGAAAAGCTAGCAGTTCCCACTTCCAAGCTTGTAGCCTTATATAAAGACTTACCTCACCTTATAAGGGATAAGTATAACTCACTAACTCAGTAATATCTGAAATATACCTTATTTTAATAGAACAGACATTCCATTATCAGGAATAATCAGGCAATTTTCTACTCAAATTGAACAGAATGGTGCAATGAATGTACCAGGGGGTATACCGAAGTGCGTGAGCTGCTTGCATTTTGAAGAAACGAAAACCTTGGCACTTGATTTAGTTGAACACGGTATAAATTCTAAAAAAAAAAAAAACACACATTGAGCAAAATGCAAACAGAGTAGAAGTATAACCTCTCTTCATTGAATCCCTCCTCCAGAGACAGATGTATCAGGTAGAAGGAACCCTCCAGTTCTGTTTCATTCGGAATAATTCCCATTAACCATGTCCGTGCCACTTTTAAATCCCGTAAATGTAACTGTACACTTCAGGCCGGTTTTGGATGTTTTTTTCTTTAAAACATTTTCAGCTGCGCAACCATGCCCAACATTAGGAAAATACAACCTACCTTACTTTTACGCACAGGTTTGTATACCATTCTTATTGTCCAATCAATGTCTTTCAGTTACTGTGGAAAGTTTAAACTCTTTGGAATTGAATAAGAAACTAGTCAATCAATGCATTATTACCGTGGAAGTTTCACGTGGGCGTGAACTATAAGTGTGCATTACACAGATGAGCCTTGGTATATAATTGAGTTATTGGCTATCAACATGAGTACTTACAAGGATATAAGGGAGTGCTGAATTCGTTGATGGAGGAGTCTATGCGTAAATCCATGGTAGGGAACTACGCTTTTTCATATTTGATGACTATAATTGATAGCAGAATGACATAGTATTGAAAGCGAATGGTGTGTGAATGGTGTGTGAGCCCTGCGATGGATTGGCGAGCTGTCCAGGGTGGGTCCCTGCCTTCGCCCGTGGTCAGCTGGGATAGGTTCCAACTCCTTCCGCAACCCTTGTGAGGAATGAGCGGGTATAGAGAATGGATGGATGGATGGATGTTATAGTATCAATACCATGTCGAATTTCTGCTTCAGAAAACTGATTTTTCTTTACTACTAACTGGGATAGCATTGGCTTACTGTAGCTGAAGTGGATGCTACAGAGGACAACAGTTTTTTCTGTAACAAGAGATCATTTTTTTGAACTGCTGGATAGATATTACAGGCAAGTATATTGAGCAGTTTGCACATCAGGCTTAGCTGAGGAGTTTAATTCAGGCAACTCCTGAAAAAAAGGGATTGGAGTGAACTCGTCCATATTCTAAACTGTGGTCGAGCTAGGCTTGCTTGTGAATATTCAATAACTGATCCGGGTGTGCCATCTAGTGATAGAATATTGTAACTGCGTGCATGAATTTGCAGCTCCATGTCTGCGGGTGGACACATCTGCAGAAAGGGACTAATTTCCCATATTTTAGCTCTTTCTGGATCAGCATGGATCCTGTATATTCTGCGGTCTTTCTCTAACCAATGGTGCAGCAACCCGTCATATTAATGAAATTGGAACAACATATCTTCAAAACTATACTTGGATAAACTGCATGAGAAGCAAAACTAAAGGCTCCCTGGTTCTCATCAGCGAACATGACCTGGGTTCGCTGAAAAGAGTCAGTTGGCAGTAAAGAAAGCATGGCTGGCATGGACTCTGAAATGGTGAGAGCGCACAGACCTGCAAAGTTGCCTTCCATTTCCCCGGAAACCAGCCGGCAGACTTCCACAACAATTATCATAAAACAAGTTGTGGTCCTGGATGCAGATTAGTCAAATGCATTCCAGCCATGCTAATAGACACAATAAAGCGACACTTATGAAGCAAAAAATCTCATAATTCATATGTCACTGCGCAGCCATGGAGGCCAAAAACAACTGATAACGTTTGCCAGTTTATCTGAACGTTATTTTTGCTGCATAGCAATGTATTGTAATTGTTTTCATGTCAGGTATAAAAAGTATGTCCTATTGGAAAGATGGCACTTAACAAATTTGACAGAATTGGAACCCAGAAGTTAGGTACAGAAGAAAGATCAGTTTCATAGGCTTCATTGACATAAAGTTCTTAGTCAAACAGTTCAGTTCTTTGCCAATCAGTGGTTTATGACACAGAATCGAAAGGCATAATCAGTGTCATTGAACAGACACTCAATGACCGCTTTCACCTAATTTTCATCCATGGATATGGATTAATCCTTAGTCAGAGACAATGAACCCCACATAGTTGACTGCGGATCTGTCTGTGGAGCTCACATTTTTCCTCTGTTCTTCACAGTAATGTCATTGGGACCCCAGTAATGGATGCATGGACAAAGCCCTCCATCCTTCTTCCCAATGAAGATGAATCCGGCATCATATTGTGCTCGGAGGTTCCAGCTGGAGGTAGCTGCCAGGGTGCTGAATTCAATACCATTGTCAGACATGGACTGGGAGCCTAGACAAAGCTGTAAGAGTTCATGTGCTGCCTTGTGACAATGGATGGATCAGTCAATTACCCACCTCATCTCTCCTTCATGAACATGATCAGGAGATTGTACACTGGGGAACCAGCATACTAACATACCATTCATGTGCCCGGGCAGTCAAGAGCATGATGATATAAGAAATGCAGATCCGGTCTGTCAGAAGGCAGATGACTGGATTTCAAAAGGTAAGGGAGCACTGAGAAAGGAGGGATCTAAAGGAGCCTAGATGACTGCCGTAGCAGCTTGAGTGAGGAAGGTTTGGCCCAATGGCAGAAGCAGTGCCGGCTGGAGTAGGAACAGTTTTGGCCTGAAGCTGTTAGAGTTGTCCAGAGAGGGTGTTCTTGTAACTTGTACCTGTATTCTTGTAACTAAGGACTCCAGGGTCTTGGTAATGTCATCCAGCTGTGCCGAGTATCTTCATTGCACTGCTCCTTGTCAGTCGAGGACAGAGTTAAAAAATTAGTCCATTCTGTTGATTCCATTCAGGGGAGTCTGTACTGACAGACGAAGAACCCAGAACTCAAGTGTAGACGGAAAATAAATTTCACAGATTTTATTAAAGTAATCAGCGAATAGACAGTCTGGTTCCACAGTATATCAGGAGGAATGCAGCACAGGGTCGAATATCACAAAGTCTTGGAACAGGCAGAGGGTCAAAATCCAAGTGGACAGAATGCCTTGCTTGGGAGCAGACAAAATCATCAGCAAGGACAAACCAAAATCGTAACCAGTAGTCAATTGTACACAAACGGCGAGGCAGAACTTGAAAATCTTGAAGACAAGAAGAAATCAGAACTGGGAAATAACACTACAAATCAAAAGGCCAGAAAGTGACAGAGAATACAGAGACAGACTCATGAGAAACTAAAGAAAATGGGGAACTTAAATAGCAAATGAATTACAGGGACAAACTCAAAGCAGGTGCGAACAGAACGGGGAAGCGCGACTAGGGACATGGTTACAAATAAGATAGCTAAGTGATTCATAAACAGAACGCGGAGGGATAGCAGGGAGCATGCATGACAACAAAAACACATGAAAACCCAAAATAAAACAAAAATAGGACCAAGGGTCCTGTAGCTTACTGGCAAGCAGTTTTACAGTGATGATACAAGGTATGAAAATTTCATGTGAAGTTTGACATTTGAATCAATGAAAATCAATGTCAAGGTCACTAAATAAAAGTTCACATACATTTATAAGACCTTCTATAATACAAGCCTAAGCTCTGAAGCAGTTTTGGTGATACAAGTCATTAAAATATGTCAATATGTATTAAATATGTCAATTGTGAACTTTAAAGGTCACAGAATATCAAGTTGTGGTCAGCAAATGGACTTCATATATGACTTTCTAAATGTCTCTATACAAACCTTGGCTCATCTGTGACCATTTTGGTGATACAAGTAATTGTAATTTTACTGTGGAGTTTGACCCTCAAAGGTCATTGACAGTCAAGTTGAATGTCACCAAATGAAAGTTCATACGTGACTTCCTAGATGTCATTAACACAAACTTAGGCTCCATCTGTGACCGTTTTAGTGATACAAGTCATTGAATTTTCACTAGGTCACATTTGACCTTTGAAGGTCAATATGAAGGTCACCGAATGAATGTTCATATATGACTTCCTATATGTCTGTAATACAAACCTAGACTCCATCTGTGACCGTTTTGGCAAGACAAGTCATTGTAATTGTATTATGTCAAGTTTGACCTTCAAATGTCATCAACAGTCAAGCTGAATGTCACCAAATGAAAGTTCATATGTGACTTCCTATGTCAATAACACAAACCTAGGCTCCATCTGTGACCTTTTCAGTGATAGAAGTCATTGAATTTTCTCTAGGTCAGGTTAGACCTTCAAAGGTCAATATGAAGGTCACCAAATGAAACTTCATACATGACTTCCTATATGGCCACAATGCAAACCTAAGCTCTGTCTGTAATAGTTTTGGTGATATAAGTCATTGAAATTTCACTGTATAGTTTGGCCGTTCAAGGTCACAGAAGGTCACGTTCAAGGTCACCCAATGAAACTTCATACATAACTTCCTATATGGCCACAATACAAACCTAAGCTCTGTCTGTAATAGTTTTGGCGATAGAAGTCATTGAAATTTCACTATGTGAAGTTTGACCTTCGAAGGTCACCGAAGGTCAAGTTCAAGGCCACCAAATGAAAGTTCTTGTTTGACTTCCTATACATCTCCAATACAAACCAAAACTATCTGTAACCATTTTGCTGATATAAGTCATTGAAATTTCACTGTGAAGTTTGGGCATTCAAGGTCATTGAAGGTCAAGTTCAATGTCACCAAATGAAATTTCATACATGACTTCCAATATGCCCGCAATACAAACCTAAGCTCTATCTGCAATAGTTTTGGTGATAGAAGTCATTGAAATTTCACTGTGTGAAGTTTGACCTTTGAAGGTCGCCGAAGGTCAAGTTCAAGGCCACCAAATGAAAGTTCATACATGACTTCCTATAAGTGTTCAATGCACATATGTTCCCAATCTTCAATATTTTCAAGCCTAGAAACCTTTGAAAATTGTAACATTTTGCTTGACCTCAAGTTTGACCTTTCAAGGTCATCTGAGGTCAACTTTAACACAGCCAAAATATAGGTCATATATTACTTCCTATATGTCAGTAATACAAACTTAATCTCTATCTGCAACCATTTAGCTTCCACAGGTGATTTGGCCCATTCTCCATAAGACCCAATGTTAAAGTACAGCGCCCCCACTAGACCCACTTCCGTCCATTCAATCAAAATGGCACTTGCACTGTACATAAAGTGTATCAAGGTGAGTTGATTGCCAGATTTAGAAAAAAAGTTATCAGACAGTTTTTGAGAAATAAGTTTTTGAAATTTCAAGTCATATCTTTTAACATTGTTAATATATATATTCCCTGACCTCGAGTTTGACCTTTCAAAGTCATCTGATCTCAACTTTAACATAGCCAATGTATAGGTCATATATGACTTCCTATATGTCGATAATACAAACTTAATCTCTATCTGCAACCATTTGGCCCTCACAGGCCATCTTGCATATTCATAATGTACAGCGCCCCCAATAGACCCACTTCTGTCGATTCAATCAAAATGGCACTCACACTGTACATTGATGGTACCAAGGTCAGTTGACTGCCTGATTCAGAAAAAAATTTAGCTTGCAGTTTTTGAGAAATAATTTTTTAAAATTTCTCAGGCCTATCTTTAACATTGGAGCCAAAATTTCAAGGGCCCATAAATGTACAAAAATGATTCAATCAAAAGTCCCAAAAAAAAAAAACTGACTGGAGATATGGTTTAGTGGTATGTTACGGGAAATTTACACAAAAATTCATCCGGCCAAAAAAAAGATTAAAAATGTTTTGGACGACGT
The DNA here is from genome assembly GCA_029692085.1 of Gymnothorax javanicus. Taxonomy (NCBI): domain Eukaryota; kingdom Metazoa; phylum Chordata; class Actinopteri; order Anguilliformes; family Muraenidae; genus Gymnothorax; species Gymnothorax javanicus. The sequence continues at coordinate 146,249,367 of CM056193.1, forward strand.
ACGCCAAACCATGACAATAGCTTATCGGCCTATAGGGCTGGTCAGCTAAAAAATTAACATAAACAGTCTCATTAAAGTGTTGAGCACCCATGCCAGATCAGCATCAACATGTCGCATAGGGTCTCAAAGTGTAAAATGCTACTGGAGGGATGGAGTACATTCCGAGAGATATTTCTTCATTTTTAGGATGGTGATAAAGGAGATCAGTATCTTCCACTTTGTCCCAAAACCTCCAATTGGGGTTCAATTGGTTTAAGATGTGGTGACTGTAAAGGTGGTAGGGCATGCTTATGATAATTTTCATACTCACAAAACCATTCAGTGACCCTTTATACTGTAGACTCCATCTGTGACCATTTTTGTGATGGAAGTCATTGAATTTTCACTAGGTCACATTTGACCTTCGAAGGTCAATACGAAGGTCACTAAATGAAAATTCATATATGACTTCCTATACGTCTCTAATACAAACCTAGGCTCCATCTGTGACCGTTTTGGTGACACAAGTCATTGTAATTATGTTATGTGAAGTTTGACCTTGAAAGGTCACCAACAGTCAAGTTGAATGTCACCAAATGAAAGTTCATGTGTGACTTCCTTTAAGTCTGTGATACAAACTTAGGCTCTCTCTGTCTGTGACCTTTTTAGTGATAGAAGTCATTGAATTTTCACTAGGTCAAGTTTGAATAAAGGTAAATATGAAGGTCACCAAATGAAAGTTCATATATGACTTTCTATACGTCTCCAATACAAAGCTACACTCTATCTGTAACGATTTACTGATATAAGTAATTGAAATTTCACTGTAAACTTTGGCTGTTCAAGGTCACTGAAGGTCAAGTTCAAGGTCACCAAATGAAACTTCCAGCATGACTTCCTATATGCCCACAATACAAACCAAAGCTCATTCTGTAATAGTCTTGGTGATAGATGTGATTGAAATTTCACTATGTGAAGTTTGACCTTCGAAGGTCACTGAAGGTCTAGTTCGGGGCCACCAAATGAAAGTTCATTTATTACTTCCCATAAGTGTTCAATACATATATCGAGGGTTTGGAGCACAGTGGTTATATGTCCAAAATTTGTGGTTTTGAGATTTTTTCCCCTGTCACAGCTTTCTATGAGCTAATCCTTGGAGCAAAATAACTATATGCCCATCTGCATTCATTTTTAATCAGAATTCACATTTTCATTTTGTGATATGTCCAACAAAATCTGCTTAAATGAATTAAACATTGACATTTTGATGAATAAACATGAATTTTAATACAGAATAGTCTGTCTTCCATTGCAAACGAACTTACCTTCAACCAATTACCATTGTGTTAAGTCACATCATGCGCTAGAATTGTTGGAGCACTGAGGTGACATGTCCATTTTTGGTAATGTTGACCATAATGTTGCAGTTACACTCCTATGAAAACTTAGGTGTTCAATATACTTCTGAACCATGCAGCAAAAGAGTGACTGGTAAAAAAAAAAATTATATAAAATACCTGATTTAATAGAAAACTTGGAAACCTAAAAATCAATTTTTCTCAAAACCTCTAAAATGGACATATATAACCATTGCGCTCCAAACCTTTGATATGTTCCCAATCTTCAGTTTTTTCAAGCCTAGAAGCCTTTGAAAATTGTAACATTTTACTTGACCTCAAGTTCGACCTTTCAAGGTCATCAGAGGTCAACTTTAACACAGCCAAAATATAGGTCATATATGACTTTCTATATGTTGATTCTGTCGTGGAAATCACTGCATGGGCTCCGGAACACTTCTGTAAACCACTGTCAGTGAACGCTGTTCATCGCTGCATCCACGAATACAAGTTGAAATTCTGCCATGTAAAGATAAAGCCATATAAAAACAAGATTCATAAATGCTGTCACCTTCTCTGGGCCTGAGCTCATTCAAGATGAACTGGAGCAAAATGTAATACTGTCCTGTGGTTTGACTAATCCTGGGCTTACTCCAACATCAACTTTCATTTAGCAAAATATGCTAAAAGGTCCCTTTTTTAGCATTTAAGAGATTTTGCTTGGCACATTTTGCAGTCTGTTAATCACATCAATAGGCATGATATATTTATTTTCTTTGGTTGATTAATTTCAGCAAATCAGAGTTGTCAAAACTTCTCTCGTTGCTATCTGGTTTGGGAATCTCAAATTTAATCTCCGAAGCAGGTTAGATGTTCAACTTAAGTTAGCATGATGGTTATTTACCCCGGTAAGAAGTGAACCACTTTGGTAGGCCTGAAAATCAGACCCCAAGTTACCTCGATAATCTCAAATCCTGCTTCGTAGTGCAGTCCCCAGGTCGTATCTGAGTTTTCATGACCATATTGACTGACTTGATTTGTTTGCTTGACTTCATTTGTTTGCTTCGTAGCTAACGCGAACGATCAATAGTCCAACTGAACCACCTCGTTTGAGGAAGCTCACCAGTACGGTTTAACTATGTAGCTAGCTAGCTACAGTATATAAGGCTATATAAAAAAATTAGTTGGTCATCATCCCTGCCCGACTGGCAAAAACGGTTTTTTTTCATCGAATGTCTAGAATTGCGTAAAAACATAAAAAAATGGCGCGTCAGTGATTCAAATTTAGCGGTATTTCGATTCAACTGGGATGACTGAACGGCCATAGCGAGCGTTTGTTGAACTACAAACATGCACAAATATCTAAACAGTCTTTAGTTAAAACGCGTTTCCACCAGTTTCAGTATTTTAAAAAATTAAAATAAAAACCTCCCTTCCACCTCACTTTTTTATGCCCAAAAGGATGATCACCAACTTTTTTTTTTTTTTTTATGGCCTAAGAGGAAAGCAAGCAGTTCCCTGCAGAAAAAAAAGGAATCTTTTGTGGGTGGCCCAGTGGTGCAGTGCTTAGCAGCACTGGTGCCTCACAGGTTTTGGGTTCGAATCCTGTGGTCTTGCTGGGCGGAGTTTGCGTATTCTGTATTCGTGTGGGTTTCCTCCGGGTACTCCCGTTTCTTCCCACAGTCCAAAGACATGCATATTAGGCTAATTGGGAGACGCTCAATTGCCCATAGGTATGAGTGTGAGAGAGAATGGTGTGTGAATGGTGTGCGCCCTGCGATGGATTGGCGAGCTGTGCTGGGGAGGTCCCTGCCCTTCGCCCAGAGTCAGCTGGGATAGGCTCCAGCTCCCCCGCAACCCTAGTGAAGAAGAAACAGTATGAAGAATGGATGGATGGAATCTTTTGACCTCCATATTTAGTAGTTTAGGGGGTTTGGACATCTCGATTTTCCTGCGTTTTTTCTTAGATGCTGGCTAAGCCTGACTGTTTGAATGAAAGGAGGAACTTGGGGAGAAAACCGGAGGGGAAGTTGAAAAGGTAAAATGTGTGTGTGTGTGTGTGTGTGTGGGGGGGGGTCCAATACTGCCTTTTCAAAAAGTGTATGGGACATGTCCCCTGTGTCCCCCTGTAAATTACGCCGCTGATACTAGTGTTTATTTTTGCTAAAGACATGCCACTTGGCCTTGGATATGTGAGGATTTTTTCAGCTCAACACAAGTGTGATTGGGTCAAAGAAGTTAACATGGTCAATGAATCACATAAACAATCGGTATCAATCAAACATCACTCATCGCAAAATGTGTTTATAACATTATTACTACACCTACAGAATGCTATTCTTAAAGTCATGGGTTTAAAAAAAATTGAACAGATTATTTCCCGTATGCTTACCGCAAGCTCCTCGTATGTTCTGTCCATGCATGCAAACCTGTGCAACATCCTGCCCCAATGTATGATGGGCTATTGGGCTGCTTTTGCACAATTTTGCAGCATTCGACCAATGCAATTTTAGGTTCCAATTATTGTGCTGCAAACATTTTTTTCTCCCCACTTTAATGACTGTAGTTCAGAAAACGACAGTGAAACTGCCACCCATTGATATGAAACACCATTACAAATTTAATGCTCAAATACAGTGGATAGCGTGGTAGTAAAGTCAAATGATGCAATTGCAGTAAAATAACCCGCTTGAGTAAAAATACCAGGCCTTGTTCAACAAAAGTAAATGTGTATTTTGTCCTGAGATAGCCAGACCGGAGGCTGAAACGAGTTTTGCTAATTTTATGAAGAAGCTGAATTTTCTTTTTGCATTTTATTGATTTTTTTTTTGTAACTTGCGAACCATGTGATTGCTCAGCGTGTGCCCAGCAATCAAAATATTAAATCTTTTTTGCAAAATCATGGATGCCACATCCTATGGGCAAAAGAGGAGCAGAACCATCCAGCTTTTTATCAGCATACAGTTCAAAAGCCAGCATCCATGATTGAATAGTTGTGCATTTGTGCACTTGTGCAAATGGCTTGGGTAACTTGCACATCAGTGAAGACACAATTAATGCTGAAAAATTTATACAGATTTTGGAGCAACATATACTACCATACAGACATCTATTTCAGGGAAGGTCTAGTATATTTCAGCAAGACAATACTAATTACCACATTCTGCACATGTTACTACACCATGGCACCGAACTAAAAGAGACTGGGTACTACACTGACCTGCCAGCAGTCCTGATCTGTCACCCACTGAAAATATTTGCCGCATTATGAAACAAAAAACATGACTAAGAAGGCTGCAAAATGCTGAGCAGAGAAATCTTACATCATGCAAGAAAGGGAAAACGTTACTTTCAGAACTACGACATTTGCTCTCCTCAGTTCCCAAATACTGAAGTGTGGTTAAAAGAAGAGGTGATGCAACACTGTGGTAAACAAGTCCTTGTTCCAACTTTTTTGAGACGGGCTGCTGGCATCAAATTCAAAATGAGCGCGTTTTTCAAAAAACAAAACAATTGCTCTGTTTCGATATCTGATATGTTCTCTTCGTATTATTTTCAATGAAATATAGAGTTCAAATGATCTGCAAATCATTTCATTGTTTTTACGTACATTTCACACTGCGAGCCAGCTTTTTTGGAAATGGAGTTGTACATTAAAAAATGTGTTCATACTTGAATAAAAAAAAAAAAAATTCAAAACAAAAATTGTTTTTCACTCATAAACCAAAACCGAGCCAACCTGGAAATACACAGAATGCAGAGCACTACTGTGTATAAAGTACATACTGCTTTGAAGCCCAAAGGATATGATTCTGATTTTCAACTTAGAAGTCCGGGTTATGTTGTTGCATTATCAGTACATCTTTATGGACAGTAGGCATGATTATGTTGAATTAAATTCATTTCCCTTCCTCAGGGGCTTTTGGCTTGTGCATACATTTCACTTAAAACAGTGAACAGTTTAATAGTTTTTTTGAGCAATACTAACAGAAAACAGAGAAGGAAGTGCAATTTCAAATGTGTTTAATGCATGCAAGAGGAGAACATTTCATATGCACATTGACTGGCCAAAAAAAAAAAAAGGTCACACATGCTAATATTTTATCGGACTGCCTTTAGTTCTGATCATGGCAAGTATTTGCCATAGCTCTGCTTTGACAATCTTCTCAGATGTCACAACATATATTTCCAACTAAATTTGCATTAATTTTTGGCCTAGATATTGTATTGACGATGGGTGAGGCGAACCACTCCGTTAAGCTTTCTCCAGCACATCCCAAAGACTTTCATTTGGTAAACATTAGGACTCTGGAGGCCAATTCATGCGTGAAAATGACTCCTCATGCTCGCTGAACCAATCTTTCACAATTTGAGCCCGATCACTCTTGGCATTGTCATCCTGAAGTATGCCTGTGCTGTCAGGGATTAAAAAATCCATTGATGGGATAATCTGGTCATTCAGTACATTCACAAAGTCTGCTGAATTCATTTTATTGCTGCATGACATTGCTGAGCCCAGACATTACCCACAGAAGCAACCCAAGATCATAACATTCACTCCAGAGCCTTGCACAGTGGGCACTATACATGACGAGTGCATTGCTTCATGGGCTTCCTTTTTTACCCTGATGCACCCATTGCTCTGGAATGGACTAAATCTGGATTTATCAGGCCACATGACCTTTTTCCGTCTCCTCAATCCAATCTTCATGCTCCCAAGCAAATTGAGGTAATTTTTTCCCAATTAACCTCACTAACAAGTGGCTTTCTAGTGGCAATGCAGCTGTTTAGTCTCAATCCTCCAAGTTCTTGTCACATTGTGCATATGGAAATACTATTACTTTCGCAATTGAACATAACCATGAGTTCTAATGTTAATTTTTTTTCCAAGAGATTTTACCAAGCATTTTAGTGATCTTCCATCTCAATTGTTTATGATTTCTTTCTGACCCATTGTTCTTTGACAATTTGACAGTTCACCACTATCCTTTCAGGTTTCAATAATGCATTGAACAGTTCTTAACCCAATTCCAGTAATTTCAGCCATCTCCGTAGCTGTTTTCTTTGTTTGATGCCAGCCAATAATTTTCCCCTTTTGAAATACAGTTACCTCTTTTCCACAACCACAGGATTCATCTTCTGACATGATTGTTCATGAAATGAGAGCTATACACTGCATCAATAAGGGTTCAAAACAATTGTTGCCAGCTGAATTAAAATAATCACTGCAGTAATGACTCAATCATAGGCTCTTAAGTATTAACATATGTAAATTCAACAGTGACTTTTTTTGGCCAGGCACAGTATATCCAAACTGTTTAGCAAATTTAGCAAGATTTTCAAGCCATTTTGGAACATTTCGGTATTTGAGCATTACGGAATACAAATAAAATTCATGGTTAAAAAATGTTTTAATTTATTGAATTACAATTTAATCTGCCTTTCTTTAAGTTCAAATAATTTTTATATGACTATCACAGGGCATGCATTGACTACTGCACATGCACAGTACTGGTGCAAATTCATTTTGACTATTCAAGTATTTTGCTGTTTTGTATAGTTGAAGTTTCTTTTTTTAATAATCACCTCCGAAATTCCAGTGTTGCCAACACACTGTTAATAAAACGTTAGTCATACATTTTTATTTTTCTTTCATTTATTTGTTTGTCTGTTTGACTGGGACCATATACATCCACTTTGCTTAATAGAGTACAACAGATGTAAAAGGCCTCTGGCGACAGTTAACTTCTTGCAACCCTTGACCCAGGTTAGGCTTTCTAATAAGACTTTTATGCTAATTTCTGTGCAAATGGAATTACTTTAAACATCGGTATGCATTACTTTAAACATATTAACATTACAGGGACAATGTGCAATCTTGTACATTAAAAATATTAATTCAAGAACATTCATACAAAGTAATTATTTTACAAAGATTATTTTTGGGAAAAAAAATCTAGCCTGTAAATTAACAAATGTTCTTTTGTGAAAGATTCCCTTAATAAAAAGACAATGATATAACATTGTCTCCAACCTCCAGCAAGTAATAGAATAACAGACAATATAACTGCAAACTGTCATCTAAAGAAACCTGGTAGGGATGTTGAATGGCATAATACATATTGAACTGTAAATTTGGATTGAAAGCTGGGGTCATCTTGGCTCATTGACTTTAGACCACAAAAGCAAATGATGTCTTAGTTGTGAGAAATATATCAAAGGATATCAACAATTATGAGTCATAAACACGCCTCGCGACGTGCCTGCCGGGCGTAAAGCAGCGGGAATTAGCATGTTGAGCTGATAAATATGCATGTAAAGACGTTCCCAGAGGAATAACTCGTGTGTGATTGATAGCTTCGGAATTGAAGGATGTGTAAGTTCCTTTTATTCTGGGTTCTGCTGTTGTACTGCTGAAATGCATCTCACTTGTTAAAAGTTTTACCAACTTTATAATCCTTAATGCCACATCTGTTTTCTGTCTTTATGGCGCTTGTAAAACTTCATTAAATTATTACCACCAGCTGGCCCCGTTGCACAATAACCTCACTTATCTGTTTTTCTGAGAAAATACTTTTGATTTATAGACCCTATTAGAATAAATGATATTTTATACGTATGTATACATAAATAAACAAGGAGAAAATATGTTCTTTTCAATTATTCATAAGGCGTAGTTGGGTTCGGTTACTTGGTTAGAGTTAGTGTTTGCCTGAAGGATTATAAAGAACCGCCATTTGAATGTTACTCACAAAAAAGAAAGAAATAAAAATCAATAAAATATATAATTTGTTTACTTTAATCTGTGACCGGTAAAAGGGTTAAATTGTTTCTGATGAGAATGTATTAATGCGCCCTTGGATTCAGGCATTGCGAAGCAGGCGATAGCCGAACCGCACCAATCATACATTATGTCCAGAATAATTAGACAGTAGTTCATTTTATTTCAACATTTTCGGAGCATACACTTTTTATTTCAAAGAAAGGCTTTTTTTTTTTTTTTTCAAATTGCGATTACACGCGTCAACTGAGTCAATGGCAAATACCACAATCACTTATAAACAGCATTTTATATGGGCCCACTCACTAAGAGCTTATATGGAAATATTTTTGTGTTTGGCAAAGCGGTCAAATGTGGGGATCACAGCTCGAACCCTCCAAAAAATTTTTAGAACTCTAGACTGCATTTATGTGGGTCTTATTTTTTCCGTAAGTTCAGTAACTCACTCATTTGACATTTCTATACAGAGTAGTACGCAGTTTTCAATAACTCCAAGGCAGAAAAAAATTCTCAGTTTTAGATTCGCGTACTTTTTCTTTGCTACTTTTCCTTACATTAATACGAGAATATTTAACACATATAGAGCTCCCCCTAACGTTGCATAGAGATAACTACGTCAGTTTATTGAGAAGTTGCACTGTTGGAAAAGCTGGTACAGCATACGAATAATGTCAAAACCTCCGAAAAGGCTTGTTTCGAATCTATGAATGCAATAAAATATGGTAATTGTATGTGATCATCAGCATTATGGGAAGTAGAACCCTTTCAAATTGTATACCAAATGAAGAAAACCTTTAAATCGTTTAAGATTAATGTAGGTGTATACTTAGGAACAGAGCCCTCGAGTAGCAATAAAATCTGTTTGCGGAGATACTGTACTTTTGAATGACACGTTATTGCTCGAGGTAAAGAACTCAAACCTTCTGGAGAATCGCTGTACCTCTGAGTCTAGCCCTCTTGGGTGCGATAGATTTATAAAATCTACACAGAGAGGAAAACAAACATCTAATGTTAAAGGTATTAAAGACGCACTTTTATCCTTCTCTTATGCTGAATTCTGTGGTCATCGACAGCTGTTTGAGGAAATTACTTTGAAATGGCATCCAGAATATGTGAATAATGTACAAATCAACACTTGAGTTTGGGCCTCCACTTTTCAACACAGACTCTGAGATTATGTCTTATCTGGTTGAAAAACATGCAAAGTGCATGTCAGTTTAACAAAAATGGGCCTTGTCCTTACTGTCTGGCTAAACCTTTAAAACCAGATTTTATCCAGTATTACTTTGTAAATTTTTGCATGCTAAAATTAAGTCATGCCTGCAATTAAAAAAAAATGGTGGGTGAGAAAAAAAGAGCAAGATGAATTTGCCACAACAGGTCAAGAATAAAGAATCACTATGGTTTCAGCTATGTCTATGTCATTCTGAAATGATATTATTGTGTTTCATTTCGAAACCTCAATCTCCTTATCCAGTGACAAAAATATGGTGCATATTTGCCACTAGAATTTGTCAATATTCTCCAGCTGAACATAAAAATGGGATGTTGTGGGGATATTGTGGCAGTTCTAAGGCAGCATGTGTTTTGTTTCATAGAGATGAAAAACTGTGTACCTGGATGACTGTTCAGCGCACTTTGGCATATCCACAGTCATGCTTCAATCCCTCTGTCTGCTTCTTTTAGTTTTCCCTTTTCCTTTGGAGCACAGAAAACATTCTTGTGTATGGATGTTAATTGAAAAGGACACACACCTGGCTTCAGTCTAGAGCTGCAAACAGCTCAGACTAAAACCATGGCCAGGTTTACAGAGCGATGAGGAAGTATGTGTATTTAAATTCCTATTACATGGATTGCTGCTGGCTCCAGATAATTTTGCTCCTCTGTTTCTTCTGACTTGTATTTAGACTGCAGTGAGGGCAGAAGGACAACACATGCCTTGGTTCCTCCACAGGTCAGTACTTTTTAAATATCTTTTTGAATTACGGTCATGAACAACAAATTTGTTTCACTGAATGAATGTCAGTATGTTTCAGCAATATACATTTTAATATCAAATGGGAATATATTTTACTTCCATTTCATTCAGGGCAGCAGTATAGATAAATCCACATGCAAATAGATTTTGCAGGATGAAACACCACAGACATGACATAAACTTTATGGCTGGGAAAGCACAGCAAACCTTCAACAATATGTTCCTAGACTTACTAAACTTGAATCATTCATATATTATGGAAAAAATGCATAGCAGCAAGATGAATTGTGTTTAGGGTCATTGTGATTGTCATTCCCTAAAATTTCTTGAGGAGGTTAACTTCGCTTCATCACTGCAGCTGTTATTCAAGATTCACGTGACATGGCTCTTTGCTTTACATATTTAATGAAATACATCGACCCCTTGTTCTCATTTGTGCATGCATTGTTTAGTGCACATTGTTTCCTCTGTCAAATAAATTAAAAAGGTCAACACGAAGTCACAAAGAATAGTCATCCTCCCACAGATGACAACAATGAACTTACCATGTCAGCACAAATTCATTATTTTGCATGTGATCTTGCTGTCTAAAATGAATAAAATTACAGCTCCAGGTCTTGTTTCTAACAATGATCTAAATGCTATAACACTATTACTGTACCCTCGGGTGAGATATTTAATATTAACTTAAATGATGCTTAAGTAAATATCCAGCTGTGTTACAGGGTGTCATTATCTTGTTAAATATGCACAGAATCCCAGAAAAGGGTTCAAAAAGGAAATATATAGTAATTGTTCTCACAGAAACTTTGAGGCCTACATTTAGATCTATTGAATTCGGGTTACTGGGAGGTTAATGTTCTGGGTCATGCACAGCGATGGAAGCAGTTCCACCTGCACTGAGAACAGCAGGCCCTGAAGAACCAGGCCGAGGGCAACTGCACTCACAGGTGCACTCATCTCTCACAGGCAGGAAGTGGTTAGTGAACAGGCAGAGATACTCTGCATCGGAGGAAATAGCAGGCGGCAATCAAGAACAGCTTTGTTGGATCATTGCACTTGGACTATTATTATTGATTTTCCTTTTTTATTGTAGTGTCTTCCTGATCATCCACGTGACATTCCAAGTTATATTAAAAAAAAAAGGAAAAACATTTATCGTTGTTCTCTCTGTTGGGCTGAGAAACGAAGATCCTTTGTGTACTGGTGTTTGTTTTCCCCATTGCGGTAAACAGACTCATCTAGTGAGAATATTGGAAAGCCTGATTTCCCCAGGGTACGGAGAGATCTGTGAACATTACCTGTCAGCACACCTGAGCATCTGAGCCTGACTGCACATCAGAGCAGCTCATGCCACTTGCCACAGATGACTTTAACGTGTTCAAATTACCAACAATATTTCAGTGCTCCTCGGCTGCTGATTGTGGCGTTACAGCCTTCGTCAAAACAAAAAAAAGAAGACATTGACAATCAAGTCAAAGTGCTTTGGAAGCCTTCCCTTGATTAATTGGTTGTGAAATGGGTGTGGCACAACTGATGAATGAAGACATGCTGACCGGCTCATACAGTAACTTTAAATTTAAGGATTTTAAATTTTGTTTTGTATAATATATAGCAGCCCTTAATATTCAATTACATCCAACTACCTGCTCTCTAATCACTTGTAAGACTTATGACCACTACTGTTTAGTCCCCAGTAATATTTCTAAAGGAAAGCATAGGGTGTCACAGTACAGTTTTAGGGGCACGTGTTACAGCACCACTCTTGTTGCGGATAACGACAGATTCTTTCTCCGTACGGTCCCCCTTGCTTGAAGGAGTGATATTTTCTGGCAGCTTTTGCTGAATTAAATTCCATTTCCTTCTTGCATCCCCGCAGTTCATGTATTTAGCACCTGATTCAGAACATGCCTTCTCATATCTCACCGCCACCCTCATGTTGTCTTCGTGGCCTATTTTTAGCCCTCAATGTCTTAACATCCGAGAGACTTCTGTGTGCTTGAACATGGTCTCTAAGCATGCACAACACACGCCGCACAACAATGCACAAATCAACCGCTCCCACTTTGAATATGCGTTAATTGATCGTTGTCATGGAAAACCTGAGTCTATTTCAGGTCAGCATTAAAAACAGTGTTCCTCTAATGATTTTTTTCCCCCTCTTCACTTGATTGACAGGAATGTTACCAACATGGTAAAAATAAAAAGAAACACGAAATGTGCTGTTCTAAAAAAATAAAAAATATTCACGAATTCATAAATTTATTTGAGTAAATTAATCATATTATGCACTGGGATACTGTTTCTAGAAACATTAAATAAATTATTCTCAGATATTGTGAATGGTGGAAACAAACCGATCAGCCATAACATTATGACCACTGACACATGAAAATAACATTGATTATATTGTTACAGTGGCACCTGCCAGTGGGTGGGATATATTAGGCAGCAACTGACCATTTTGTCCTCGAAGTTGATGTTTTGGAAGCAGGAAAAATGAGCAAGTGGAAGGATTTGAGCGATTTCGACAAGGGCCAAATTGTAATGGTTAGACGACTGGGTCAGTGTATCTCGAAAACAGCAGCTCTTGTAGGGTGTTCCCAGTCTGCAGCGGTCAGTGCCTTCCAAAAGTGCTCCAAGGAAGGAAAATTGGTGAACAGCTGACAGGTCATGGGGAGCCAAGGCTCATTGATGCGTGAGGGGAGCGAAGGCTGGCCTGTGTGATCTGATCTAACAGAAGAGCTACTGTAGTTCAAACTGCTGAAGAAGTTAATGATGGTTCTGATAGGAAGGTGTCAGAACACACACTGCATTGCAGTATGTTGCTCAGGGGGCTGCCTAGCCACAGACCAGTCTGGGTGCCCATGCTGACCTCTGTACGATGCCAAAAGCACCTAAAATGGGCACATTAGCATGTAAGCTGGACTGCAGTGCAATGGAAGAAGGTGGTCTGGTCTGATGAATTAAGTTTTCTTCTGCAGCATGTGGATGGCCAGGTGCGTGTTTGTCACTTACCTGGGGAAGTCATGAGGACAGGAGGGTAAGCTGGCAGAGGCAGTGTGAACCTTGGGTCCTGTCATTCACGTGGATGTTATTTTGACATGTACCACTTACCTAAATAATCTTGCAGGCCAAGAACGGAAAACAGCATATCCCAATAGGTGAAACCATCCAATGGGTGAAACCAGAAACGCTACCACGATAATTTATGGCAGCAGTCTTACCCATGGGTGGTTAGGGTTAGGGTTAGGGTTAGGGTTAGTGCCAGATACTACAGAACACCTTCAGAGGTCTAGTGGAGTCCATTCCTCAATGAGTCAGAGCTGTTTTGGTGGCAAAAGGGGGACCTACAAAATATTAGGCAGGCTGTCATAATGTGCATTAGTGTTGACGTCCGGCTGGCTTGTTTATTCAAATTATCAGAATAAAAATGCTATTCATTGATTATTTCTTTCATTGATCTATAAGGCCGGCAGTGCCGCCTCACAGCAAGAAGGTTGATGGTTCGAATCCGGCTTGGGGCCTTTCTCCGTGGAGTTTGCGTGCTCTCCCTGTGTTCGCATGGGTTTTCTCCCACTGTCCAAAGACTGCACATCAGGCTACCTAGAGTTGCGAAATTGGCCGTAGGTATGAGTGTGAGAGTGAGTGGTGTTTGTACGCTGCAATGGATTGGTGAGCTGTCCAGGGTGTATCCCTGCAATAATGAAATAATGACTTGAAATATAAGTAACATAAAAGGAGAGGAATAACTCTCAAGAGTAATACTGAGTTATATTGTAGGGTAAGTCGGCATGACTATGTGACAACAGCAATAGACCAATACTGAAGCCACTCTTCAAAAAATCCTCAAAGCGGAGTGTGTACACAAAAATGCTGCATGGATTACTCCACATTGGCTCTGGCTATAAAAAGCTGGAAATAAAAACATTAAATTTGAGAAGAGCTGTGATGCAACCATTGTCACAAGCAAACAGGGATCAGGTGATCGGAATGCTCACGGCTGGAATGAGTGTTGGAAGAGTGGCAGCACAATTAGGAGAGCATCGTGCGACTGTTGCACGTCTGCAGACACGATACAGGCAGACTGGACGTACCCGAGATCGACGGCGACCTAAACAGCCATTTGTGGCAAAAGGAATGTAGGACCGTACCATTCATGTGATGCACCTATGTGAACACTTTTGTCCAGCGGTGCAGACAACTGCTGAGGTTCCTGGAAAATTCCGTAACCACATCAGCTCCCACAGAGTACGTAGAAGGCTCCAGGATGAAGGAATCCGTTCATTCAGAACAGACGTTGGCATGGTCCTGACCAATCGGAGATGTGCCACTCTTCATCAGTGGGGACAGGCACATTCAAATAGGAACTGGCCAAACCATAACTGTTGCAATGTAATTTTTAGTGACGAATTGTGCTACCTGCTGTATTGCAATGATGGAAGGAGAGGTGTGCACCACAGACAAGGCCAGCGGTATGCGTACTCGTGTGTCGTGCAATTGGATCAATTCGGCAGTGGGGTGCAGTGTTGTAGGCAGCTACGGATTACGGCTTGAGGTCTCCGTAACGTTTCGTTAATGGAACACAAACAGCACGATGTTATGTTAATGGAATCTTGGAACCACATGTCATTCCCCACATCCGCTAAAACCGCCACATCATCTTCATGGATGATAATGCTCGTCCTCACACAGCAAGGGTTATCAGGAACATATCAGGAACTGTTTGGGCATTAACAACGTCAGAGTGTTGGACTGGCCATCTTCCTCATCTTTCATTCATCGAGCATCTTTGGGACAATCTGGATCAGCGAGTGCACCATCGGGATCACCCTCCCACCACCAATGATGAGCATCGAGCTCCCCCGTTGGCCAAGTGGGACCAAATTCCACAGAGAGAGACTATTTGGTGACCTTGATGCCTTGAAGGATATAAGCACTCTTTGCAGCAAATGGTGGACAAACGGTGGACATAATGTTGTTTCATATGATCCAGAATGAACTCTATAGTGCAATCTCTTGGAACTTTTTTTTTTCTCTCTAATACGTAAAAAAGGGGAAACTTGGATCAGGCATTACATTTCCAGCAAAAAGAATGACATGTTTCCACAGAATGTCTCCTTTCCGCTGCTTACACGATTCAGTGATGAGAGTGAAAAAATGGCACTATTCCATGCAGTCACAGGCAAGGGCAGAGACTGCAGAGTGCAAGAGGCAAACATTTGCTGCAAGTAACTAGGTTTCAGCACTTCCATGACTAAGCCTCAATGTGGAGGAAAACTTTAGGCTGAAGTGTGCTGGATGTGAAAGAACCGCCTCTTTGGTGTTACAAAATATTTAATTTGGTAATTTTAAGAAAAAACTGTACTGAATGACAAATACCTCAACACCTGGATTGAAATACTCATGAAATGCGCCATTTTCACATTAACAGCGAGCTTTAGTGACGTCAAATGCAGGTGCGGCATTAAGGGTGGGCCTAACAGGCCCGGGCTCACCTACTTGCACTACTGGTCCACCCCAGGGTTCCCACTGGCGCTCATCAAGATCGTCATTGATGAGTGCAAACCAAGACGACAGTGCGGTATTTTTATTATTTTTTTGTCTTCAATGAACAGAGGCAAGAAAGACCAATCAGAGTAGGTTTATCACAAAAAAATTGGTCCAAACACTGTCTCGTTAGCTGGCAGGTCTCTGTGGAGTTACTATGCCCAATGGGGTCTCACATTCTCAGTCAGTGTGCGTAAATGAATATGCGTGGTTTTTTAAAATCTGTAAAATGGGTGAAGCTAGTGCATGAATGTCCTGTCGTGTTGAACCAGGAAAACAGGGAGTGCAAATGTCTATCACCCCTTTTCCACCAAAAAAAAAACCTGGTGCTGGTGCTAGTGCCCAAGGGCCCGGCAGAAAAAAATCTTGAGGTACGGACTTGCCCCCCCAAAAAAAAAAACGCCCATAAACTAGTGGCACGCTGGTTTTGTTTTTTTTTTTTTCATGGAGCGCAAAGACGCAGTCGCCTAATTAAAGTGAATTCTCCTCTTGCCAGTTGCGTCAAATTGCTTCAATATTTCCTTGCTGTCAATCTCCCTGTCTGTGTGTATGTTCATGAGGGCAAGTCCAGTTAGTTTTTTGTCAGTCATCGTGCTGCGAAAATAAGTTTTGAGACGCCTCATCGTGCTGAATGATCGCTCAGCAGACGCGGTGGACACAGGCATGGTCAACAAGACTTTCAGAACGCAGTGGATATTTGAGTAGAAATTTTCTGACCTATCGAGGGCTTGACAAATGTCATTACATTTTGGCTGGAGCTCATTTAACTGTTTCCACGGCTCCAGCTCCGAGTTTGCAGCATCAGCATCAGGCATCAGATGCGTATACTCGGCTTTTATTTCCTGCCATAAATTTTCAGACAAGGCCAATATTTTATCTGGTGCTTTTAGGCTTTTTGGGGAGTGTCTGAAATAAATTCAGTTGTTTGAAGCTTCGCTTCATTTTAAGCTTATGGATAGACAGATAGATTTTTCGCACACGAGTAAAACTGCTTGCTGACTGCTCTCGCTGTTCAAAAATCTGGAGGGAACCCACGCAGACGTTGTGAGAAGAGTGGGGAAAAAAGATACATTTTAATTCTTTGTAGCTCCCCTAACCAATGAGTTTTCTGCCCCAGTCTCGATTCTGCCCCTCCCTGTCCCTCAGCACAAGCACGCACACACTCTCTCTCTCTTTCTCTCTCTCTCTCTCTCCCCGCAGCTGGAATGTATGCACCGCACCGGCACCATGATTCGAGAGGTGCGCTCCAGAATTTTTGGTACGCGCAGTGCGTACGGCTGTACGGCTGCTGGCGCCGCTGCTAGTGCCAGTGCTTAGTTGGTTCTAGTGATGGGATCGGCAGTTCTTTTGACGGTACTGAATCACTAGAATCCGTTCATTAAAAAGATTCGTTCAAAAAATTCATTCACCGGATCGTTCAGTGCTTTGCAGGAGTCCTGACTGCATAGTGCATAGTTCTCCAACTCCCTATACTGGTAATCAGCCAAACGATCTGTCATTCAGTTCATGATTCAGCCCTGAGGTTCACAGTCACTCTGTAACACATTCACCGCACGTACTGAGGGACGGTGCGTTCACGGACCACAGTCATTGGCGGGAGACGCAGCGCTACTTTGAGCGATATACATGCATTAAACTTACTACACGGTGAACGGAGTCCTCAGCTCTGTGCGCAGTACATTCACTTTCCCGTGCTACACGGGTGTTAGCAAGTTGAAACGGTGCTAATTTTAGCAGTAGGCAACGGTTATGAACGTGAATGCGCAGTACGTGAACGTGAATCACGTTCTCAGCGACAGTTCTCTGTGTGCGAGTGAGTGACACTGAGCGCTACTGTCGGCAGTTCGTTCTTTGAACAAGAATCACTACTACGCCCTGACAGAGTCCCCTCTCTGTCCCCTTCACTGACTGAATCAGCGCTGACTGGTGGTGCGTTCACTGTGTGTAGTACATTCAGTGGTTGAAAGGATCCCTCGCAATGAGAGGATCAGTCTCCGCTACCCGTTTTTCTTGCGTGTGATTCATTGTTTTCTTGGACAGAATAGTTCCACTGCCGGCCTGGTGGCCTCGCTGCTGAGCTCAACTGAACTGAGAAATGAACGAATCAATCCAAGAAAGTGATTTAGCTCAGTCAGTTCTCTTAAACAATTCGTTCCTTTGAACGAATCGTTCATGAACGACACAACACTAGCTGGTTCAACCCAAGCAGCTCCTCAGAACCTGTATGCTTTTCCATTGCCAAGGAGCCAACTCAGAGCCACGCGATTACGTCACCTTATAACATCAGTACGTCACTGTATACGTGTCTGCCCCCCGTTCCCGAAAGTGTCATTATGGTGAGCAAGGTAGTTCTTTTAACCACAGCAGTGGCGGTTCTAGGGGTGGGGCCACAGGGCATTGGCCCCATCTGAAATCTAATTGGCCCCCTGAAGTGCCCCTGTCCTGTCACTCATCTGTCGTTTTGTCTGAGAATGACAATCAGATTATAGGTGCAATTCCATGCCCAACAGTTGACGGCAGTAGTGTGCCAAATAAGCATATCACCGTCACTAAAGCTCACAGAAGAAGATGACAATTTGAATGAGCACTGGTTCACACTCCAACAATACCAAAGCGACAGGTGGGCTGGAGAAGACACGGAGAACCGCTCGATGGTAGTCAATGTTTAGAGTTGCAAATCCCCATGGTTGTCATTAATATTTGAAAGAACATTCATTGCTGCTGTCACTCAGCTCAAGTCTAACAAACATTAAATTAAGAAGCAGCGGTAAGAAATTAGTTAGCATTAGCTTTCGCTAACACATGCTAATCAGTGTATGTTACTTCTTTGTCATTTGCATTTTTGTGTTAACATTAACCATAATGTTTGTTAGCAGTTCAGTATGATAGGAAAGTGTCAGTTTCAAGGCCCATTCACACCAAGCGCGAATTTCCGTGCGGATTATTCGCGCGGTTATTTATAGAGGCTTATATCATGGGTTCTAATGTAAGCTTGCACACCAAGGCGGAAGTTTCGTGCAGCAGAAAAAACATTCGCTCGAACCTAAGCTTTGCAAAAGTCCGTCTGCGAAACTAGACTTTTAGCCAATGAAATGCTTTGTTTCTATTCACATTACAGCATTCAAACCTCAAACTGCAAAGTCACATAAACTAGATACAAACTTAGCAGCCTACATAGCATAGTACGGTGACAAACAAAGGACAGCATCTTATCAATGTTGTTCTCCAGCATCCTGTCCTCTACGACTAGAGGCGGGATGATTACTTGAACAACGAGCTGAAAGACCAGCTCCGGACATCAATAATGAAAATGCTCGGTGGCTACGGAGATGACCGTCTGTCACGCAAAAGTAGACGTGAGGCTAAGGTTATCGTCTAGATACATAAAATAAATGTCATCGTCGCTGCTGCTGCTATCATGGTCCAATTTGGTTAAATATCCCGCGGATTTGTTTGTCTGTTGTGCGAAATTGGAACACAAGATTGCGTAATTCATGCAGTGAATATTCCGCAAATCCGTGCCGCTTTTTCGCTTCACCCTGGTCTGAATGGGCCTTTATGGTGGATTTCACCACTAGTAATATGGAAATCAATTATGATTCCGGACTTCTCACGCTTTTCTTTACTCAGGGGTTTGAAGCAATAGAATTGCGTAAAAATGTTTCAAATCGTCTTATTTCATGTAAACAATTTGAACGATCGTGAAACACATGCATTGCATTGATTGAATAATTGCTGACTACAGCACGAGAACGTGAATGAAGCACTAAATCTCACTCCGAATGCGTGAGAGTTGAGAGCCCTGCAGACGTCATCTAGGCACAGCAACAAGAGTAACTGTAATATATCTGATATTGATATGAAAAGGCACAGAGGATAAATAAAGGTCACACTGTTAAAAATTGACATTGGCGCTAAATGTTTGCACATTTTCTGCTTGAACAGCAACTTTAGCAATTAGCTGGTAACTTGAATGTTAAAACTCATAACACACTTGTTTGTACCAATTTAGTAGTAATTGTAATGAAGTGCTGTTGTGAGAATCTCCACCACATTTTGGTTCATGTGCACTCAATATTTTACCTCTGTTTGTGACTATTGTGAATCAAAATAGTGAAAACAGTACATGAATGTATCCTAAATTAAAGGAACAGTGTAGAAATCAAAGTACCGATCCACCTTACTTGACCACAGCGAAGTTTGTATGAATGTAGGCATTGCCTTGACATTTATCTGGATCTCTGTCTCACTGAAGATTAGACTACTTGCACGTTGTGTAATCTGATGTTGTGTTTAGTCATGAAATTGTAGTATTTCAATATTACATTAAATACATAGGATTTACAATATCATAGGCTACATGTTTAGTGAAAAAATTTGGATACTGCTGAGTGAAGGATAATTTCAGTATCCTGAATACTTGAATTCTTGCAATTCACCTCTACCAGAGCTCACCTTGATATTTCAAGGTTTCAAGTCCTTTTCTTAATTTTTAATTAAATAGTTGTGGTCTGATAGTTAGACAACATGGTTTCAGCTTAATGTTTTTGAATATTATTGCATTTCCGTTGGAGTTGCTCATGCTCAAATGTAAAATTGAAAATGAGTTGCACTGTCTACACTTTTTTTAATTAAAGTGTTTGAAAAAGGTATGACTGGTGAGATATATATACACCTTATCATAAATGCAACTGTGTGCATGAATGTTGGACAAATACTTGGCCCCTCTGTGAGAAATATGGCCCCTTGATGACCCCTTACTTAGAAAAATCCTAGATCCGCCACTGAACCACAGGTCTAGAGCTATACTTAGGCGCTCGCAAGGCAAAAGTTAGGAAAAAGGCATGACAGGTCTCAGATAGTTCATCGATTCGTGGCATTACTTAAGTTTTTTTTTTTTTTTCCACTGTTTGAATCTTTGGCGTAGCCAGAACTTAAAATTGAGTGGGCATTAAACATCTCTTTAAAACAATTATTAGTCCTGACTCGATCGCAATCATTTTCTCTAATTAACTACACATTCAATCTGAAAACACTCCGCACTGTCAGGTGTTGCTTGTTCACCTCGTTAAGGCAAAACAACAATCATTCATTTGGACGTGCAATTTTGTGCATTTCAAATCTCTGTCTTTGATTCAATTTGATCGATCACGAAGCACAGGTTAGATCGCCTGATGTACCAATAAGGTACTGGTAATGTGGAAGTTCCAGAGCAGTTTACCTCTCGAAAAGTAGCCGATAGGCCAACTTATCAGTAACTTATTTTTCTGAACTGAATGCTGCCTATTGATTAGTCATCCTGAGATCGCATCACCAAAGAAGCCACGTCTTTAATTGCCAATTGATTATTCTTATAAATGGAAATTGTGTTAACAAAGGAAAATGACTGAGAACAAGTTAGGACTAATAATAGTAAAGTGATGTGCGGCTGCTCAATTTTAAGTTCTGGCAACGCCATTGATGTGAAATGCACAAAATTGCGCGTCCAAATGAATGATTGTCATTTTGCCTTAACGAGGTGAATAAGCAACACGATAGTGCGGAGTGTTTTCGGGTTGAATTTATAGTTAATTAAAAACATGATTACGATTGAGTCAGACCTATTATTGTTTTAAAGAGATGTTTAGTGCCCACCAGATTTTAGGTTCTGGCTACGCCACTGCCACCATTTCATTTTATATTGGCGTCAGGTATATGAGAACGATGCCGCAACAACGTTGTTAGTTGTGTTTTGGTAATGATCCCTCTACGATGGCTTAGGCTAACCTTAGTTGTCCCTCTCATTAGGGTCTCGTTAAGTGACCTAACAATATCGTAAACTGCAACTTTTACGATGGCTTCGGGAACATGGGCCCAGAGCAGGAAAATTAAACTGTGCAGTGTTTGCGCTGGTCTTGTTAGTCGCAATAACTCCGCACCCAGCCCCTGACATAATCGATGCTTGGCTTTAAACTAGCAAGGAGTTGGTGCTTGCTCTGGCCCCAGTTTCGAGAGCCAGGAGCTGGTGTTTAGGCTGTGGAAGAGCAAAGAACCGGTGCTACGTTAGGCTCTGGCTTCAAACTAGCACTGGAAACAGTTCGGTGCAAAAGGGGTATATGAGTCCCAAATTACATGCACTTGATATGAGCTGAGCATAAGTCACGCAGCTAATGAATGATGTGTCTCCCCTTGGCTCGTGACACCAAACTAGCCCAGTCTGGTGTGAGATAAAGAATTTGGTAACAAAACCCATCTATTGCTATATTAATTAATTGTCATGGTGACTGAACTAAACAAAACTAAGCTAAGCTCCGTTTCATGGATAGGCTACCTTAAAAGTCGCCAGAAACCTCGACTGGTTTTCTCATGTTGTTTAGGACATACTTTATTATGAATACCAGAAGTCAAAGAAAAAAATAAGTAAATGTGTCTATGAGAATTATAAATAAATATGTCACTAATAATTAAAGGTTTTGTTTATACTGGGCCTGCATTTTTGTTCTTGCTACCGCCCGACATTCTATGTGGGCTACAGTAATACGTCAGTCTCCAGCTGTGTGGAATGTGCGTATCACAGCATAGAATGCAGATGCAGTCACTACCTAATTTCATAGTTGCAAATGCATGTCCTATTGAGACTGGTAGACCCTAGAAATCAACGTAAGCAAGACGGGTTGTAGAGCTGAAAATTCCTGCTTGACTTAATTGTCTCCATGCTGCCTTCAAAGCGCAGGCCGTTTCTGTGTTGGCAATATTGTGAATTGACAGCGCAGTGTGCCACACTCTCTGGTTAAAAGTCAATCTAATTCACCTAGCAGTTGATGTCGCGCTGCCTGCAAAAAAACTTAAATAAATAATAATCCAGCCAGGTAATCCAAGCAAGAGGGCTGTTTTTAGAAATAATTAAATTACCAGTGCTGTAATTGAATGGATTTATCAGTTTAACCTCCTCAAAAAATAAACATAATTTGAACTTGAAAAATGCACAATATTCAATCACGTAAGCAAAGTCAACAGTGATTGCAACAGGGTTTAGTTTTATTTTTTGACATGTTCTATACATAGCCCCGATTTAGCTCACAATTAGACTGCATATTGATAGCCGACTTCTAGACAGTACTGTTTCGTTGTAGTTTTTCACTATGCATTTTTTGAGATTGATAATATCCCATCACGTCTGCAATGTCAACAATAAATAAAGGTGGTCAGTACCATTTATTTCATATGGTTTATGTGTAGCCTCGATTTAGCCTTGAATTTGACTGGCTACGTGGAGCCTGTTCTTAGCCCATCTGGCAAAATCGAGGCAAGCAGTTCTTGTAATTTCAACAGCCCCGATAGACCGGCTATGTGTATCCCACTTCCAGCCAAAGTACTGTTAAAGTTGGTTACATGTAACGTTAACTTTGCCCACCGGACCCTTCTCGATGTGCATCCCATCATTTCATGTCAGCAACTATGAAAACAATTTTCCATGAAGTGGTCTATGTTTAGCCACGATTTCTCGCTGAATTTAACATTGCAAATCCCATTCCTCGAATTAATATTAACCTATTAATTGATATTCTTGCTGTCACACATAGTAATACACACCATTCTCAGTATTTTTCTTTTTCAGTTTTAAAGGAACAAAAAGAAATTACGATTCTCAACCACTCGAGGGTAGTTGTACTGCGTCAAAAACAGGACGACTGGCATCGCGAGATGCAGCGATAATAGGCCGCAAGTCTCGGATGAGAAAGAAGGACTGGCCTTTCTTGAGGAGCCACCATAGAGCCAGTCCACCCCACGCCACGCTGTCGATGTTGGAACTTTGTTTTTTGATATACACTGTGAGTAAGTTTGTCTTTGTCTCGTCATGTGTTCCTTATTTATGTACATTATTTGATATATATGCAGGAACTGTGCATATATATCGGGTAACATTTGCAGTGTAGAGTAAGCCGGTATAACAGTGTTTTTTTTTTTACCTAACTTATCTAACAGTTAGAACCACATGTACTGGCAATATTCACGACCATTTCGCAGAAACAGATGATGGCCATTCAAGTTGCATATGTTTCTGTATGTCCGAAAAGAAGTGCAGTGCCCGTTCTTTGCTGTTAGCAATAGCATTAACCCGAACAGTCACCTCCGCCATAGTAGTGCTACCTTTAGGTTCTCAACAACCACTCATCCCGAAAACGGCACGGGCGACTCTGCACCAAATCTTACATAATTAAGGGAATTGGTGGCAGAAATTTCTAAATTTTTGCTCAGAGTATGTCAATATAACATTTGGGTTTCAAACCTTAAGGCCTGTACAACGTTTTTCGTTCAGTTACAGGTTTTTTTGGGGGGGGGTTCTTTTTCAATTTATACTCTCTCAAAAATGCCGCTTTTATCTGGGAAGCCGTGTTTGGCCATTAATATCCTCAAAAGTATCCACGAGTCTTTTAAAAAAAACCTTTACCTGTCATTTTGAAATATACCTTTGTCCACAATTAATAAATACCTTAATATGTATCCTGTTTTAGGGTTTTAACCAATGGCCTGATGGCTAAATTTAATATGAAGGGTGGTTGTCAGATCGAAAAGCTGCCTTTTGAGAAGACCAGACTATTCACAGTCATTATAGGTAGGAGGGTACGTTTTGCTGGGAGACACACACACAGACAATCTCAAGTGTATATCTCCCGGTCACAATAACTGTCATTAAAAAAAATCACAATTGTTTTTCTTCTCATGCAATTTCTTACTTGACAGATGCCATGATGACCAGCTTCCCTCAACAGAGGCTGAAGTGAAAAGTGCAGTTGGGGATCACTTCAAACAGGCGCGAGGGAGAACGGGGGGGAGTGGGTACTGAAAAAATTAGGGTGGCTTCCCTTTTTTTTGTTTGTTCATTTTTTTTGTTGTTTTTAAGGTATCTTTATGTTATTATTGTAAATGTGGGGTTCTTGTTTTCCTGTTAATTATTTTTATACTTTTTCATATTTTTGTATTGTTTTAAAATTATGTATTCTAATTTGAATTGTTGTACTTAATTCATATCTTCTGTCATTGTTTTTGTTTAGTGTTCTACCAATTCTGGTAATAAATTCTTTACATTCAATCTGTCTGGATGGTTTTCCTTATATTTGAATAAATAGAATCCTCAATCAATTATTTTGCAGTCTGTTAGATGTATATAGTAGTTGTTCAGTAGCTGTCTAACTCATGGCTAGGCTGCATTTGGGTGACAGATGTCTACAAAATTTTTACTGACAGCCCAAATTTAGTTGTGTTTTAGCCTAGATGTTATTTTGGCATCTATTAGATGTATATATGTACTCGTTTATTAGACATCTAATTGATGACTGGGCTGTATTTGGGTGACGGTTAGACGTCTACTAAATTTTCACTGACTGCCCAAATTTTCCGTGTTTTAGCCTAGACGTCAGGTCTACCGTCTTTTAAACTAAAACATGCTTGCTGAGAAGCATTGGAAACCATCCAAGGGAGGTAAACAATATTAACAAGTCTTCAAGACAGTACTTTTTCAACCAATGAGCTCCTTCAAATTATTATCTGCTTTATAAATTGATTATATCTGAACGCCGTGTCCCTCCACCCTCTTTTTTCTTTAACAATATTAACATCTGTAATTAAACGGCCCAGCCAAAATTCAGTTGGCCCATCCAAAATCATTAGATCATCTTCCCTTAGGTTACTCACCATTTTGTAGTGTACGTACCATATGACACAAAACATCAAAAACAGCACCTACTGCCCAACTGCTCTTCACCCTTAGAAGAAACTTCTAAATCACTTCAAAAATGAAATCAATTTCTTTAACAGAGGCTGTTGCAAGGTGCTGTCGTAGGTCAGCAGCATAATTTGACAGCAAAGTTAGTGATTCCATGTAATTACCTTGATTAAGAGACTCCCTTCTGCCGTTGTGCCCCCTGAAAGATAAAGCGCAACGCCCACTGGGGGAGAAACGAAGCTTAGGGTCAAACGCCGAACGTTTTTAAACCCCCATTGGAAACGTCAGTAGCATCAATATTGCCGGATGACAACAGGACCGAGAAGCAATGCATGGGTGTCCCTCAGAATATTCAGGAGGACAACGTTTAATTTTGAAAACACCTCCTGATACAGCTTTTTTTATTAAGTGATGGCAAAGTGCGACGTTCAGCTTACTGTGCATTATACGATATATATATATATACAGGCATAATTTACCTCCTAAATTTGGCCGTCTAGTAAGTTAACATTATGATTTATTTTACTTCACCCAACAACGAGTTAGCTTGCTAGCTAAATTATCAGTGTTAAGTTCTTACCAGTGTACCTTGAGATAGGTACTGTCTAACTGTAGATCGCTTGATAACTTAAACGGCCGAAAAATTATTCATTTCTGTGCAAAAACCGCAAAGCGGTAACATCAGTTTCGACAACTGCATGTGAGGTTTCTGCTGTGTGCCACCAGCCCTGACAAGGCGAAATTGTTAAATAACCTACTTGTAAAACCTACTTGTAAAAGATGAGTGTTTTTCTATTGAGTTGACGCTCAAGAAATAGAGCAGTGGCGAAAAATGAAAAACTGAAGCAGGTCACACGCTGCCAATGTTCCACTGAAATTAATGGCTGCCCATGGGCCAATCACTCAAGCTTATTTGAATGACAATGCCAAGGCCAGCACAAGAAACTCCGCTTGCCCTAGTGCTTTCTGTCAATAACACATCAAAATTTCATTGGCTGATGACATGGTCACTCAACGTTGTAACTCCAATAGCATTGTCTAGCTTCAATTAAAGGCTAGCAATGCAAGTACTGCATTGTAAGCAGTAATGCGTTAATAGGACATAGGACATTTCTGCTCAGCTCCACAAAATATAACCATTCGTGTACTGTGACACTGCATGGGAAAATTGTTCAACAATTTTAGAATAAAATTGCAAGAAAACTGGGGATTTAATCATCTATGGAATGTAATATCATAAAATTATTCAGAGAATCTTGAGAAATCTCTGTATGCAAGGGACAAGGCCAAAAACCAATACTGAATGGCTGTGATCTTCAGGCCCTCAGGTGGGAGTGCATTAAAAACAAACAGGATTCTGATATGGAAATCAATGCATAGGCTTAGGAACACTTCAGAAAACTATTCTCAGCGAGCACAATTTGTTTCTGCATCCACAAATGCAAATTAAACTTTACTATGTAAAGAAAAAAAAAAAACATAAATCAACATCATCCAGAAACGCTGCCGCCTTCTCTGGGCCTAAGCTCATGATGATGGCCTGAGACAAAGTGAACTATCCTGTGGTCTGACCAATCAAAATCTGAATCAAGAATGCCACATCCTCTCGGCTAAGAAGGAGTGGGAACATTCAGCTTTTTATCAGCGCACAGTTTAAAAGTCTGCATCCATGATAGTATGGGGGTATATAATTGCACATGGGTAGCTTGCTCATCTGTGGAGACAGCATTAATGCTGAACAATATTTATAGGTTTTGTAGGAACACATACGGCCATCCAGCCATCTTTGTCTGGTAAGACTTCGCTTATTTCAGCAAGAGAAGGCCAAACCACATTGTGCAGCATCATGGATCGGTAGTAAAAGAGTGCGGGTGCTAAACTGGCCTGCCTGCAGTCTAGACGGGTCACCCATTGAAAAGTATGATGCACAAACGTGACAGAAGATTCTAAAAAGGTGTTCAGAAGTTGAAATGAAGCAAAAATGAGAGAACATTTTGCTTCCAAAACAACAGGAGTTTGTCTCCTCGGTTCAAAAACACTCACAGGGTGTAGTTAAAAGAAGAGATGATTTAACTCAGTGGTAGACATGGCCCCTTCCCAACTCTCTTGAAACGTGTTGCTGGCATCAAATTCAAAATGACCAGATACTTTTCATAACAAAATTTCTCAGTTTCAATATTTGACATGTTGTCTTTGCACTATTTTCAAATCATTATGGAGTTGAAATGATCTGCCAATCATTGCAGTCTGTTTTTATTTACATTTTACACAACGTCCCAACCTTTCTGGAAATGAGGTTGAATTTAATAAATCATTCAGTCCTCAAATAAGAAGGCAGGACAGCATTGCTGTGTTCTTGAAATAGAGGAGAGTTCTATGTCTCACATACCACACAAGGAGAGTTAAAGAAAACATGACAAGCCCCACAGCTGATGGCTGACTGTAACTGAACCACTGCACAGGTTTGAAATCCGCTGGGAGATCGGGATGATCTGCTGGCTGAGACTCTTTGTATCCATTGCCAGCGGTCCCTTGAGGCTGGTAATCAGCAGGCCACTGATCCGGCCTCTTACTGAGCTGCTGGAAGGGTTTGGAGATTCCAATGGGTGCATCTCAAAGCGTAGGCTGCATTCTTCGAATGCTACATTTTTAGTGATCGTCACTGAATTCCATCCACTAAACAGACATGAGGTCATTTTATCTCTGTTAAACAGCTTTGGTTTAGGTGAGTCGTCATTGAATTCCCTAACTGTAACCTTAACTCTAATCCCTAACTTTAAACCTAGCCCCAAACCTTATCCTAACCCAAAATTTAACCAAATCCCTGACCTTAAATATTAGTTTGGTCGATGGAAGTAAGTGACGACTGCTAAAAATGCAGCCTCCGAAGGCTGCAGCCTACACTTTGAGATGCACCCCATGTCTCTGAAATAGAGGCGTGAACACGTGGTCATCTGCTGTGATCCATTGGTGAGTGTTTCAGTGTTTGCTGCAACTTCTCTCTCCCTCTGTCTCTCTCACTTTCTCTTTCTATTGTTGTCTTGCAAGAAATTATTGCTCAGTCAGTCTCTGATTCTTCAAACATGCATACTAGTGCAACCTGAGCCAGCAAAATATTTGAGTGGCACACCTAGAACAGGCATCAATAATCATCCTTCCTGAGTACCGCCAGTAGACCCAGGCAGAGTGCTCTCCATTCTAGCAGTACAGCAGTTCCAAATTAGGCATTAGCATTGGTGACCAGTAGAAAGTAGGACCATTTGTTCAGAGAACATTATCTTCCTATTCAGCTCATATTGGGGTTACGATGGCAGAAAAGTAGGTCAAGGCAGTTTTAATGGCCTTATGCATTCATTAAGCATAAACTTATTCTTGTTAAATCCAAATGAGGATTCTTGAACTCAGTTTTCGACTGACATGCAATAATCAATACAAAGATTGGTGCAGTGTAACTAATGGGCATTCAAGCTGTAGTTCATGTTACTATGGATAATACTGCAATAAAATAAAATCAGCATGCCCCTGGGGCTTGTTTAAATACAGTACACATATAGTAAGAATATTCGTAGCAAGACTTTAAAACTTCCTCTAACAATGCACCATACTCCGCTTTGTCTACAATGACCACTACTGTGCGCTCAGTGACTCAAACCTCTCCATGGGGTGGCATTTAAAACTATTCAAAATGATAGTCATGGAAGAGTATTAGTTCAATGCAAAAGCACATACCAGTGACTCTGCCTGCAAATCAGATGGAGAAGTACTGGTATATTAAATCTGACCAAGCAATACCCCCTGGTTTTCATCATTACTTGGGCCACTTTAGGTGCTTCAGGTAGGTATGTTTGATCCATTAAGTATACATGAATTCCACCGAGATCTAACAGTCAGAGACATGCCCTCAGGCCTTATCCTACCCCATGGGTTTGACAGATTAAAACTTTATATGTGGATTTATTAAAATCAAGCCCAATGTGTCTGCTTTATTGGTAACGCGAGTGTGCTTGTAAAAGAAAGTGTTGGGTTCCGTTTGTACCACAGGAATTCTGCAGGATTCTTACCTAGGTCTCAGGTGTCTGTGTGTTGAGAAGTACAGAGATTGGTATTGGAGGGGGCGCTGGTGCCATGATTGCTGCCTCACGCTTGTAGCTGTAAGGCTTGATTGCAATATGGTTGAAATATAAGATTGCGCTTTTACATTTGGATGTTGCATTTCAACTGTATGTAAAGTATTAAATGTGCCCTTGAACAATCCTCATGTTTAATCACAAAGACTCTCCCTCAGCTTATATTCATAGTTGTTCCCTACAATGCCTTTATTAGTTAATTAGTCATTAATCCGCATGCTTTTTGCGTGCTGTTCATTAACCTCACCCCTTTTCCTCATTATCAGTTCCCTATTCAAGCTCTCTGTACCCACTCACTAGTGCTAGGTCGTTTAACCGTATCAGTCGCATCTTCTGTCTGTGGCCAAGGATAGTCAGTTCTTCCTCTATGATTACCCCGTATTGTGTTTATGGATTACTTTGTACTGTTCCAGTCGTTAAAGCCTTCATCTAGTTCTGAGCATTTTTGCTCATTGTCAACATCTGTTGTTACTGTAATTCTGAGAATAAACACGTCCGCTGCTTCTCCTATAGAGTCTGCACTTGGTTCCTACATGTACCTTAACAAACTGATAATTTAGCTAGAGATATATGAGTCATTCTTAAAATATGGTTACAAAATCTTCCTTCACATATTAGTCTAGACATGGTTATTTTTTTTTTTCCCAGAAACCCAGCATAACTGGCATTGTATGGTTTAACATTTTCATAAAAATTCAAAATGAGCTAACATTTTTCATGAAATGGTAAAATGTCTCACTTTCAAAATCTGATATGTTGTCTATATTCTATTGTGTATAAAATTTTGATTTATGAGAATTACAAATCATTGCATTCTGTTTTTATTCACATTTTACTCAACGACCCAACTTCTTTGGAATTGGGTTGTATGTTTTCAGTGTAGCCTTTTTGTGATCCTTGGTAATTTCCTGATTAATAATTTCTTAATCATTACATGCTCATGTATTGGTCTCGGTGATTCAGTGAACAAATTGTTTAAGCACAAGTAGGCATACTGGGTTTAAATAAAATGAATACATGAGAAAAAAGAAGCAACAGCCTTCTAATATTGATTTAGAATTTGACTGTCAGCGTGAATTTGCAACATAGTTTATGTTCTGAACATAGAAATAAACACAATGAACACAAGATGCGTAGCTAAGGCAAAGCTGAGCAACCATGATACGTCATCAGCCCTCAGTTTGCTGCAAGCCATTCAATATGGCCGCTGCCACAATCTTGATCCGACTGTAAAGATTATCTTTGAATGAATACAAAAATATTATTTCACTTGATTGTGCATTTATTACAGATCTTGTAATGAGTACAATTGGAACATTTTAGGGGGTTGTAAAAAGGGTGGGGGTTCCCGTTCATTACCTAATCCTGTAGCTATTTACAACCCCAATTACGAAATAGTTGGGACGAAGTGTAAATTGTGAATAAAATCAAAATGCAATGACTTTCAGATCACATGAGCCAATATGTTATTTACAATAGAACATAGATAACATTTCAAATGTTGAAACTGAGAGATTTTACATTTTTATCCACAAAATGAGCTTATTTCAAATTTTCTGGCTGCAACAGGTCTCAAAAAAGTTGGGACACAGGCAAAAAAAAGGGCTGAAAAAGCAATTAATATATAAGAGAATCAGCTGAAAGAACATTTAGCAAGTAATTAAGTTAACTGGAATCAGGTGTGTAACATGATTGGCTATAAAACGGATGTCTTAGAGAGGTTGAGTCTCTCAGAAGTAAAGATGGCCAGAGGCTCTCCAACCTGTGAAGGCTTGCGTAAAAAAATTGTGGAATACTTTAAAAACAATGTTCCTCAACGTCAAATTGCAAAGGCTTTGAAGGTCTCATCATCGACAGGGCATAACATCATCAAAAGATTCAGAGAAACTGGAAAAATCTCTGTGCGTTAGGGACAAGGCGAAGACCTTTACTGGATGCCCGTGATCTTCGGGCCCTCAGGCGCCACTGCATCACTCACCGGCATGATTCTGTCATTGACATTACTAAATGGGCGCAGGAATACTTCAAGAAACCACTGTCTGTAAACACAGTCCGCCGTGCCATCCACAGATGCCACCTAA
The DNA here is from genome assembly GCA_029692085.1 of Gymnothorax javanicus. NCBI lineage: Eukaryota > Metazoa > Chordata > Actinopteri > Anguilliformes > Muraenidae > Gymnothorax > Gymnothorax javanicus. Next base: position 146,280,906 of record CM056193.1, read on the forward strand.
AACTCTATCATGCAAAAAGGAAGCCATTGTTGAGGGTGATCCAGAAGCGCCGCCGTGTTCTGTGGGCCAAGTCTCCTTTAAAATGTACTGTAGCAAAGTGGCAAAGTGTCCTGGGGGCAGACGAGTCCAAATTTGACATTCTTGTTGGAAATCATGGGCATCATGTCCTCCGGGCTAAAGAGGAGAAAGACCACCCTTCCTGTTATCAGCGTTCAGTTCAAAAGCCAGCATCTCTGATGGTATGGGGATGCATTAGTGCATATGGTGTGGGACACTTGCATGTTTCAAAAAGCACCATGAATGCTGAAAGGTATATAAAGGTTTTAGAGCAACATATGCTCCCCTCCAGATGACATCTATTCCAGGGAAGGCCTTGTGTATTTCAGCAGGACAATGCAAAATCACATACTGCAGCTATTACAACAGCATGTCTTCGTAGTAGAAGAGTCTGTGTGCTGAACTGGCCTGCCTGCAGTCCTGATCTTACACCGATTGAGAACATTTGGCGCATAATTAAACGAAAAGTCCGTCAAAGGAGACCCAAAACTCTCCAGCAGCTGGAAGCCTGTATTAAACAAGAGGGATCAAATTCCAATGGCTAAACTCAAGAAACTTGTCTCCTCAGTGCCCAGACGCCTCCACTCTATGTAAAAAAAGAAGAGGAGATGCTACACCATGGTAAACAGGCCCCTGTCCCAACTTTTTTGAGACCTTTTGCAGCCATCAAAAATTTGAAATGAGCTCATTTTGTGGATAAAATTGTAAAATTTCTCAGTTTCAACATTTGCTATGTTATCTCTGTTCTATTGTGAATAAAATACTGACTGGTGTGATTTGAAAGTCATTGCATTTTGATTTTATTCACAATTTACACGTTGTCCCAACAATTTCGGAATCGGGGTTGTAATTTGGCTGATAAGCAATAGTTGCTAAAACTAATTGATAGAATAACTATCAAATTTATTTCAGATGGCATTGTTGTATATTGTATCACAAAATGATAGAAGAAAGGAATTCCTTTCTGCACAGCACGTAAATCAGGACGTAAAACGTTAGCATGTCTTTTGAATATTCTCAACTCATGTAGCTCATGAAACAGCACAGAATTGCATACATTAGTTTGCAAAGCTTATTAAGTCATAGGTATGGGAAGCCGTGCTATATTAGGAATATAGCCTAGTCAGAGCTAAAGGGCATTGCACAGTATGACGCACAGCGGAGTGATATTGTATGGATGGTGATAATCCGAATGAAGGCACGCAGCAAAAGTTTTGGATTTTTTGCATTTATTCGGATTATTGCTGTACTTAGGAGGTCACATCACTAATGCAAATATAGCCAATGGGCAGCAATCATTGTATAGGAGGACTCTCCTATCCTCTTTCAGCGGATGGAGCACCACAACAATTGAATCTCTGCTGCATCACTCTCATGGTAAATAAATGATTAGCTATGCAGTATTTGAACTGAATTCATCTGTGCTATAAATGCACACGTATGGACGCAGTCAATGCCACTTAGCTAGGTACATAGCTAGCACATAACACATGAAGCAGCATGACGCAGAACTCTGCATCGGCATAAAATATTCAAAGTAATGGAAATATACAACTCAGTTTAGGTACATCTCCAGCATTTTACTATGAAAAAGTGAAGTAATGTTATGTGTTTGCTATGCACACAGTTTCAGGATGTCAAGTTCAATAGTAACCGAGTGCGCTCCGGTTAACTAACGTCAGTTAACCAACAGCAGCCTTAGCTAGCTAACTGTATATTCTGTAACATAACATGAAGGCTCGGTAAAGCAATCAAGTTGCAACATGACAGAGCCATTCATCAAATACAAAGAATTAAAACATTTGTATCATTAAGCCTGCTTGACTCGGCTATAACGCTGCGCACTGTAGGCACCAAGAAATCGCCAAACACTTAAATGCTCCTGAATGTTCTACTTACGAGAACATGCTTAGAGACAAGGGCCCCTTGGTGTTCACATAGCCTGAATAAAAATAAAAAAAATTTGTTGCTGCCAAGGAAAAAGGCACTAATGATTTAAAAGATAAAAATTAACTAATTATGCATTGATCTTTTTTGGTAGCTAGAAAATTTTATTCACAGATTTATCAGTGTCTTTTTCCAATTGTTCCCTATGAAGCAATTGCTTTTTTGCCCCCGAAGGCATCGCGTGACTTGCAATATGAGATTGACTGATAAGCCCATGACAGCATGTGGCCCAGCCCTTTTCTGGGACCTGCTTTTCTGTTATTCAAGTGCGCTAAGTTGAGAGGATGCGACCTAACTTGCTGTTACTCAAGGGTTTGCATACTTTTTCTGAGGATTGATTACTCTCTTTTAATTCTTGTGGAAAGTTGATACTGTCTGGAATTGGATAAAAACTTATCTATCAAGAGATTATTGCCAGGAAAGTTTCAAGTGGAAGTGAACTATATCTGTTCCTATATCTTTACAATATCTGTAGAGATTGTTTGAGGTGTTAAGTGACCACTGAATTCTATGAGGGACAAATGTATGTGTAAATCAGTGGCAGGGTTTTCATATCTGATTGCTATAATGGACAGTAGAATGGCATGGCATTAATACCATGTTTTAGGTTCGTCCTAGAAAGCAGATTTTTTTTACAATTAAATTGCCATACCTTTAGGCTATTATGGATTTCGCATGTTGCTATGAAAGAAATATATATATTTTTTTGTACTGAAAGATATTTTTATAAACTTCTGGATTGATGCCCTAGGAAAATTTGTTAGGCTGTTTGCAGATCTTGTGGATCATGCTAGGATGAAGAGCTTTATTCATACAATTCCTGGGCAACAGTGGCCGGACTTATTACGTCCATATTCTGAATAGATTATGGGCACTGCTTCCTTATGAATATTCAATTTACATTTTCTGTCTAACCGACAACCAGCTGATATTAGGGACTTTAAGCAAAGGCGGATTTTGCGACGGCTACGGCGCCCGGAAATAAATCTCTCCTGACGCTGGTGCCGTACCCTCAAAGCCATAGTAGGGACCTTAAGCAACGGGCTGACTTTTCACAACGGTACAGGCGACGTCACAACCTTCTGACAGCTGTGGTTACGTATAAGAACAGCAGAGTGGCTGACTGTCTACAGCGGACCAGAACGCCTTTGGACAGATGAATGACGTACAAGATTTTTTTTTTTTTAACGGACAGCAGCGCACAGCAATGGCTCAAAACGTTTTCTGATGAAACATCGTCAGATGAAAGTGACATTTCCGCGGCATTTTAGATTTTCCGTCAGTATACGCACATCGATCAGTGAGAAATCAGTTGCAGTCAGCTGATTTAAGCGCACACCTAATCAGAGTGTGAAGGAATGGTAAAGTGCATGGGCGTGTGCAGATAGGCCTATATATATATATATATATATATATATATATATATATAATTTGTGTTCTATATGCACGGGAGTATAAAGGCACTAATGTACATTGGAGTAAATATAGATATGTGTAGGGTGTACAGAGAAATTGTATACCGTATGCAATAGATAGGCTACAGTCAGCAACAAAGGGAACGCCCACAAATGTAGAGCCGAGGGGGAAAACAAACGGGTCTCTGCCATTAGCCGTAATTCCGAAGAGTTGTTGTGTGCCCTTTTGCACCGCAAATAAACAAAAAAATCACCAATTAAAGTTTCACATTTTACCAAATAATAAAATGGAACCACAAAGGAGGACAAAATGGCTTCAAGCTATCAGAAGAGAGGACGAGTTTGACAGATTATGGCGGGACCCCACAACAGAACGTGTATGTCTGCAGGCCACTGCGTCGGATCATTCGCCCAGTCTTTTAAAACGTATGGACAAAAATTCAACCCCAGTATATTGAATTTTTTTTATATATCGATCCTTGTCAGCAGGCAGTAGCGACTCAAAGTACGTCATGACAACTTCTTAGCGTTAGCAAGACGAGTTTAAATTCCGCGTTTTTACAGTATAGCGGACGGGGAAGGATTGTTTTCCCCCTCGGCTCTAACCAGATGTGACGTTTGTGGGCGTTCCCGTTGTTGCCGACTGTATCTATGCAAGGATGAGGGCAGTATATAGCCTACAGCAAAAGATAGTTCATTATGGTTTTATACAGTGAAATATACACATTATAAGTACGTGACAATAGGCGCCAGGCTGGCCGTATGTTTACGTCAGATACCTAAAATTCCAGGTTGATTGCAGTGCAGTTTTCTTCAGCGTGTTTTGGTGTCCTGGATGCGCGGTTGAAATTGTGCACTTATACTGATGTTATAGTTCACATTCCCCGCATTTTCCTCGTCTTTGAATTTTCTCAATCGGCTTCATAGAAGTACCGTAATTTTCAGGAATGGTTCGCTGAAACATGTAATGTATAGTGTGTCACTATCAATTGTAGAACACATTTCATCTCAGAAATCCAATTAAAACCATTTAATGCAATCACCTGAACCACGCGTTGTCGAAGAGATTGGCTCTTCCCCCGTAGTAGATCAGCCTGCTATGGCAAGGCAACGCCGGCACACCGGCTTAAGTCTCGATCAGCGGAGCGCAAATGTATTTCCGGGTGCCGTAGCCGTCTCAAAATCCGCCGTTGCTGAAAGTCCCTATTATTAGGGACGCTTGCATCTACGTCTGCAGAGAGGAATTAATGCGTTTCCTTTGCGTTCTTCCGAGGGGATATATAATAGAACAGCACGAGTGAACTACTGAGGCCAGAGCAGGCCCACATTCCATATGCTCATTATAAAGGAAGTACTGTAGACCTATATTGTATTTTCCATTTGTGTTTACACAATAACTAAATAATGTAACCGAATGTTGCACAATGACAACTTGTTTATTTGCCTAAGGACTAATAAATACAATGCAACAATCATAGCATAAGCCCATTAAATAGCATCAATTTTAGTTTTTGCAATCACAGTATAACTGATTAGCTATATTGTAATATTTGAAAAATGCAGTATGAAAATGGAATATTTTCTTGCTTAAACAAGTATTCATTTTCTGGAATATTTAGTGTTGTAAATGTTAACATGTTTAAATAGCTACACCCCTGCAAGTAGCATATTAAATATTGCAAGTAAATCAATGTTTGTGGTTATGAAATACATGGTACGCATGTCTATGTATGTTAAACACTGCATTACAAAAATATTTCAGCAGCAAAAGAAGTTCCCTTTCCTGTATAGCCTGCTCACTTATTTCAGCTGGTTAGCTGTTTAGTTGGCTCGCTACACCGTGCTAATGGGCATGGGCAATGGCAGCTAATCATGCAATAAGTAAAAGTAGTAGGCAGTGGAGTGAAACTGTTCATAAAATGTTACATACAGCTCCCTTGACTAAAATAACAAATATAATTGTAGCCCCCAGACAAAGTCGGGGCTACTATGGATTTGACCTCGTCACATGTCCGCCGCCGCCATAGAGATTTCCTTGTGGACGCTCTACAGATCACAAATTTAAAGCTATTTCTTTTATATAAGGTATATGGGCAGTGGTTAGGACATGGCGCCAATCGTTTTACTTGCCATGGTCACATAATTCATTAAATAATAGACACAGGAATAGGCTCCGTAGCTTTTTTCATGGTCTTCAGGATTGATTACCGCATTCCTGTGTATCCACTCTCAGTTTGTTGCTCGGTCCAGTTTATTAGGAACTAGCTCCTGCGCCTTCTATGTACCTCAGGATTGGGACTGCCTACCTGCTGGCTTCTCCATTTTGCCATCTTACAGTTTGGCTCTGGCAAAGTGTGCACTCCACCTGGCAGTCATCCCAGAAAGCCATTGGCCTGAGAGATTGGGAATGCCTACCCTGCTTCACCCATAACACATGAACTGAACTGAGTCATTCTCTCTGGTCTATGTCTCACTGTTACCGTATTACTACTAATTAACTCGAGCATTGGATTGTACTTTACCTCAGCACTTGATTCCCTGTCTGGATCATAACACCTGCAAAGAGAAATCGTTTCTCAGGAACAAGATGGGGGCGAGGGTGTTCGTTGTGTCCACCACGATTAAGTCAGTCAGCACGAAGTGATCTTCAGAATAGTTTACACAACAATGGTGCGTCATAGAACTTGAAGGGATCAAATTAATCGAAAGGTACTAATTTAATAATTACCAGCCTGTTTTGCTCATATGATGATGTCGATGCTAGCGAGAAAAATAGTCTCAAATAATGTCAGGGCAACTCTCAGTGGACACATTCAAATGTTCACTTCTTTTATTCTCGTTTTATACTACGACACATCAGCATAGTATTCGAGTAATTATTACACTCACTGCCATAGTGACAAACCCTATAACTTCCTGAAACGCCACTTAATGCGGTACTAACCAAATTACTGTGGCAAATAATGGAAGGACTATCCATTCAAGCTATTCAAGTGAAATCACGTGAAAGAGTCCACTTTTCTTTGCCAAAACAATATGTTAAAAATCAGTGAGCAACATTGCACTCAACCTTCTGGACATACCATACAGCACTGTATAATACTCAGGACACAAAGAGAATTAAAGGTAGTGGTTTTAGCAATGTAAAAAAAAAAAAAAAACTGATGTTGTTCAACACTTTAGGTGCAACTTGCCAGAAGTACATCCCTGGAATTTTGGTAAAATAGGCTACAGAAGTTAACAACAGAAAGTTAACTAATAATTTAGTTCCTGGTACATTTAATTGAGAAAGCATGAGCATGCAGGTATAGGCCATACAGGGAGGCATGTTGAAAGTTTCTTGAAGTATTTTTCCTGCCTCTAATTTTTGTAACTTATTCTTCTTCAAAAAAGGGTGGGAGGGGAGCCTTGCTTGGGTCCACACCTACTAGCCCCAACTCACACAATTTCTTGCTTCATCTCTCTCTGGAACTAGGATCCCAACTCCAGGCAGAGAAATGGCACCATACAGTTTTGAATACAGACTAGCTAACTTTGATTTTCATGACCCCACGCAAAATATTGGTCCCATGCAATGCAACAGATAGCTGGCCAGCTAGCTTGCTGGTACATTCATGGGGCTAGCCCAAACTCATGGTTTTCCCGCTTCATCTGACTGGAAACAAAGTCCTGACTCTCAACAGACAAGGATAGGCTATGCTGTTTATTGAAGGTTATAGAGGAATGTTCTCATAGCGAACTATCAATCTGATAACTAATTTTTTACTCTGAGAGGTTATAGCCTATGTCTATTAGCAAACAGGCTGATATGGTAGAAATGTGGGATTCCACGTCAGAGTCGATGTCTCCCCTATTATAACACGTTTCCACAACCGTTGTCTTTCATCGGTTAACTTGCAAGACTTGTCTCCTTGGTTGGAAATAATAATCATCGTTTTACAACAAAGAAGGCCTTTGATGACCCCTGGTACAGTGAAAATTATATATTTTTATGATGAAAAAACACAACAGAGGGAAGAAAAATGGCTAAATACTTCCTGAGGTTTGTCCGATAATGTCATAAGAATACAAACCATTGTGTCAGTTCTCATCGAAATTTGGCTGCCCATTTCAAGGCACAGGGCATGTGCTAAGGACAGGCCTGGCATGATTAAACTTAGGCTTGCGTTCTACTTACTGCTCCTGCAAAACAATTGAGGTGCCTCTTTTGTGATAAGCATGCTCAACTGAAAACTTTGAGGAGATTGCTTGCTTTGCAAGATAACTAGTGGAGAATGTAAACCTGGACTCGGACTCAGTCAAACAGTCAAAATAAACAATTGAAAATAATCAAAATTTCAACAGAATGTAGAGCATAAATTGATTATTTCGACCCATGAATACCGACTGAAGGGCAACATCGGCCCGTGCAGCGGATATGGAACCAAATAAAATAAGTGATTTTTAGCAAAGAAACATGCTCATCTTGCCTGTCTGGAAACTGGAGCGTGACTGCACCATTTGAATATGAAATCGCTGAAGATTTTTGTTCCAGTCACCTTGTACTGTATGCAAACAAAGCCACCAACTCTGACAGAATGGAGAGGGAGAATTTAAAGCAGTCTTTTGTCATTGTTTATAACTGTGTTGTCTTTGTTCTCCTTTTTCCGTGCAGAAAAGAATGGGATGAATTATTTTTAAACAGTAATTACCTGGCTGGGATCCGACAGTCGGGGATTAATGGACGATTGCAGAGAGGCAGGTTGGGAAGCGTGTGCTGGAAGGTAAGGAGTGGAAAGCGCAGCTCCTTCCTTGTTGGACGCTGGATCCGGGGAACGGCAGATTTCTGATGTTTCTTTTGCTGTGAGCTCAAGTTGTTGGCTTAAACCAAAGTCTGCCACAAAGGAGCAAAACAGATTTACTTTCTCAAATCCATTCTGAGGGATGTTTCAGGTTTTTTCCTCTCCCTGTAATGTGTATTTATACATTTGCCCACGCATTTGCTAATTTCTGTGTGTTCATTAGTTTGATTACTTGCCTACGGAGCACATGGTGTTTTTTGCAGCTCATCATTTATTTCATCATCTTGATATACATATAATTTAAACATAATTACAATGCTTTGCAATCAAACGCAGACATATTACAGATATGTACTGATTATGGATCATAATGTAAAAAATTTTTACAAAAGAAGGAGGGACTTCTATAAGTGCAAGAGCTGGTCTCGTGCTTGCATAGTCTCATTACCAGACTAAATACAAGGCTATTAACCTTTGTGTCACATACGGCATGTCAGGGAGATAATGTTTAGATGCAGTGAGCACTCTGCCACGCATTTAAGGGTGTTTTTGTACTTATTTAGGTTGAAAAGTGCATGAGATGGAAAGTTATTCCAATGTGAGGAGGAGAAGCCTCCCTCGCAGATGGTGTGTGAATCAGACAGTAATTAAACTGATCTGACTTGGATACAGCAAAGTCTCTGCAGAGCCAGATCACTCGGGTCCTGGTGTGCTGTTCAAGGTCATACCAACCAGGAGGCCCAGCTGAGTGTACTCTGCACTCCTTCTGCCTTCAGTCACCCAAGGCACTGTCATGCTTTATTGTCCTTTTTATTATTTGGTTGTGGAAGTCTTGGTAACCCTTTGTGGAACCCTGTGAAACCCTCACATTCTGTGCTTTTGTCAGTGTAAGCATGCAGTGTACACAAAAGCAGCCATAGACTCTATCTGGCTGGAAAAAAAAAAGTTGCACACGCTAATAATTTGTTCGTCATTCGTCATGTCACTGTTTCAACAATCTCATGCATTGTTAAAGCATTTATTTCCAACTTGGGTTGCATTCATTTTTGGCTGATATCTTGTATTGATGATGAGAGAGTCAAAGTGTATTTTGAACCACTTTCAGTTGGTTAAATTCAGGACTCTAAGGTGGCCAACTTGTGTGAAAATGATTCCTCATGCTCGTTGAATCACTCTTTCACTATTTGAGCACGATGAATCTTGGCATTGTCATCCTGGAATATGCCTGTGCTGTCAGGTATTAAAAAAATCTATTGATGGGCACATGCAGATGGTCTGCTGACTTCATTTTTTGCTGCATAACCTTGGTGAGCCTAGACCTGACCATTTGAAGCAACTCGAGATCAAAACACTGCCCTCAGAGACTTGTACAGTGGGCACCATGCATGACACGTGCATGGCTTCATGGGATTCCCTTCTTACCCCCTGACACGGCTCTGGAATAGGGTAAATCTAGACTTATCAAACCACACAAATTTTTTGAGAAAATTAAAGTAGTTTTTTTTTTTGCTCATCTGATCCAACAGACCAAAGGGAGCTTATGAGATCGCACGGTCGTGTCCGCGTCCGCGTCTGCGTTAACTTTGATCTTCTTCTGCCAAACCACTTAAGGGATCAATTTATTTGGCTGACATCAGCCAATTTAACTGATGATTACCTCATGTTGCTTGGATCCAGTAGTTACCGCTTGCAGTTATATTTGTTTTCTTCTTTCCTACACGAATTACGAAAGGTGTCCTCATTGTCCCAGTGTTGGACCCAAGCATGAAAAATACAACATTACTACTTGTGAGCTTACGTAGCACAAAAGCCTGAGAAGAACTAAGTGAGATAAAGTGCCCATGGCACTATTTTTCCTGATTAGTCTCACTACTAAGTGGCTTTCTTGTGACCACACTGCACGTAGTCTCAAATTCTGCAAGTTGTTGTCACATTGTGCATATGGAAATGCTCTTACTGTCACGATTAAAAATAGCCATTAGTTTGAAAATCAAATTCTTTGCGATGAGACTTCACCAAGTGTTTTAGTAATTTCCGATCACAAGCATTCACAATTTTTTTCAAGATTTTTTTCTGACCCATTTCTTTCGCGAACTTGGCAGTTCACCACTATCCTTCCAGGTTCAACCCAAATCAAGTAATTTCAGGAATATCCTCAGTTTTTCCTTTGCTTGATGCAGGCCAGTAATTTTCCCCTCTTGGAACGCAGCAATATCTTTTTCACGACCGTGTAATACATATTCCAACATGGTTGTTTAAGAAATGAGAAGCTACATGCTGCATCAATTCAGGTTAAAAAGATTGTTGCCAGCTGAAACATATTATTATTAATTATATTAATCATCGGCTCTCAACTATTTGCTTTGCAAAAACACTCAAATTTTATTTTACTACACTTGCCACAATACACTGCTTTGATGACCATTTTAATTTTCTTTACATAAGATAAATAACTCATTATTATTATCATTATTATTATTATTCTTGATATTGTGAAGATGAAGAGGGGTAAAAATGATTCTAGTCATCGATAAGTCAGGAAATTGACTGTTAGAACTGTCCGAGCACCATGGATTTATGAGGAACTGAAGACATGTATGGTTGAAAGAGATGGGCCAAAAGTAGTGGCAAAAAAGTCCGGCTGCATGTCTAAAGGTGAACGCGACAGGTAAAAATGGACATTTCATGACACTTTGTGATTTTGAGATAAAGGCTGCTAAAGTTGGACTCTCTTAACTTGATCTGCAATAGCAGTCTACTTCTTACTTCTTCTTCTACTTCTTGATTCTATTGAAACTAATCAGTGAATCACTCTAATCTTTTGACATCATATACTTTATAGGTACATGCAACAAACTATAGCAAAGAGTCAAAAAAGTCCAAATGCTGTGAAATATAAATTTTTACTTCATGCGTTCACAAATGGCAGGCATGCTGCAAAATGAGAAGCACCGTGACAAAAATCAACAGAAAGGAGAAGAAATCACATGAGGAAACAGCGGCAGCTGGTGAACTGGCGATAGGGGAAGCTCAAACCCATCCCTTAAAAATGATGATCGGTCATGACCTATTTTCAATCATTCATTTAAATTACCATTACAGAAACTCCGAAAACTCTCAACATTATCAGGTGTGGTCAGTTTTCATTAATAACGCATACCTGTGATCTCTCATACATTTGGCGTGAGTTTTAGTGGCATATTTACGTTCCACTGCTGTAGTCAGCAATTATTCAATCAACGCATATGTAAGAGATTCTCGCGCGGAATTGAAGTCCTTGTGCATGGAGGTTTATCAGTTTCACATGTGTTACGGTGGATTTCACCGCTATTAACTGGAAACCATTCATGACTCCGTACTTCTCACGCTTTTGTTTACTCAGGGGTTGGAAGCAATGTGTGTGTTTCATGATCATTAAAATTGTTTAAATGAAATAAGATCATTGGAAGGAATGGAATTGCTTGAAGACGTTTCAAACAATTTAAACGTTTATGAATTCTTACAAAGCATGTGTCAGGTCAATGAATTCTGTTGACCGGTTTTTGAGAAAAAGCAGATAAATGATACCTTATCAACATGATCAACCTCATACAGACACAGAGGGACAAGGGTGACCATAAAAAATAAGCTTAGCAACACTTTGTAGCCCTTTGCCTGTAACTACAACCCCAATTCTGAAATAGTTGGGACGAAGTGTAAATTGTGAATAAAATCAAAATGCAATGACTTTCAGATCACATGAGCCAATATGTAATTTACAATAGAACATAGATAACATTTCAAATGTTGAAACAGACATTTTACATTTTTATACACAAAATGAGCTTATTTCAAATTTTCTGGCTGCAACAGGTCTCAAAAAAGTCGGGACACAGGCAAAAAAAAGGCTGAAAAAGTAATTAATATATAAGAGAATCAGCTGAAAGAACATTTAGCAAGTAATTAAGTTAACTGGCATCAGGTGTGTAACATGATTGTCTATAAAAGGGATGTCTTAGAGAGGTTGAGTCTCTCAGAAGTAAAGATGGCCAGAGGCTCTCCAACCTGTGAAGGCTTGCGTAAAAAAATTGTGGAATACTTTAAAAACAATGTTCCTTAATGTCAAATTGCAAAGGCTTTGAAGGTCTCATCTTCAACAGAGCGTAACATCATCAAAAGATTCAGAGAAACTGGAAAAATCTCTGTGCGTAAGCGACAAGGTCGAAGACCTTTCCTGGATGCCGGTGATCTTCCGGCCCTCAGATGCCACTGCATCACTCACCGGCATGATTCTGTCATTGACATTACTAAATGGGCCCAGGAATACTTCAAGAAACCACTGTCTGTGAACAGAGTCTTCCATGCCATCCACAGATGCCACCTAAAACTCTATCATGCAAAAAGGAAGCCATTGTTGACTACGATCCAGAAACCCTGCCGTGTTCTGTGGGCCAAGGCTCATTTAAAATGGACTGTGGCAAAGTGGCAAAGTGTCCTGTGGTCAGACGAGTCCAAATTTGACATTCTTGTTGGAAATTCATGGGCGTCGTGTCCTCCGGGCTAAATAGGAGAAAGACCACCCTTCCTGTTTTCAGCGTTCAGTTCAAAAGCCAGCGTCTCTGATGGTATGGGAATGCATTAGTGCAATGGTGTGGGACACTCGCATGTTTTAAAAAGCACCATGAATGCTGAAGGGTATAGAAAGGTTTTAGAGCAACATATGCTCCCCTCCAGACGACATCTATTCCAGGGAAGGCCTTATGTATTTCAGCAGGACAATGCAAAATCACAGCTGTTACAACAGCATGTCTTCGTAGTAGAAGAGTCCGTGTGCTGAACTGGCCTGCCTGCAGTCCTGATCTTTCACTAATTGAGAACATTTGGCGCATAATTAAATGAAAAGTCCGTCAAAGGAGACCCACACTCTCCAGCAGCGGGAAGCCTGTATTAAAAAAAAAGTGGGATCAAATTCCAATGGCTAAATTCCAGAAACTTGTCTCCTCAATGCCCAGACGCCTCCACTCTGTGTTAAAAAGAAAAGGGGATGCTATACCATGGTACACAGGCCCCTGTCCCAACTTTTTTGAGACCTGTAGCAGCCATAAAATTTGAAATGAGCTCATTTTGTGGATAAAATTGTAAAATTTCTCAGTTTCAACATTTGCTATGTTATCTCTGTTCTATTGTGAATAAAATACTGGCTGGTGTGATTTTAAAGTCATTTTGATTTTATTCACAATTTACACTTTGTCACAACTATGTCTGAATTGGGGTTGTACATTATATTTGGAAATATCACAATGTATATGACTAGGGTACATGTAGGGAATATCGGACAGAAGGGAATACCGTGTATGAACACAGAATACGCTGCGGCTGCCAAATGAAAGAGCCTGGTGCTGGCACTATGTCATGTACCCTATGTTGTGAGATTTCACTTGCCCATAGTATCTATCCAGCAGTTTAAAAAATGATCTCTTGCGACAAAACAAAGTTGTGTTCTATAACAACTACTTTAGCTACGGTGAGCCAATAGTATTCCAGTTAAGTTGTCTAAAAAATCAGTTTTCTGAGGCAAAAATTTGCCATAGCATTGATACTATGTAATTCTACTATCAATGATAGTCATCAAATATTAAAAAACGCATTATTTCTTGACATGGATTTACACGTAGATTCATCTGTCGAAGAATTCAGCTGTCTTTTGGAGCCTCAGACAAGCCTTCACGGAAATACAATCCTCCTGTGATCTGGAAAAACCTAGTATGCGTGTCACTTTTGGTAGAAACTGAGTTTAAACTTTATTTGTAGTAATTAACAGTGGTAAAAATCTTAAAACACTTGCTAAAAACACTCGCAGATACCACTGAATCACCTCAATGGTGATTCAATGGTATCTGCGTAAAAGCCCAGCTATAGTTCACGCCCTCGTGAAACTCTCCCGGCAATTACCGATTGATTGACACGATTTTTATCCAATTCCATGCAATATAAGCTTGATTGGACACTCAGAAAATTATTTAAACATTTACGTAACAGTAGTTAGGTTGTATTCTCTCAACTTTGCGCAGCTGAGAATGATGTGATTGCATGAAAAAAGACTTCACGAACCGAGCCTGGAGTGCTGAGCTCATATGCGGGATGGAAATATGATTCTGAGATAGAAAATGGCAGTTATTGTAAATGGAACAACCTGGAGGGCTGACAGCATTGATACTTTTGAGGAGCAGTTTAATGATGGAGAGTTTTTTCTCTTGAAGTGTGAGTAAAACTGTCTTTGTATGGTGTAGCTCTCTTTTACTTCTTGCCAGCTAGATGGCTGTAAGATTTGGTAACTTACAACGATGAAAACTGTACAACATTGTGTGAGTTATTTAGTGATGCACCGGACTGAAAATAGCTCCGGACATGGATGATTTAACAGAAATCACAGGTTTCCATTCACCACAAGGGCAGGCTCTCCAACCAGTTACATTACAGACATGGACTTCCATCCGAGGAAGCCAATGGCGGATCACAGCTTGCAGTGGTGGGTATTTTGAAAAACTCATTCTTCTTTTACCAATCAATAAGGATGATAGGAACACCAAAACTTAATTGTCTTACTGCCTAATTATTGCTACAGGCATACATCTCAAAATGTTTCTCTTCCCCTTTAAATCTTGAATTATAAAGCATTAAATAGAGCAACACATAAATAGCCATATTTGGTTTCTGCGCAAAGGGGTTAACTTCCTAAAGCCCTCCGTCCCTCTGGCGGTATCGCCGGCGTTACAGGATTTTCAAATTACATGCTATGACCCTCTGACCCTTAAAAGCATAATTGCTTTCGAGGTGTTCCTGTTCAAGATTGCTTGATTAATAATCACACCATTTATTTACTGAATAATCAAGACCAATGTACAAGCCTGTAATTATTAAGAAAGTATTAAGAAATGACAGATCACTGAAGGGCTGCATCGACAACATACTTAATAGTGATATTGTGTAGATGAAAAAAATAATCATAATAATTTATTTATTAACCCAGAGCTTTTCCTGAATTCCATCTGTTGTTCTAGGATTTTTTCAGCTGTGCAACCTAATTTATTTTGAGATTCCACTGAATAAAAATGTGAGGGGATCTGGGAAAACCAGTCACAAGGTGAAATTTGACCTTCTGGAGATTCTGATACTACCTGAAAGCTGATTTCAAATCTGTTTTGATTATTTTTATACCTTGTCTGTATCAAATGTCAAAGTCAGCTGATCAGATGGATTTTCCTTTATGGAATTTTGAGAAAAATCGGTTTAAAGTCAGGGATTCTAAATAGAATCAGAACAGCAAGGTACCAAAAGGCACATGTCAGTCACTTTCCTCTAGTAAAACACCTATGTGTAGTCAATGTGCAAGTTGTAACAATCATAAATTCGTTGAAATTCAGTGTGTCTTTATTTATGAAGACATTCAGTGAATTTAACATGATGCCAAAGTTTTGTCACTTCATAGAGTAATTTTTTAAAAAATATTGCAAGAATGAACAAAACAAAACATATTTCATTTTGATGAAACATATACACAATAAGATCTATTTTATAATAATAAAAATATTGTTGTTATTATACGGTTTTACCTTATTAAACAGTAAGATTATACATACTATTACTACGTACAGTAATCGTTTTCTTACTATTATATTACAATCACTATTATATGATATAGGTTATTAATTAAATATGATACATATTTCACATGTGCATATCAAGCAAACAACAATTTATTACACACTATGTCTTAAACAATTATGTACTTTACATTAAATATAATAAATTATTATATATATTAAATATATCATATTGACACAAACCACTACTTTCCAATATATCCCTTTAGAAAATTTTAACTTTTGCCAAGACAAAGGCCTATTACTTCAAAAGACATATCAAAATATTGAGATAAACTCTAATTTCATATTATACCCTTGGGTATTCAAAACTACAATAAAAATAAAACTAGCCGATACCCATGCTACGACGGGATATATGCGTGGGCACAATAACAGCTGTTTGAATTAGCCAGTTTTACTTGCAAAAACAGCTTCAAAATGCCGTTTTCACCTCATAACTAAGTTCGAAACCTGGCCCATCGTCTTTGTCACACAGTAAAACCGGTGTATGCGGAAAACAGACTCATTATTCACAGTGGTTTTGGAGGAGATGTGTGAAATTATGCAAATCGCCAACTCAGTAATAATATATAGATACTAATACAATGCAGCATGCTAATACTAATACAATGGGCTAATCATCACCAATAGTGATCATGTCATTAACAAGGTGCCCCCAAAACATTCTGTCTGGTCTGAAAAATATATGTATTGTGTATAACATGAAAATCGTGATAGATCAATTTGTTTGACTACTCTAAAAGAACGAGATCTTCCAGGAAACTTTCTTGCCCAGTCAGACCCTGGATTAGCTTGAGTGCTATCCATAGTAGTAAATTACAGTCTATGATTTATACAGAAAGAGATAAGTCACCCAAAGGCAATGGCCATTTCAAATAACATTTTGTTGTTTTATTTTAGATGACTGACTTGACTGTTTTGATTGCACCTTGTATGCTCAGATCGCCAAGCAGGCTAACTAGGTGGGATGGGGGGGAAGGCTGTGGATACCGTAGTTAGCTTTCCTTCATCAGACTTGTCTTGCTCTTGTTCTTGTTCATCATTAAAATCATCAGCGTCAACTTCCAGCTCTTCTTCTCTGGATGTGAAATAATCTATTTTATCATATACTTCCTTATAAATACAGGGAATCTGCCCATGTGATACGAGCGCGAGGCTCAAGGCTGTATCAGCTTGCCAGGCAAAAATCAAATGTTGAAACTGAGACATTTTACATTTTTATCCACAAAATGAGCTTATTTCAAATTTTCTGGCTCAAACAGGTCTCAAAAAAATTGGGACACGGGCAAAAAAGGGCTGAAAAAGCAATTAATATATAAGAGAATCAGCTGAAAGAACATTTAACAAGTAATTAAGTTAACTGGCATCAGGTGTGTAACATGATTGGCTTTAAAACAAATGTCTTAGAGAGGCTGAGTCTCTCAGTAGTAAAGATGGCCAGAGGCTCTCCAACCTGTGAAGGCTTGCGTAAAAAAATTGTGGTATACATCAAAAACAATGTTCCTCAATGTCAAATTGCAAAGGCTTTGAAGGTCTCATCATCGACAGTGCATAACGTCATCAAAAGATTCAGAGAAACTGGAAAAATCTCTGCATAAGAGACAAGGCCGAAGACCTTTACTGGATGCCCGTGATCTTCTGGCCCTCAGACGCCACTGCATCACTCACCAGCATGATTCTGTCATTGACATTAGGGTAATTCCGTGCCAAATCACCAGATTTCAGAGAAAGTTCCCGACTGACCATCTCAGATTTTGTATATACTTTTTTATTTTAATGTCCTTGTTACTAATAACTGCTGTGCAAAATTTTAGGCCAATATCTCCGCTAGTTTTGGAGATATTAAGCCTTCAAAAAGGGGACGTGGCCCCATATTTAGCATAAAAACGAGTACTGCAATCAAACATCCATAGTTTGATGGCTAATAACTTTTGAACTGTTCAAACTAAATGGTTCAAATTTTCACACATGATTCTTTGATATAATAAGGCTCTGTACACAGAAGGAGAGCTTTGTATGTAACATATTTGCAGATTTACGCCATGCCAAATATGGCTTCCTGGAATGCGCATTTGTCCATGGTTGCACTTTTGGCTCTCTTTATCTCCATATTTAATGAAACCAGATGTCTGATTCTTTTTAGTATATGAGACATGTTATAGTACTATCAGGTAAACATGTTATATCTGTAACAAAAATTATACTTTCTCATATATAGGCCCCTAAAAATGGAAAAAAGCTTGTCGCGTCTGTATTTTGAATGCTTCTAGCAAAAATCTGACAAGGTCTACCAGAAAACAAATTATATCAGTGAAAAGAGCAAGGTCTAATTGCTATATGTACCAAATATGAAGTTGGTGCTGTGAAGAAAACTATTTTATTCAAGCTGTTGAATATAGAAGAGGGGATGCTACACCATGGTAAACAGGCCCCTGTCTCAACTTTTTTGAGACCTGCAGCAGCCATCAAATTTGAAATGAGCTCATTTTGTGGATAAAATCCGTCAAAGGAGACCCAAAACTCTCCAGCAGCTGGAAGCCTGTATTAAACAAGAGCGGAATCAAATTCCAATGGCTAAACTCCAGAAACTTGTCTCCTCAATGCCCAGACACCTCCACTCTGTGTTAAAAAGAAAAGGGGGTGCTATACCATGGTACACAGGCCCCTGTCCCAACTTTTTTTGAGACCTGTAGCAGCCATCAAATTTGAAATGAGCTCATTTTGTGGATAAAATTGTAAAATTTATCAGTTTCAACATTTGTTATGTTATCTCTATTGTGAATAAAATACTGGCTGGTGTGATTTGAAAGTCATTGCGTTTTTATTCTATTCACAATTTACAATTTGTCCCAATATTTCGGAATTGGGGTTGTGTGTATATATATATATATATATATATATATATATACACACTACTGCTAAAGTTTGGGATCACTTGCAAATTTCTTCGTTTTCCAAAGAAAAATACATTTTCATGCATTTCACAAACATTTTTTTCCATTTCACAAACATTTTTATCTATTTCACAAACGATTAAAATTAGTCAGATGATTTTCAAAGAATGATGTACATTTTTTGCATAGAGGCCTATTATTAGCAACTCTCAGTCCTCTGCATCAATCTCCTGGTATGGCTGCTAATCCAAGTTAAGCATTTTATAAGGCTAATTGATTATTAGAAAACCCTTCTGCAAATGTGTTGCACAGCTGAAAACCGTTGAACTAATAAGGGAGCGCAAAAGGGAGCATGGCATTCTTGAGGTTGGTTTAGTACCTGAAGCATCAGCAGTTGTTTGTTTGTTTACAGGCTCAAAATGGCCAGAAAGAAAGAACTTCCTTTAGAGACCCGTCAGTCTATTGTTGTGCTTAGAAAAGAAGGCTATTCAATGCGAGAAATTGAAAACTTAAAATCTCTTACCATGCTGTCAACTACTCCCTTCAGAGAGCAGCACAAACTGGCACTAACAAGGACAGAAAAAAAAAGGGAGGCCCCGATGCACAACTGTGCAAGAAGACAAATATCTGAGAGTGTGTAGTTTAAGACAAAGACGCCTCACAGGCTGTCAACTAGCAGCTGCGCTAAATAGTTCCCGTCAAACACCAGCTTCAGTATCAACAGTGAAGGTGGTTTTTTTTGATGGAGGCAAAGTTTGAAGTACATATTCATCATTTTCCATTAAAATCATTATTTCTAACTCAGACAATGTCAGCATGTTCTGTTCATTTGCTATATTTCCTATTCAGACTAATTTCATGTGTGTTTTCATGGAAAACAAGAAAATTTCCAAGTGATCCCAAACTTTTGAGCGGTAGTGTATGTATATACTGTATATGTACAATACTTACAATTCTATACATATATAATATTGTTACTATATGGGAAATTTGGGAAATCTGAATCGGTACCCTGCCCTACTAGAGGTGATATGTGTGTGTTATGATGCACATTGAGATGTCTTTCTGTCATTAGGCTTATGTTCGGGGTAGTATTGTATGAATTCTAGTTAAAATTAGATATTTGAGCATATTGATGTGCAACAAATAAGAACGTATGCAATGGTTCAGTCGAGTTATTTGTTTAGAGGGAAGTTGTGTGTTTGCGGTATCATTGCTGATTCACTTGCACATAATTTCCAACGAAAGTACTCCATTTTCATTAAAATTTACATCAAAGCCACCTTGCCTGGGACTAGAATGGAGTTACTAGTTTTAACTGAAGTAATCAAGACAGAATCAAATAATGACGTGGCCTCCAGGCTTTAGCTATGCATATAGCAAATTACTAGGTGTGTAGTATGTGAACGAAGTGAGCCTGCAGGGGGAGGTCACATTTGACTGTCTTGTTTTCTTGAATTTTATATACTAATTTTAGTGCTATCACTAGATATTACATCTATTTCACTTGGATATTCCTTGGTTATTTCCAGTGATTACTACCTAATTAATGGCCTGTAATTTAAAGGGTTACCAAAACAGCTTCTGATGAATCTGAGACAATTCTGGTTTTAAGTACTGTATTTGTCACAATGCAGGTGGATAATGCAGGTGGACCCTCTCTGACTGAGGACACAAGTCTGTCAACTGTCCAGAGGGAGGGAAACAGAAGCCCCACATTGTTGTCTGAGGACTGGGACTAAATAATTTTTTTTTTTTTTTTTTTTTACTTTTTACTTTACTTTTTAAATTATTTTTTTAATATTATTATTATTTACTTACAAAACTGAAACACTTATTCACTTTGCCAGTTTTTGTTGTTTGGATATTTTTGTTGTTGTAACAGAATGTAGGTTTGTTAAGTTGGTAAAAAAAAAAAAAAAGTGTTAAAGCGTTAAATAAATGAAGAAGTAATTCTGCTGAAAGACTGTTGAATATTGATATCACTTCTACATGTGTTAATAGTCCAATTCCAATAGTTTAATAAATTATCAGTGATCCTAGTAACCAGTGGTCAGTCAGGAAATTTTAGGCTGAAGATGGAATGGGAATGTTGCCATAATGTTTAAATATTTTGATGAGATGTTACTACAAAACATATACAGATTTTTTTTAAAGCATGTTATCCAAAATAAAATAGCATCATTCCGGGAACATTAAAAACTTTCAGCTGAAAACGTTTCAAGAACGTTAGGGGATAATGTTCTAGCAGGGTTTTCTGTAAACATTTTAAGGAGGTTATCACATAACATTTCTCAAATGTTTTTAGAGAATGTTATCCTAGAACATTCTGGGAACTTAAAAAAAACTTCCCGCTGAAACCGTTTCAAACACGTTACGGCATAATGTTATAGAAATGTTGTCCCTAACATTCTAAGGAGATTATCACACAACATTTCTTGAATGCTTTTAGAGAATGTTATCCTCGAACATTCTGGGAACTTAAAAAAAACTTCCCGCTGAAAACGTTTCAAACACATTAGGACGTAATGTTTTAGCAATGTTGTCACTTAACATTCTCAGGATGTTATCACACACCATTTTTAGAATGTTTTTAGAGAATGTTATCCTAGAACATTCTGGGAACTTAAAAAAAACTGAAAACATTATGAGAACGTTCAAAGTAACATTCTCAGAATGTTTTGGGAACAAAAAATTGCTAGCTGGGAATAATAACCTGAAATAAATGCTTTGGATAAAATGCATCGTTAATTATGGTCAAAATCAATATATGATAAATAGAACATCATATGCGCATGTTCATATCACACCATGTATCAACCCTCGACCAGTATCAGCCCTCGAGCTAAAGCTCTCGGGCTGATACTGGGGTCGCGGGTTGATACAGCGTGTGATATGAAAATGCCCATATAATATTCTCTATATAACATCCTGCAAGGCATTAGTATCTCCTGAGTTGAGGACGTTGATTCGTCCTAATTCGTTTAACTAGGCAGCTGTTTTGCACTCCCTTCTCGCTCGAAGCTCCGCCATCTCTCTGTATCGTCTTGTCAGTCACAGATCTGATCATCAACTGAGGAAATTTGATGCATAGCTCACATAGGACTGGCGGGAAAATGTGCATTAATAATATTAATTAAAACCAAATAACATGAAGACGATATTATTACTTCATCATCATGTTATTTGGTTTACTTTGACAGGTGAACTGTCTTCATAGTCTTCGTAGACAAGCAGTTATGCACCTCCTCCACTCTCGATTTCAAACATAAGAGATAACGACAATCAGACAGACACAGAGTGGTTAATAAAAATCACTTTTTAGCTTACCGGCCCTATGGGCCGATAAGATATTGTCGTGGTGTGGCATCTGTCGTCCGTCGTCCGGAACATTTTTTATCTTTTTTTTGGCCTGATGAATTTTCGTGCAAATTTGCAAAAACATACTAATAGACCGTATCTCCAGGCTTTTTTCTCGGATTTTTGATTGAATCATTTTTGTCCGTTTTATGGGCCCTTGAAATTTTGGCTCCAATTTTAAAGATAGGACTGAGAAATTTTAAAAAATTATTCTCAAAAACTGCGTGATACCAAGCTGCCGGATAGCTCACTCGGTAAAGCATCGCGTTGTGAAGCAGAAGTGACTATCACATTGTGGGTTCGATCCCCGCCTCCTACCAGCCAGCAGTGGTCGGCAGCTTTTTCAGAGTGGCGCACAATTGGCTATTGCGCTACAGGGTTGCAAATTGGGAAGGGACTGCCAGGAAGGGAGAATAATAGTTGCCTTGTTTGATGCTCAAGCGCCTCCTGTTGGCCAGACGGGTGCTTGTCAGGAAGATTCTAAGCCTGTTCATGTCCAGGTATTCTCCGCCCTCGTTCTGAACTTGCGAAGATTCAACCATTGAGTGTATAAGAAGCAGTGGCTGACAGGCGCGTGCTTCGGTGGAGAGCCGCGATCTGTCTACACTCTCCTGAATTGGCAGCAAGGGGTCGCATACGAGCAAGTCTTGTACGTAGTTCACCAATTGGGCATTCCAGATTCGGGTTGGATTGGAGATGCCAAATTTTTAAGGAAAAAAAAAAAAAAAACTGTGTGATAATTTTTTTTCTAAATCAGGCAATCAACTTATCTTGGTACTGTCAATGTACAGTGCGAGCGCCATTTTGATTGAATCGACGTAAGTGGGTCTATTGGGGCACTGTACTTTATGAATATGCAAGATGGCCTGTGGAGGCCAAATGGTTGCAGATAGAGATTAAGTTTGTATTATCGACATATAGGAAGTCATATATGACCTATATTTTGGCAATATTAAATGTGACCACAGATGACTTTGAAAGGTCAAACCCGAGGTCAGGGAATATATTAACAATGTTAAAAGATATGATTTGAAATTTCAAAAAATTATTACTCAAAAACTGTCAGATAACTTTTTTTTTCTAAATTTCACCTTGATACACTTTATGCACAGTGCGAGTGCCATTTTGATTGAATCGACGGAAGTGGGTCGAGTGGGGGTGCTGTACTTTAACATTGGGTCTTAAGGAGAATGGTCCAAATCGCCTGTGGAAGCTAAATGGTTGCAGATAGAGATTAAATTTGTATTACTGACATATAGGAAGTAATATATGACCTATATTTTGGCTGTGTTAAAGTTGACCTCAGATGACCTTGAAAGTTCAAACTTGAGGTCAAGCAAAATGTTAAAATTTTCAAAGGTTTCTAGGCTTGAAAATATTGAAGATTGGGAACATGTGCATTGAACACTTATAGGAAGTCATGCATGAACTTTCATTTGGTGGCCTTGAACTTGACCTTCGGCGACCTTCGAAGGTCAAACTTCACATAGTGAAATTTCCATGACTTCTATCACCAAAACTGTTACAGATAGAGCTTAGGTTTGTATTTTGGGCATATGGGAAGTCATACATGAACTTTCATTTGATGGCCTTGAACTTTACCTTCGGTGACCTTCGAAGGTCAAACTTCACATAGTGAAATTTCAATGACTTTTACCTCCAAAACTATTACAGATAGAGCTTAGGTTTGTATTGTGGCCATGTAGGAAGTCATGTATGAAGTTTCATTGGGTGACCTTGAACTTGACCTTCAGTGACCTTGAATGGCCAAACTATACAGTGAAATTTCAATGACTTATATCAGCAAAATCAATACAGATTGAGTGTTGGTTTGTATTGCATTAACTTACAGGTTCTTGGCAGACGCCCTTATCCAGAGCGATGTACAAAAGTGCAAGAAATCGGTACAAAAGTGCAGAGCTCCTAGGAGACAAGTACAATGCTAACAGTAAAAGTGACAGAGAACACATTCAGTTGTTACAGGTCTAGACCAATAGGTAAACACCAAATACACTGATAAAAAAGACCAAGTAAAGGGCAATAAAATCAAGAAAAAGGGTAACAAAAACAAGTGCAACAAAGTCAAGCGCAACAAAATCAAGTAAAGGGCAACAAAATCTAGTGCAATAAAGTCAAGTAAAAGGGCAACAAGATCAAGTGCAGCAAAGTCAAGCGCAACAAAATCTAGCAAAAGGGCAACAAAATCAAGTGCAACAGAATCAAGGAAAAGGGCAACAAAGTCAAGTAAAAGGACAACAAAGCAATGTGGGATGTAATGACAGAGGATTCAGGGCAGTGGAGTAGGGGAAAGGTGGAGCCTGAAGAGGTGGGCTTTCTGGCAGTGCTTGAAGGAGCTGAAGGATTCTGACGTTCGGACCTCGATAGGTAGATCATTCCACCAACGAGGAACCAGGACAGACAGCAGCCTTGAGCGGGAAGGGCAGGAGCGGAGAGGGGGTGGAGCCAGGCAACCAGAAGTAGCAGAGCGGAGTGCTCTGGCAGGCGTGTACGGTCTCTCTGGATGTATGCTGGAGCTGTTCCGTTGACTCCCTGGTAGGCTAGCACCAATGTCTTAAATTTGATGCGAGCTGCGACAGCCAGCCAGTGGAGCCTTGTGAGCAGAAGGGTGACGTGGGAGTGTCTCGGGAGGTTGCGAACCAGGCGAGCTGCAGCGTTCAGGATTAGCTGCAGGGCTTTGATGGCAGATGCTGAGAGACTGGCGAGGAGGGAGTTGCAGTAGTCCAGGCGGGAGAGGATCAGCGCTTGGACCAGGAGCTGTGTTGAATAGCTGGTGAGGAAGGGCCGGATTCTACGGATGTTGTAGAGGAAGAACCTGCAGGTCTGGGTCACTGCTGCGATGTATTGGAGACGTATAGGAAGTCATGTATGAACTTTCATCAGGTGACCTTCATATTGACCTTTGAAGGTCTAACTTGACCTAGAGAAAATTCAAAGACTTCTATCACTGAAAAGGTCACAGATGGAGCCTAGGTTTGTGTTACTAACATAGGAAGTCGAACTTTCATTTGGTGACATTCAGCTCGACTGTTGATGACATTTGAAGGTCAAACTTGACATAATACAATTACAATGACTTGTCTTGCCAAAACAGTCACAGATGGAGTCTAGGTTTGTATTAGAGACATATAGGAAGTCATATATGAACTTTCATCCGGTGACCCTCGTATTGACCTTCAAAGGTCAAATGTGACCTATTGAAAATTCAATGACTTGTTTCACTAAAACGGTCACAGATGGAGCCTAAGTTTGTGTTACTGACATCTAGGAAGTCACATATGAACTTTCATTTGGTGACAATCAACTTGACTGTCAGTGACCTTTGAGGGTCAAACTCGACAGTGAAATTACATTGACTTGTATCACCAAAATGGGGCACAGATTGAGCCAAGGTTTGTATAGAGACATTTAGAAAGTCATATATGAAGTCCATTTGTTGACCACACCTTGACATTCTGTGACCTTTAAAGTTCACAATTGACATATTGAATACATACTGACATATTTTAATGACTTGTATCACCAAAACTGCTTCAGAGCTTAGGATTGTATTACAGAGGGTCTTATAAATGTATGTGAACTTTTATTTAGTGACCTTGACATTGATTTTCATTGATTCAAATGTAAAACTTCACATGAAATTTTCATAACTTGTATCATCGCTGTAAGACTGCTTGCCAGTAAGCTACAGGACCCTTGGTCCTATTTTTTAATATAATCAATGAGCGAAATAAATGCCAGCGCCACATCTGACTGGTTTTCCCAGATTCCATCACAAATGTTGTCTGCGTTCAAAAGAATAGGCTGCATTTGTGAGGAAGCGTAGGTGCACACTGGTTGCCACACAAAGCAATAATAATTAATTTATTAAATTACCAACACTTCTTGCATCGAAACGTTGGTTATTGAATGATTTGGTAAATTGGTTATTAGTGCATGGTGAAAGTTCGATGAAAAGCATGCATTTAAAATAATTTACAATGCATGCCATGCGTTGAACATTCAAGGTAGCTGTCATGCCATGCCCCCAATGGTCCACATCTCTGGAATCCTGAGGAACCGGCCTGCTCCTGCAATTACCATTGATCAGCTCCACCTGCTTATAATCATCCCATTATCATTAGTAACTGAATAAAAGCTCTAACTTCATACCATTAAGGTGCAAAGTCTCGTAGTGCTCTTGTTAAGCACAGGTTTTTTTCAATCGCTCTACCTTTCTGTATGTTTTCAGTGCACGCACGTGCACTGGAAAAACATTACAGTAGCAAAGTCATTCATGAGGTCTTTATACTCCAGCTTCGGGGAAAGTTGTTGGAAGGCTATAATATGGGATTGTATACGGTAAATATCTAATTAATTAATTATAAACAAAATCTAATAAAATACCATCTTCTGCAGCATTTACTACATATTATTCTACTTCAAGATTTTGAGAAATTTCAGTTAATTGCCATCCAAGTAATCTCATATTGTAGCCTTCCTCTTGACGCAAAGCTGTATGTCATAATCGTTAATCGCAATGCAGCTTAAGCTGTTTGAAGCCTAATTAGCTCAGTAAATTATTTCAATTAATTATCTGATTCTTACTCGGAAACAGGTTGAGTGTTAACCAGCATTATGGTAATGCCACTGGTTGAAGACTGAGTTTTATTCTTACATTAGCAAACTTAACACCTGGAAGTGAGTCAGCAAAACCGCATTTTTAGAAACATTTGCTCAGGCGTATCAAGCCGATCAGACGCAGACACTGAAAAAAATTATACCGTTTTGTGAGCTGCAGAAATTCAGGAGCTTTCTGAGACATTGATGTTCTGTGTTACCATTAATTAACAATGAAAAAACGGAAGGTCGCCATCTTTCTATCCCTAAAAAAGATTTGGTCAATGAAAAGCTGAGAAACGCTTTGGCAGTCATGTGACAGTCAGTGCCATGACCATTGTTAAACATAAGTCTAAATAGGCTGGACTCGTTTTATGCTAAATTCCCACTCATTTTGAGCAGTTTTTTAAGCTTACATTGGGTAATGCACAAGCTTGTGCTCACCCTCTTTTTCTGTGGTCATTGTCTCGCAACTGGAGGTTTGTTTTTGTTCCATTTTTTTTCTCTCATTGTAAGTATTTAATTACAAAGTATGCGTAAGTGAAATGTGGGTTGTCTTTTGTATTTATTATATTGAGCAGATATTTAGATTAGCGTAGGTACTACTGTCACTGGCTATAATGAGGATGTTGTTTCTTTTATGGTTTTGGGATCAGGGAAGTTAGCCGCAGATTTGATCAGTACACACTGCTAACATGATTAGCACCCTAATTTTTGTTTTAGATTATGTGGTTAGCTTAGGTTGTATGAGTCTTAGATTGCTATTCACGTGCAATAGTTAAATTTTTATATTGTTCTCATTTCTTCCTTTCAAAGGACCGTATATATATAACTATATACATCCATACTTACTATTGGCTATTTATCCCAACTGAAGCGATATATAAAAGGCTGAACTGTCTTCTGCCTCCAGTCTGCTGCTTGCTGATGCACCTTATGGTGGATGGACATTTTCGCAAGCCCTGAACTCCCAGAAAAGGCTTTCTTCAGAACCATAGATGTAATTTTGATTTTAATGGTTTAGGGGGACACAGTTCTGGCGCTACTTCTCAAAAAGGGCTTTAGTTTTTCAGGTAGCCCTATCTGAAGTAGAACAAAATGACCATATTTTTTGATTGTTAAATAAAAAATATTTACTGCAAAATACAGCAGAAAGTAATGTCATCAATTTTTACTATTCGCGTGAAAAAATCACATATTTTTGAACTGCATGGCTTTCCACAATTGCTAATGTCTCTAGCCAAACTATATGCTTGCTGTGTTCAATTCACGAGAAGCTGTTAATTAAGGTAGGAGGTTGTGTGGGTGTGATCACGTTGAAAGTGACCAATCATAGGTAGCTACGCAAGTTTCTTTAACTTGTTTTCAGCCAATCAGAGTTGTCAAAACTTCTCCCATAGCTATCTGGTTGGGGAATTGCATATTTACACTCTGAAGTAGGTAACACGTTCAGCATAAGTTAAAATGGTGATTTACCCCGGTACGAAGTGAACCACCTCTGTAGTCCTGAAAACCAGGATAAACCTCAGGTTACCTCGATAATCTCAAATCCTGCTTCGTAGTATAGTCCCCAGGTCATATCTGAATTGCCATGACCAGGGATGAAACCATATTGGCTGACTTAATCGATATTTGTTTGCTTAGTAGCAAACTTTAACAATCAATTGCTCACCTCAACTAGCTCGTTTGAGGAAGATGACCAGTTCTGTTTATCTATATAGCTAGCTCACAAGCTAGCTACATAGGAGGAAAGCAAACAGTTCCCCGTAAAATTTATGTTTGTAGATTGGGTTTAATGTGACTCACACTCTTCTTCTAAAAAAGGAATCTTATGTCCTTTGTCTTCGGCAGTTTAGGGGGTTTGGACATTGCGATTCACTAGGTTTTTCTTAGATATTGGCTAAGCCTGACTGTCTGTTTGAATGAAAGGTGGGACTTGGAGAGTAGAGGAGGGAGGGGAGATTGAAAAGGACTGGCCGTTTGAGCGAGCGCTTTTCCTTGAGGTCCTAGTGCGTGTCATTTTTTTTAAAGTAGACATTAGGGACGTGCGGTCAGGGTAGGCAGTAACTTCTCCTTTTTTATCGCTAGATTTTGTCAACCTGTTTCCACGTACTATGCCTGATTTTCAATCAATCAATTCGACCTTTTTTCTGGTCAATTAAGCCTGTAATGATTAAGAGGAGATAGTGACAAAAAGATTAATTTACCTTTATGCTTTGATTTTAGACTGCAAGGAAGTAAATCTTAATAATTAATTAGGAAAAAAATCTCTCTCGGTAATTCAGTATTTTTTTTGATCTTTAGTTTATCGGAGTATGAAAGCAGACTGAAAATAAACTCCCTATTTTTTAAAAATGGCATTAAAAAGTATGTGTTTATGGGGGGAAATATTATTGTAAACATATTGACCACACATTGAACGCCGCATAAGAAAGGTTTTAATATTTGTTACTGGCATTGTGTTAGCTTCCTCTAAGCAAATATGAACAAACTTGCTGTCTCGTGAGCATTTTATGTTCGATGCACTGTAATCGGCACGCCATTTCTGCCATTTAGTCTTGTAAATTAATTAATCAATCCTCAGATTGCTAATCAAGCAAAGTAATAGAGTTATCGTTTGTTTAACGGTTGGGATTCTGCCTACCCTAACTGACCTCTGACAGCACGTCACTGGTAGACATGTTTTGAGAAATCTGAAAATGGGCAAATAATACCTCTATGGAAAGCTAATGCCATGGAGAAGATGACTTTCTGGACACTCATTCAAATAGGAAGAGAATAAAAGAGGCATTTTGAACACCCTCTCAACTCGCACACATCTCTAAAAAGACAGAACGAAAATGGCCCCTTTCTGATAACATATGTAGCCTGGCAAACTTAATATAAGACAGGACACAAAACTAAATTTGGGGTTCTTTATTACCCGACTGCTCTCATGAAAGGGAGAACAGCATTAATGTAATTTAGAGTTTTCAATTAGTGGAAAATTAACACCATTACATTACAGACACAAAGTCTACTTTTAAAAAAAACGCGACTTATCCATTAAGTATGAAATGCCCTTAAAACCGAAGAATTCCCGATCTGATCTTTTTACTGGAACAATTCAAGCTTTCTTAACCTAGCTCAAAGTGTCCACAAGAAATACTTCATTCAGAAATTTCAAAGTACATAGCTAACTTTAGGCAGAGTAACTTCGGCAGAAATAGCTGCAGCACAAGTAACCGAAAGCGCAAAATAACCTTGTACAAATAAACGTACACCAAAACGTAAAATAAAGCGTGCATAAATACGGGCATGAATAGCGTACATGAATAACTGTAGTGGTAGCATCCTATGGAAACAAAAATATAACCACATACAATCAATTTACACCGAATACACACATTTCCGTTGTATCACATGAAAATGAAATCTTTTCCAAGATACTCACGCAACTCTATCGTTGCTAAATCATAGGCATGTGCGGCGAACAGCCGTCAACTTCACACAGCGCTAAATTATGAAAATAAACATTTTCTCAGAACAATGTGCACTGATTACATTTCGAATACAGCGGCTAATAAAACACTTCTTATAAGCTAAACTTGCATGTTTCTAGAACACGTTAGCATGACCACGCTTCCTTCAATTAAACAGCTTAGTTATGCAGATATACTCGGCAAACATCGGAGCATCTGGATTTCCATCCACAAACGAACATTCTAGTTTACGTCTCTATACAATCAAATTAATGTACATCTGTTGATATTTTTGCACAGAGACATTATTTTAGACATATTTACCCCGCTTAAAATATGAAGCACCGACACATGTGCAACCGCTGCAGTGCTTGCAAAAGACATTCCACTTCCGTATCCAACCCACGATAGTTCATCAAGCACACATCTCACTCAAGGGACCCCAAAAGGGCACAGTGCCATCATGTGGTTTTTTTGTGGGAACACAGTATTTTCCACTTGGCTACACATAATTTGTGAGAAACGGGGACAAACTGTAAGGAAGTTGACTGCATCAACCATTGTCTGTCTGTCGTAATTTGTTGGTCTTGTTTCGTTTTATATTTCCAGTGGATTAGATTTATGCTCGTCAAAAAGTATGTTACTGTTGGGCTACCTGGTTGGCTCACCTGGTTAAGGCGCCACTTACTGGGGAGCAGTAGTGAGCACCGTGGCCCGGTCGCTTCGATGTTGGCAGTGACTGGTAGCCTTTTCAGAGCAGTGCAAGATTGGCTTCGTGCTGCAGGCAAATAACTTGCAAGGGACTGCGATTTGGGATTATAGCACTGTTTGTTGCTCAAGCACCTGCAGTTGGCCAGCCAGGGTCTCGTCAGTAAAATTCTATGCTTGCACATGTTTAGGATTCCTCTACCCTCATTCTGAGCTTCTGAAGTTTTGAGCTATGAGTATTAAAAGAAGCAGCAGCTGACAGGCATGTACTGCAGAGAAGGGCCGTGAACTGTCTTCGCTCTCCCGCGATTGCAACATCGGTCGCATTCGAGCAAGCTTGAGTACATAGTTCACTAATTGGGCATTTCAGATTCAGGTGAGATTGGAGATGACAAACTTTTGAAAAAAAAGTATGTTGTTAGTGATGAGGCAGAATGACATACTTGTAATATGTTGTTTTCAAATTTTTTCCGTGCAACAAGCAGAAGTGTAAAAATTTCCTTGACGAAGTTCTAGTTTGTAAAATTCTGCCTTACTTTACCTCATTGAAACTAGAAAGTCCATAAAACCTATCATAAAGTGGTAGCTCATACAATTTTCAACATAAATTTGAAGTTTTATGTACATTGGACAATTCCCAAAGTACTTTATTTGAATCCCAAACTCGGATAGTGGACCTGGCAAGCAGCTATTTTGCATCACAATTGTCTGGATTTCAGCTTGCTTACTGCTCAAAATATATCTATGTATATTCAATGTCCAAGTCATGCAGGGGTTGAAAAAGTTCTGACATTTTTAGAGGATTTCAACGTCTTGCTTGCAATGTAAAATACACATATGACAGCCTATGTGTCACACTTGATCCCACGAGTGACATCACAGCTCTTGGCCCTATTCACAGTGCTGCTCAAGGATGATATTGTAGGTAGCTAAAAGCCCATTTTCAATGATTACTCTATTCCATTATCATCTCTGGGTGGAATGTTGATATTTAGTGGAAGTATTGCTTGCCCTTTTGGATGATACCAAATACGGAATTTTTTATGAAGTTTCAAATCAAGACATGTCTACTTTAAATACTTTTTAAAGGAGGAGACCGCATCTCAGTAAAGTATATTTCAGCGGAAAGAAGAATTCTTAGAGTGTCTAAAACGTGTAGTTTTATAAATATTAATTTGGTAATGATCCAGTGCAACGTATTTTAAAAAAGTAAAAATGTCTGCCCCCTGATATTGAAGCCAATTTGAAGACTCGCTGGTTAAAAAATGTGTCGCATTGGACTATTATCAAATTAATATATGCGTTTTAGACACTTCAAGAATTCTACTTTCCGCTGAAATATATTTTGCCGAAGTGCGGTCTCCTCTTTGAACTAAAACATTAGTTTTCGGACTGTAAAAAGTGTGTGGGGGGGGTTCAATACAACCTTTTCAAAGAGTGCAGAAAACATGTCCCCCATGTCCTCCCCGTAAATCACGCCCCTGTTCTGAACACATTTCATTATCAGCTGTGCCTTGTTGATTTATACCTGCAGTGTCAACGAAGAGTGGTTTTAAGAGTTTTTTTTTTTTTTAAATGCTACATTTATGTTTGGTTGTTCAGCAGAACATTCATTGTTTATGTGGATACGATTGTTCACAGATAGTTAAATTGCCTGTGAGTTCAGCTGTTGGGTGTAAGAGTGCCCACGGGAAAGCAGACACTTCAGGTCTTCCACTAGAGCTTTTATGACCTCTTGCCATTAAAGCTGTAGGACATCTGACATTGCTGTTAATGGAAAAATGGCAGATTTCGCAAGTGTTTCATTCCAGATGTTTAAGAATTTATTATTCAGTTCAGCCTTGTCTTAAGGGAAGGAGAAACCCAAAAATCACTTCAATCTGCTCAAGAACAGGACAATCAATCAGAGGGAGCAGGAGGGAGAAGTTTATGCTTCAGGGGCATTTTAATGTTCTAAGTTAACTGTTACAATGATTTGTTGGTGTACTTTGACTTTAACCTGGATTTTCTCAAAACCTGATTTTTGCCCTGATTGCTATCATTTAAGGCACTATATCTCACTTATTTGTGGAGCTTTTCTCATGAAATTTTGACAGAAGTCTGTGTACATATCAGGAAATCTACTGAACTAAAAGTTTTGGTTTAGCACTTTGGATCTGTGAGTTATGGTGATTTATATTTCATATCAAGGGGGCGAAAAATGGCAAAATCCTCTTTTACTCCACTAAATCTCTAGTATTATGTGTAAATGCTTTATTCTAGTTCAGAAGAAGGTGTAAACATAACTAAATCTAATAAAAAAAACCTGATTCAAATATCTTGCTTCAGTCCTGAGATATAAGGCAAAGAAATAATGGTGAAATCGGGGTGGCGGCCATCTTGAATCACATGACCTAATCATGCAAATTAGGTAAAATTCATATTTTGCGTATTTCAGGTCATATACTATCAATACACCGAGTATGAATGATTTCTATCCAAAAATGACAATTTTTTTCCAGAAGGTTTCTCCTCCCCTTAAAATGAGCAAAACAGTATTTTTAAGACATGTTATTTAATTTGCAGTTCACTTGACATGGAAGTTGCCTCTCACTTTAACTTCATTTAAAAGTGCTGAACCTCTTGAACAAATAAGCAATGAAACAATGGATCAGAGGTTGATCCAGCTTATTTGGGAGCAGGAAGGTCATATTGAGCATTCATGGGATATTCATGCTTTATGTTATTTTAAAATACATTAAAAAGAGAGATAATAGACCATGTGATTGATGTCCTCATGAGAAATTGGCTCTGCTTGTTCAAGAGACTCTAGAAATACTAGTTTTCAAAGGGAAAACAGGACAGTAACTTTCCTTGTGATATCGACATCTGAATAAAAACTGCACGGCTACTTGTATTTCTTTAGCATGTAAGCATGCATAAATATGCCTCTCATAAACTATTGCTTTAGGCAACAGTAGTCCATATTCTAAAAAAAAGAAATAAAAATTAGACAAAACACAAACTGGAGCAACAATAACGGAACAAATGGAGTATTTTGTCTTTATTGTTGATATTTTGATTTATTGTGCAAGTGTGATTTAGTGTGATTCATGGATAAATTTACAGACAAAGGGGACCCTTAGAGTTTGTTGGTCATCCTCTGGCTGAATATAACACGTATTGAGCTGAATAACTCAGCAGGAAGTACTGAGGACACTGTCTGAGAGCTGACTTCAGGCTTCTACACCACATCTCTCGGTGTAATATGCGGCAAATAAATTGAAGAAAGAAAAATACTGCTTGGTGTTATGAGGCAGTGGAGTTCAATGAAAAAAGAAGTAAATAAGTATTATTAGAGATGCAGTTTTCAGTCATGGAAATGCAACCCAGTTAATGCCTATGTGGACTATTTGATTTCACAACAATCATATCCGACTGAATGCAGAGGAGATGACTCCATTTGATCAACTTTTGCCTTTGAATAATTTTCACTTTGCCTTACGAGTACAACTGACCAAGTTGTCGTCCGGTTATATCCACATTAAAACTTAAATGGGCTTTCATCTGCCACCTCAAAGTTGCTTAATGTATGATGTGACAGTACCGATAGACATCTGTTAAGCTAGTCACTTTGAATCATTACTTTTAGAATAGCTGTAACTAATTCATTTAAGATAAAGGAGCTCTGAGGTGTGAAAAGACAAGATTCTGTGCAAATTTGAGTGCCAAAAAACAACATTTTATATCTGCTTTAATAACTATACAACAATACAGCATCAAAAACAATGAAAAAACAAGACAGGCTAATGCAATAAAAAAGATATGAAGAGATACTGGGAGTTGTAATCATTGTAATTTGCCTAATCCTGTTAAAATGTGCCAGACATATTTATCTTGCACACTGCATTTATTGTCACTATTGCCCTGCTGAGAGGAACCCAGTTCCTTGAGTGGCTGCTCATTTTGATGCAAGAAAACATTCTACTGTGCTCACTTACTGAGAGTTGGTGAGAGATTCATTGGTGTTGGCCAGTATGGACTTTTTATTTATACGCTGTATTTTTTTAAGGAAGAGTTTCCATTATGAAATGTTATTGCACAAAAACTAGTTTCACTTGATTTTCAATTGAGAATTCCTTTCAGAAAACCTTCATTAAATGCTTGCTGAAGGCCATAAATATTGTCCCACAAGTGACTTGAGACCTGGCTTTGCAAATGAGTTTGTTCCTGGAGGAGAAAAATTGCATAAAGCCAATGTTTGGTTTTAAACCAATAATAGTGTGACTGCAATTTGAGACATTTAATCTCACTTTGTTCTGGAAGAATGGGTGACAATTTGGAAGATATGGAGACCACCAGCAATTTGTGCATGCTGTCACTGAGGTTACCTTGGAAAAACTGTTCGGACTGCACCTTTCATGAAGGAATACAATTACGGTACCTCTGAATTTACATTTCAACATGAAAACGTTATCCACATTCAAAATTTAACAATCTGTTATTTGCAATGTCTAGGATGATAAAGTTTATTTTTCTTAATACGTCATGGATTACCAAGTATGGACCTCGAATCCAAACCGAGTGCTGGTTTCCTTTTCTCCTGGGTAACTGCTTCTGATAGGAAAGACTGTCTTTACACATGAAAGGGAAGGTGGAAAACAGCAATTCTTGGACCTCAAGGACCATGTATACCACCGGCAGCATGTCATCAAGCGCTAAGCGCCAAGGCTGCACCCCTTTTTGGGGGAAAACAATCGCACTTAAACGCTTTAAACAATCACTTACAAGCGTGAAAATGGAGCCGGAAAATGCCTTAAAGCTGTTGTGTGCCGGGTTGTACATCAAATAAAAAGGCCAGTGTAGATCTCAGGTTCTCCATCCTTCTTGGAAAAGAAAGAAGAGCTTTATAACTTGAAGCTATCCGGCCACTATGTTGGGTCATTGACCCACTTGGACGAAGGGACGCTGCTGGGGCAGGAGGGTTGACCAATCAATCTTAGTATTGTCACATCTGGTATTTAAAATGTTACTTCACTCCTTCAAATTCACTTTGTGTTTCACATTGCTGAAGATGAGAGCATCTGCTAAATGACAATAATGAAACGAAATGTAATGATCTTTTCATGTTCTCACTGTTCAGGCATACTGAGTTGTAGTGTCTTGGGTTTAAATTTTGATGTCTTAAAAGTGAAATTAAAGCAGTCTTGTAAATAAGTTTCCATGAAAATCATTTTATACTGGTATTTGTTTGGGCATCCTTTCAGGGCAGACAGTGCGAGTGAATCTGCTTTGCAAATGTCCAACTTAACTAACAGGGATAATTTTGCAGTTAAAACCAATCTGGTAGAAAAGTAGAATGTATTGAAATATCCTCCGGAATCATGTGCAGTCTGTACTTTTTATCATATATACGTATATTTTGTACATGGATTGGCATATTTCTGTAAGTTGAAGATGTGTTTCATCATCAAGAGAACATTTGTTTGTGTAATAGTTCCAGTTTCTTTAGAACTTTGTAACAGTGTATAAATGTGAAACCCCTCTGTTGTGCTACCATTGTACCCTTGGAGAGCTATATGGCTAACATTAATTGTCTTGAATAAGGACTGTTCTGGACAAATAACTGATGGATGGACACAAGCTTCCGTTATTTTAAGAGGCAAAAATAGTAGTTCACCATGATTTGAAATGAGACTGTTTATGAACCCACAAAGATACAATTCAAATGAGGCTGAAGCCATTTCAAGATATTTTATTAATGAAGCACTGGCTTTATTATCTTTAAAATCCCGAATTCCCTGGTTCCATGCATGTCATGGACGTTATCTTGTAATCACTCTTGGCAGAACCCTGCTGCACCATGGAGAAATAATGATTCAGATAGTGTGTTGTTGTAAACATTGTCTTCGCTTCAATCTCCTGTTTTATTTATGGAATTTATAACATAGGGCAGTGAGCTCAATTCCGGGCGTTCATTCAGATGCTCTTTGTGTGTGTGTGTGTGTGTGTGTGTGTAGTCTTACTTAGTTTCCTCTATTTCAGAAATGATATTCGGTAATGGCTGCCAAAAGATGCAGGGTCATTTTCCACTATAGGGAGTAGAGTCAGCCATATATAGATAAAGGGATACCTTAGTATATATGATTACATCAAATAATTAAAGTAAATATGCGCAGATAAAGTATACACATTCATCCCCATATTTACGCATACAAAAGGTACATTGTAAATGAAAAGGGATACCTGTAATAACTAATTGTGTTCGCTTATGACATGCACAGTAGGATGTAGTATTTTAATGTCATGAAAGACATTTAAATAAAAGATGCATGTCAAACTGGGAACTCAACCCCATTTCTGAAAAAAGGTGAGAGGATATGGAAAATGCAGACATACAACCCCAATTCCGAAATAGTTGGGACAAAGGGTCAATTGTGAATAAAATCAAAACGCAATGACTTTCAAATCACACCAGGCAGCATTTTATTCACAATAGAACAGAGATAACATAGCAAATGTTGAAACTGAGAAATTTTACAATTTTATCCACAAAATTAGCTCATTTCAAATTTGATGGCTGCTACAGGTCTCGAAAAAGTTGGGACAGGGGCCTGTTTACCATGGTGTAGCATCCCCTCTTCTTTTTAACACAGAGTGGAGGGGTCTGGGCATTGAGGAGACAAGTTTCTTGAGTTTAGCCATTGAAATTTGATCCCACTCTTGTTTAATACCGGCTTCCAGCTGCTGGAGAGTTTTGGGTCTCCTTTGACAGACTTTTAGTTTAATTATGCGCCAAATGTTCAGATCAGGAAAGATCTGGCCAGTTCAGCACACGGCCTCTTCTACTACGAAGCCATGCTGTTGTAATAGCTGCAGTATGTGGTTTTGCATTGTCCTGCTGAAAAACACAAGGCCTTCCCTGGAATAGATGTCACCTGGAGGGGAGCATATGTTGCTCTAAAACCTTTATATACCTTTCAGCATTCAAGGTGCTTTTTAAAACATGTAAGTGTCCCACACCATATGCAGTAATGCATCCCCATACCATCAGAGATGCTGGCTTTTGAACTGAACGCTGATAACAGGAGGGGTGGTCTTTCTCCTATTTAGCCCGGAGGGAACGACGCCCATGATTTCCAACAAGCATGTCAAATTTGGACTCGTCTGACCACAGGACACCTTTCCACTTTGCTACAGTCCATTTTAAATGAGCCTTGGCCCACAGAGCACGGCAGTGCTTCTGGATCATGCTCAACAATGGCTTCCTTTTTGCATGATAAGAGTTTTAGGTGGCATCTGTGGATGGCAAGGCGGACTGTGTTTACAGACACTGATTTCTTGAAGTACTCCTGCGCCCATTTAGTAATGTCAATGGCAGAATCATGCCGGTGAGTGATGCAGTGGCGTCTGAGGGCCCAAAGATCACGGGCATCCAGTAAAGGTCTTCGGCCTTGTCCCTTATGCACAGAGATTTTTCCAGTTTCTCTGAATCTTTTGATGATGTTTTGCACTGTCGATGATGAGACCTTCAAAGCCTTTGCAATCTGATGTTGAGGAACATTGTTTTTAAAGTATTCCACATTTTTTTACGCAAGCCTTCACAGGTTGGAGAGCCTCTGGCCATCTTTACTTCTGAGAGACTCAGCCTCTCTAAGACATCCCTTTTATAGCCAATGATGTTACACACCTGATGCCAGTTAACGTAATCACTTGCTAAATGTTCTTTCAGCTCTTATATATTCTCTTATATATTAATTGCTCTTTCAGCCCTTTTTTTGCCTGTGTCCCAACTGTTTTGAGACCTGTTGCAGCCAGAAAATTTGAAATAAGCTCATTTTGTGGATAAAAATGTGAAATGTCTCAGTTTCAACATTTGAAATGTTATCTATGTTTTATATAAATAACATGTTGGCTCATGTGATCTGAAAGTCATTGCATTTTCATTTTATTCACAATTTACACTTCGTCTTAACTATTTTGGAATTGGGGTTGTAAAAAGAAAACAGTGATTTGTAAATTATTCTTCTCTATAATTACAGTTAATACAGTGTTAAAACAAAATATTTAATATTTTTCCTTCTCTGCTTCTTTTTTGGTTGTGCTTACCACAGCATTATATCACCTGTCCTTTTATCAGACGGTCAGGTAATCCTTTATGGAACTGAGGTCACAAATTGTTTTGGTTCTGAGGGATTTTCCCCCCAATCTTCTTTGTTATCCATCTTAAACTGCTCAGAACTCTGGGTCCTCATATTTCGCGCTACATATTTTCAACGGGAGACAGGTCTGAACCATTGGTAGGCCAGTCTAGCAGCCACATTCTCAGAAGCCACACTTTGGTACCATGGCAAAATTTTGCTTGCCATAGTCTTGAAATAAGCGGGTGCATCTTCTGGAAAACAGAAGTCGCTCCGATACGCATATATGTCCCTCATCATGTATCGTGCCTACGTAGACGTACAATTTAGCCATCCCATAATCACGAACGCATCCCTCCATGATAAAAGACGTTGACTTTTTAACCTTCTGTTAGTACCCACCAGGGTGGTCCCTGTCTTTTAAGACCAGGAGAACACAAGGGGCATTATTACCATAAATAATTTGAGAGGTTGATTGGTCTGACAACAGCAGATGCTTCCATTGTGCATCAACACATTTCAGATGATTTGAAGCTCAGGGAAGACAGCAGCATTTATAGATGTTTTTGACATAGAGCAGTCTTCACTTGTAGTTGTGGATCGCCAAGATTTTCTGTAGTAGTCCCAGCCCATGTGGTTATATCTATCACAAAAGCATATCAATTTTCAATGCAGTGCCATCTGAAGGATCGACGATCAGGGGCACTCAGTATTGATTTTCAACCTCATCCTTTGTGCTGAGATTTCTTCAGATTTGTTATAACTTTTGAAAAATATTGTGCACTGTAGTAGGTGAAATCTCTAAAACCCCTACAAGAGCACATTGATCTGTGTTGTTTTTTAACTGTCAGATTATTCAGTCGCACAGTTATTCTCAAAGTGGCAAGCCTCACTGCTTGTAAACAACTGAGCCTTTTGTCAATGCTGCTTTTATATCCATGTGTGATAGTTTCACCTCTTGAACACCTGTACACAACTTTTTGTTTTTCTTTTTCTTTTTAGCTTTTCAACACTTTCCGAGTCGTGTACTGCCCCTGTCCCTTCTTCTTCGTATTTCAGGCATTATTCAGAATGAGCATGTATTTCCAGTTGAGGTAAAACATGAATTGTTTTGTCTTGTACTGTTCTCAATTTTCATACAGGTCAAAGATGATTTACACATCACTGCTTTCTATTTTTACTTGCATTTTCCATACTGCTACAACTTTTTTGGAAATTGGACATTTGAATAGTAGATTTCTGCAGTTAAAAAAAGCTGCCAATATCTAGTATTCTACTGTCTATCTCAACATCTCTTTTTGTGGTTGAACATGGTGTGAATGTTTTGTATACAAAAATGTGCAGAGCATTGTGTTTTCGGCTATCTGTTTTCTTTTTCTAGCATATGAAGCCTCTGCTCTTACAATACAGGCTTAAA
The DNA here is from genome assembly GCA_029692085.1 of Gymnothorax javanicus. NCBI lineage: Eukaryota > Metazoa > Chordata > Actinopteri > Anguilliformes > Muraenidae > Gymnothorax > Gymnothorax javanicus. The sequence goes on from CM056193.1 coordinate 146,321,329, forward strand.
AGATAAAAGTAGCTCCGCTTGCATTTAAACTGCGCAACATTACCACAGGAAATAAGTTGACCTTTCGCAACAACATACCACATCTAATCCATTTTACTGGTTATTTTCATGAAGAGCATTGAGATGAATGTGCTGAATGAAAAGTTCCATAGCTATGATGGTCTGAGAACCATATGTTTTTTTCTTTATCTAAGAACTAACAGAAACATGTTGATTATACAGTATAAAGTATGTTACATACTGTAGATATAATGGCATTTTCTGTCGTTTTTTTCTTTTGTTTATTTCTAGTTTTTCTGAATTTGGTGTCCAGTTGGCTATTTGCAACTGAATCCATGTTTGGGCGTGCCATGTAGAATACTATGGTTCTCCGCTGAAACACATGGTGTTGCCGGCAGCATCTTTTCACGCATTCCGGTACCTCAGGTTGTAGGCAAAGCAGTCTCCAGTTGCATATTGCTCTGTGGAGCTACCGGTCAGCACTGGCTGTGGTCTGGATTCAGTTGAACCATGGGGCTCATTTACACCACAGCATGATGGCTTGAATGAATAAGCCATCTAGCAGCTCAGGCTTTCAATTTAAACCGCACTGCTTAATAACCTTATTGAAGCGATTCATGACGCCCGTGCCCCATTCCTGGGAATCAGACCCAAAAATTACATAAAAAAATTAGTCTTTAAAATAACCAGATGGCTACTCAGTATAAGTATTTTCTGAAAAACATTTTTTTTTGTCATAGAAACAACCATACAGTAGATACTTCATCTGATTTTTCCTATATATGCATTGCAAACAAGGTACTGTGTGAGAACGAATAATATTTTAAAACCATAAAAGAGGTAAGGTGTACATGAATACAATAGCCACAGCCTAAGGTTAGGTGTGTTTAGGAATAGGAAAAAACTTTCATATAGCATCTTCAAATATTAGCATACCCCCTGAATGCACCCCAAGTGTGTGAACATGTGCAGGCCAGGTCAAAGGTGAACACCCTTGAGTGTTCAGCTTGGCATAGCAACATTGGCTGAGAGACTGCTGAGGTCTTGGCACTGGCTCCTCAGCCGTAATGCCCTCTGTGTTTATTTGTTCTATGTCTGAGCGTCCTGCGGGTGTAACCAGTGATGGTGATTGCCCGTCGTCAGGCTGATGCGCAATAAAGGCCTCAGCTGGTGGATGTGTTCATCACTCACTCAATAGCCCATTAATACACAGCGTGCACACACACACACCCACACACCCGCACACACACAAACACCCACGCACACACACACACACACACACACACACACACACGCACGCACGCACATACACACACACACACACGCACACACTCATCGCATGGGCCTCTTCTCCTGATCAACCAGAGGGTGATTCTAATCAACTCTACCAGCTGCCGGCCAGCCTGCAGATGCAGAGGGAGGCCGCGAACATCATTGCACTGCTACAGCAATATCATAAAGATGGCAAGCCTCAAACCAATGTGTCCATTTGTTTGTGGCTCATTGAAGATAAGCATTGTGAGTTGCTTAAAGCCTAAATCAAACATTAATGCAGCTTGTATTAGTCACAGTAATTGCTCTCAGTAGTGAGAAATAAAATTATCGTTGAAACTCAGCATGTACACAGTGAATGACTTAATGGTACGGTGCCATACATCTTGAGGTATCAGGTGTTTATAATTCAGGTAGAAACAAGTCATATTTCCAGTGGATACATTCTCAATGCTGGGTGTCACCAGCAATTCAAACATGAATGACTTTCAGCAAATAATAATCCGATTTTTTTCAGCCAAGCTCTGTCTGGTGAGCAGTTACAGTATGTGGAATGAAGGCCATGGAATCATCAATGCTTGGATGACTGTGTATTAGCGGAAATGCTTGGTCATTAACCATGTACTGGAGTCCTGTAGTTTAAATACCTCTTAGAAGAAATGGAAGAGATGTGTCAGAATGACCTGTATGGAAATGAAATGCTCATAGTATGAACAAAAGCCACATTTTCAGGTAATGATATTTAGCTTTCAATACTTTTGGAGAATTTGCGTCAGGCATGCCCTCAGTGATATTGCTAGCTGTTTTCAGAAATTGCTTCCTGTTGGCTAAATTGAAGGGTGAGCTGCCCATTTAGTAATTATGGGGCTGTACTAAAAGACAGTGTTTATCCTAATTATCGCCACGGAAATATGGTTACAGAAATATATCATTGTCGTTAGGACTTCTACACCAAAAAGAGTTATGGACCCTAAATATGATCTTCTCACTGCAATATTTGTCACAAGCCGATCAATTATTACATGCAGTTGATTGGAAATACACTGAACTGTATGGCAAACCTGAGTTTCTCTGAGTTCATTTCACTATGTCTGAGATACTGAGGTGAAGTTGTGAATGTCTGCCTGCATCCTGGACAGCTATGTTTAGATTTTGAACGAAATTTGATTCCGTTTTCTATATATATTTTGTTACATCCCTTTCATTTTAGGCTGTAACATGACAAGATAGTCCTTTTGTGGGCAGTTGCTCAAAGTGAGAAACCCATTTGCTGACTTAAAAAAACCTCTAGTTATTGGCCAACGCATAAGAGAATGAAAATTAAGGTCCACAATAATAATAATGTAAATATTTATTTTAAAATAAATACATATGTTAAGTTAATTTTGACCCTTGGGGGAAAAGCAGAAACTTCCCTCTTTTGTGGGCTCTCTATTATGTTGTCCAAGACTTCTCAGATCAAAATTAACTATTTTACTGTAAATTGTAATAATAATAATAATAATAATAATACATTATTAATCTATAATATGAAAGTACCAAGCCAGATGTAAAAATGTCGTGTAAAAATGATGTCATTGTTGACTTTTTTGTATGTCAGAGGAAATTACAGTATCATTAGTGATACACTTAGACCAGATGCATTCAATAAAAATACATTTGTTGTTTAAGTTCTCTTTCATGGAACGGAAGTGACTGTTTCGCTAAATATAAGTTGGCTCAGTACTTGCTGACATGTTATTTTTTTATGTTGCTGCTGGGTGTTGCTTGAGGAAGCCCAGCAGAAAAGTTTCTAATTTAAACAAGTTACCACTTACATTCAATCAGTACCTTGATAAGCAGAATCAGTCTGTGTTTTACTAGTACTGAAACCAGTGCTCACATTAGAGATAAGATGGATGCCCCTGGTGCTAAGTATTTACGTATCCAGGACATATATATTGAGCCCTGTGATTCTGAGTCAAATTCTGGCTGTTTGGTAATAGTTTACGCTTCTCATTGCGATGAGTTATATGGTTGGCACAGATGTTGTTCGGATCCCAGTTTTTCATTAGATCTATCTTCCCTTGTTAATGATCCCCCTCTTTTCATTCCCTTTTTTATTAACTCCCCAGTATAATACAGAAATATCTAAATCAGTCATCTCCATTTTCCTCTCTCGTGATATTCCATTTCCAGTCTGCATTTACGAGCAAAACAGAGTTAAGTTCTGTATTTAATAGGATTAACCGTGAAAACCATGATTTTATAGCCTAAAAGATTTTATTCGGAGAAGTGGGGTTCATTATCTCTTTCTGTCAGAAATAATGTATTTCTTTGTCTGTCTGTTGATAATGAGTGCTGCTTTCAAACTGAATATATAGTGGTAAAGACATTAGACAGTAGACTTGTCAGTAAAAAAATTACTACTGAGTATATTGATAAATATCTGCTAAACATATTTAGAAGTTTCTCACCTGAGCAGTATGGTGAGCAATAGTTCACAGATCTAGGTGCTGCACTGGCTTCAAGCTCTGCGTCTCCTTAGAGATTTAGAGCAGCAAACCTTACCTGCCTTTTTTCTGTGTATTTTTTTTTTCTCCTCGCTAAGTGCCGCTCCTCATCTCAGTTTCAGCAAACCTCATGCATTTTTATTGCCATCTGGAGGATTCCAACAGGTCCTAACAAGGGGAGTTGCTGCTGAAATTGCTTATGGTGGAGTCAGTGTATAAGAGTCACCAACACTCATATTGCATGGCCAAATGCCCCGTGAGGGTAAAGCACTGTGGCAGCTAATTCACTAAGTAAGTTTGCCCAAGAGCGTCAAGGTTTGATGGGTCGTCCCAGACGTTATCTGACATTTGTCCCCAGTCAGACCGGGTGCCGCATGAAAAATTCACTGAGGCGTGTTGCCCGGAGGAATAAGCGTTTCTTCAGTGCCTCTCACTTGGGGGGAGCAAGGTGAGCACAACTTGAGCTTGTCACGGATGCACGGTTCTGACAAACATAAGTAGATGCTAATGGCGAAATCGTGACAGAGTAGAGTCCCACCGCCATATGGCTAATTGCCACAACAATATCTTCTGTGTTATTAATCAAGTTTTCATAGTGTGCCATGATAATTGGAATAATTAGAATCAGAGCCGGCTTAGAGTTCCTCTTCCATAGTTATAAATATGAGACCCAGAAAGATTTTGGTTGCTGGCTGTACTAATCATTCCCATCCCCAGCCATCCCCCATTTCTCCTCGCCAGTCCAACTCTTCCTGCCCTTCTGCCTTCCTGCCTATCTCTAATACTTCTTCCCCTTGATTGTTTACAGTTCTGTGGAGAAAAGAGAGGATAATTAATGAACAACTTTCCTCTAACAGGGACTCTGGTTGCTACCTGGGGTGACACAGGGCCCATAGTTAGGTAAATGAGGCCACATTATGTCCCGTGGGTTATTTTTTAAAGATGTAGGCGCACTTAACCATCTATGCACTGTCCATTCATTGCTGACACCACAGTGTCAATCACTGAGCCCTGGTTGCACAAGTTACGTGTTCATTATTTATTGCCCTGCTGCAGCTGGTTCATTTTGAACTGCAGTGTGAACAGAACTCAGTAATTTAATTGTGCTTTGAATAAGCTTAGATTATGACCCTTTCTTACGTCAGATATGGTTTAGTTACATTAAATATGCCTAGATATGTATGTAACTCTGGGTATGCATTTTATAGGTGCTAATTGCCTTGCTTCCTACACAATTCTGATTCATTCAAGTTGATGATGTGTCATATGATTTGCTGGGAAACTAGAAACTTAGGACTGGATATTCAGGACAAAGCACGGAGAGGCTAGTTTGAATCCAAGCCATATGATAACTGGCATGGTTAAACCCTTTAGTTTACAAAGCTCTTGTTTACATGAAAACAAATATGCAGTATTTGTGTGAGGATGAAGAGTTTTGTTGCCATGCAGATCCCTGAATTTTGCAAATATTTGTATTCACTATGGAAAAAAAGTTGGGCCTGATTATGGCAAATGAGTGTTTTTCCCGAGAAATGCCCTCTAATGTTCCTATTAGTATGATACATCATTGACTTTGACATTGATTTAGCTGACCCAAAAGCCAAGGTCTTATTGAACCTTGAGACTCAAGCGTGCAATGAAGGAAGGGGGATGGGGATTGGGGGATGAGTTAAGCTTTTTTTTTTTATAATGAAGAGGTCATGGTGACCTCTCAGTGTCTCACCCTTAATATGAAAAGAAAGTGTGCCTGCTGTAATATGGAGAAGCAAATAACTCTGGCCAATACATTGTGATGTACTTATTGGATGAGCTGATCAGGACGTGCCCTGAGACAAAGAGAAAAGTGAGGTCATGGATATAAGGGGGGCGGTGAAGACAGTACATGAGGCCACTTGAATATGAATGTACTGAAAACTCTTGGTCGGTCATAATTTAAGAACCATACCGGAGACTAATAGGTGTATTAAGAAAATATGCAAGGTAAGGCATCCTTTACGCAACATTGAATCGGTACAGTTTCTTGGGGCATACTGACAGAAGTCAAAAGATGTGCTTATTTTATTGGCAGACAAGAGGCCTCTGACAAGGAACCTCGCATCACATTTGTCTAGGTGTGGCTCAAGAAGAGACATAAAAAATATTTCAATTTGGATGACAGTAGTGCAGACATATTCATAGACCCTGTCTGCCTGTGGGCTAACAATATTATCTTTTTTTTAAGTTCAGTGAACTGGAATCCTATCATTTACAGTGAGCTTGCTGAGTGACCCCAGTAATTATTTAATTTGCATACAGGTTATCAAACATTCATTAATAAGGCAGAAGTTCTCCATTCAGTGAACAACTGTCTGCAAGAAACTGGGTAACATTATATATCATTTCTCACTTGTTAATTTTTGTAGACATTAAACCATAGTTTTCATTTGTGCAATCAAGTGGTGTCACTTTATGTTTAGCACCATGATCTATCAATGCTGCTCACACCTCAGTCCGTGACATCTGTCAGCACAAACGATTATTGAAGAAGCCCCACTTTCTTTTCTCCTATCTGAAAGCAGAGTTGTTTTCCTTGCTGTATGAAGTTAATGGTTGAATAACTGGAGTGCTTGTGCAGAATAAGCAGAAACCCAGGTAAACAGCTGGTGTTTCGACAAAGCAGGCGCCGGATGGCTCTTTCCCTCACTTCCGGAGAAGGTAATGTTCCCAGAACCGGGGAAAAGGCAGCTGCTTTTCTGACCATAAACCAGGGAGCTGGGGCGTTAATTGTTTCCCAGCAGAGAGGGAATTATCCAAACTGAAGCCGCCCCAAGGGAGCAGAGGAGGGGGAGGTAAGGGGCAGAGTCAGCTGGGCAAACTGCTCAGAGGGAAAAGGAGAAGATGCTATAGCCGGTCAGAGAGAGCAGCTCATCAAATAATACAGTTCAAGCACAAAGATGGAGTGCTGATCATCTGCATGGCACATGTTGGACCAATGATATTCAGTCGGTTTCTGTCCTTTACACAATACATGGATTCAAGCTGAACAGGGTCTATTTTATAGGTGCATTTTTACATGATGCTGTTAGTCAATATCCCATTGTCCCCAAAAACAGTTTATGGTCGATGGCTTTTGGAAATGTATGTGCATGATAAAAGCTTTTTTTTTTTTGAAGAACACTTTCTGTCAGTAATCTTTTGTGTGCTCATATTCGTTGTTGAGGTGATAAGTAGGTTGTTCTGGGCTGTTGTATTTGGTTAAAAGAAGCAGTGGGGCTTGAAGGGCCAAACGTGTATAAATGATGTCTTTATTAGATCTGGGCTGTTTAATGATAACTGCTCTGACACCAATAACATGCCTGGTCTCATCAGGCAGCCATTACAGTACTGGCAGCCAGCTGTTGAGGATTGAGGAAGGATAATTCCAGAAACTGTCAAACATAGCATTATGTGCCCTTTGTTAATATACATTCATTAGTCATTTTATTGAAACACTCTATAGTAGTTTTTTTTTCAAAGCTTTGTTATTTTGCTTTTCAGTATTTTTAGACAGAATGTATAAAAGTTTCCTGCATGTTTAAAACTTTTCGCTTGCAAGAAAATATTCAGATCATATATATGGGATCATTCCTTAGAGGTCTTACATTTATACTTAATTTTGCCTGAAAACTGATGATCGAGCTGAGTTGTCCGTCCGGTGCTTATACCCATGGGTAATAGTTGAAGAGATGCAGAAACATGCAGACGCTTGTTTGTGAAATACATAAAGTTAAGTCAACGGCTCATCAAGATTATTCTGAAGCATCCAGTGATAGGTGGGAATTAACGTGATATGGTATAGGATGTGTGAGATTCTCACACGTGCAAAGCAGTGTGACAGCTGGGCTTGTCTCATCAAAATATCTTCCTTGCCGAATGCTTAAATTTCCTTTGTTTGCTTAAAAATGTCTGCGTGCCACCACATTGTTCAATGAGAATTTGTCTTTGTGCGAATGCAACTGTTTTTAACTGCCTCTGTGGTGTCTCCAGTGAAACCAGTCTGCTGCTGCAGCATGGTTTTTTTAGTTTTACTGGTGGAAATAGAGATGTTTCTACTTTGGTTTGACTTAGCTTTTGCTTGTGGTTTCTCAGAAAAAAAAAAAAAAAAACAATAATTTCTTTATCTTTATCGATTCAAGGCTCTTTGGGAAGGTGTGGATTTGTTAGAGCCAAGACATTCTTTTTTTCTTGTATCCCTCTTGATATTTATTGGGGCAGCAGGTGTTAGTTCATAAACATCTTCACGCTGCAAAAAAAAGTCAATTTGAGCAAGTATTGTTGATTCTTAAAAACTTAGTTTTGTTCATTTTCATTCTATTAATTGTAATATTCTTCATTCTGTTACATTTTGAGTTTAAAATCATACACTTTCAAGAAGGTGAGAGTTTGGTGATTTCAAAATTTGACTAGGGGATCAGAAAAGCTTATATGTTCTATTTGAGTGGGAAAAAAAAAAAGATTTCAAGGGTCACTATAAGACTAAAGCATTTTTACAGTGCAGTTTTACTCTTCCTTTGTTTATCCATACATTTTTAAATGAATGTATAATTTGACCATTTCTCTTGCTATTTCAGGCTGAATTTGGGTCAATGGAAAGAAAGATGTCCATTACATTTTACTCGAACAAGTATTACTTTATAATTAGTTGCAATAATTCATTCTTAATAAGTAGAGAATAAAGTTCACTTCTGAAACCTACTACTCAAAGTCAATTAGTGTGATGCAGTTAAATGGATTTCCATCCACATTTTTTAAATGACCTGTTTATTACTATCATTGCTGATTTTTTTGTAGGGGCACAGCATTCCTCTTCGGACCAGGTGGACACCGACATAGTGTCCGTGCAGATGCCTCACAATGACACCTGCGAGTTTCTTCAAAGTCGCCCGCAGGAGATACTAATGTAACCAAATATATTTACAGCAGATGTCACATTTGCACGGATTACACCCACCGAACCTCCAACCCCCCCCCCCCTGCTGAAAGGAATGAAAAGTATCCTGAAACACAGTCGGCGGACAAATTCTATGTGCAAATTATACCACCTACTGGTCACATATGGAATTGTTTTATTGTGTGTTATAATTAACGTAGTAAAAATGTTTGAGGAAGTTTCATTTTCTGAATACAAAAATGATATGAAGTGTTATACTGGCAATATGAACATTTGGCAATATGACTCTGGGTCTTATTTATGTTCTGCTGCCCAGTAAAATTACTACATTTTATGAGTGCATGAAAATGTGTACTTGTCTGATTAGACGGCTTATAACAAAAAAAAAAAAAAATCACCAAATGTAATAAATGGATACATTTCTACAAAGATATATACAGTCTTTGACTTACATTCTTGATCAGTTCCTTGATGGCATTGATTAATGTGAACTATCATTGTTTTTTATTTATCAGTATAGCAAACACTATTGTCTAGTTATTTTTTGAGTGCCTGAAGAATTTGGAGCACCCACACTATGCAACAATGGTAAACAATGAGAAGCAAGAACTTGTTGAATTATGTTTTTTGTTAAATGTCTTACATTGTTTTATTAGCCCTTTATTATGTAAAGAAATAGATCCTGTCATTTTTGAATTGTGGAGAATATAGAGTACTGTAATCTAGCTGCCCATAATGTAATCGAGGCTGTTGACATCTGTGATGGACATACTTGGTCAGCCAAGAGTAGCAGTCCAAATTATGCTTTGTTTCATATCTGGCTACTGCAGTACTGTAGCACTCCTTTTTTTCTTCATCTTTTTAAGAAAGCTACCATTCTTTGGAGGATTCCTCTCCTTGAGATGGAAAGTTGAAATCATAAAACAGAAAATAAAACAACCATCATAGCTTTTCTTTGCATATTCAGTACACTTATTCAAAAGTTAAATTAAGTGACAGACAAATCTTCAGTAATAATAACTACGAGCTACAGCCACAAGCCCAGGCCTGTGTTATTATTAGACAATGAACATAGACCTTGATACAGGTGCTGTCTGGATCAAAATATTTTCAGCACGTGTTGTTTTTCTTGTTTATCCCAATTTTGTTAGGTTCCTTTACAGTCATAGTTAACCATCTTATGTCTGATTTAAACTGTATTCATGTTAATTATTTTTTTTTTCAACACGTGTGCAGTGCTGTGAAAAATTATTTGCCCCTTCCCAATTTCTTCTATTCTTGCATATTTGTCACAATTAAATGTCAAACATCATCAAACTAATTTCAATATCAGACAAAGAAAACAAAAATAGACACAACATTCTGTTTTTAAATGATGATTTCATTTATGGATATAAAAAGCTATCCAATCCTCCCTGGACCTATGTGAAAAAGCAATTGCCCCCTTAGTTACTAAATCAACAAATTCAACAAATCGTGACCTTAGTATTACAAGGTTCTGTCTGGCCCAGAAACACATATGTGATAGAACCTTGTAATACTGAGGTCACAAAATTTAGAGCTCATCTAGGGGGTCACTAAAGAACTCCGACTAATATCTAAAGAACTTCAGGCCTCACTTGCCTTGGTTAATGTTAATGTACAGGATTCCACTATTAGAAAGAGACAGCAAAAATGGCATTCATAAGACAGCCGCCAGACGAAAACCACTGCTGACCAAAAATAACATAAAGGCTCATCTCTCTTTTGCCAAAACACATCTTAATGACCCCCAAGAATTTTGAGATAATATTCTGTGGACTGAGGAGTCATAAGTGGAACTCACTAGAAGACAAGCATCCCGTTTTCTAGTATAAAGCGAACACAGCATTCCACAATAGACATCAAACCAACAGTCAAACATGATGGTGGTTAAGTGTGTTGGTCTGGGGCTGCTTTGCTGCGTCAGGACCTGGGTGACTTGCCATAATTGATGGAGCCATGAATTCTGCTCTCCACCAGAAAATCCTGAAGGACAATGTCCAGCCATCAGTTCATGACATAAAGCTCAAGCACAAGTTGGGTTATGCAGCAGAACAGTGATCCAAAGCATAATAGCAAAAAGAAACAAAATGAAGGTTTTGGAGTAGGCTTGTAAAAGTCCTGACTTGAATCCGATTGAGATGCAGTGGCACAACATTAAACAGGCAGTTCATGCATAAAAACCTCCTGATATGGCTGAATTCTGCAAAAAAAAAAAAAAAAAAGAGTGGGCAAATATTCCACCACAAGGATGTGAAAGACAAGCCAAGTGTTGCAAACGCTGTTCCTGCCAAGGGTGGCACAGCCTGTTCTTAGGTCTTGGGGGGAATTGCTTTTGCACATGGGCAATACATGTTTTTAATAACTACCTTCAATAAATGACATGATCGTTTAAAAGCTGCTTGTTGTGTTTACTCATGTTGCCTTTGCCTTATATTTAAATTAGTTTGATGATCTGAAACATTTAAATATCACAAATTAGCAAAAAAAAAAAAAAAAAAAAGATGAAATCAGAAAGGGGGCAATTACCTTTTCACAGCACTGTAATATACTTTTTACATAATAAAATACGTTCAGCCCTGGATTCTGTGCACTGCTGAATCGTAATTGTCTCATGAGTTGCCCAGGACAAGGACATCTGCTAAATGAGAAGACTAAGAGGAGGCAAACAATATGCCGAGGAAGACAGGTGAGAAAATGAAAGAACATGAAAAAGTAAGAGTTGGAGAAGGAGGGTGCCTGTACTCACGGGGCTCAGCAAAATGGGGTAAGAGAGCGAAAGAACAAGGCGACAAACAAACAGGGAGAGGTGCAGAGAATGAAGAGAGGCTAAGTGAGCACTTTACAAATGAAAGCAGATGCCTGGAATTATGAGCTGTCGGGTCGCAGATGGAAAACTCTGTGATAAAGTGTTTCTCTCCCCTGATCCTAATTATTCACTTCATCTATTCCTGTGTGTTCCTTCTCCGAGAAAAAAAAAAACCCCAAAATACACAGGACCTGTGAGATAAGGGGTACCTCTCAAACATTTGATTTGTGACTTTTACAAGTCCTCTTCTGGTTGCAAGGGAAATACTCACTTCCATCTCTCTTTCTCCCTCTCTCTCTCTCTCTCTCTCCATTTCCCTCTCTGTTAAGATTGATTGCATTGTTCTTGCTCTGTGATTGATTTTGTTGCCTGCTAACTGCTCTCTGTGAGAGGAGAGAAGAGAAGAGTTTATCCATGCCATTGATCTTCTTATAAATGAAATGCTCAATTTCCTCTGTATTTTAGTCTTAAGTGTAGTTCATTAGAAAGAGAGTGAGAGATTTCTCTGTCCCCGAAAGCTTTCACTCTCCATCACCCATTGAAGGAACCACAGAAGCTAGTCGGCAGCAGCAGAAACTGCAGAAACAATGGAGTGGCTCCTGGATATGTCTAAGATGAAAAGTTTAGCCAGTTGAGCCAGGATGAATTTGCCAGCTTGCTGTACTGTGAGATAAATTCCAGCAACCTTTAAGACCTTTCAAACATTAGCTTTCTATAGTAGTAATTTTGCTCTGTTCAACCAGAAATTTGAAGTGTTAGTTCCCACATTGGGGAGCTGTGCTTCAACCCTTAAGCATGAACTTCCTCAGAAATGGGAAATATTAGCTATGACGTTATCACAGGGAAAGGGCACCAACGAAGCGCATCATAATTATTCTGTAATGGAAGTAAGTGTATTTTAATTTTTCTTTTTTGGTGGGGTGGATCAGATTTGACTACCAGTCAGGCTTAAGACAGGTAATGTGAAACCCACACAAGGAGGTATCGCTGCTTGCGCCATAAAACCATGTTTCTTTGAGACCAAAAGGTAACAAAATCCCGAAATAACCTCCCCCCCTTTCCCATTCTTAGTAAATCTACGCTCTTTAGCTTTCAGCTCATCTGCAAGTTTAATGGATGTAGTTTTTGTGAGGACTCTGGAGCTTCGGTAGAGGTAATTGGTCCGGTACATTACTGAGGCCCCCTCTACACGCACACAAACACACACATACGCGTGCACACGCTCGCACACACGCTCGCAGCCCAATTAAAACCTGTCATTTGAAGACTCTTCAGCATCCTCAGTTTCCTGTCTCACCAGATGTTCTGTCGCACCTGCAGGCTACAGCACACTTTCTCTGACACGAAAGGGTTTCTGCGCTTTGTTTAATCTTCACTGCAAACATTCTCCACCATGCCTATTTCCCCAGAGGGGCCAGCAGGCACTCCAAGTCTCAGGCACATCAAGGGCGAAGCCGCACCCTCCATTTAACCACCGCTAAAGTTTGTTTGTCTGAACAACTTACAAACACAAACTTTTCTCCGCAATGACAGGGAGACTTGCGCATACCGTGTTTTCAGGGATTGTCACGGCCATACTATACACCAGGTTTGCTACAGATACCCCTCTATGTTCATTAGACAGGCTGGCCCATAGTGTCTGGCTCATGATGTCCCAACCAGCACCCACTGTCCAATGACAGATTGTGTGGCTCTTTGACAGCATGAAAAGATGAATACAAGGGCAGTCTGGTCTTTCTGCTTCACTGCATTCAGAATAAATCAGATAATCACTGAAATACTATAGTTCTAATTTTATGATCAATGCTGACTGAAGAAGGGTTTCCCATCCAAGGTGAGGGAAAACAAAATAGGAGGACATTAAAAAAAACTTACAATGAACAAATGTATAAGGCTGAGCCTGTGATTACAAGTGTCTTACCTTCTGTTATATTGTATAAGATATAACTAATCAAATTTCAGTTTCACGGTGGTTTTTGTATAGATGTTATGTTCCAGGCCAGGAATCAAGTGCGGAGGCAGAGTGCAATCCAATAGGTAGGTTTATTGACAGCTTACACGGTCATTTGGGGACAGAACCCCAGAAGAAGAGGTGGGATGGACCCCCAGAGATGGATAACAGAGTTCCATACAGATGTTGTGGGTGAAGCTGAGCTGTCAATTGTCAGTGGTTTACAGGATAACAGCCAGATAGAGTGCACACTTCGCCAGCACCAAACTGTTCCACAGGAGGGTAGAGTACCTTGAGGTGAATTTGGATCCAATCCTGATGACTGTAGAAGGATTGGGAGCTTGTTCCTAGCAACCTGGACAGAGGAACATATTTGAAAGAGTTAAAAAGAGCGCAGTCCCAATTATGCACCCTGATTAGACTTAGAAGCATGTTCCAATTATACTGGGCAGAGGTACTGACTTGAGCTGGGTTTACTTGAATGCAATCCCAATCCTGGACCCAAATAGGCCTGGAAGCTAGATCGAGATAACTGTGAGAGAGGAAAACTACAGCGAATAGTGGTCATTAAAGATTACGTTACACTTAATGATGGAGAATTTCAACTATTAAAGAGGCAAAAAGCGAAATTGTTTCACCGCTAGGTTTGCTGTTGTGCACTGCCTGTAGACCAAAACAAAGTGAGTCATGAGCCACACCTCCCTCTACCTCTGCTCTCCACCCCCCCCCCCCCCACTCGCCTCGTCTGCGAACAACTATCTGCAAAGTACAAACACACCGAGCAAAACAACATCACTATTTTGTGGAACATGTCGAGTAACGAAGTAAGTAACTTATAACGTTATAATACTGCAAGAAAGAGAACTTCCTTTTGGCAAGTTTTCTATGCTGTTTTGTCCGTAAATTAATCATTATGCCAATAATTTAGCGTGTCCCCATTGGCATCAAGCTTGTCTGTTCGCCACTAATGATGTTAGCAGCAGTGACGTGCGGTCGGAGGTTAGTTTGGTGAGGCAGAATCCTCCCCTTTGCTTGATTAGCAATCAGACGATTAACTAGTTGAGTAAGACTGTTTGGCAAACGACAGGCCAGTTTACGTTTCCGCGGCGTTATTACTCAGTACCTACACACAACCGTAACGCCTGACCCATTGCTGGGACCAAGCCGCTAACAACTCAAGCTCCGGACATTAACCCATGTTACGATTGCAACATTAAATTTAATTGAATCGACATAGCGACATGTGCCTAACGTTACTATAACACTAATGAAAGCAGACATTTGACTTTATGTTGTTACTTACCTGTCCAGGAGAAGAAAAGCTAGCTCCGAGTCAAATTGTAACCCCTTTAGCTCTCGCAGTGCTCTCCACCTTGGAAATGCAAGGCCAATATTAGTCCGGGTTCTGCCCCTTTCTTTATCCGACAACTTCTTCGCCAACGACTGTTGTTTCTTTAGAAGTAATTTCGGATCCTGCTCGTCTTCAAGTGAACGTTTCGTTCCGCTCTCCGCCATTTCACTTTCAAAAAAATGCGCACTGCCACCGCTGCCACTGCTCACTGGCTGTACCCTTTTATTGGGAGGGAGGGCCAAGGGCTCCGAGAGGAGGAAGGAGGCGGCGATTCACATGAACGTACATGAACGCGCAGCCGGACCGGCTTGTAAACAAGGGGCTGCAGATCAACACAGAGAGCAAGTGTGTGATGTCCTGCTATACTCCAGATGAAATTACACCTCTCGTTCTTCGCATAGCGATTTTTTAATTCCTTCAATCTAGAAATGATGCATTTCCGCTTATTGCCCCTTTAAGGAGTACAAACACTTAATAAAGAAGAAGAGTTTCCACCACAAAAACCACATGTATGAAGACGAAGAGTTTCTACAAAGAAGGCTGACTGGGTCTACACACAATCAGCAAATAACGATCCAGCAACTTGCAAACCCAAGCAAGGGGTTTAAATACACGTCACATAGTCCCTAGGAAATAACCATGAAATGAGACGCAGCCAAGGAGGAGCAAATGCTCAAGTTGTATATCAATCAATGCTTGTAATTGACTTGCACTTAGTTGAATCGGTCTGGGAACGAAAGGCATTCACGTGAGGGTTGCGACAATAATAATATTCAGTAGACAGCCAATGATTTATTAACTTCATTTTTTTTAATGTAGCTCTGGGACTTGGCTTAAATTGTATTATTATATGACATAAGGATTCGCTCTCTCTTGATTGGTGGAGGCGAGCTCTGCTGGTCACTATAAACAGTGATATTCACCGCGTGTAAGTGCACGAGAGGTGAATATAACGATCCAATGACCTCGAGCTAAAAATAGATTAGGCTTCCCCGCAGGAACTCCAGACAGTGTCCTTATTTCGTGTCGCTTCCATGGAGCAACTGATATCCACACAATAACTCCCTACATGGGACAGTGAAGATCATTTATTTTATATTTTCAAGTAAGGTCATATAATAAAACAGTTATTGACATCAGTTATCAGTGAATCCAAGGATTTATTCATGTAAGGGTTGTGCTTTGCACACTGGTTATGTGCACGGAGGCCAGGAAGTTGAGGACTGGACTCAGGTGCAAGCATGCACTTGGTTATATTTATTATGCCTTATGTGCAGCAATAAGGCACACACGAAGAAATACAAAATAAACAAAAAACGAGGTTCCAGAAAGACACTACTAGTAATACAAACACTTGGGTTTAGCTACAGTAACAATGTATTACAAATAGAGGAAAAGAAAAAGGAAGCAAGGTCCGTTTGAATAAAGTTAAAGTGCTAACGTAAATAACAAAAAGAATATATACGCGATACCCAGAAAATAAGTCTACACAAGACAAGAGATACAACGCAGGCATGTGGCTTACGAGACTTCACAAAGCCTACGTGCGAAGCTCGGTCTTAAATAGCCCAACACTACCACACAGTGGAAATAAATAACAGGTGCATGCGATGATTGTGGAGCTGAAGAATGCAGTCCAGGTCTTAATAGACCGGTGAGTTTGAAGGCTGGAGGCGTGGCCTTACAATCCAACTCAACTGAAGTCAATAATTGTATATTGTTATGTATTCAGTATAAATTAACTTAACTCTGAAAATGTTGTAATATAAACAATTAAATATACGCATGGATCACTTCCAGTATGAACCTGACATTGCCATATGTTCTGTTCCATTATCTCATTCCTCAGTAAGGTGGTCTGCTTGGACTGTCGCTTGTAATTTCACTTATTTGTTGTTTCCTTGTCCTCATCTGCAGTTCCAAAGGGGTTTTAAATTTCTACTCCGAAATTGGTTTAATAATTAATCTTCACAGGCTTTTGAGAACATTTATGTCTGTTGTACATTTGTGCCTCAAGCAGTAACATCCCAGCAATAACTCCTTTCACATTCAATGTCTTATATCGCTATTGTAGCTTCAATTTAAAAAAGAATATAATCCAATATATTGATATTGAAAAACAACAAAGAAACTACCTTATATAACTTTAAATGTACTGTATATTTGTTTGCAGTATCTGTATTTATATTGTAAATGAATATTTTCTTTCTTTTACGGGCATTATATGAAGTTAAAATTCTGGAATTATTCACTGCGTAATTCCAGTATGCAGGAATGCAGGAATTGCTTTTGATGTGATCAAAGACCTTGCCCATGAAATATTAAAATGGAATGTACATTGCATTCAGACAGCAACACAGGAGTATGTCCAGTTGATTTTCAATGTATGTGTGTCATGATGGCAACGAATTTGTTGCTTCATCAGCGGCCTCATCTAACAGTATGGGAAACATGACACAGTGAGGAAAGACATACATTTCTTTTCCTGAAAAAAGCAGCAAGCTCCCTCCTGGATGCAGAGAAGTGGTTAGGCGCCTTTTCATGAATATTCATTTCTTCGAGTTAGGGACTGTGACATATGGTTGATACTCCCATACATCCCCAGAACGAGAGACGCAAACTCAGAATTGGATTTAACGCTTCAATTCCCCACTGACCATGGCTGGCTGACACAATTACCATCCCAGAGATGTCTAGGAAACTACTAATCCAATTAGGATGGAACTGCTTTGAATCGACCCTGGTGGTGCCCGAATCTCTGGGTGGGGTTCTATCTGAATCTGGTCCAAGTCATATACAGATGATTTCCTGGAGTAAGGCAATAATGGTGGGTTCGGGGTTAGAACCACATTTCACAGTATTGGCTACCCATTTTGTCCCAGTGACAAGTGCTTAAAATCACAAAATCATCAGTGGCCTCCAAAAATGATTGCCTTTTCAAAGGCAATGTCTAGAAGCTAACTCAGTTTGAAAATGCACCTCAAGTGCTAAATTATGTTATATTACATTTGTGACACTACTGGGATATGCCACATTATGAAGTGCACCAACTTATGAACGCAACTTGTTTTGCCAAAGATCAATATCAATAATATCGATATCAAAATTCATAGAAGCCTGAGGAATGCAGTCACAAGGAGGAGGTTTTGTAATTGTGTTAGCAAACATTAGAATGAGAAAGCCATGAGCTTGTAGTGATTTTGATCTTTTGATCTAGGAAGGTTGGTGACTGACCTGATAGATCAATCCTGAGATTTTTATACACTACTTTGAGCAGTTAGCAATGAAAAAACAAAATAAAAAGAAAAATAAATTCAAAGAAGAGGAGTGTATTTAGGAGGGAACAACTTATGGATAATGCTGAAATTGAAATGAAATTTACTCTTTTACGCAGGTGCCAAATCAAGCCAATCCATGCCTATGTGTCCATAAGCCCTATTTAAAGGAGACATATGAAAAACTCGCTGTTCTAGTGCTTATGCACATAAATTTCAGCATCAGGATTGCCGACCAGCCCACAAATGGTGAAATAAAACAACCCAGTCAATTTTTTGCAGGCTGTCTTTTCCATAAAACATGGCATTCGACATGCCATTCATATTTAGCTCCCCTTCCTACATCACATGCAGGCTTGTTATTCCACCCCTCATCTAAATATCTCCCCCCACGGCTTATTTTTTCATGGCAACATTCCAGCTTCGATCGGCAAAAGCCTATACGTGTGTGCTATCCGATTTTTGTCTAACTGTTTTATGCTACTAAACAGGGTCAGTACAACACAGGACTGGCAACAAAATTCATATGAAACTCTTCAACCTGAACGCCCTCGGTACCAGGTGCAGCAGCGCATCTCACAGCAAAGACCATGCAAGGACATGGTAACCATGCGGAAATCTAGTCATATTATATACCCAGCTAACGGGAAGAAGCTCGACTGAAAGCTCATGATAACCACTTTTTACCAAAACGAAACACAATTCCAACACTAAGCAACTAAATGAGCTTGTGGCAAAAATACAAGAACAGTGTACGCATTGCATAAGTGGTGCTAGCAAAACTGTAACTTCATTTTACTGCACAAGTGATATATCATGTGAGAGCAGAGACTCTACGAATTGCAACCACATAAAATTTATCACTTTAGAACCAAAACTCACTGAATTAGCAGTCGAAAAAGAGCAAAAACAAATGGCACTTTACGCAAACAGAACCATACATTATGGGCTCTAAATTTGTTGACCAGGTGCAGGCGCGGCAAATGGGTGGAGCGCCGCGCCAACGGGATGTATCCAGGCGTATTTTGCAATTTCGTGCTCGGCGCAAGTACTCCTCTGTCCCGCCTCTGTCCCTCCTGCCGGCGCAAGTGGCAAAGAGGGAGGAGAGAAGGCCTGAGTGGGTTTAACACAAGCCGAGTCAAATCTTCACCAACCAAATGAGCTCCTCTACTCACCTTTAAAATGTTGGAATAAAGAAGCCTCTGTCCTATATCTGCATGATGCGTTAATGTTGCATTTTACTTTGCTGCTTCAGGCATGTTTTCTGCACCGCTTACGTCTATATTAAGCATTTCGAATATGAGCAAGCTGGCTAGCTAGGGCATTCACGAATTATTACCATTAGCGAACTTGAATGGAATTTCAAAACGAAACTATGTCAGATCATTCAAACTTATGAAGTTGGAATGAAATACGATGGTTGCTCATTTATTTCTTCTGCCTGCATCATTGGGAAGAGAAACGATGGATAGCGTGTTCCTATTATTACACCCTGTTGCTGCTTAAAATTTTGGGATTAACATGCATGGACAACAATGCAAGATAAGTTACACATTTATTTTCAATATGTAATCTTAACTCAGTACGAGATCATAGCAATCAGGCTGTATTCCTTTCCCCCACTAAAAATGATAAAACCTAAGTGACAATAATAGTATTAAGCCGCTTGCACAGTGGACGCGAAACAAATTTTACACGTGTACACACATACACGTGTGTATTTGCGTCTTTGCATTGACTTTGAATGTAATCAGTTGTGCGAAAAATTCGTTTTGCGTCCGGTGTGAAAGCAGCTGAAGGACACATATCCACATAGCCTACACACGCACTCACGCGCCCACATGCACACACATCTCTCTCTCTCGCTCTCTCTTTGATCTGACATCAGGACAATCAATATAGATACTATAATTCATGTGCTGATTCAGATAGTTACATTAAATAGTGGTTGCTGTAATTATTTATTGCATTGAAATGTGCCTGACATTCTGGAAACCTGCCTGTGAGGTTTCGGTGACGCAGCGCACTGTCGCCGGTCAGCCAAATTACCACT
Source organism: Gymnothorax javanicus (assembly GCA_029692085.1). NCBI lineage: Eukaryota > Metazoa > Chordata > Actinopteri > Anguilliformes > Muraenidae > Gymnothorax > Gymnothorax javanicus. Next base: position 146,341,462 of record CM056193.1, read on the forward strand.
GCACAGAAAGTAAACCAGGTTGGAGCTGGCGAGCTCTCTGCGCTCTTTCGGCGGAGCCTTTATCCACGAAATTGTCACTGCGTCATGATGAATATGTGACATCTCCCCCTACTACGCCGCCACACCCATCTCGGCATACGTCCGTCCACCAAATTGCCAAAGTGGCTGCGCACGGTGTTGCACCGCACGAAATTACCACTGCGTGGGCTATGCCACGCTGCGCCACCCTGCGCTGCGCCAAGAAATTAGAGCCCTATGTCTTTGGCAGTTTTGCGATCAAAGTTGTGTTTAAGGGCATAATGATGCTGTTTATATTAACTCTAAAGTCTCTGTCACTTTGAAACTATTGCTGACAGTTCCTAGGTATTTTTTAGGTCAAGGAGCAGCTTTCTTATGGGGAGTAGGAAACCGTGTTCGATACGCACAGCATGTTTTTGTCTTCCTTACTGTTGGCAAATGGTGCTTTTCTAATGGATTTTGGGACTTCCACTCAATTCTCTGGTCTCTGACTGTTTGACCAATCATAAAAATCATATCATAAAAATTGACCAACTGGTTCCTGAGAAATTGCCCTGCGTACCATATAGTGTCCAAGCAATGCTGAACAAATATGCACTGGTAAATGGACGTTCTTATTTTTTCATCTTTTTCATCTTGCAGTTAATGAAGAGGGCTTGTGAAGTACCCATCCATTTGGTCTCCCAAACTGAACAGAGAATGAGCTGAAAGCTATGCCGGAATATACTCTTGATAAAATCCCTTAAGATGAAATATAATTCTGAAAATGGGAAATTACACAAACTCATCCTTACAGACTGTTAGCGAAGCATGCTGATGAAATCAATACTTGTTCTACATTATGTAATAGGCCCACTCCAAAGTATGCAATCATGAATTCTGTTGTAATGGCATGACATTTTAGAAATGTCATTATTTTGAATCAATCCACAGGCACATTATCTATCAGTGTGTCTTTGGTTGTGTTGGACACCAGGAAATATCGGCTATTCAGACAAAAGCTATGAGTTTTCGGTCACACTTTAGATGAAGTTTTGCTCATGAAGGCTTTATACAGCATGTATAATGCCTTCATAAATGAGACATAATGTTTTCATAAATCATACGTAAGCAAATTTCATGCTTTTTAAAGGGTGAAATAACACATCCTTATTCAGCATGTGATGCCAGATGTGACAATGACAATGTCACTTGGCTGAAAATGTCACTCTTTAAAGCATCTAGCCACTAGCTAAGTGGCATTGTCAGTTATATCACATCTGGCATCACATGCTTAATAAGGATGTGTTATTTCACTCTTTACAAAGCATGACATTTGCTTATGTATGATTTATGAAGACATTATGTCTCATGTATGAAGGTATTATGCATGCTGTATAAAGCTTTTATGAGCAACACCTCATCTAAAGTGTGACCGAGTTTTCTTTTGTAATTTTATATAGTTTTTTAGCGAATATATGGTATATGTGGGACATAAACACAAATAATTTATTTAAATCCAGCAAGCGGTACAACATACTATTTGCCTCAGTCGTATGCATCATATCCAGGCTTTATAATTGCTCTCACAGTGCAGGAGAGGAGAAATTCAATTTTCTCCAAAAATTTACTCGTTTCATTGCTTTAAAGATTACTCGAGTGTTCATTTTGTGTTTTTTTTTTTTCATACGGTATTGCGCTATTTATGCATTTTGAAGGGCCTACTACCAAATAGTTTGACACTTCATGCATAAGCTTGTCAAAAGAATTCTATATCAATATTCAGATGCTTCTCAACTTTTTTGCTTGTATTCATTTTGTTTACACCTGGTATTTCTGCTCAGTTGCAGACAAAGATTAGGCTATTTTTTAAGATTAATGTTGTTATACTTTTTTGCAATTAGATTCCAGATGTGGCTGAGTAGGATTGTTTCCGACTCTCATGATCCTAACCTTTCTAATAATTTCAGGGCATTGTAAAGTCCAAAAGTAAGATTTTATTGAAAAAATATGAAATTTCCAAAATTCACAACGTGTTTTTATCTTATAAAATATTTTGCTTCAGTCCAGAGTGTACCATATACTACGACAAATTTTGCCAATCATTTGCAAAGTGTAAGTTCTCTAAATTTCCTCTGGTTGGCTAACCTTAACTTGGATAACTTCAACTAACTTAGTTAACAAAGCAGCTGTCATTAATAAATAACTCGCCAAAGATTTTGAGGAAAGGGTAGAATGAAAGTGAAACATATTACACTTGACTATTACATCATAATTCATACACACCACATTTGTACAAAACATTCATTGCGTGCCTATTACAGAACATTTAGTTTCATTTGCAGCATGGACTTCATCGGCCACAACAACTTGCACAAGCGTCGGTCACACTGAACCTCTGCATTGGACTGTTAAGATTATTAGTGGAAAAATGCAAACACTTTAATTTTAAATGTTCTGATTTATTTTACTGCCATTCATGTCATAGCATAATATTGCTATAAGCCTAAGGGTGTGATTATCTGCCTGCATGTATCTATGTTGATGAAATTGACAAGTTACATTCATTGCAGAAAGTTGAATGCACAAAGAAATACCAACTCATTTAACTCGATGAATTACTTTATTCAAAGGGAGAATTTTGTCCTAGAATTTTTTATTTTTTATTTTTGGGGTGATAAGATCCTGTAGCTTATAAAATGGCACATATTTGTTAGCTAGGCTAAATGAAGCCATTCTGCGCCACTGTTCCATAGAGTTTGACACACAAGAAAATGTTTCCCATTTTAAATGTTAAAAAAAAATGCTCTCTGAGTCAGTTTTGGATTAATTAATTGCTATTATAATTGACGTCCTTACAACATCACATGTATTACGCATGCTTTCAGTGTAGCTTATTTGTGGTCTCATGGTCATTTCCTAGTTAATAATCTCTTAATCAGTGTACGCTTATATATTGGTCTTGGTTATGCGGTAAATAAATTGTTTGTTTATCAGGGAATGTTAAACGGGTTCAATCATTTGTAAATGGTGAGAGGTTTCTATATCTCTGACAGCACACAACTGAAAATCCCATAATGCTGGCATTATGAGGAGTTGGGGTTGAAAGAACATAAAGCAACGAGCTGATAGCTTTTTAAATAACATATATGGACCCACATAACATAGGGAACTTAGTGGGATAAAATGCAGAAAAAGTATTGGATCACAAAATGAATTTTAATTACGCAGTTTTATAAAAAGTTATAATTCATTTAGCGAATGCTCATTTACCCGAGTACTCGTTTACACCTCTACCGTAGTACATTACCAAACTCAATAAAAACTGGAAAATCAACAACAGAATAATTAGCTAAATAGCGAAATGGCAAAGAGCTAAGGGTATTTTGCCTAACCTACTGATTTTATATCTCCTCTGAATTCTACTGTCTGCGCGTAACAATGTGTTGGACAATGATGCACAATACAAGGTCCCTTTATGTGTTAGATTACAACCGCTTAAGGACGAGCTTCTTATGAAAGTGAGACACAGTGAGACAGTTCGCCTCAGGCAAGTGTGCACTCTACCTGGCTGTTATCCTGGAAGCCACTGGCCGGCAATTATCAGCCTAGCTTTGCCCATTACATCTGTGTTGAAGTGTGCGCTCTTCAACTGGGGTTCCCTCCCCGATCAATACCGTGCTGCTGTCTATAAACCTACCTATTCAATTGTATTCTGCCTCCGTGTTTGATTCCTGGTCTGAAACAGAACATACAATACCATAAACAACATCAATAATTTAGTACATTCAACTGATCACATTATGGCAACATTATTTAAAACATACAAAGACCTCCGCTTCCAAATCTTTCATCACAATTTTGAATTTCCCCTAAAAAATGAAGGCATAAGATGTAAAAGGCTCTTGAACCCTATTCCATGCCCCAGGAGCACAACAAATAAAAACAGTTTTTCTGAGCTTGGGGTTGACTCGGCGGACCTCAAGACCATCCCAACACGTGCTCTAAACGAAGAGAAGCCTTTATCCTTGAGCCATCTTTGCGCCGTACGAGAGCTGATATGGTCCAGGAACTTGGGCAGCGGCCAACGTTGCTCAATGAAAGTAGTCTCTGAGATGCATCACATGAATGTTACAGTCCTGCACATGCATGGTCACACGTGGTTGCCCAGGCCACAGTTGATCTTGGGTGCTTCCTGTCTGCCCATATCAGATTTGCCGATGTAAAGCAGTCGCACAATGCACTCTAAAGTGTGCCACAGCTCTGGCTGCACTCATTCTGGCCATCAGCACTCCAATCAACTGATCCCTGTTTTCTTGAGTCAATTATGGCATCATGACTTTTCACAAACGTACAGTTTTTATGCCAGGATTTTTATTGCTAGGGTTAATGTTGAGCAATGCATGCAACATTTCTTTGCTATCTTTCCTTCCTGTGAATCATTTTGGAAGTGGCTCATGTGAGCGCTGAAAGGAATCAATGGTTGTCTGCAAGGAATTATGCTTCATTCAATGAAAATGCAGAAATATAAACCACTGTATGATCAGGACAGAAATGCTCCTTTTCAGCCATTTTCAAAAGAGGCCATATTATTGGTATACAAAGTAAACATAAAGGTCCTAAAATTGTTCAAACCCTGTGGTACATCTTTGATGACCTCCTGAAGAGTGGATTGAGTGGGGTCAGAAACAATAATGTACATTGGGTTCTATTTGAAAGGTAACTTTTGAACCATTGGCAAGCATTCTGATCTAGGCCGACAGAGACCAGCCCATCAACGAAAAGTGAATTATCAACAGTTTCAAAGGCCTCGGGTAGATCAACAAACAGAGCAGCTCAACATTGCCCACCGTCAAGAGCACAGACAATGTCATTCCCAAAAAGAGATGCCACTGATACAGTACTGTTACGGGATCTAAAACCAGACTGAGAAGTACATAAAATGGAATTTCTGCGCAGAAACAAACAGAACTGGTGGTTAACCAAGGATTCAAGCATCTTTGCTAAACAAGGTAGCTTGGAAATTGGGAGGTAAATATTAAGGTCAGTACTATCTCCACCCTAATGACTTGGAAGAACATGCAGTTTTCGAGATTTTTGGTACAATTCCCAAGCTAAGTGAAAGAATAAAACACATGCATTAAGTGCCAGGCTATCACTGAAGCAGCTTAATACAGCAGTCCAAGGTCCAGAGGATCAGCTTCTACAGATTTTTTTTGGATCCATTTTCAAAAGAGTATCACTCCTGATTCAGAAAAAAATAGCGCGCTGTCGCGAGCGGGACCCCACAGCCTTGCGCTTTATTGGTGGCCATATTGATTATCGGAGCAGGACACAAATTGATAGAGAGCTTCCTGTAATGACCCCCAACATACCACCAAAAAATGAGAACATTTGGTCAAGGGGTTTTTCAGTTATCATCCAGAAAGGAAAATGAAGATGCAGCCGTGGCGGCCATATTGATTATCGGAGCGGGACACAAATCCATAGGGAGCTTCCTATAATCACCGCCAACATACCGTCAAAAAATGAGAAAATTTGGCCTAGGAGTTTTTCAGTTATTGTCCGGAAACAAAAATGAAGATGGCTGCCGTGGTGGCCATATTGATTATTGGAGCGGGACACAAATCGATAGAGAGCTTCCTGTAACTACCCCTAACGTACCATCAAAAAATGAGAACATTTGGCCAAGGCGTTTTTGAGTTATTGTCCGGAAAGGAAAATGAAGATGGCTGCCGTGGCGGCCATATTGATTATTGGAGCGGGACACAAATTAATAGGGACCTTCCTCTAACTACCCTCAACAGACCATCAAAAAATGAGAACATTTGTCCAAGGCGTTTTTCAGTTATCGTCCGGAAATGAAAATGAAGATGGCTGGTGTGGTGGCCATATTGATAATCGGAGCGGGACACAAATCGATAGAGAGCTTTCTGTAATGACCCCCAACATGCCACCGAAAAATGAGAGCATTTGGCCGAGGCGTTTTTCAGTTATCGTCCGGAAACGAAAATGAAGATGGCTGCCATGGCGGCCATATTGATGATCAGAGTAGGACACAAATCGATTGGGTGCTTCCTGTAACCACCCCCAACATGCCGCCAAAAAATGAGAACATTTGGCCTAGACGTTTTTCAGCTATTGTCCAGAAACGAAAATGAAGATGGCTGCCGTGGCGGCCATATTGATGATCGGAGTGAGACACAAATCGATAGGGTGCTTTCTCTAACCACCCCCAACACACCACCAAAAAATGAGAACATTTGGCCAAGGCGTTTTTCAGCTATCGTCCGTAAACAAGAAGTTAACGGACAGACGGACGCCACGCGCCACGGCAATACCCCTCGACCGACTTTCGTCGGCTGAGGGGTAAAAAAGCTAAAAGAGAAACTACAAGGTTTCATATAATTTGGAAGCACTGGTTCTGACTGGCCAACATCGTTTTGTTTTCCTTAAGTCACCGTATTAGTGATATGTGTCAGATTCGGATTCATTCTATCACAAAAGGATGGTCTGCACAAATTAACTGCCAGAATTTATAACGGTCTGGCGGATTTCAATTAGGGGTTGATATATGTGTGATAGTAAATGGCCTGAAATTTCTTTTGGTGTAAGATCTATTAGTAAAGCGGAAAATTCCAGGTTTTCAGGTTCCAGAAGTCGACGGTTTGGTTTTTATGGTCTCGAGAAGGGTCTCCCTCCAGAGGGCCAAAATTAACTTTTAAGAAAAATAGGTTTTTGAGTTGAAATATCTCAGTGCGCCCTCAATAGCCCAGCTTCATTTTTATTGTTGTCAGTCTATATTAGGAAGAGTTTTGGAAAATTACGAAATTTTGGTGGGCTGTTGAGTGCGCCACCTATAGGGGGCGCTGGAAAACGCCATCTTGGACCAAAGTAGCAGTCATGTTTGAGGCATTTCTTGCTTGCGCCCTCATTAGCCCAAGCTTGTTTTTGCATGATATGATTCTATAACAGTGCCTTGTACCATTCCACTTGAAATTGTAGTGGGATGGTGAGGGCGCGGAACTACAGGTGGCACTCAAGTCGGTGAAAATGCAAAAATAGGGGTATTCCGTGGCTGTAGATCTCCATGCGCCCCCATCAGATTTGAATGAAATCTGTTTTATTTGATAGCTCTGTATGTCCACTATGAAGCTGGGCTATTGAGGGCGCACTGAGATATTTCAACTCAAAAACCTATTTTTCTTAAAAGTTCAATTTTGGCCCTCCAGAGGGTGACCCTTCTGGAGGCCCTAGCAACCAAACCGTTCACTTTTGGAACCTGAAAATTTAGGATTTTCCTGTCTACCCAAAGGCCTTCCAGTGGAAAAAAATTCAGTCAAATATTTAACAGACATATATCACCCACTGCCTGAACGGTATAAATTCTGGCAGTTAAAAGGTCATTAAAAGCATTACAAATGTCATTCTAGTCACTTATCGGACCAGTCAGGTCATAACTGCAGGAAAGTGCTGTGGCAGTTACCAGCACTTTTGATGTAACAAATTGAGTTAAAAAAAAACAAAAAACAAAAAGCTGATTTTGCTAATTATTGTCGTACACCTGTTTAGCAGCTGCCTGAACAAAATCCAGCTCAAAACAACAAATGAAATAATCTTTTAAAAACTGCATTTTGTGTTTGGTTATGTTTGTCTAACATTAAAATTATTTTGGAGAACTGAAACATTTAGTGATACAACAAGTGATGGAACATACAGCATAGATAATCCCCTGATAGCAAGTATTCATTGGTAGTGCTCGCGTTAGTATTTTTATTTTTTTGAAATGCTAAACCAGCATCAGATGGCTCACTAATAGAACTATAAAATTTTGGCTGATAGTCTTTTGTGACTATCTATGTTGAATGGTCACCTTTGGCTTAGGGTTAGGTTACTGTGTTGAATTTGGTTTCAGAGATATCCGAGCTAGCTTAACGCTTATGAAAATTTACTTGTTTAGATTTATATATTTTCTATAAGGAAATAACCACAGTAACACAAGCAATGGAACTGCATGTAAATGTAAATTAGAGCAGAATTAAGTGATTTGCAAATTCCCTTTTACTTTCATTCAGTTGAAAGCAGTGCAAAGAAATAAATATTTAAAGTTTCAACTTATGAATTGTATTCAATTTTGTAAATATTCAAAAATTCCAAATTTTATGCTTGCAACAAGTAAAAACAATTGGCACAGGAAAATGAAAAGACTGGAAAAGTTGAGAAGTCTTCAGAAAAACACCCATTTGGAACATTCAACATGTAAACAGGAGTATAAGCAGGTAATTCAATTAAAATTAGGTATAAAATTAGTGATCACAAAAGGAATCATAGCTCACCACAAAGATGGTTTGGCACTTTCCCAAAAGCTGCTGGAACTAATAGTTTAAGGACAATGTTTCTCCACGTGCAATTGCGGGAAGTTTAGGGATCTCACCATTGACAGTTCAAATTATTGTGAAAGTATTTCGATGATATGGAAAAACCTTGCAAAAAAGACAAGACTGAGTACCAGTTTTGTATAAGCATGACCTTTGAGTGATGGACATTTCCATATGAGCTTGTAAATACTTTAGATGACCTGTGTCAGTGAACACAATTCCTTTTGGCGTCATGAAATGTACAGTGCCGTGAAAAAGTATTTGCCCCCTTCCTGATTTCTTTTTTTTTTGCATTTTTGTCGCACTTAAATGTTTCAGATCATCAAACAAATTTTAATATTAGACAAAGATAACCCGAGTAAATACAAAATGCAGTTTTCAATGATGATTTCATTTATTAAGCCATCCAAACCTACCTGGCCCTATGCGAAAAAGTAATTGCCCTAATCCTAATAACTGGTTGTGCCACCCTCGGCGACAACAACTGTAATCAAACGTTTGCGAAAACTGGCAATGAGTCTTTCACATCGCTGTAGAAGAATTTTAGCCCACTCTTCTTTGCAGAATTGTTTTAATTCAGCCTTACTGGAGGGTTTTTGAGCATGAACGGCCTGTTTAACGTCATGCCACAGTATCTCAATCAGATTTTAGTCCGGACTTTGACTAGGCAACTCCAAAATCTTAATTTTGTTTTTATTAAGCCATTCAGAGGTGGACTTGCTGGTGTGTTTCGGATCTTTGTCCTGCTGCATAACCCAAATGCGCTTGAGCTTGAGGTCACAAACTAATGGTTGGACATTCTCCTTCAGGATTTTCCAGTAGAGAGCAGAATTCATAGTTCCATCAATTATAACAAGTCGTCCAGGTCTTGAAGCAGCAAAGCAGCCCCAAACCATCACACTACCACCACCATGTTTGACTTTTGGTGTGATGTTCTTTTGATGAAATGCTGTGTTAGTTTCACGCCTGATGTAACGGGACGCACACCTACCAGAAAGTTCAACTTTTGTCTCGTCAGTCCACAGAATATTTTACCAAAAGTCTTGGGGATCATCAAGATGTATTTTGGCAAATGTGAGACCAGCCTTTGTGTTCTATTTGGTCAGCAGTGGTTTTTGCCTTGGAACTCTCCCATGGATGCCATTTTTGCCCAGTCTCTTTCTTATTGTTGAATCATGAACACTGACTTTAACTGAGGCAAGTGAGGCCTGCAGGTCTTTAGATGTTGTTCCGGGTTCTTTTTTCACTTCCTGGATGAGTCATCGATACGCTCTTGGAGTAATATTGGGAGGCTGGCCACTCCTGGGAAGGTTCACCACTGTTCCAAGTTTTCTCCATTTGTGGATAATGGCTCTCACCATGATTCGCCGGAGTCCCAAAGCCTTAGAAATGGCTTTGCCACCCTTTCCAGACTGATAGATGTCAATTTCTTTGTTTCTCATCTGTTCTTGAATTTCTTTAGTTCACGGCATGACATGTTGCTTTTTGAGATCTTTTAGCCTACTTTACTTTGTCAGACAGGTTCTATTAAAATGATTTCTTGATTCAACAGGTCTGGCAGTAATCAGGTCTGGGTGTGGCTAGTGAAATTGGACTCAAAAAATGTGGTTAATCACAGTTAATTCATGATTTAAGAAGGGGGGGGGGGCAATTACTTTTTCACATAGGGCCAGGTAGGTTTGGATAGCTTTTTCCCTTAATAAATGAAATAATCATTTAAAAACTGCATTTTGTATTTACCCGGGTTATCTTTGTCTAATATGAAAATTAGTTTCATGATCTGAAACATTTAAGAGTAAAAAATATGCAAAAAAGTAAGAAATCAGGAAGGGGGCAAATACTTTTTCACGGCACTGTAGGTTAAGACTACTACGCAAAAAAGAAGCCGTATATCAATACCATCCAGAAGCACCACCACCATCTCAGGGTTTGACTTAATCTGATATAGACTGATCCCCAGGAGAAGTAGGAAGACGTGTTATGGTCAGGAGTTAACTGAAGTCCAATATCAGTCCAGAATGGGAACAAATTTAACTTTCAAAACTCCTACAATTACATGTACTTCCCTCAGTTTTAAAAATGACAGCAGAGTTTTATTTTTTTTTTAAATTATGTTACTCAGTTGTGATCATGCACCTCCCCCAACTTCACTGGATTTTATCGCAGACATCATATTTCTGAATAGTTATTATTATCATCAAAAATAATTAAGTTGATGAAGTGACTTATTCTGTTCTTGTACTTTTTAAAAAGTTTTGCAAATTACTGCTTGCTGTTTTTATTTTCAATATACATATTGTCCCAATTCTCCTGAAACTGTGGTTGTACTATTCTGCTTTTGCTTAAATGAGCCAACCTTTAATGAATGGGCTGCTCATTTTGTAAGACACTGTATATCTCTTGAAGTAAAGCATTCAATCTGGCACCATGTAATATCTAAGCTACAAAAGTTATCTTCCCATACATCGCTATGCCTGAGTTAAAACTTTTGTAGAGTTCTGCAGAGTGCTGCAGCAGTGCAAGAGGCCAAGCGTGCAATTCAGACCGTTCTTTTCAGCCTGCTTCTAAATAGCATTTATAAGTGCCATGGAGAGGGGTGCTTCTTTCATCTCATCGCAAAAGATCCTCTGAGGGGTAATGAATAGATTTCTAGCATCTATAACTATTAATCCAGAGGATGTTCATCTTGATGAAAGCTTTAACCTCCACTGTGTGCAACATTCAGAAATTCCTTGTCACTACTGATAGCAGTGGCCATTTAGTGAATTGAAGCCAGCATCCATGTGGTCATGCTCAAACTCTGCCAGCAAGAGCAAGTTTTTCCCATTTTTTCCCCCTTTTTGTCATCTTCACAGAATTAAGACAGAATACAAGCAATACAGAGGGAAAAAAACAAACATACAAATAAAAAAAGAAGCCAGGGGTTACATAATATTCACAACAGGGATAAGCATATTTTTAATGTTTTCCATGTCCATTCTCAGTCCACATAGTACCAATGTCCATCTTTTTTCTTTTTTTTTTTTTATTTGGCATCTCCAATCCCACCATTTAAATTTCAAAATGCGATAATCAAACATGCTATCTTAATAAATAGGACTATCAACTCATTCAACAAAGTAAATAAGCGAATCCACAGTTTGATTGCTAATTGAGCAAAGTAGACGGGGACAGGATTAGAGTAGCCTAATTGGTTAAAAGGAGATGATTCTGTAGTCCCTTACTTAGCTCCGTTCAGCACGTCTCCGAAAAATACCGATACCAGTCAAGTTTTTTCTGGAAGCATTTCACATACCCTCTGATGGTCGGCACTTTTGGCAGCTGTTCGTTTAAGACTGCATCGGGCTGAATAAAGGAAAAGGGCACTCACGGATGTTCGCCCCATGGCAGCAGGTAGTCTTACTAGGCTTTAAAAAAATTGCGGGTGAATATCGTTACATCCCTAGTTGCAAATATCTGTGCCACGTCAGTGACAAATGCAAGGTTTATGTTATCCCAGATAAACGCATCCCAGTTAGACAAGTCAATATTTTGGGCCGAGTTTTCTTTTTAGTTGCATCCCAAATATAAACATTCCAGTTAGACAAGTGCATGTTTTAGGTTATTAGCCAATGTATTTTTTTTTTTCCAGTGGAAGCTACTTACCTGACAATTAGTATAATACTGAATTAAGCCTATGGGAGAGTTCATAATCTAGGCTATGGGACCTATGGGCCGCATTTTATTGGGATGCGTCTATCTGGGCGTGTCTAACTGCAATGCGTCCATCTGGGATGAAACCGTATAGTTATGAGTGGTAACATGCCACAATCAAACATTAATGACAAATCAAGTCTTTGACCACTTGCTGCACTGTGTCTACACGGTCCAAGTATCAGAGAAAAGGTTTTTCTGTTTGTTAAAAATATTGTGGTGTTTGCACAACAACTGCTTTCCCCTGTTTGTGGTTTCAGCTGTGAAAAGTACTCCAGGTGCATGATCCAGGGGCATGACCACTGAATAGCAACTCAATCTGTAGGCTTTTTTCGAGGGTAAGGTTGTCTGAGGTCTGTAGTGAACTCATGAGCCTTGAACTTAGCACTGCAGTGCTTACCACTGCATCATTCACATTCACTCGTTTCCAGCCAAAACTGCTGTTGAAACATTGCATTTGGAGCAGGGGTGGCAAACCTTGCTCCCAGAGAGCCACAGTGTATGCTTAATTTTTGTCATTCCTCAGCATTTGATTCATTTTAGGCAGAAATTAGTTACACATCTAGCTCACCAAGCCTGCTTTCTTCAGGCTTAATTGGTAGGTAAAAACAAAAACCAGCATAGACTACGGCTCTGTAGAAGTAGGGTTGGCCACCCCTGGCCTAGAGCTAGTGTTGCACCGATACCGATACCAGAATCGGGTATCTGCCCGATACCGCGTTAATATGCTCGTGCTCATACTCGTCCACATTTGCCAATACCACGCACCGATACCACTTAATGTAAGACGCAAGGTTACTGCCTGCTCACGGTCGCAGAGGCTACAGTATGTTGTACTATCTGACTTCTATGTCTAGGGGAGACAGCGAGTTAGAAAAAATACGAGAAAGAGAGCTTTATAGTCATCACATCACATGTAGGCATACGCGCATACACACAAGAAGTGTATAGTAAAGAAGTACATGTAGGCAACTTTGTTACAGTACTTAAGTAGTTTTTTTTGAGGATTTGTACTTTACTTGAGTTTTTTTTTTTTTTTTTTTTTTTTTAACCGGGACTTCTACTCTACTACATTTAAAAGATAAAAAGTATACTTTCTCTTCGTTACTTTGACACTGGCCATTTCACTACACGTTACAAATTAAAATATATATATAATTCATCATTTAAGGATTATCTGGATGCGGCGTGTTCAAAAAAGAACAACGGTGTTCGGCTGGGTATCTTAAGCGTTTTGTGCAGATGTTTCTGCCAGCGGACATGGAGCTGCAACTTTATACACGCAATTACAATATTCTATCACTAGATGGCACACCCGGATCAGTTATTGAATATTTACACACACGCACAATCACACACACAGAGACTTACAATTGTGAATCTTCTTATTTTACTACAAATATATCAGTAACATATGGTTACCTTAAACATTTTAGTTGTGGTTAAGTTAAATCTTTTTCATTTGTCATTTGTGTAATTGAAATATGCCGATACCACACACTTTAATTGATGCCTTGTTTGCTTGGAAAGCTATTATTGACTTTAGTTGGATTGAGAATGCCTATGAATGTGTGTAGAAACTATCTGTGCCAATTAATAGTTCTACTGACATTTTATGAAGTTGGGTGTGTTACCTTGCCTATGCAGCGAGTTTACTTTTCATTTGTCAAGCTTCAGTAATGTTTTGCCTCATTTAATGGCAGTGCTAGTTCAAAGGCTTTTTGTCAGGCCTAAATACAGAAAGATTTTTAGCAGTTAGGTCTACTCTTTTTTTTTTTGGAAATATCCATGTGTGAATCGTTTGATATTGGCCTCTTTTAGGCTTGTTATAAAAAGAAAATAAAACCTGTACTCCGAAATTGTCATTGTATTTTCCTGGAAAACATTTCAGAAATAACGGTATCGGTATTCGGTATCGGCAAGTACACGAAATAAAATACTCGTACTCGTGTCGGTTTTTAAAAAAGTGGTATCGGTGCATCCCTACCTAGAGCCTTACGTAAACTTGTCAACAATTCATGTGTCAGTGTTGTACACAGAGCTAGGTAATATTCTTTGTGCAGACCATAGATAATAGTTCAGTGTATTTCATTCTCTTGACATCTCATAACTATGCATTTATAAGAATTGGAACGATGTGTAAGCTATACCTACTGTTAAATTGGATTTGGCATTTCCAATATCGCTGAAATCAGGACTGTCCAATAAGAGAACTGTGCATAAGCATGTGCAGACCTCACGATTCTCCACCGAAAGACACGCCTGTCAGGTCGTGGTTTTTTTCAAACAGTAAAACAAGGCGCTTGATCGACAAACAGTGCTAACCTATATCCTTCCGATATCCCAGAGCAGTGCAAACCAATTATGCACTGGTAACATGATACTGCCAATCAAAATGTCTGATTCGAGCCCGTGGTGGTTAGTTTTGAACTGCACTTCTGCTATTGTTTTAAACATACATCGGCGCAGTATTTGGGTGTGAGGGTATGGACTTAGCAGTATATTCACTCGTAAAATACGCAACCTAGGGGAGGGGACAGGGGCCTGACCAGGAAAGTTGGGATGCTTGGAAAAATGAAGCACAGTTGCCATCCTCATATAATTTGCCTTTTATACTTTTCAAACAAATAGAATTTTTTGCAATATTGTGGTAGATTTGGCTAATTACAGTTTTTTAGTTATCTCAATTTGGAGGAATTCAGTGGTCACATGGTTATCTCCCCCTAATATTGAAGTGAAATCTTCGTCTCAACAGTGCAACTTGCTCTTTGGCTCCAACTTACTACGCGCACATTGAAACACATACCTGTTCAAGATGTCAATGAATGTTTTGTTCTTATGGATACCTGTTAATATTTCAACTGTGAATTTGAAGTTGTTACTCGTTTTGCTATCAATTGTTTAAGAGCACAACTCAGCTAAAACTAACTCATGGTTACTAGCATGGACTTCATATTGTCTGCCTGTGAGAATGCTAAAAAAAATAAAGGTAGATGTCTGCAAGATTGTTGGATGGTATTCTGAGAGGTCCAGTCTGAAGTCCAAGCTAAAGAAGGGGCCTTCTCTCGGTAGAGAAACTACTTAAGCGGGTATGCAAATAATGGTCAAGATGTACAGTCTGTAATTTCTGGATGGCAGACCTGAGTGCAAAATGAATATAGATCATTTGCGTGCGAAAAAAGTTAATTTGTGTGTATATGAACGTGTGTGCATGTGTGTGCTGAGTAGCAGGCTGGGTGCACATAGTCAGTCAGGCTAAACAGATGCATAACTACAAGTGTTAAGAGAGGGGTATGTCTTTTACTTTCAGCTCTTTGTGTGTGCTGAGAGGCACATATTAGCTCCGACAGATCGTGGTGTTAATTGCTAATTGTGTTTCTCATTAGGCACAGGGGTGACAGGTGTTGTTAGTGTGTTGTGAGTTTTCCAGCACTCTCCCATGACTTGTAGCGACTCCCCCGCGCCACACTGCCGATCGCACCACTAATGGCTCCCCCGAGATGCCCCATCAGCCCCCTGGAACAGTGCAGCAGAGAGTTCAACTTTCGCTACTGTGTTGCAGTCATTCGATAAATCTCAGAGGAGTGTTTTTTTCCTTTCGATCCTTCTGTTTGTCTACCCAGGTACTTAATTTGCCTGAATGAGTATTGAGTAATCTTTAGGTGTGTGTGTGTGTGTGTGTGTGTGTGAGAGAGAGAGAGAGAGAAGAGAGAGAGAGTGTGTGTGTGTGTGTGTGTGTGTGTTTTTTTTTTTGGGCGAAAACTAATGAGCTGGGCAGATGAAATTAGCTACACATGAATGAAACTGAAAATGTTTAGAAGGTCTTATTACAGTTTACTACTGTGGACGGATTATCAAACTTTGTGGCATGGACATAGACATAGATTTTTTTTGTCCAAGTGCATGTTACAGAAACAAGACTGAAGTAAATCATATTTTGCAACCAATTAAAGAGGAAAAAATGGAAACATTGACTTTGACCTGCAGAAGTCTCCCCTCCCATGACTGTCATAGTTCAGGAAGGACTCTGTCAAAGACCTTTCTTTGGGTCAGTATCGGGCACTTCTTTTAATAGAATTTTTGACGCTTGAATGATTGTTTTAATTATTGTTAATTATTACTGCTCATGAAGCCCAAGTGTGCTTGTTTATTCCTCTGTGCTCCTTCAGTGAAGAGTGTTTTCACTGGCTACTAATTACAGCCGCAATGAGGGACTGTCCCCCCTGGCTGAGCCCTGTACTGGCCGTATGTGTGTGTCTGTGTGTGTGCATCTCCCTCAAGCACACGCACACGCGAGCACATCTGTGAGTTTTCCCCTATCAACTCTGCATTAGGTGGATTTGGCAAAGATTATTAGTGTATGTATTAGTCCCACTACAGCCCGTGTCTCTTTAAAACACCCACAGCATATGCGTGAGCATCCCAGGACCACAGCTCCTGTGCAAGCTCCAGAGACCATCCCACTAATAATAACCCCCCGACATAGACGTGTTAATGAAGAGACCCCGCCCTGGGTGCTAGTCTGTGCCTGGGTCCACTCCTGGGACAGCTCCTCCCCTCTGTCTGATGCCCAGCCCACCCTCCTGCAATAGACCGGTTCTGTCCCTCCGGAGCCCCATACACAAGACTGATCCCTGGGGAGGCCCACTCTCTCTGCTTTCCTTTTAGATCTGTCAACTCCTCCGAGCCTCATTTACAGGGAGCGCAGTGCATCAGCGTGCCTCCAATTAGCCCTGTCCTTTTCACAATCTATTTCAGATTAAGATGTTAGAGATAATACAATAAAAGATACAATACCTCACAGCAGTGAAGAAATCAATATTTTTTTACAGCTACACAGCGATTGCATGAAATAATTCAGGGAGAATATCCTGGGTTTAAGTTGGAAAGTAAAATATCTGTTGCAAAAAAACAGTGTGATATAAAATAGATGAGTTTGATCATAAACTTCTGACATACTTGTTTACATGGATAATGTATATGAATGTCTTGGAAATAGAGGAGGAACAAAAAATACCTTTAAATGACTGACCTGCTGCCCTTGATCAACAGTGTGTAAACTGTGAAAGCACTCAACACTATCAGAAGTAGCCAATTCTCCTCATTACGGCAAGACAAGAAACAGAACAGTTTTGTTGCGTAAAAAATTGGGTGCAATATAGTCAACATTTTTCAAAATTGTGAAAACATACAGCAAATACCTGTTTTAATTTAAACAATCGAGTGCAGGTGAGGTAACCTGCATTTTTGGATATGACACAAGCTGACTCGAAAATAACCAGTATTGTTCATCTTCTTTCATCAAGCATACTTTGTACAGTATATAAAGTGGATACTTTTCTAAATTGCCTTCATTTTTGAATTATCCTTACTTTACATTCAGAAATAAGCTGTGCATTTACCTGCCCATGGATTATTCTAATCATTGAAAAACTTCTGAGTAATGAAAAAATTTATTGATTTTATATAAGATACAAGACAAATGAGAAGTCTCCCATTTCCTTAATTCATCATGTACTTCTATTGTTTATTATCAGTTACTTTGAAGTATCTAAAATGTGGTCAGCACAAGCACTTACTGGCCACCACAATAAAGAGCAGGCATCTCCAGAATAATCTCAGTGGGATCAATCCAAGATGCGGCTTCAGGTCATCCTGAAGAACAGCAAGGACAGATTTTAAAAAGTTCATTTAAATAAACTGTAGACCTCTGTATCAAAGCATTGAGGGTAGATGGGATGTTAGAGACCGATGAACAGTACAGTGGGTTTACCCTACACTGAAATGTGGAGAAAGAATGATTTTTAATGAATTAACTGAAGATGTTCACTACATCCTTTGGCTGGATGCAAGATGATGACCCAAAAAACACAGCATACATGACTACAGGACGCATTATTGGGAAAAATTGAATGCTTGGACTGGTCAAATGAGTTGTCAAACTTCAGTCCATCTAAACATGCCTCTTTCATGCAGAAGAGGAGACTAAAGGCAGAAAGAGAAATGAAGACCAGCTCAAAGTGGCTGCAATACAGGCCTGGAAAGGCAGCCCAAAAGAACATTTACCCTTGATTGTTTTAATTTCCTCATAGTGAATCTACTGATTTACTTCTGTACAACACAAAAAGCGGGGACTCAATATGAAACTATATGAGGAAATGTATAAGTTTAAATAATGTCACCAGCAATTGTTTGCCTCATATTTATGTTTTTAACTCACATGATCAAATGCATTCAGTATTTAAGAACAAGGAAATCAGACAAAGCCTAGTTTAGGCGGACCAAAAGTAGTCAAAACTGAGTTTACCCTGAGTATCAGTGCCTTTGTTAATGGTAACTTGCATTTCTGTAAAAGGCACCATTAATGCTGCCAAGCACACTGAGCTGCTTGCAAGACTACATTTTTTCCCAGGAACACCCATGCAAATGTCAATAAGACAACCCAAACCGCAATCTGCAAGCATTGCAAAGGCATGACTGAATAAGAGGAGGACTGCTGGACTGGCCTGCCTACAGTCCCAATGTCTCCACAATTTAGAATACGTGGCGCATTTTGAAATGCTAAATACAACAACGAAGACCCCATACTGTTGCAAACCATAGGTCTTGGGACAAAATTACACCAGAGACACTTAATCACTTTGCACTACCTAAATTATTAAGTGTTATGAAAATGAATGGCAACATTACAGACTGGTAAATACTTAACTGCGCAATGTTTCTCAGAATATATTGCTTAAATCAAAACTGAAATGTGTTTCTTTTAAAAATTGAAAAAATTAATGCATTGAAACACAAAATAATGCACTGTTTTCAACCTAATGCAGGTCAACAGTCATTTACTGATTATTGCTTTCAGTTTTAATTTTAACTTAATATACCCTTCCAAATTTTCCTGATTTGGGGTTCTGTTTTTACTATGAATTGCTGCTAGAGACACAGGCAAAAAGCCGCAATGCCACTTAATTTGTGAACAGAAAGTAAACGCGTTCATGAAGCATGCTATCAATAGCAGTAAGGTTATCCATGTCCTTTCTCTTTGCTTGAAATTTCTGCCTGAGCCTTCAGCCCGCTTTTCATGTAAGCCGAAAATTTCCACGTGCGTTTAAGCGCAAAGTTCTGCACTTGATTGACTGCATTAAAATCCCTTTGTAAGCGTATCAGTGCATATTTTGGTGCGCTGACTCAACCAAGCAATGAGGTCCTAATTTGTGGCAACTGGTGATCATTTGAAAGTATTAAGCAGTACAAAGTGTATTAAGAACATTTAGGGTATCCGTGGGCTTGCTTCCCCGGTGAATTTTTAGTTTTTTATTTTTTGTAAAAAGCCTTCAAATGGCCATTTTTTGTGACTCTTCTGGACCATTAAAATGAAAATATTTGCACATAAATGAGAAACTAAACTGAGGCCTTGTCCTCATCACTGGTAAAGTAGTTCTTATCAACAAATTTTACTTTTTATAAGATAAGTTCAATAAAGACCATAACACTTTTCATTATTTATTTAGATTTGGATTTATATAGGTACCATTTTCACATTCATAAAATACCTATATTTGGAACATTATGAGCCCCTTAGAAATGAGTCAGAATCAGTTATGTAGTTACGTACACTATCATCTCTGTTTTGAGTAACATTTTTATTAACACAATTATATTAAAAATCATAAAATAATCAAATTACCATGCACTGGCATATCTACTGGGCATTACTCTTGGTGGCAAAAAAGCGACTTGAACAAATATAAGATAAAGATGGAGCAGCAGGGTAAGGAATTTGAGGACCATCACTTACTGAGATGCATTACATTTTAAGCAATATGCTTCGCATTTGCAAGCAATGCAAATTCATTAGGCATAATTCCCTCGCATGTGACACAGCAGGCATGACCAGAGGAACAAGCAATTTCAGAATATTCTGCCAGTTTTGCCACTCGTGCCTCTCCTGCTTGATGGAAAGCCCAATGAAATTCATAATTTCTCTGCATACTATAATAGAGTAAAAGGTTCCAAAATTTTGTCACCACATTTATTTTCCCAGACAACATAAGTCAAACACAAATTAGCTAGCTAGCTACAAAGCGATGCACAACCCCATTTCCAGAAAAGCTGAAACGCTATGTAAAATGTAAATAAAAAAAGAATGCTATAATTTCAAATCATTTGAACTTTATATTTATTTGAAAATAGTCTAAAGACAATATATCAGATGTTGAAACATAGATATCTTATTATTTTTTGGAAAATATGGGCTCATTTTGAATTTGATGCCAGCAACACATTTCAAAAAAAGTTGGCACAAGGTCGTTTTACCACTATGTTGCATCACGTCTTCTTCAATCAACACTCTGTAAGCATTTGGGAACTAAGGAGACCAAACTGCAGTAGTTTTAAAAGCAAAATGTTTTCCCATTCTTGCTATATGTTGAATTTCAGCCACTGAATACTTTGCAGCCTCCTTTGTCATATTTTTTGTTTCATAATGTGCCAAATATTGTCAGTGGGTGGCAGGTCTGGACTGCAGGCAGACCACTTTAGCACCCAGACTCTTTTACTATAGAGCCATGTTGTTGTAATACAATAATGATGGTATGGTATTTGGGATGGTGTTGCTGGAATGAGCAAGACCTTCCCTTAAAAAAGGCTTCTAGATTGCTGTAAATGTTGCACCAAAAACTGTATATATCGTTCACCATCAATGGTGTCTTCATGGATGCGCAAGTTACCCATGCCATGTGTACTCAAGCACCCCCCATACTATCATGGATGCTGGCTTTTGAATTGTTTGCTGATAACAAGCTGGATTACCCCTCTCCTCTTTAGCCCAGGGGACGTGGCATCCAGGATTTTCAAAGATAATTTCACATTTTGATTTGACTAGTATGATATTTAGTACAACCCCAATTCCGAAATAGTAGGGACGAAGTGTAAATTGTGAATAAAATCAAAATGCAATGACTTTCAGATCACAAGCCAATATGTTATTTACAATAGAACATAGATAACATTTCAAATGTTGAAACTGAGACATTTTACATTTTTATCCACAAAATGAGCTTATTTCAAATTTTCTGGCTGCAACAGGTCTCTAAAAAGTTGGGACACAGGCAAAAAAGGGCTTAAAAGCAACTAATATATAAGAGAATCAGCTGAAAGAACATTTAGCAAGTAATTAAGTTAACTGGCATCAGGTGTGTTACATGATTGGCTATAAAAGGGATGTCTAAGAGAGGCTGAATCTCTCAGAAGTAAAGATGGCCAGAGGCTCTCCAACCTGTGAAGGCTCGCGTAAAAAAAATTGTGGAATACTTTAAAAACAATGTTCCTCAACGTCAAATTGCAAAGGCTTTGAAGGTCTCATTATCGACAGTGCATAACATCATCAAAAAATTCAGAGGAACTGGAAAAATCTCTGTGCGCAAGGGACAAGGCCAAAGAACTTTACTGGATGCCCGTGATCTTCGGGCCCTCACGCCACTGCATCACTCACCGGCATGATTCTGTCATTGACATTACTAAATGGGCCTAGGAATACTTCAAGAAACCACTGTCTGTAAACACAGTCCACCGTGCCATCCACGGATGCCACCTAAAACTCTATCATGCAAAAAGGAAGCCATTGTTGAGCATGATCCAGAAGTGCCGCTGTGTTCTGTGGGCCAAGGCTCATTTAAAATGGACTTTAGCAAAGTGGCAAATTGTCCCGTGGTCATACAAGTCCAAATTTGACATTCCTGTTGGAAATCATGGGCATCGTGTCCTCCGGGCTAAAGAGGAGAAAGACCACCCCTCCTGTTATCAGCGTTCAGTTCAAAAGCCAGCATCTCTGATGGTATGGGGATGCATTATTGCATATGGTGTGAGACACTTGCATGTTTTCAAAAGCACCATGAATGCTAAAGGTATATAAAGGTTTTAGAGCAACATATGCTCCCCTCCAGACAACATCTATTCCATTGAAGGCCTTGTGTATTTCAGCAGGACAATGCAAAACCACATACTGCAGCTATTACAACAGCATGGCTTCGTAGTAGAAGAGTCCGTGTGCTGAACTGGCCTGCCTGCAGTCCTGATCTTTCACAGATTGAGAAAATTTGGCGCATAATTAAATGAAAAGTCCGTCAAAGGAGACCCAAAACTCTCCAGCAGCTGGAAGCCCGTATTAAACAAGAGTGGGATCAAATTCCAATTGCTAAACTCAAGAAACTTGTCTCCTCAATGCCCAGAAGCCTCCACTCTGTGTTGAAAAGAAGAGGTAATGCTACACCATGGTAAACAGGCCCCTGTCCCAACTTTCTTGAGACCTGTAGCAGCCATCAAATTTTGAAATGAGCTCATTTTGTGGATAAAATTGTAAAATTTCTCAGTTTCAACATTTCTATGTTATCTCTGTTCTATTGTGAATAAAATACTGGCTGGTGTGATTTGAAAGTCATTGCGTTTTGATTTAATTCACAATTTGCACTTTGTCCCAGCTATTTCGGAATTGGGGTTGTACTTAATTAGTATGATAGCTAACTGCACAGGGCAGTTTTACACTTCATCTCAGTAGGCTACATTTTAAATGAGCTCAGGCCCAGAGAGGAAGGCAGTGTTTCTGGATCTTGTTCATATATGGTTTAATCATACAGTGATTTCCACTACAGAAACCTGTCTGTTTTTTAATAGAGTGCCGCCTGAGGACCGGAAAATCACAGCCGTTCAAAATTGGATTCTGGCCTGTCCCATGCGTAGAGATTTTTCTGGATTCTTGGAATCTTTTAATGATATTATGTATCCAAGATGACATCCAAATCCTTTGCAATTTATTCTTAAATTGTAGCACTATTTCCCCATGCAGTCTTTCATAGAGTGTTTAAGCCCTTACCATATTTGCTTCTGAAAGACATTTTATGCCCAATCATGTTGACCTGTTGCTAAATAATCTAATGAGCTGAGATCTGCTGTCTGTTGTCTTTTTTTAGCATCAGCAACTTTTCCAGTCTTTTATTGTCCCATCCCAACTTTTTAAAAAAGTTGATGTCATCAAATTGAAAATGAGCTGATATTTTTCAAAAACCAATAAAATTTAGCAGTTTCAACATTTAATATATAGTCTTTGTTATATTTTCAATTAAATATAGAGTTTTAATTGATTTGCAAATCATTGCATCCTGTTTTATTTACATTTAACGGACTGTCCCAACATTTTTGGAAATGGGTTGTATTAGCTAGCAATAACTGGGAAAAAGATTAATATATAATCTAGCTAGCAAGCTATATACCTACAGTAATTCAGTGTTCATTAAAGACAGTATGTGCCTTTACTAGCTGTTAGCTACAAAACCTTAGCTAGCAAGTGAGCCAAGTTATAAATAATTGCCATTAGCATATCACTGTCTTATCACTAAATGTATGGAAATGTATGCTACGTTCAGGGCAAAAAGATTTTTACCACGGATTTCTGTTGTTGCCTACATTGCTAGGTCACTGGTTTTACTTTTCAGCGATAGCATCGTTGCTGACTGTACATGATGCTATGTTAAGAGCAAAGACCTTTATTGAGTCAATTTTATTTGGACTTTCAAAATTACTATGGGTCATATTCATTTGTACTGGGACCAAGCAACTTATACGTGAGTAACGTTAAGTTAGGCTATATCTCTTTTAGTATTCTAGCTCTGTACAATTCCTGAAAATGAGTCAGCAGATGACTACTTCTCTCAGAGTTGCTGTCAATCACATCTGTCAATCATGACTTTACGCCCACTTTTTATTGTGTCAAATAAGTTAATTAGACCAACCTTTTCAGAAAAAAAAAAAAATACATTTGGACATAGAGTACATCAGCATGGTAAGAACCACTTAAAATGACAAAAACTATCTTTAGAAAAAATTATTTGACACGTACTTTAAGTTTTTAGAGGGGTCAATGTCCTGTACACTGACATATCGGGCCGGGTTTATATCTTGTACTGCAGCCAGCCATTAGGGAGCAATCAAGATGTTTTGGCCCCTCTTTTGGGGAGCTGTTAGGTCAGTCATTTATATATGAATACAATGGGACAAATCATGAAACACAACACTTACCCATTTAGCTAACTTTGCTCTCCTCCATAGCATTCCCTGATATGTTGATCAGCTGACATAACCCACAGAACTACCCGACTTAAGATTCTCCATGCTATGCTCAATTGAAAGCCCAATCAACAATTTCTCTTCGTCAGTTCAACCAAATGTCGGGTTTTGGTCAACCAACAACTTTAAGTGGTAGCTAACTTCTTGGAACGAAAAGAGTTCAATGAAGTTTCCAGAATTTTGACCACTGTACTTTGTTCTTGCATCATTCAAATTTGAGCAAGTTAGCTAGCAGGCAAGCAATCCAGCTAGCAAGTACTATCCAGAATGAAATTAAAAAACATTTAAAAAGAAAGGCCAACACTGATTCAGTATTTACTAGCAACTATATAAACCTATAATACACAGTGTTATTTTCAATATTACCAGAATAATACAAATAATTACAGTTTACAAAAAAAAGCAAGTGTGAAGGTGACTGACTGACAAGTACAAAAGCTTACCCGTGTTGGTGGAACTGTGAACTATCTACTTAACGCCACATACAATATGATCCAATACATAGGTCTTATTTTCTGTCCTCCTTCTTGCGCAGAAATGCATACAGTTAACTTAACAATGTTATGCTGACCAAAAAAGTCAGTAGGCCTACAATGCTAATTGTCCAATCAGAGTCATTAGAGGCTTTAAATGTAAGAAAATTACACAATTCATTGTCATTACACCATTCAAATGAGGAGCCTGGAGCAGCAGGCAGCTGGGGAGCAGGAGGGAAAGTGTAGTCGTAACAGTCTGAAATGTGTTTATTTAAATGCTGGAAGCATGAAAAATAAATTCTCAGAACTTTAGGCTGTCATGATTAGTGAGGACTATGACATAGTTGGGATTACAGAGACATGGCTTGGTGAAGAGGATGAGGATGAATATAATATAGAAGGTTATAAGCTCCTTAGGAAGGATAGATCCAATAGGAGGGGAGGGGGTGTAGCACTCTATGTTAATGAAAACCTTAAAGTGCAGGAAATTCCTGAAATTGAACATCTCTTGCCCTTTGAAGATATTTGGGTCAGTCTCACTGGCAAACATGAGACATGTCGAAACAAATAAGTGTGCTATCAACAGCCAGCTTCGGACTTTACGGTAAATGAAATGCTTTTTAAGAGGATTAGACAAGCAGGTACAGGAGGGACTATTATTATGGGAGACTTCAATTATCCTGCTATTGATTGGGAAATGGTGAAAGGACAGGGTAAAGGGCAGGAAGAATTTCTAGATGGTATAAATGACTTTTTTTGGTGCAGTACATTATTAAACCTACAAGCGAGAAAGCAATTTAGGGCTCTGTAATGACCCTGATAGAATTTGCACTGTAGAGGTAATGGAGCCATTTAGGGCTAGTGATCATTCTACTGTTAGTTTTGATGTTTCATGGCAAGTTAAGAAGTTATCTTTGAAAATAAAATTTTCAATTTTAGGCAAGCAAATATTGACTGGATGCGCTCATATCTAAGCAAAATAAATCGGAAGACACTCCTTGTTTATGAATCTGTAAATGAAATGTGGGGTAGATTCAAGGGAGTTCTACTTGATGCACAGTGAAAATTCATTCCAGAGGTGTGCATAATTAAGTTTAAAAAGCAGAATCCTCTGTGGATGACAACAGCTAATCGTAAGAGTTTGAGGGAAAAGAGGAATCTGTATAAGATGTATACAAAGGACAGTAATGCGAATATGAAGGCTAAATACTGTAAAATGTGGGCTAAGGTCAAAAAGAACTGAGGAATGCTAAAAAACTGTATGAAAGGCAAATTGTGGAAGGGGCAAAAACCAATGCTAAGTGTATTTTCAGTACTTTGGTAGAAAAAGGAAAGTCCAAGAGGAGGTTAATTTTATAAAGAAAACAAATGGATCACTGCTAGAATAAAGATATTGATGATACCTTAAATAGTGACTTTGTTAAGAATTTTACCACGGAGTGGATTTTTATTCAGCCAGATGACATTTCCAATGCTCAAAATTATTTATCAGAAACTGAGGTTGGGGATAATGCAAACTGCATGAAACTAAAGACCAATAAGGCAGCAGGCCCTGATGGCTTATATCCTAGAGTGCTCAAGGAAGTTCGTGAAATCATCTCTAAACCACTGTCATTTGTTTTAGGTGATTTTAGAAACTGGAGAAATACCAAATGTTTGGAAGCAGGGCAATATAATTCCAATGTATAAGAAAGAGGACCATACTGAGCCAGGAAATTAGATGCCTGTTAGTTTATCTTACATTGCATGCAAAATACTGGAATCTATCGTAAAAGACAAGCTGGAATTAAAAGATAAGCTGGCTGTTTCTGCGCCGATGTTACAAGTGGTTCAACAGGAAAAGGTTTCAATTTTTTAAGTAAAAAATGCTGAAACGGGAGATGGAATTCAGAAAAAGTTTTGGATTAATTAATTTATTTGTTCATAATTGCTATCTTTACAATATCGCTTGTATTATAAGTACCTATCCAATGTAGCATATGTGCGCGCATGCACGCGTGT
Source organism: Gymnothorax javanicus (assembly GCA_029692085.1). Taxonomy (NCBI): domain Eukaryota; kingdom Metazoa; phylum Chordata; class Actinopteri; order Anguilliformes; family Muraenidae; genus Gymnothorax; species Gymnothorax javanicus. The sequence continues at coordinate 146,368,124 of CM056193.1, forward strand.
ACATTTTTCAGCTGTGTTGCAGTAAAAATTTCTGAGCACCCTCATTAAAAAGTGAGCAACCCATTAGCACCAGCAAACAAAAATCTCTGGCACCGATTCTGCCCCTGCTTTTCCTCATCTACATTGATGACCTTATAGGAAATCTGAAAGCAAATTAGTTAAATTTGTGAATGATACTAAATTTGGAGGTTTGGCAAACAGTTTAGAGTCCACTAAAGTGATTCAGGATAATTTAGATAGAATTCAGAATTGGGCAGAAATGTGGCAAATTAAATTTAATGTAGCTAAATGTAAAGTTCTACATGTAGTAATATAAATATTAGACAGGATTACTTCATGGGTGCTTTAAAACTGGAATGTGCTCCACATGTAGCATTCTATGTGAACAAAAACATAAATGTGCAGGAAATTCCTGAAATTGAACATTCCTTGCTCTGTGTAGATATCTGGGTCAGGCTCATTGGCAAACACGAGACAGGTCTAAACATAGGAGTATGCTATCACCGCCAGCTTTGGACAGTATTGTCAATGAAATGCTCTTTAAGAGGATTAAGAGGATTAGGCAGGCTTGTAGAGGAGGAGGGGCTATTATTATGGGAGACTTCAATTATCCTGGTATTGATTGGGAAATGGTGAAAGGACAGGGTAAAGGGGAAGAAGAATTTCTAGGTGTTATAAATGACAATTTTTTGGTGCAGTATGTTAATAAACCTACAAGAGAGAAGGCAATTTTAGATTTAGTGCTCTGTAATGACCGTGATAGAATTAGCAATATTGAGGTACTGGAACCACTTGGGACAAGTGATCACTCTACAGTTAATTTTGATGTTTCATGGGAAGTTCAAAAGGTGTCTTCGAAAACCAAAATTTTCAATTTTAGGCGAGCAAACTTTGACAGGATGCGCTCATATCTAAGCGAAATAAAATGGGATACACTCCTGGACTTTGAGTCTGTAAATGAGATATGAGAAAGATTTAAGGGGGTTTTACTCGATTTACAATGCAAATTCATTCCAAAGGTGTCCAAAAGTAAGCTGAAAAAGCAGAATCCTCAGTGGATGACCACAGCTATTCGTAGGAGTTTGAGGGAAAAGAGGAATCTTTATAAGATGTACATAAAGGATAACAATGAGAATACTAAGGCTGAATACTGTAAAATATGGGCTGTGGTCAAAAAAAGAGCTGAGGAATACCAGAAGACAGTATGAAAGGCTAATTGCGGAAGGGGCAAAAACTAATCCTAAGCGCTTCTTTGAGTACTGTAGCAGAAAAAGGAAAGTCAAAGAGGAGGTTAAGTGCATACAGAATAAAGATGGATCGCTTCGATATGATAACATATATATGTTACAGCTTATGTTGTATAACAAAAATACACATTCATTTTGCAACATTAAGGGAGGTAACGTGAATTATTTTGCTGGTGTAGTCTCTGAAAAGTCCAGTTTATGGCACCGCGGCATTCTCCCTGCCAAAGTTGTCTCAGCCGTCTTCGGGTGGTAGGCAAGACGTTCAATGCCGACCTTTACCCCAGAGATTGTCCATTAACCCCGAGGCAAAGGGCCGCTCCAGCTGTCGTGAATTAAGTTGAGCAGACTAAGTGACGCCATACAGACCCTAGTTGAGTCTGCTCCCATGACCCCGGAGGGTCTCTGCTAGGTGCTGGGGCCCTTAAGACAACAAGCGTCAGTTTGCGTACGTGACAAGTGCACATAGTTTTCCCCGCCTTTCCAGCGCGGCTTACAGCGGAAATTGAGTTTAGGGATAATGAAGTATTAGACAAGTTACATAAACTAAAGGCAGATAAGGTGGCGGGTCCTGATGGCTTATATCCTAGAGTGCTCAGGGAAGTTAGTGGGATCATCTCTAAACTGCTCTCAGCTATCTTCAGACAGTCTTAAGAAACTGGAGAAATACCAAATGATTGGAGGCAGAGCAATATAATACCAATATGTAAGAAAGGGGACCGTACTGAGGCAGGAAATTAGAAGCCAGTCAGTTTAACTTGCATTGCATGCAAAATACTTGAATCTATCATAACAGACGAGCTGGAATTATTTCTTGAACGTAATAATATCTTGAGGGATAGGCAACATGGTATTCGTAAGGGAAGGTCATGCCTGACAAACCTTCTGGAATTCTTTGAAGAGGCCACCAAGACTTATGATCAGAGCAGGGCTTCTGACATCATATACTTGGATTTTCAGAAAGCATTTGATACAGTACCGCATAAGAGACAAAATTTTTAAAATGCGCTCCGTTGGAGTCACAGGAGGTATTCTGGCGTGGATTCGAAATTGGTTACAGGACAGAACACAAAGAGTGGTGGTCAGTGGAATCTCATCTGAGCTAGGTATGGTGGGGAGTGGAGTCCCTCAGGGATCGGTGTTGGGACCCCTGCTGTTCCTCATCTACATTAATGACCTTGATAGGAATATTGAGAGCAAATTAGTTAAATTTGCAGATGATACTAAATTGGGAGGTTTGGTAAATAGTTTAGAGTCCACTAAAGTGATTCAGGATGATTTGGATAGAATCCAGAATTGGGCAGAAATGTGGCAAATGAAATTTAATATAGCAAAATGTAAAGTTGTACATGTAGGTGATGAAAACATTAGACAGGATTACTTCATAGGAGGTTTAAAACTGGAATGTGCTCCACATGAAAAAGATCTGGGAGTGATTGTTGACCAAATCCTCACAGGTTCTAGCCATTGTGTCGTAGCAGTTAAAAAAGCCAATCGGATGCTGGGATACATGGCCAAAAGTATTGAGTACAAATCCAAGGAGGTCATACTCCTCTTGTGCAACACATTCATCAGACCACATCTGGAGTATTGTGTAGAGTTCTGGGGACCATACTTTAAGAAAGATACAGAGGCTCTAGAAAAAGTTCAGAGAAGAGCCACTAAGCTAATTCCAGGTGAAAAAGATGAAAGCAATGAGAAGAGGCTGAAGATCCTTAATCTCTTTAGTCTTAGGAAAAGGAGACTTAGGGGTGATCTGATTTAGATCTTTAAATATGTTTAAGGGATTAACAAAGTGAATTATGTAGGATTCTTTCGGCCAAGTTTTGTTAGTAGAACTCGGGGTCACAAATGGAAGTTGACCAAAAGTAAATTTAGCACTGATATTAGGAAATATTTTTTCACCCAAAGAGTAATTTTGAGGTGGAAAAGCTTGCCTGACCATATTGTTGAGGCAGAAACCTTGGGAATTTTCAAGAGCAGGCCTGACTTAAAGCTAGATACCATTGAGTCATTGAGTATCTTAAGTAATATATTCACAACAGTAAAAAGAAACTGGTGAGCCTAGTTGGGCTGAATGGCCTGTTCTCGCCACTGATGTTATGTAATGTTATGTTATGTGGAAGATCTGGGAGTGATAGTTGACCAAACCTTGACAGGGTCTAGCCACTGCCATAGCAGTTAAAGAGGCAAACAGGATGCTGGGATATATTGCCAAAAGTACTGAGTATAAATCTAAGGAGGTTATACTTCTCTCGTGCAACACATTTATCAGACCGCATCTAGAGAATTTTGTACAGTTCTTGGGATTGTACTTTAAAAAAGATATAGAGGCTCTTCAAAAAGTTTGAAGAAGAGCCACAAAGTTAACTAGAATGTGTTTTTACTCGTGAAAACATACGTCTCCCCTTGGCCCCCTTCCCTGCCTAACCCACCAGTCGGCTGGACAGACAAACAGGTATATACCAATAGGCACCTGAGTAGTAAGTATGCAAAGTTTCGTTGAGATCATGCGAACGGTTTATGAGTTATGCTCTGGACAAAAATTGATCACATCCGGACAGACAGACAGACAGACGGACAGACAGGCACATACAAAAGGCACCACTTCAGGACCTGAGTAGTAAGTAGGCAAAGTTTTGTTAAGATCATGCAAACTGTTTTGGAGTTACGCGCCGGAAACGAAGTGGGAACGCCGATGCAAACGCCAACGGGAACTGAGCCTAAAACAATATTCCTCCCCTCTCCCACCGGGGGGGAGACATAATTCCTGGTATAAAAGGTGAAGGCTATGAGGAGATGCTGGAGATCCTTAATCTCTTCAGTCTTAGGAAAAGGTGACTTAAGGGTGATCTGATTGAGCTCTTAAACCCCTCTGTGCAGATGTAGACACCAGCGGAAATGGAGCTGTTTAGAATATGGAGTTCAGTTTCATCCCTGTTTTTCAAGAGTTGCATGAATTAAACTCCTCAGCTAAGCCCGATGTGCAAACTGCTCAATAAACTTGCCCATAGTATCTATCCAGCAGTTCAAAAAAATGATCTCTTGCGACAGAAAAAATTGTTGTCCTCTGTAGCAACCACATCAGCTACAGTGGGCCAATGGTATCCCAATTAGTAGTTAAGAAAAAATCAGTTTTCTGAAGCAAAAATTCGACATGGTATTGATACCATGTCATTCTACTATCAATTATAGTGATCACATATCAAAAATGCGTAGTTCCCTACCATGGATCAACGCGTAGATTCCTCCATCGATGAATTCAGTGCTCCCTTATATCCTCCTAAGTACTCATGTTGATAGCCAATCACTCAATTATTTACTTAGGCTCATTTGCACAATGCACACATATAGGTCACGCCCATGTGAAACTCCCTGGTAATGATGACACGTTTCTTATGCAATTCCGGAGAGTATAAACTTTCTACAGTAACTGAAAGACATTGATTGGACAATCAGAAAAGTACAGAAGCCTTTGCATAACAGCAAGGTAGGTTGTATTCTCTTTACCAAGCATTGCGTACAGTTGCGCACCTGAAAATGACGTGATTCAAAGAAAAAATGACTTCCAAAACCCGCCTGAAGTCTTCAGTTACATTTACGGGATTTAAATAAGGTTCAGACATGGTCAATAGGAATTATTTCGAATGGAACAGGACTGGAGGGTTCCTTCTACCGGATCCATCCGTCTCTGGAGCAGGGATTCAGTGTAGAAAGGTTTTTGTTCATTTTATGGAAAAGAGCAATTTTATATTTTTTTACTGATGGCTAGCTGGCTAGCTGTTGTTTTTTCTTGATTTACCATAGCCATGATGACCACAGAGCTTGTGTGCCGCATTGGTTAGTAATAGTAACCATTAGTCTTTGCTAATAATACTGTCAATGTGGTACCATTTTGCTCAATGTGGCTTTCTCGTTTTAGAATTTATACCGTGTTGAGCGAAATCGAATGCTGAGGCTCAAGAACTTCAGTCGACCCCCTGGCACATTCATTGCACCATTCTGTTTAATCTAGGGTAGAATATTGCCTGATTTTTCCTAATAGTGGACTGTCTGTTCTGTTAAAATAAGGTATATTTAAAATATTACTGAGTGAGTGAGTTACTTGTTCATTATAAAGGTGTGGAAAGTGTTTAAATAAGGTCCCGAGCTCGGAAGTGGGAATTGCTTGCTTTTCATTGCAGGGTGAATGTTCTAACCGTGAAAAATGCAGTTCCTTAAATGAGTATGTGTGCTGGCTTGTGGGACTCTGAAGAGAAATGGACAAAATTCTTGACTTAATCATGGAGAAAAGGCATGTTTTGTGTTTGGAGAGGTTACTGGTGACCATTGATGTCCAACTGCACCTATATTGATAAACTCAACCAGAAATTCAACCAGAAATGTATTAATTAATATTGAATTCCATGCGTCAAAAGTCGATTTGTGTTAAATATATGATTATTTCTCATTTGACATGATTTGGATCTTAGAGTTCGGGGAGCCACCTGGAGAGCTGTCTTGTTTGGCTCCTAGAGAGTAGGTAATTTAGAATTTAATCCTCAAATGAATGATACTTGTAGTCAAGGAGGTTATGATCCCAGAAATGTATTGTTTTAACCCCCAGCCATTTTTAAACTCTCAGTATTAATTTTTTTTACAATTTCATAGCTGAATTTTCATGAAGATTTTTTATGTTTGCAGCCCTTTTTCCCTACCAAAATCATGAAAATAAACTGGAATACGCTGGAATTCTAAATGCTACAAGTGTCTTGACTCAGTTGAGCCATTCTCTTCCTCTCAGAACAAAGGGGAGGTGTGAAGACAGTCAAAACACATGCCTCACTAAAGGCTTCCCTCCAGTACTGCAGTCCAAACACCAAGTAATTATGCAAATTACCAGTGCTGCCTGTTCAACAAGGTGCAGTGTAATTAAGCCAGGCCATAGATGCAGTCTGGATGAAGTACAGGCTTACAGTACTGGCCATTCCAAAGTGCCCCAATCCCAAATTTGCTGCATTTTCAGCGAAATTCGTTCTGCGAATTTTCCTGAATTTGTTTCGGCTGCCAAATTTTTAATGGAAAACTATCTGAAAATTTTTTCGGCCACCGAAAAATTTTCAGATGTATGAAAAACATGAATATTCGCCAAATTTCGTGGGAACTTTGGAATGGTCAGTACTGTACTTCATCCTGTTGTGTCTGTGCTGCATACAGGAACTAGCAAAGGGCAGACCACCACCATTATAATAAGAACAACAAAAACACATGTTCAGTATTCAGAATATATTCAATCTGCAAAAGCACCAATTTACAAACAAATCAGATACACAAAGTAATTTTTAAAAGAGGGCACCTTGAGAGAAAGTGAACATTGAGGTGTTGACCAAACTTAAGTAAACCGGACAGACTTCGGGATACCTCGATAAAATTTTTTTGAGGTTTACCGAGTTGGCCTCAAATCTTCAGTTAACCTCGGTGTATTCTATATGTTTTTGTAGGAATTTCTTGGAAAAAGGTGCACTTTCTCGGTTTTTAGGTGCTACTAGTGTTAGGAAATATTTTTTTTTAGGCAGCTAGTAATCTCAGTGTGGAATAGCTTGTCTGACCATATTGTTGAGGCAGAAACCTTGGGAGTTTTCAGGAGCAGGCTTGATTAAGTGCTAGATACCATTTAGTCATCGAGCATCTGAAGACTTAGTTTCACATTAGTGATAGTAAATGGCAGGCCTAGTTGGGCTGAATGGCCTGTTTTTGCCACTCATGTTATGTTATTTCATCAGTCTCTACTGCATGGTGCACTAATTATCTTATTAGACAGTGCAGTTACTGTCTGCACAGTAGTGCAGTTTCTGAACAAAATACATTAATTGATAAATAGCAATATGCCACTGACAAAAAAAAAAGTAATTGATTCTGATTTGAACTAAATTTGTAAGTTCTCTTTCCATATATTTTTTTTCCATTGGGCAGTACATTGTCTCCAAAATTAACAAGCCACCTTTTACAAGCAATGGAGCCCACATGGTTTCATGCTTACTGTGTCTGTGATCGTACAATTGAAAAATAAAAGGAAACTTTGTTTCTTGCTCCACTTGGTTTCTGTACTCCAGATCAATCAGCTTCTCCTGCTGCTCTGTCATTTGGCCATTTGATGATCTTTAATCATTTTCAGCAGAGTGTACTCTGAATTTTGCTCCTAATGCAGCTTGAATATATTCACTAGAGTGGGCAATTCCCATGGAATCCTCATTATGATGTCACAATATTTAGACGGTGACCAGCTGTCTGCATGCCAACACAAATCCACACATGGAAACGTCGAAACAGACCAAACTTTTTTGGTGCGCTGAAAACCCACGCGCAGAGAAGCGTACATGGAAAGTGTACCATAGTTATAAACAGAATTTCCAGCATGCACTGAAAGCAGCACTTTGCAAAAAACAAAGATGGTATGCAAGACACGTTACTTGTTAGCATTGGCCGTATCATTCAAATGAATGAACGATAGCAACTGGTGGCAAGAATTCCCTACACTGTGCTTCACTATGTTGTTGATTTGAGCAGAAATGATATAAAAGTGTTCAGCTGTTACCAGCCTTGAAAAAAAGGAAAGAATCCTGATAGCCATGATTATGAATCTTGAATTCCCAACTTTTCCTAAAAAAAAAATACACTGCTAAGCATAACAACAAATATTGACTCAGCTAATAAAAGCCATTGTAAAATGACTCACTACACTGCACTTAAAGGCTATCTAGCCTCCATTGCAGATGCCTAATGAGGTTTGCTTCCCTCGCATACCAATGTCTGCGTACTCAAGCAGGGTTTTGTGTTCAACCAATCATTGAGAAGCTCTGAAATTTTGAGGCTATAGGCACATATTGTTGTAGGAGGTAGGCGAAACAGGCAAGACGTCTGTAACGGAGGCTAACCAACATGTTGAAAATGTTCAAAAGGTGGAATTTCTCCAGGTTTCTTCTGTGTTTAAGTTTTCCCAAACACGAGTTCTTTAGCTGTAGAGCAGCGCACTTCGGTCGGTGCTTCGGTAGTAAGACATCTGACGTGGGGCCGGTCGCTATCGAGGTAAAGTTGTTTGATTTCATTTATGTTCTCATCCAGAGGGCTTTTTAATCTGGAGAACTTTCCTAATAAATGGTAGCATCCCATATGGCACACAAACAGTTCGCTTGAGGAATACACAGCAGGATTTGCGGAAAGAATACTATACGACTTGAAGGAACATCTACAAACGTTGTTAGCTTTTTCCATATACATGAATTTCTTTTTCTTAGAACCAATTCTCATTTTACATATAAAACAAATGTCATTGTCAACAAATTTTTAGGAGTTTCTGTTCCTGCCATTTTTGTTAATTAATATTTATCAGGGAAAACCCAAAAGGACAATTATTTAACAAGCATTCTGATTTGCTCATCACAATGCCATTATGTCACAGAACTCAAAACTCAGCCAGAGTGCGCAGACGTCAGCTTGTGAGGGAAGCGAACCACGCAAGATGTCTGCAACGGAGGCCAAGGTGCTATCAAGTCCCATTGTAATCTGAGAAGGCAATCATCTTGTTGGCTGGTGTCTCAAAAACTCGCCAACTCACAACAAAATAATCTAGATTGATGAATAGCACTACAAGTAAGAGGAAAATTATGTATTTTTGATTTTGGGGTGAACAGTCCCTTTAAGCTCACCCTCTTCCACTCCAGAGTGGCAATCGGAAGGATTAAGGCACTGCTCTCACCTTATCTTAAAGTGCATTACATCTCCAAACCCATTTAGGTTTCCTAATCACCAAATAAGTGTTAATTTGTTCAGTTGTTGGATCAATCCATATCCATTTCCCCTCAGCTTGAATTATAGTTCATTGCAATAATTATCGAGATTTTCTTATCCACATTCATGGTAACATAGTTTGTGAAACGTCAATGTTTTATGAAGCTTCTGAATTCCTGCAACTCACAAAAGGGTTTATTTTTTTCTGCGTCCACATCCGATCTAGCCTGGAATCCATACATATCAAGTGCTGGTCGCTCCCAATGGTCACTGACTGATATCAGTCTGGTCTCAGTCGTATAGCCAGCGTTTAGCCCTTACGTCACTAATGAAGTGAATATATGAATATTCAAGTTTTCTGCTCTTGGCTGATTGGATGACCTGTTGGCGAGAACCACCAATTGAATATGAGTTAGCTGGCCAGCAAAGGCATTCGTGAATGTTATTTGACATGATCTTAAAAATTAGATTGTGGCTTGCTTGCGTTTGCTCTTGGAGTGGTTGTTAGGTTTTGAACAGGATAATGTTTGGCCATATCTGCATTTTGTTTATTTCAGTGGGATTCCCCAGTTTTATAAAGGCTAAATTAAATAATACTCAAATTACATAACGTATTTCACTGTAATTGGCATTAGCTATAGCTCGAAGGGCATGATTGCATCAGCTAAGATTAAAGTGATACTCCACCCAAAAACTATAATTTGTATATCAATTACTCACCATTAGATGTCTTGAAGGGACGAAGTTGTTCTTCACCTGGCGCAACTTTATGGCCACTGGAGAGTTTTATCCAAATTCCTTTTTTGCTGGAAGCAAATGGAGTAATCCAGTAGCAATGGGAAAACTCCACAAAACGTCCGTTGACAAACTTTCAAACCATCGTCCAACACATCGTCCAGTATAATCCAAGTCTGCTTTGTCCACTCGTATCCTCAGAACTCTAGAAACACGGTTATTTTTTGCTAATAATAATAAAATACCACAGTTATGCTTCAAGTAAGCTCGCGCATTCAACAGAAGTCCCGCCTCCCGGCTTGTTCATCGCCCAGAGACTCTGCTGCCACTCAGATGAATACTCGTATAAACACGAGCTGGGAGGCGGGACTTCCGTTGAATGCAGAACTGTGGTATTTTATTTATTTTTAAATCTGTCTAAAGGGGCGGGGCACCCTTGCAACTGTGAGCCAATCACAGATCTAGCATGGATTTTGTGCGAATATTTGAAAGTCAAATGCTGGTTTTTCCGACTGAGGCCAGACATATTAACAAGTGACCACTGGGAGCGACCAAAGCTTGATATGGATGGATTCCAGGCTACATCCGATCGGCTTGATACGCCTAAGAAAATGGCTCTCAAAATGTGGTTTTGCCAACTCAGCTCTGCATGTTCAGGCTTCTCATGTAAAAATAAAATTCTGTCTACAACCAGTGACATTAGAATTATGCAGGTTAAGAGCCAATTTTGAGAGATTCAGACAAAATCAGACACATTGGATTGTTGACCCCCCTGGATTTTTTATTTTTGAGATGGGTATAGTACCCAAAACTCAAAACCCAAACTGTTTCTCTGTCAACACCTTCTGCCTCGACCTACAGCAACCCCTTTTTTTGGCCCTTTTGGGCCAATTTAACAAAATTGCAAGTTCCCACCTCTGTAATCCTGAACTTCAATGGTGTCCCAGCTCAAAGTTTATTGAAAGTGGGTCTATGGGGAGGGCAGATAACCAGAATGTAGTTATCCGTCGGGGCACCCTTGAACAGGGGGGGCTCAAAATGCTCCAAACCATTTTTTTTCTTAAGTTTGTCATGGGTTTTCTCCAATCTTCAAAGGTATCCCAGTTGCCTTTTTACAGGAATCTTTTAGTTGGAAGGACCTTAATTAAAATCTACTATTACTTTTGTGGGACACTCTTGGAGTTTGGAGAAAAAAGGGCCAAAAAAGGATCTCGGACCTTAAAAGGGGTCATTCTTGGGACCCTATTTCTCAAAGCTTCAAAGAGGTAGCCAAATGCTGCTTATTACACATGAAAGTCATAGACCTTTATATTACAATAAAAGAAGAAATCAGCTGGGATCTTGTCTCATTTGCTACTGCCTCTGTTGTTGGGACTGCTCCAGATTTGAAGCTCTCAAATAAAACCAAAGGGAAGCACAAGGAGGTGTATGAAGTTTGCCAGGAGAAGCATACATTCCTGCTTGCTCTCGTGCAGTGATGGACAAGAGGACTTCTGAAATGTGCAGAACATTTTCTTTCCACTCATTGTCACTGTCATGATATTAGCTGACTGTTATTCTACTCTCATCTCTCATACCTGTGCTTTATGAGCTTGACCATGAAAAGACAGCAAGTACAATTATATCAAGAACATATTCCTGACTGCATGTATGCATACATGCATCTTGTCACAACAAAGTACAATGTGCATGTTTTTTAAGGATTAGTGCTGCCACCTAGATGCTATTTTTAGAACTTTGGTTTTGTTAATTATAATCAAATGAGATAAGATCCCAGCTGTTTTGTTGTTTATTTGTAATAAATAGGTCTTTGACTTTCCTGTGTAATTATCAGCATTTGGCTACCTCTTTGAAGTTTTGAGAATAAGGGTCCTAAAATGACTCCTTTCTTGGTTCGAGACCCTTTTTTAACCCTTTTTTCTCCAAACTTCAAGGTTGGTCCAAAAAAGTAACAGTAGATTTGAATTAAGGGCCTTCCAACTAAAAGATTCCTGCAAAAAGGCAACTGGGATACCTTTGAAGTTTAGAGAAAATCTGTGACAAACTTAAGAAAAAAAATGGTTTTGAGCATTTTGAGCACACTCTGTTGAAAAACTTCAAGGGTGCCCCAGGTGGATAACTACATTCTGGTAAACTGCCCCCCCTATAGACCCACTTTCAATGGACTTTGAGCTGGGACACCATTGAAGTTCTGAATTAGAGAGGTGGGAACTTGCAACTTTGTTAAATTGGCGAATAAGGACCCAAAAAAGGGTTCGCTGTAGCTTGGGCCAGAAGGGGTCAATAGAGGAACGGTTCTGGATTTGAAGTTTGGGTACCATACCTATCTCCCAAATAAAATATCAGCCAAACCCAGGGGGGCCAACAATTCTGACTGTCTGAACTTCTCAAAAATTGGCTCTTAACACTCAACCTGTTTCCGAGTAAGAACAATAAATGGAATTAATTTGCGGAGCAAATGGGCTTCCAATAAGCTGCGTTGCCATAAACGATTAAGACATACAGCTTTGCTTCAATGAGGAATGCTACAATATGAGATTACATGGATGATAATTAATTGAAATTTCTCGAAATTCCATCTTGAAGTATAATGTTATGCAGTGAATGCTGCTGAAGATGGTATTTGGATAAGGTTTATATTTTGTTTAATTAGATAATTGCCGTTCATACAATCTCATAGCCTTCCTACAATTTTCCCAGAACGTGGACTGTAATGACCTCATGAATGACTTTGCTACCTTGAAAGTTTGATGCATGGCATGCATATTAAATGATTTTAAATGCATGCCATGTGCCAAACTTTCACAATGCAGTAATAACCAATTTACTAAATCTTTCATTTACCAACGCTTCGACACATGAAGTGTTGGTAATTTGATAAATTATTATCGCTTCTCGCGGCAACCACCCTGTTGAAAATATGAAGAACTATTCATGAGCAGTTCACGTACAGTTCATGATTCAAGTTCATGAATTATTAATGAACTGTTCCTGAACACTAAATGGCTGTTCATGAACTTTGTGCTTGATAAACATTCATGAACTGTTCAAAAACTTAAAGAAGAAAATGCGAGGAACAGTTCATGAACAAATCACAAACAGTTCATGATTTAAGTTCATGAATATCCATGAACTGTTCCTGATCACTAAATGACTGTGTATGAACTTCGTGCATGAAAAACATTCATGAACTGTTACCAGACTTATTCCTGAAAAACTCCTGTGTAATTCATATGTAATATTACACCTGTAAGTTTCATATATTTTTTGAGGCAGCTAAAAGCTAGTAATCACCTCTTCATTGTCATCACACCAAGGACATTCACTTACTAATTCACATTTCTTAAGGATACCGTGGAAGCATTTATCTCTACATTATATGAGGAGTCCATTTGCAAAACCTGCTAAGTCAAGTTTTGAAAATAAATGAGTTATCTCCCTTAGCCTTGCTTTCAGGCACCTGCGCATGTCCCACTGATAGCTCCACTTTCAAAACCTACTAAATCATGCTATAAATTGTAACGGAAAAAGCGAAACTCTGTCAAAACCCACCAAGTCAAGGAGGAAAACTGTCAAATTCTGCTAAGTCATCAGCCAATGTAGAAACATGATTCCGTTTTCGTTCGCTAGAAGGAACCAATCACAGTCGAGCTTTTATATTCTGTTCAGCTTTTACTTTCTCTAACTCAAGATGGGGGATGCAGACTCAAGTTTCGTTTTGATCGCAGAAAATGCAAACAAATGTCCTTGTAAGGGTTCAAAAAGGAAGCTCCTCAAGCTTGAAAGGTAAGGAAGACTATTATGAGTTTGAATTATATCCTTGCATGTCTTAAAATGCATTTCTTGGATGTAGAGTGGGTCTTGAGTCAAATACCTTCACCTATTGAGCAACAGGGCTGGTTTAAACACTGTCAAAACCTGCTAAATTTCCACTCCACTTTCAAAACCTGCTAAGTCAAAACTTTTTATTGCAAAATGAAAGTCATTTCTTTAAAAAATAATGAATTGCCTCATGGATTATGTCGGCAAGGCTAATAGTTTCAGTATAATGAAAATTGGTATCTATGGAAGATAATTTCTATGCCTACCAAAAATCAGATTTTTCTAAAAAATGGACCAACTTGACTTAGAAAGCTTTGCGAGTGGACTCCTCATATTATCTCAATTAGAAGTCCGTCCTCAGCAGGGCTTGAACAAGCAACTTGTTGATCACTGGACAATGTTCACAACACTAGGCTACCCTGCCGCTCCAGTGTCTCTAAAGCAGTGGTTTCAATGAACAGCTCAAACTCATGCTCACCACAGCAAACTTGTTGACTTATATGGCATGCCCCTAAGTTATTTGGATTTTTTTCACAGCTTACGGACGTACAAAGAAAGTTATACAGATTTTTTATTTGAAAAAAAAAACTTTGTTCAAAATATGAGTTAACTGAAGCTATTCATTTTCACAACCATGAAAGAGCACATGAACACACCACAACAAACAACAGCGGGATGCTTCTTTTCATCGTACAATACATTTTGCCATTGTCCATAGTGGATGACCACTTTTCTATGGAGGACCAAAAATTACTGAAGTATAAATAAATAAATAAATATAGGAATAAATAAATACATACATAAATTAATAATTGCTGAAATTAACAAATAAATAAATAAATAAATGCTAAAATAAATGTTTAAATAAATAAATAAATTTATATATACATGAATAAATGAAAAATATGGGAATAAATAAATGCTGAAATGAGTAAATGAAAATTTATGTTTAAACATGAAATAAATGAAAAAATGCTTTAAATGTATTTCTACATTTTTTTATTTATGTATTTCAGTGTCCGTATGCTAATTAGGTGGGAGGTCCTAGCTTCAGTCAGAATCTGGATTGGTTAGAGGAGTGTGATCGACTCAGGTCTAATACTTCTTCCTTGCGTGCTAACATGCTGACTGGTGAACACGAAAGTTGATGCCACCAAACCAGTGAGCTAACTATTAGCTGAAAATTGTGCAATTGACATGGGTTACTAGCAGCTAAATGCAGGAATTGTACAGACCTGTGATTGGAAGATAAACATAGCATTTCAGCCGCAGTTAAAAATCGCACTGCGGTGGCCTACAGGAGCAAACATGCTGCAACGGCCAAAAACATCTCCAATTGGAGAAACGCGCTGCAAAAACAGAAACGATGCAAAGCCAAAAACACGCAAACCAACAGAAGCAAATGCAAGAGAGAAAAGTGCTGCATTTAGATATCAACACAACGGAAGTGCTCCTAGTCGCTATGGGGAGCGCCAACTAAAACAGCTTTTACTTCTGTTCTGAGCAAGACAAGCCAGCTAAGGCTTTCTGGTTAGCTAGCCAGCTACCTAGCTAATGTTAGTTCGCTTGCTTAGCTAGCAAGTTCGCTAGCCTAGCTAGCCAACAGTTTGGTACACGGAGGTCAATAGAAAATAAATGAATAAAATTATCTATTATTTCGCGATCTCACTTAGCTACAGTTGAACCGCGAGCATTTATGTTATAACAAATATGACTGCTCGCTAGCTAGCTTGCTAACGTTAGTTCGCTTGCTTAGCTAGCTATTTGCTTGCCTAGCTAGCTGACAGTTGCATTGAGTATATCGTAAATGCTCGCGGTTCAACTCTAGCTTTATTTATCTTCCAAGCACAAGTCGGTGTAGTTCCTGCAGTTCCTTTAGCTGCTAGTTTTTCGAGCTGGTCAGCCACATCCCGCAGCAGGTCTGCCAACGGCCTCCCAGTCAAAGCCATTTTACCCGAGCTAGTTTGCAAACATCGTGTGACTTATAAACTCGATTAAAGCCTGATTCATGCTTTTTGCGGTCGGCGCGTCAGCACAGCCGACACGGTGAAATGACGCAATTGCGGCCAGGGCAACCAGCGCGGAGGGTCCGCGGAGGCTCTGAACGCCGAGCCGCGCACCTGGAGGAATTTGTTAAGGTGGCGTTATACTTTGCGCATCCGCGAACACGTTTGTGCGCACTCGGATGCGGGCGCGTCCTCTGCCAAATATAGTTAAATGCATTGAGCGCTCCTGTGCGCGGGAAGAAAAGCATCGGAAAGCATCTGTGTTTGTTTGGTAGAGCATGCGCAGTCGGTGTTTTGATCACGCGTTCCTGTGCGCTCCTGTGCGCGCGTTCAGAAAATTTTGGAGGGTACGCGGTCGACCGCGGAGAGCTATGCGCACACTGTTTGATGACGAAAATTGCGTCAACGTGCTCTAGCGCCCAACTGCGCACACGCGCACACGCAAAGTATAATTCCGGCTTAACAACGCGGCCGGGGTCGCACAGACCTGCGTTGCAATGATTGGCTATCTTCAGGACCCGGAAGTATGTATACAGGTTAAAATTAAAAATGACGGAAAGCTTTAAAGAAAATCCAGCAGAACCTACAAACAGCTGAAAATACAAACATCTTTACGACAGTTCCTGTCGGATCTACAAGGATGCTCATATGAATCTCGTTGGCGTAGCTTACGTCAAGGACCAATGATCGCGGTATTAATGACATTAATTCACAGTTGGCTGAACTAACTGGCAGACAAATTAAACTTAGATTGTTATATATAACATGAAATCTCTATGCATCTGAAATCACACACAAAAAAAAAAAAACCCCAAAAATGATCATTGCCAGACATCGGTGCAGAAACTGCCGAAATGCAAACCATGTCAACTTAGTTTTCGGAAGTTTCAAGTGACCCAATTATCGTAATAGTGGAGAAAGAGCGGCCAGTAATATTTGTTTTGACAGCGACACACTGTCTAATCTAATTCAAAATAATCAAGCCGTGAGTTTGGTGGTAATAATAATTATAATAGCCTAATAATAATAATAATAATAATAATAATAGTTACAATATGATAGTAAAAATGAACGTATTGATCACAGAAATAAGATTCAGCAGCGCAAGAATAGAACAGGCCCGTTCTTGGAGCCGCTTTGACCGCAAGAAGCATGAAACGACTCGACGTTCGTGGGGACCGTGCGCGCCATCCGCACTGCTGAAACCGTGCCGACCGCAAGAAGCATGAATCAGGCTTAACTTTACCGGGAAGATTCACAAAGGATCGTTTGCTTCTGTCTGGCTCTCCTAATCGACCAATCTAGCTACAGACTGAGGGTAGGATCTCCCACTTAATTAGCATATGGACAGAGAAATACATAAATAAATAGATGTAAAAATGTAGAAATAAATTTAAAGCATTAATTCATTTATGTCATCTTTAAAAATAATTTTTATTCATTTCAGCATTTATTTTGCATTTAATTATTTATGTATTAATTTCAGCAATTATTCATTCACTTATTTATTTATTTATACTTAAGTCATTTTTGGTCCTCCATACTTTTCGGAGCTTCTGCTGAGCATGCATCTACACGATAGACAATATAAAACAAGGTACAGTCAACACAATCATCAGTAGTATATGTTGCAAACGTACAAACACAACACAAATTATCAAAAAGAGCTTGGTTTCTGAGGCTGCACAACATTTGCTGTTACTGTCGCCCTACTTGCTCATGATTGATGAGCGGAATGAGAAGAATATAAGAGATTGGTCAGGATTTTCACTAAATGGAATGAAATCAAGGATCCTTGTCATGCCCTGTGTAACATCGGCATGAGTGGAGCAAGTTTCTCTGTCCTGCATGAGGCTGGGAGGTTTGTAATTTACATATTAGAATCAAGGTTTTTTTTTTTTAAACTTTTAAAATATTTTGATCACATTTTCACACTCCATTTATGATGTTGGGCTTTAGGAATTAAAATTCTTTGCTTTGAAGATTATTATCTTTCCTGTTGCATGAAAAGTCTTTGCACAAAAATAACTCTGGACATGAATCCTGTCTGATAACATATGCTAGGGGTGGATGTCTCCATACTTACATATAACACACATTGTATGTGGTGTGTTTGCATGTACAACAAGCTGACATGTTCACTAGTATAAGCAGAAATGGGTGCCAACATTCACACATCTGGTATAAGGAACAACACAACAGAATTTCTTTCTTGCTGAAACTGAATTGAATTGCTTCAGCTCCTTTCTTCTTTACAATATCAGGACAAGGAGATAGCAGAACCTCTTCATCCAGCATATGAAAAAGAAAAATTATTGTGCCTTAGTATGATTTGTAAGGTATGATCACTTAGCTTGATATCTAGCACACCAGTGCAGGTCCAAGTACTGGCCGGGTTTTTTCTTTTCAGAGAAGGCATATTTTTCGCATGGGTTTTCTCTCACTACATGAAAGTATGCAGGTTAGACTAACTGACCAAACTTAAGCCCCACTCACTATTGTGACCTTATCAAAACATTGATTCAATACGGCACTACCCGTAGGCTATCATTAAATCAACTATCAGCTGGTTTTTTGACAGGTGAGAGAGACAGCAGGTGGGAGAGGGCAACACGCTTCAGTCTCTTGGTTCCAGGGGTTAGGTGAGGGTGAAATTAAATTGGACAAAGAAGAGGGACTACTAGGCCTGTCTGAGATTAAGCCTCTTCAGCAAATCTGAGGTTCCCAATGTTCTGGTGGTCAGCCACACAAGAAAGGGGATGCTGGCACCCTCAAGCCAGTGTCTCTGCTCTTCAAACACCCTGCTTGGTGGCCAATAGCTCATGATCCCCAATGGCATTGTTCCTGTCTGCAGAAGTCAGCTAGTGGGAGAAGGTGGTGCTGGGATGGGCCTTGCCACCAGCTGCTTGCTGAGAGAGGACACTTCAGCTCAAATGTGAGAGGCATCCACCGCAACAAAAAAATGGCACTGGGGATCATGAAGGGCCAGGACAGTAGCACTACAAACCGGTCCTTGAGCTGGCAAAAGGTAGAGGCAGCCGGAGAAGTCCAACGGAAAGGAACTCCAGAAGAGATGAGGGTTTTGAGTATGGCTATGGCTGTGGAGTAACCCCGGATAAATCACATGCAAAAGTTTGCAATGCCAAGGAAATATTGAAGCTTTTTGACGTCTGTAGGTTCTGGCCAATCCAATAGAGCCTGTGTATTCTGATAATCCATGCTGATCTACCCCTGGGAGACTGTGAAGCCCAGGGACTGCACTGATGTTTGATGGAATTCACGCTTCTCAGAATTCAGGAAAAGCCGGTTCTCAAGACATTGCTGAGTCACTTTGCTGCTGGTGAACACCAAGATATCAATTAAATACACATACACAAACCGAGAGATCATGTTGCGGAGGACAACATTGATCAAGTTCTGGAACACTTGTGGGGGCATTAGAGAGTCAGAGCAGCATCATCATACATTCATATTACCGGAGGAGGTGGTGAATGCAGTCTTCGATTAATCACTCTCCCTGATACGAACCAGGTGGTAAGAGTTGTGCAGGTCCAGCTTTGTGAAATAGTGGCAGCCATGGAGATTAGAGATGGTGAGTTTGCAGTTTTTGACGGTCAGAGCATTGAGATCCTAATAGTTCATGCATGGACAAGGGGAAGCATCTTTTCTTAACACAAAGAAAAATCCTGCACTGGAAGGTGCTGTTAAGAGATATAATGCTGCCACAAGCCCAGTTGATGTGCGGGCAATGTCTCTCTAGCCAGGGCCTTCCCAGCACCTCAGGGGCATGAGGAGAGTTCATGTGGTAGAAGACAATTATCCTAAGATTGTTGGTGGGTTCCTAGATGTCTGGTTGCGCCATTCCTGTGAGGGCTTGGGACTAAGATGGGCACATACAGGGGAGCAGAAGGTACCTTCAACTGCCTAGTAAAGGCCAGGTGGAGAAAATTGCCATCTGCCCCGGAGCCAATGAGAGCCTAAACTGATGACTGGGAATCCTGCCAGAGGAGCTGAACAAAAAAGGGGCCAGAGAGGAAGCGACAAAGGCTCCAGTGAGAACCTCTTCCCTCTTGATAAAGGTCAACAGACTGGGTAGTTGGTGATAAGGAGGTTGTTGTCTCCACAATAGAGACAAAAGTAAAAAAAATTTGCTGTGGTGCCTCTGCAGGGTTGAGGCAAAATGGCCTGGCGTAGTCCACCTGCATAGGCTCTGAAGGTTAGTGACTGGAGAGCAGTTCAGGCTGATGAACCTGATGGATGAGGGCCTGGAGATGAGGTCATCAATTCACCCCTCTCTCTTGGAGGTGTGCATCAACCCTGAAAGCAAGATCCATCAGCCTGCCGAGGTCAGGTGGTAAGAGATGTGGTCTCCAGAGTTAATACACCAAAGACAGAAGACAGCAGTTAAGGAAAGGGGAGACAAAAACCAGGAGCTTCAATATACAAAGACGAGAATTAACAAAGTGGGAGCGAGTGCTGAGCACAACGTGGAAATACAAGAGGAGGGGCAGAGATCAAGACAATAATAAAAGAGCAAGAAACAATCTAGAAAAAGGGGACCAAAACTGATGCAGACTGCGAGAGAAAACAATTAACACGTCATTCAGGATGTCACATTATTACATTTTAAATAGTAAATGAAAATAATGATATTGATAAAAACATAGTTATAAATATAAGGTAATAATGGCATACGTCCAACAGAGAACTTTTTTGTCTGGTGAAAGTTGGTGAAACGCCATTTTGACATTCAGATTAAAATCAATCTATGTTTAGTTGAAGTGTGAACGCTTTTCAACACAACTCGAATGTTGCCTGACTATATGCCGGCAAAATCTGAGCCAGATTAGGTAAATATGTAATCCATTTAGTCAATGTCTCCACACCTAGATTTCCACCCCTTTAGATGTCTACTATCAGAGTTGTAACTCTGGCCTGGTACTTTAAAGGATTGTTTTAAAGGGAGCAGTATTATTTAAATACGTTGTAATAAAATTTGTCTTACTCACTCATTGTGTTGCATGAAGTTTCAAGACATCACTCTTGGAACTCACTGACGTGAAGCTGCTGTGCAAACATTACTTCAGTCCCTTTTCACACTTGATACAAGCCCAGTCAGCAGAACTGTACAGAGCATGTCTTTTGACAGGGAATGTCATTTACAGCAAAATAGAATCAATATCTAGTTTCAAGTGTCACTTCTACCTACATTAGGACGTTGAGAAAGTAACTAGCAGAGATAAATATGAAAGGCGTGTCAGATTTTGAGGGCAGACAAAGAATGGGTGGGGCTATAAATTGTTCAATAAGACAGTATATTTATTACCTGCAGATTTGAGGGCGTGTGTGGGCAGTGGATTCCCTGTAAGAGATTGGCTGTCTGTACAGGCAGCATTGCTCCACTTTACTCAATGCATTCTCAGGTAGTCTCCAGCCCCCCTGTGTCTCTAACCAAAAATTAGCAGGTTAGATAATGGATGGATTGATGGATGACTAGCTAGGTGTGTTGACTAGATAGGTGTGTTGTATAGCATATAGATGAATAATCATTTGCCTATATCTCAGTGTTCTTTAGCCCATAGTAACATGCAAAGACATGCTCCCTGGATTTAAGCTGGCATTAGCATTGTTCCTCAAGCACCAGCTGAAAGTGAGACGTGATTAGCTGTGACAGAAGCTCCCAAGACCAGGCGGAGATGTCAGGATGCATCTCTGTCACCCTTTTACCGACAGGAGCTGAGTCACATAATACAGCACATTTACTGGGCTTGTGTGCTTGCATACGCAACAGTGAGTACATGGAGTGTAGATGCATTGGGATCTTTATCCATGGTCATTGTACAGCACTGTACATACTTCAAAGCATGGGATATGTGCGTATTTGTGAGAGTGTGTATGTTCATGCATTAGCCAAAGCATATCAGTCTGTTTTCAACAAAAAATGACCTGAGCCACTCAAGGTGTTCAGGTGAATGTGTCATGCCCACAGAGACAGAGGCTGACTCTGCTTGCTCTGTCTTTTTGTCCTACAATCAGGAAATGAGGTTTGTGGTTAACAAATCAGCTGAATTCTGTTTGGTGGTTTGAGGGAAGATAGTGGCAAAACAAAGCGACAAATGCATTTTGGACCTATTCAAGTTAATGTAGGGAAAATACCTCCACGGTGTATAGATTATCAAAGTTGGAGAACATAAAGAATATGTACAGTACATATTAACTTTAATTTCTTTTTGTCAGTTGAGGCAGTTTTAGAATCAAAACAGGCCATTTCATTCTTGACTATCCCATCCAGGTACACTAATCAGTAGATGTGGTCAAGCCACCCTTCCAAGATGGTTACTCAATTCAAAAAATAAATCAGTCCCATTTAATCAGTTTATCAGTCTCATAAAATTTATTTTACAAGATAAACAGCTAACTGTTATCAAATCACTGCACTATACGTATATTCAATCACTACAGAATAAATAACATTAATGATTCTATTCAAACTGAAAGCATTGGACTGTCCTGTAACTGCAGTTTTTAAAGGCTTAGAATCATTAACATGTGACTGATATACCGCGTACTGTTTTTTTTTCTTTTTTTTCTAATGTTGACATTATGACAGCATTTTCAGATTTGTGTACCAAAATCTGAAACAGCAGTGCAATAATCATTATCGCCTTACCTTGTTGGCATTTACAAAAATAATCTGAGGTATCCACTGCCATTAGTATCTGATGTAAAGCTCATGAAAGAAAAAAAAACACCATTGAATGCGATTGTTTTGGCACATCTCAAACAGGTAGGGCAAGGATTATTGAGAAAGGATTATTGCACAGTAGTTCTAGAGTGAAGTACACAAACCTGAAAATGCTCTCATAAATTCAACATTGTAGATAATGATATTGTAAACAGTATATCTATCACATACAAATGATTTTAAGGCTTTAAAAATTGCATTTTCAGGACAATCCAATGCTTCCGGTGAAAATATAGAGTCGTTGCTCTTTCTGTCCATAATCAAATGTGTTAGCATAGCATCTAGCAGTATTCCAGAAAAAGCAACTGTGTTTCTGCTTTACCTCCCCGTCTGCATCAGTTGCAGTATGAAAATAGATGGGCCGGGGCACGGGAGCGGAGTAACTTTGGTATGGACACCATAGTACACCACGTGCATTGACTGGCCTACCTTGTGGCAGTTGTGTTCCAAAGTAACAAAGATGTAAAAAAGCGATAACTGGTGAGTAGATGGTAAACTATGACATGAAATTAATGAATATTTATCCCTAAATATATAAATTCTGTATCTCAAATTTTTATGTCTACAGTTGGCTATCTTCCTTGTGCCCCATTCTTTTAGAGTGCCAAAGGGTTGTGTTCACGGACATCATGGATTTATGTGTATTTTCTCACAATGTACAGCGCGCTGCCATTTTTCTTCCCAATGCCCCCATACCACTGCAATACTAAAAAAATGTATTGTAACTGCAACAGCAAATATAAAACACAAATTGAAGACCTGCATGCAAAAACTACTTAAGTCTCATTTTGCAAAAAATGAGCTGACACCAGTATTAAAAGCTACAATGGCCAGACCTCATCTGATCCCAGAGATTTCTCAGAGAAAGTACTCAAATCCTTTGTATTGGTGTGTTGTCCTCATCAAATTCACTAAACTTTAGTGCAAGAAATACCAAAGTCCATAAAAGTTCATGACTGTCCAATCAAAACCCTAGAATGTGTCATGTGACTAGCTGTGTAAATGGAAACCATGTAGGCTGGAAAGTAGGCCTCATCTGTTAAAGTCCAGCCATTTAGTGGTAAAAAGTACTTAAGTCCAGGTATTTAGCAGAAAAGTTGTTAAGTTCGAAACTAATTTACTTATTAACTTCTTAATACACAAGTATCTTTCCATAAAGAAAGGTTTGTCAGCTCTCATTAGTCCCTGGAAACAGCAATGGGCTCCATAGTATGCAACCAGTAAAAAAAAAAAAAAAAAATCTGAAATACGTCTTGAAAACTTTGACCCTCAAAACCTCAAAAGTGTTATTTTGTGACTTAGGTGCTTCTTGCGCACAAGCCTTGAATTATTTGCTATAGCATTTGTCCTTCGACCTCTGACTTCATTTTTGCACATTGCAGTTTTGAATACGACTAGCTTACTTTGATTTTCACAATGCCACGCTAAAAAATGATTCCACAATACGAAATAGATAGCTGGCAAGCTAGCTACAGCACCTCGCTTGCTACCAACTCGCACATTTCCTTGCTTCATCTGTCTTTGGAACAAGGATCTTGACTCCCTGCACAGAAGGAACTCTGTGCAGTTTTGAGAAAAGACTTTGTTTTCATGGCACCACAAAAAAAAAAAATTACCCCCACAATATGAACTAATATCTGGCTGGCTAGTCACCTGGCTAGGTAGCTACCAACTCAAGGGTCTCTGACTTCATCTCTCTCTGGAACCAGGATAATGACTCTTGGCAGAGACAGAGCATCATGCAATTTTGAATAAGGACTAGTTAAGCGTTTTCCCCTTGGCTTCTGACTTCATTTTAGCGCATTGCAGTTTTGAATATGTATGGTTTAAGGTGGTTTTGCTACTTTGAGTTTTCGCTATGTACTTCTGCTACTGCACACTGTACTTTCGCTACTATGTCCAAGTCTGTTCGCTGCTATGAAAAATGAAAGCTAAAAACATAAATTTGACTTAAGAATCAGTGGTAAAACTTTACAAAAACCATTTCCTTTACAGCTGAGAATATTTATTTGGGGAAAAGTTTCTTTATATTGCCCTTCATTTGTCTCTGAAGTAATTTGTGGTTCGTAAAATTATCAAGAACAATGTGATGATGTGACGCGTTTTTTAAGTCGATAGAGATCCACTACAGAAATGTATTTCAGGGAAATTAGCTATTGACTGGCTCTAGAAAATGAAATATGCAATTTGTGGAAACTGAAGCTGATGTGTTACGATCGATTTACTTCAAATACTTCAAATTCTCAGCAATCTTCGATCTGATCTTTGTTTGATTATAGAAGCGAAAGGACTTGGACATAGTAGTGAAAGCACAGTGTGCAGTAGTGAAAGTACGGTAGCGAAAAGCCAAAGTTAGCGAAACAACCGTTTACCATATAGATAAGCTTACTTTGAATTTCACTGCACCACAATTGGACCCACAGTATGCAACAGATCTCTTTCATGGGCTAGCCCCAACTCACTTGGTTTCTTGCTTTATCTCTCTGGAACCAGAGTTCCAGCAACATTTATGCAAAGCTACTTGTTGCAGGTTAAACATTGTCATTGTGAGCTATCAATATAGGTACCTAATGTTTTGTGTTGAGAGGCTGCATAATGATATAACCTATGTTTATTAGTGAACAGGCTAATATAGGAAAGTATGATTCCACTTCAGAGACAGTATCTCTCATATTATAGTACTTTTCCCAACCATCATTTCTATTCGCTAAGCTTGCAAGTTCCATCACCCAGGTCTGAAATAATAATCAAGGTTTTATCATAACGAAGGCCCTTGATGACCCCTAGTATAGCAGTAATGATATGTTTTCACTATGAAAGGACCACAAGCTAGGGAAGAAAAATGGTCAAATACTGTCTGTGATTTGGCCAATGACATATCAAGAATACAACTCATTGTTCATTCTAATGTGATATGTTTTCGCTTATAAGCACATTCAAACAGGGAGGTAGTAATTGTTCAGCATTGGTCTGGCAAAATGATGCATATTTGACCTGACTGACGTGTAGTTATGATGGTTATCGATCAATATTTTTATATGTTACAAGTCAACAAATTTTATTTTGTGCTCGTCAGACCCAAGCAAATGTGGAAAAAATTGACCAGATGTGGAAATTTCCCAATGCCAGGCATCACCAGGTGTTTAATACCTAATGCCACCATTTGCTAAATAAACGCAACCTGGCGCTTCAACAATGTTTATAATTTTAAAAAAACCATGCATTTAAATTTGGCGAATTGGGCCACACTTTGCCTTCCATACTTTGGAATGCTTTGCAGCCTAGCTGCCTTGCGGACGGTGGTGGCATTACGTCTCCACTGTGGCTTGCAACTGGAGGTCCCGAGCTTACTTCTGCGTAGGGCAGGCCTTAAACGGGAGGGCAGGCGAGAGGTTCTCTCTGCGTTCCTGCAGCATGCGTGGGAGTAAACTCGAGCAGGAACTCCGGGTATATCCTGCATGCTTGGGAAATATACTGGGAAGACAGAGGGTCTCTGCGTACGTGAGTGAAAGAAATTTTTTGAAGACAGGAAAAGAAAGGTTATTGAATTTTTTTTTTTTTTTACTTTATTGCCATTTGTGTATTTCTATTGTTCCATTGTTCTGGCATTGACTCTCAGTTGCAGACATTTTGGCTAGAGTAGGTGATTTATTTCAGTGGAACAGTCTGTGTCATTTTGTGGTTGAATGAAAAGAAATGCAGTTCCATTGTACCAACAGTTTCAACTTTGATTTTAGCCATCCACCTCAAAGTTTCACCACATTTATTTCTACGTCATGGGATATAATAATATCAGTTACTTTAAAAAAAAAGAAGTGAAAAGTTTATCCATACAGCATAATTAGGACATTGCCACGGACAGAGTGGTACAAAAAATGGATTCGCTTCTGCAATGATTGTACAGGATGCACTACGATGTATGTTTGAACATGAAGCCTAATTTAGCGTGAATCTTCAATCCCTTTTGGTTACTTTGTTGTTGGGAAAGCTTTGATAATGTTAAAAATCAATTTGTTGCAATTAAAAAAAAAAAAAAACAGTGGTGGAATCTCTGAGACTTTAGGCTTTAGAGGTATCCAAGCTGGTTTAAGTTCTTACAGGGACCTGTTAAGCAGGCCAACTGTATATTTGCGTATCTGATTCAATGCAGTCATGTTTCATCACCTGAAACTTTACCTACTAGTCCCATCTGTAAAGGCTGTGTTTATCCAAGAATCTGACCAATCACTACGACCGATTTTAATCTCTAGTAATGGCTCCATTAATTTGGTTGGTTGTGGACTGATGCAGATTTTTTTGCCTGAATAATACACTACAACAGAAGGCAATTCGCCAACTTCCTAGATTTTTTGTTTTTTAAACAAACTCAGCATGTCCATTTTGCTTCGAGTGACATAACTATACTTTTTTTTCCCATTAATTACAGAAATATAGTCCT
Source organism: Gymnothorax javanicus (assembly GCA_029692085.1). Lineage (NCBI taxonomy): Eukaryota > Metazoa > Chordata > Actinopteri > Anguilliformes > Muraenidae > Gymnothorax > Gymnothorax javanicus. The sequence continues at coordinate 146,394,881 of CM056193.1, forward strand.
CCTGCTCGATTATCAGTATAGAACATATGTACATGGCATTTATCTAAAATAGGGATAGTCTATAAATTGCTATTGGTTGCTACATTTTAAATGGGGATGTTTATGATAGTTTAACATGTCATTCATAATGTAGTTTCATTTACTCCTAGATTGTGGGTTATTGACTAGAAATACTGCACATTTGGTTTCTCCTCCTCTGGTAAACACCATTTAAACCACCCTGTAAACACGCCCGTCTTAATTCATTATTTTCTCCCTCACAGTGATCAAGCTTCTCGATTTAATGAAGCAAATAGATACTTCTGCAGTGATTGTGTCTCTCCCTTGCAGTATTAAGAATATTAAATGGACACATCTGTTTTTAATTAGGCGCTGAAGTCACCTCAATGCTGTCTTCCATTTTAATGTACTTTGCGTGCTGATTTTATTATGCCTCCTGTAGATAAACAACAGTCAATTCCACAAAGCTCTGAAAAGGATTGTAAACTAAGGAATCGATTTGCTGAGTGTGGTTGATTGAATGGAGCATCGACACATTGGTTTGCCAGGATAGCATGACACCGTCCACCTCACTTGGACCAATGGAACAGCTAAAGGCTTTGACAAAGCTTATTAATGTGCTGTACACCTCAGTGGAGTTTGAGTTTAAATATTGCTATATCAATGGAATAAGAAAATATGTTTTTAAAAATGTTTTTCTAGACAGATTTTGTGCACGCAAACTATATTTTGGAGCAGGTTATATGTTTAAGAATGTGTATAGTCAAAGAAAATATGGTTTTTTAGCATAGGACGTGCATGAACACAGTAAAAGTAAAAACAGAATTGGGAATGTTGGCGACAGACTCTGGGTAAAGTTTTCTCGATGAACAGGGGCACTAGGGTCCATGCTGCAGGCTATAGATCTGGTCACTGCAGAGAGAATAAAATGAGACTGAGTTCAGCATCTCCTGATGCTCGCACTGAGAAACAGCATGAGAGGCTTTGTTAAGCTCCAACTGCCATCTAGTGGTATACACAGGCTCTCTACATTCTAAATACTGATCTGTGAGGCATAGAACATATTTTACACTGCAGTAATAAAATATTCTTGGTCTTTTGTATTCATCACTATTTGTTTTCGCCAATAATTTCTTTGTTTCATCAGACCAGAGCTGAACTAACATAAAACCTGAGCAGTTTAGTGGAATTGCAACATGTTTTGCATGTCTGCCATTCTATTTCTGTCAGTTGTTTGATGATAAGAATATTTCATTTTATTTTATTTTTAAATGAATAACTATCAGGTGTGCTTTTTCAAAAATGCAAATGCGCCAATATGATTATTGTCTAGGAATTGATTTGTGCAGCTACATGCCATTCCTGGAAGAAACATGGGCTCCCACAAAAAATACTCCTAGAAACTGTGTCATTTATACCCCAGATGGACATCAATTAATTCACTAAAAATATAAAAATTTTGGTAAGGTTCCTTCTTGAAATGACAGCTTACCATTTTAGTCCCCTTAGTACCAAAGTACAAAATGGCATTCATACCTCGTTTGGGCAGGTCGGGTCAGATTGGGCTTGGGACTTAAAAGGTCAAAGTTCTTGAAGTTGTTATGGTATATTCTAATATGAACTAGCCATATTCTGAGCTTGTAGTTTTACGTGTAGCACATTAGCACATTATATTACATTGTGTTAGTCCTGTTTTCTCAGTATAAATACATTTCACAGATTAAGAACTAGTAATTATAAAACCACTGTATGCTCAGACTTAGTGAATGCAGACACATTTTTGGCATGAAACACCTTTCGTATACAAAGTTAGGCAAGGTTAAATGTCTGTTGCCTGCTCTATCTGCCTGCTCTGAAAGGCATACAGAAAACACTGCCAGTTTTAGGAGGAGTGGCAAAAGTTGTGGTTGGACTGATTGACTGGAAGACTGATTGATTATCGGTCCATTTTGTTACATATTAGCCTATACATCTTAATACTAGGAACAATGAACATGCACACATGCAATATTTAGTGTAAAGCATTTACAGAATGAATTGTTGTTTTTATCCTAATACATTTGCTGTATTTGATGGCATAGGTTTCCTCCAATAAGTCTCAGCTTTATCAGCTCTGATGTGAAATATTGAAATGTGTTGTGTAAATAATTCTATAGCGACAGAGAAAGATGGCTGTATAACAGAGAAAAATCAATGTTTTCAATACAGTCAGATTATCACACCTGAAAGATCTGTTAGTGTGTGTCTGTTTAATTGCATCTTCACCCACCTAGACTGACCTATGTAGAATCAGAGTGATAATTGAACACTGCTTCCATTTCCTAAGACTGACATCTCAGGTCGCCAGCACTCGGGAAATGCCAGCCCAGCAATGTGCATGTTCAGGTCTACCTGGCTGTCTGTAGTCAATGGGTGCAGCTCAGTTCTCTAATTTGTATTTTCTGGTTCCTCTATCCTCGATCGAACTGGAAGTTGTCCCAGATCTGCCGTCTCAAAGCAGTTATTTCTGCAGGGAGGAGCAAGGATGGAGGAGGGAGCTCTAAGTGGCTGTGAATGAGGATGCATGAGAGCAATCTTCCCTGAACACTTTGAGCTGAAAGCCATGACGTCAATCAGTAATGATAGACGTGGCAGAAAGGGTGTAACATGTCAGAAAACTGATGGTTCAGATCTTATCACTTTTAAATCACGGACCTGATCATTTTTCCAATCAACGAAATAAAAAAAGGGGACACAATTGTAACTTTGCTTTCTCTTCAATCTGTCAAACATAAATTAAGGAACTCATGCAAATGGTCTTAAACGAAGATAACAAGCAAGATGGTTAAATGTTTCCATAAAATCTTAAAACAGTCGCATAAAATATTCAATATTCAAATGTTCTCTACGCTTGCAAGACTTTAATAAACACACGCAACGTTTTGGTCGTAGACCTTCGTCAGGTAGTGCCTTTCTTACGTTGCAAGCGTAGAGGACTGTGTGCGGGACTTTTTTGTTTCTTCATATTTGGCTGACCTTGAGTCCTCTCCTGCGCACCTATGCACTTTCAGGTGTGCATTAGTTTCATTATCTAAATATTCAAATGTTAAAAATAAAGTGCAATATTAGCAATACCCCCTTCTTTTAAATGTAGTAGAATGAAATAGTAACCTTTGTCTTAGTCATGAAAAAGTAAAAAAAAAAAAGAAAGAATAAAAGCAAAGCAGGCCTGATCCAATTCATTACAAATGTCTACTTTGTATGTTTATTGATTATTTGTTCATTTTAACACACGGCAACTGTTTGTGAGAGGGCTAAATTTGTAAATTTGAATACACGATTATACATGTCCCTTAAGAAACATTCAGCACATTGAATGTGTATTTTCCACAGACCGCTGTCCTGCGCTTCCGCCTGTCAGAGAGGGTTTTATTTTGTTTCCATTGTGATCTGAAAAAACTATGCTAAGTAATTTGTAACAGCTTACAATGGATAAGAAATGGAGATTTGAGGATATGCACAAATAAGTGGAGAGGCTGAATTTTATCTGATGATGGTACAGATAGCCTATAGCCTAAATGCCCGTGTTTTAAATTAATCCATTTTGATTATATTTAACAAGGGAGCACACAATATTGGGAGGAATCAATAATTGGAGGACTTTAATATCTCATGAAAACAAATTAAACTAGAATTTAGAAAGCTGCCACAGTCAAAATGTACCGTGTGGCGTGTCTGGTGTGAAAAAGTATGCAGCAGTTTAACTGTACCTTCACACTGATGATAAAATTTTGCAATTAATCCATGGTTTACATGCATGCCAATCTCTACAGATCACATTACAATAGATCCAACAGAACACTGTCATTAGAAACTAAAGTCACTTCATGTAACGCTCCCGAGAAAACGGCGTCTCATTTCTCTAAAAACACATTTCCTCGATTCTTTTCTCCTCACATGCTTTCCAAGCATCTCCATGCATTCTCGGTGGGAGAGACTGAGATCCAAGGAGAAGATGCAGGTGAGGGGGAACAAGGATGCAATTTAAGAGCATGGAGATGCGCCCATTGACTTATCTTTGCTCGGCATGCAATTCTGTCGACTTACCACCAGAGGTCATAGTAATACCCCATATCAAGACAAGTTCAATTAATATCTTGATACAATCAAACTGCAGTGCACCTGTGAAAATAAAAATGATTATGGAATTGAAACAATAATGGTTTTTTGCTCTTTAACTTCCACAATACGTTTATATGCAATCCTTGCATTTTGCACTTATTTGATTGGTGGCAACTGGGAAAAACTGGATCTCTGCATAAAATCTACCTTCCAATTATGTAATCTAGTGCTGTGAAAAAGTATTTTCTTCCCTCCTGATTTCTTCGATTTCTGTAAATCTGTCGCACTAAACAGTTTTAAATTTTTGTACGAAATGTTGTATAAAACAAGGAGAATATGATTTGACAAAAATACAACATTTAAATAATCGTTCCATTTATTGAAGGAAAAAGGTAATCCAACACCTACGCTCACTGGCCAGCGGACTAAATACACTGGCATCCCAGCTTGTCGATACAAATGTCTCCTCAGCCAAGCGTGGAAGTAACTCAATGAATAAAAGCATGCATACATGATCCAGAGGTACAGTTATTGTTCAGACAAACATTAGAAAGGGAAAGAAGTGTGGAATGATTGTTGGAGCTAGACAGGGTGTTCTGATTGTCTCAGAAACTGCTGTAATTTAGGGATAATTATTGCACAACTGTCCAGAGTTCTAAAAGAATGGTGAAAAAAAAATCCAGTTATTAGCTTTTCTGTCGACAAAAACGCCTTGTCTATTAGGGAAGGCAGAGGAGAATGACCAGGTTGGTATGCGTAAACAAGAAGGTGACAGAAACTCTAATGACTATGTGCAACAACAGTACTGTGCAATGAGCATCTCTGAAGGCACAACATGTTGAACCATGAAGTGGATGAGCTACAGCAGTTAGTCGCCATGCTGGGTTCCACTCCCTTCAGCTAGGGACAGGAAACCGAAACTAAAGTGGGCTGAGTCTCACTAAAACTGGACAGTAGGACATTTGAAAAATGCCTCCCTGTCTGACAGATCTTTTTTTGTGCTGCAGATGATGGAGCCAGAATTTGGCATAAGCAACCTGAATCCATCATTCCGTCCTGCCTTGTATCAGTGACTCAGGCTGCTGGTGGTTGTGTAATGGTGTGGGGAATACTTTCCTCGCACACATTAGGCACTTTGATACTAACAACATTGTTTCAATTTCACTGCCTGCCTGAGAATTGTTACTGACCACATGCAAACTTGGTCAAAGTCTAGCCATATTTTCATGGCTACTTCCAATGGGATTTCACATCATATCACAATGCACGCGACATCTCAGGCTTGATTCCACAAACATGGAAATAAGATAAGTGAACTCCACTGGCCTCCACAGTAGTCAGATCTCAATCCAATAGAGCACCTTAGGGAAGTGGTAGAACAATAGATTTGTCGCATAAATGTGTAGCTGACAAATCTGCGGCAGTTGCATGATGCTATATGAGCACTGAAAATAATCTCTAATAAATTTTTCAAGCACCTTGTTGAATCCATGCCATAAACTCAGGCTATTCTGGGGAAGAGAGAGCACCTACTAAAGTGGTAATTGAGCGTGTATCACCCCTGAAAAATGAATTTCTCACTAAACTGAATGACGAGTTGTGCCCATTTTTGGCCCACTTTTCTTTTGTAGAATTGCTCTAAATCAGTCACATTGGAGAGTTTTATATTCTGAACTCCATTTTTATTTGGACCATTCTTATGGTTAATGTGAACATAAACTGAAGCTCCTGACCAGGAGCTGCATTATTTACGCCTTGCACTGCTGCCACATGATTGACTGATTAGACATTTGCAGGAGTAAACAGGTGTATAGGCCTTTCTAATTAAGTGCTCAGAAATTATACATTTTCTGCTACAAATGCAGCTTTATTAGTGGCCTATTGCAAGATGGGCCCTTTAGTTTTGTGATGGTAGCATTTTTTTCAGTATGTGTAGAGGATGTATAGCATCTATGTCTTTGGTTATGTCTTTGGTTAATGCCTGAATTGTGGGTGCAATAATGTTCACTTGCATTGCAAAAAGTATCGGTCTATAGTGTATTAATCTTATAATGAGACTTAATTTTCCAGTTTTTCTCCATAAAGTAGAAAATAATATCTTACTTAAAGCTTCTATGTGCCGTACAAGAGAAATTTTAGTCCATTGGCAAGTATAAAAATAGCCCCACAAAGCGGGCATTACCCCTCAGCCCCTAGATTATTTGGAATGAATATAAATTGACGAAGGCCTTTGCAAGTTATCCCAAGGAATACAAAATAGAGGATGGCGACTGTTGGGGCCATACTGAACATCCAAATGCTGTGAAAATCGATAGGTTTCTGTAGGTACACAAGACCAAGCAACACAGCAAAAATGGCTTTGATTGACAGAGGGGGTTTTGAGTAATCGTGCGGAATTAAATTGAAGAAGGCAGCTGTGGCAGCAATATTGGATTTCGGATTGCGACCAAAATCGATAGGCTTGTGCAGTAACTGTACTCTGATGTCTTCACCAAAAATCATGATGATCGGTGATGGCATTTTTCAATTATCGCATGGAATGGAAATTCAAAATGGCGGCTGTGGCAGCCATATTTTATTTCAGATCACGCCCAAAATGAATAAGCTTGTGTAGTAATTGTACCCAGATGTCCTCACCAAAAATCGTGATGATCGGTGATGACGTTTTTCAGTTATCGCATTGAATGGAAATTCAAGACGGTGGCTGTGGCAGCCATATTTGATTTTGGATTGCGCCCGAAATTGATAGGCTTGTGTAGTAACTGTACTCCAATGTACTCACCAAAAATCGTGATGATTGGTGGTGGCGTTTTTTCAGTTATTGCACGGAATGGAAATTCAAGATGGCGGCTGTGGCAGCCATATTTGATTTTGGATCGCGCCCAAAATCAATAGGCTTGTGTAGTACCTGTACCCTAATGTCCTCACCAAAAATCGTGATGATCGGTGATGGCGTTTTTCAGTTATCGCACGGAATGGAAAATGAAAATGGCAGCTGTGGCAGCCATATTTGATTTCGTATTGCGACCGAAATCGATAGGCTTGTGTAGTAACTGTACTCCGATGTCCTCACCAAAAATCGTGATGATTGGTGATGGAGTTTTTCAGTTATTGCATGGAATCAAATGTGGATGGACAAATGGATGGACAGACTGACAGATGGACGCCATTCGTGATGACAATACCCCACAGCCTCTTTCAGGGCTGAGGGGTAAAAATGGTCATATCTGGTATCATCCAAAAGGGCATGCAATACTCTACATTTTCCACCCGGAGATGATATTGAAATAGAGTAATCATGGCTGTAAAACGGGCTTTTAGCAACCCCCAATATTTCCCTTGAACAGCACTGTGAATCGGGTCAAGAGCTGTGACATCACTCTTGGGATCAATTGTGACACGTAGGCAATCGTATGTGCATTTTATATTGCAAGTAAGACATCCAAATTCGCTAAAAATGTCAGAATTTTAGCTTGAGTTGGACATTGAAGTTGAAGAGGGTGATTCCAGTGCAAGTGCAACAACTAGCGTCAGTGATGAAGATGATCGAGAGGTAGGAGAGGTGGAAAATGAGGACGAAATCGACAATGATAGGGATCAGCTGAATGCCAACAGCTACCACAAGCGTACCAGCACAAAATGGAGCCTCGGGCACAGGCAAGTGAGCAGGAAGCAAGCTCTGGGGTGCGTTTCCCAAAAGCATAGTTGGCAACTTACTTCATTCATTGACTGTATAGGGTCAAACTAGATATATGAATTGCTAACGTACCCTACAGGCCAGCAGATACTGCCTAAATCCCACGAGACGTCTCGTGTATCGCTCGTGGATTTCTCGCGATAATCTCCTCTTTATGTCGCGTGCTATTATCAACCTCGTACTCTGCCGAGACAAGCTTCGCAGTAGGCGGGCCGCTGAACCTACACACGTATGCCTAGAGTCTGCCAAATGCGCGACGTAATGTAGTCCGAATTAGGCCTATGCACAATTATAACTGAGAATTACTTTTTATATGCGGATTTAATAGATATAATACGTTGTTGCGTTGCTGCTTTGTTTTTGGTAATCGCTAATCACTAATCCGTGAAAATCGAGTCTGGGCTGAAGAAGAGTATACGATATCCAGCAGCGGTTGAAGAATCACTTTGAAAATCTCAGTATACATGTACCGATGGTCTGAATAAAACATAATGTGCTACATACATTTAGATTGTAATTTTGTATTTATTTCAGCCTGTTTACTGTTTCATCATTTCATCAGGTCATGTGGTAGAGGGAGATAACCCATATTATGTTTGCTGTTTAATAGCCTTCTGTTTGAAGATGTTGGTTTATTCTTAAACATTTATACTGTAAATGCACTGTAGAATGTTTTCTGTGCACGTCTCATTGTGTCATAAATAAAGCAACAAATCTATCGATTCACATGTCAAATTATATTTAAAGCCACGCCTTGTTGCAGTATCCTGAAAACGACAGGGCTCACATTAGATGTCTTTTTTTCTTCAATTGGAATTGGTGAAGTGTACAGCAATTATTAGTTGATATTTGTTTGGCGAATAGATTTCCTCTCTGTATGTACAGTTTGATGGATTTAGTTTGAATGGATATCCCTTCTTCTGCGATCAGACAGCCTCTTATGTGCGACGGCGTTTCTTGGTTTTCATACAGACATTATACGCGCTCCTAAATAAGGGGAAATACGACGTATCTTCTCTACTGACATCTTGCTTATTGAATGATAATTTTGCTCATTACGTATGAATTTAAAGGACTGTTGAACGGGCCTCAAGCTGCGGATTTTAAAAAAAAACGACTCCTTTTCCATTTTGACATCTGGAACTCGCGGCCTTTATATTATCTAAGCTGTGGCTTCTTTCACAGGTGGCATGAAACACTTGAGTGCAAAGGGAAATCTATTCATTAACCAAGTATAGGATTGTAAAAATAATGTCACGCAGGGTTGCATTGTTAACAGAAGAATTTGGATTTTCCTTTCTGTATTTGTGATAATATAGCTATCCTTAAACACACCCCACGTCCCAATCGATCGGTCCAACACGATTGGACCATAAATTATTTTGTCAGGACTTTTGCTAAAATAAACGTGCACAAACCGATTATGCAGCCAATGTACATGTAGATGAAATAATTTAAGTGCGTACTTTTATTACTTCACAGTGAAGTGTGTAATGCAAGAAGTGAACAGTAAGGCGAGTTTTTAACCAATGCCAATAAGTTGTTGACAAATCAATCAGCTGTTAAAGAAACAAAAACGGGCATCAGAGGCAGTCTCCTCACGTTTAATAACCTGGTTTGCGGAAGATAAAATATGGTGGGATAGGAATATCATCTGCACACACAAATATCTAGATTGCGACACAAAAATAAAGATAGAATAACGTTGTCGGTGTATGTCGCTAAATATTAAAACTTAAAGAACGACGACATATAGTATACAGAGAAAAGATGGCATAGGTTCAAACTCGCCTTCCGGTTGCGCTCCTGCTCATTTCAAGATCCTTGGCAGTCAGACGACACTGAAGTTGGTGCACGTGATCGATTCTTGCCAATGAAAAGTGACAACATAAAATTCGCTGGGGCCGTGCGGAAAAGTACTAAATCTGTTTTGTTAAGACCACTGGACAAAATCAATTTTGTTAAGATTTTGTTAGAATAAAAAATCGGATTCTGTTGCATCAACAAATTAATTTGTTACAAAGGCGTAACAAATGTGTTTTTCTTAAATTTTAACAAAATAATATTTTGAGTGTATTATCAATACATAAGAAAATCAAAAACATAGGCCTAAATGGCACTGTCCAGGAGCCATATTTTAAACGCGCGTGAGACAGTAAACCTCAAAACTGGATGTGAGACATTCGAAATTTTGTTCACTATCAATGCTGTTTACCGACACCAGTTTCATGCGAGACTTATCGCGATTCACATGTATCCTTGTCACTGGCACTAGGCCTATTATTATTCCGACGCACGATAAATGTGACTCATACATTTACGCTGCGTCGCAATATTCTCGTGTATGTCTCCCGATAATCTCGTGTAGAAATGGCACTGTCTGCTGGCCTGTACGGTAGTTAGCAACTATGCTTTCGGTAAACCTACCCCTGAGCAAGAGTGGAGGGTACCCGAACAATTTTACTGACGAGCACCTGGCTGGCAAACAGGAGACACTTAAGCAACGAACGATGCTATAATCCTATAATCTCAAACCAGCGGTCCCTCCCAATTTATTTCCCTGCAGCTCCAACCCGGGCCGTGGTGCTCAGAAAAACTCCGCAAAGCGGCGGTGGCCAAACAATTACATACTTTTTGACGATCATAGATCTAATCTGCTAGAGATATAAAACGAAACAAGACCAAGAAATGAACAAATTACGACAGGCAGACGATGGTCAATGCATTCGACTTCCTTACGTGTGTACCTGTTTCCCATTAGTCATGCCGTGAGAAAGGGGCTATTTACACTCAGTATTTTTAGGGATGTGCATGAGTTGAAAGAGTCAAAATGCCTCTTTTATTCTTTTCCCGTTTGAGTGAGTGTCCAGGAAGTGTTTTATTCGTCATCTCCATGGCATTAGCTTTCCGTAGAGGTATAATTTGCCCATTTTTAAATTTCTCAATACATGTCTACTTTCACACAGAGAAATGGTTTCCCTGTCTCTTGTTTAATTACCTGGACTCCACTCTAGCAGAGATGCCAGTAAGCAATTTCTAGCTCTCAGAGGGAGTTGCACTAGAGTTCTTGTAACAAGCTGCTGTCACAGGCCTTAACCTTGCCCTCAACCCACAGAGAGATGAAGAGACCACTGTTCTGTCAATCAAATACTGTAGAGGAAAGAGCAGAGAATTCCTTGCGGGGTACTGAAATAATCATGATAGTGAATGGTTTACAGTTTATAAAATGTACATATAAGATATGACCAGTGCTCAAATATTTGTTTGAATTTACCCATTAGCCTGTGATGGTAGCATTTAAATCATTGCCATCTTACCAACTGGACTGGTGTTTTGAACATGAAATGTTACATCTCATGAAGAAAATCAGATATGGGCAAATGGCAGTCCTTGCGCCACTGGAATAAGTCGAACTAGAAGAGCTGAGATGTGATGCAATAGAGAGACACCTGAAAACAGAGCTGTGCCAACAGAGGTTAGAGCACATTCAGTGAAGGGTATAACAACCTCTTGGCCTCTGTTGTGAGGCGACTTGCTGACAAACGTGGGTACCTGCATCTGCAAAAGTCCCATCAACTTTTCCTGTTTTTATGAGTTGTGGAGGCAAGCTCTCCCAGAGTCCTTTCCTGAAATTGAGCATATTTTAGCACCCATGGGTAGGAGGCTTTGAGTCCTAGGCATTATAGGGGTAATTTACAACTTCAATCAGCTTAGATCTAGCCTGCTGAGCAGCCTTCAACCTGCAAGTGTTGATCCTGTCATCCAGTAGGCCTTCACTTGACTGAGGAGAAATAATGTTCATCTTATGGACACAGCTGTCTCCATCCTAAATGATGACTTGGCATGACTTGACGAGGTTAATAAAATGACCAGTGATACCATGCAACCCTTAAGGGCCATTTCCCAGGAATCACATCATGGATTTTGGAAAAAAAAAACAAAAATTATTCTGCTTTGTGACAGTTATGGGAAGATCTTATTGAATAACTTAACCTACTGGAAATGTAAATATTGCAGCTGTCATATCGATGGCCTCATGCAAGAAAGGCGTGAGTGACATTTTACAAATTTTACAGGAGAGCCAAAAAAAATGGCATAGCACCACCTGTTAACAATGTGCTGAACTATCCATGATAGAAGTATACTACTTGGTAACCTATAGGGATGCCTACAAGACATTTTCATAATTCTTCGTAATTTGGGAGATAATTAGCAAAATGCACTTAAGCCCATTTAGCATGGGCGAAGATGACCATTTCGATCACAGCTGCACCAATGTTAAAAAGGCATTTTAACCCCTTTAGGTTAGGAACTGAGACTCCAGACTTGGTCAGGAGATGGGCTAGTCTCAGTTATTTCAAAACAACCAAAAAAGTAATTTTTGATCGAAGTGTCACTTACGCCCTTCTTGCATGAGGCCATCGATATTGTGTTTTCATATGAAAATTAGGTAATGGATATTCAATTTCCCCAAATTAGTGTTGCATCCAAGACATTTGTGTTGTTTTTTTTTTTAAATTATTTTTGCAACTGAGTCAATTTTTTGGTCTATTGACTTCAAACTAAGGTAAGTTACAGCACATTACAAGACAAATGTTGTCAGGTAATAAAAATGTGATTCTTTTTGGCATTTAAAAAAAAGAAGAAAAAAAAGGGACCAAAATATGGATTTCACTGAATTTCACCAGAAGACATCAAAAAGTTTTCATTTCCTCAAAACTAACAAGAATAAAGATTTTAAATGTGATTAGGTCTTTTGAAATATCAAAATAAATAATAAGAAACTGTAATTAAGGAAAAAAGGTACCAAGTTCAAAAAATAATAATTTTGTCATGTACAAAACAAATATGTTCTATATGAGACAAGTACATTTTTTGAGACAATAATGGAGTGCAACTGTATATGAATATGTACTTTTATCTGAATTGTTATATACAGGGAATGCAACAGATTTTCTAGGAGAGAGTCTATAGAGTGTCTATAGTGTCCCATAGCAGCATGAAATTATTTTTCCCCCAGTTGATGGTGTAACCAGAGAGTAGACCAAGAGATTCAATATAACACAAAACATGGGGAACAGACGCCGTTCAGGGCGTCCACGGTCAACAAGAAGAACCCAGGATAGGTTGATTCGTGCCAAGGCTCTTAGAAATTGCACTCAAACAACATAGCAGATTGCTGCAAACCTACACCAGGCTACTGGTGTCCGAGTGACAGGTCAGATGATTAGAATCGTCTGCACGATGCCCATCTTCAAGTTAGACGGCCTCGAATAGTGCCGCCATTGGCTAACCGCCACATTTCCAATTGACGAAAATGGTGCACATAACGCAGGAAATGGAGAAATCGTCAGTAGTCAAGTGTAATGTTCTTGATGAGTCCCAGTGCATTTTAGACTTCCTCGATAGGCGAGGTCGCATCTGGCGACATCGTAACGAACGCCATGCCAATGTTAACCTGAGGCAGCATGAAAGATTTGGTGGTGGGTCTGTTATGGTGTGGGGTGGGATCACCACAACTAACCAAACCCCACATGATATTGTGCAAAGAAGAGTCACTGGCCAGCACTATCGGGACAACATACTGACACCGTATGTTTTTCCGTTTGCGCAGAGTAAGGGACAGCATTTTGTCTTTCAGGACGACAATGCCCGTGGTCACCGTGCAAGAATAGTCAATAACCACCTTCAATGGCACAATGTCCATAGGATGCCCTGGCAAGCAATGAGCCCTGACCTTTCCCCCATTGAAAATGTCTGGGACATCTTGGGCTAACGTGTGCGTCAACGTGAAAGGCCACCAGCCACACTAGATGAACTTGGCCAGGTGTTGGTGGAAGAATGGGACAGACTGCATCAAATCACCATTGGTAGACTCAAACGCACAATGCCTCAACGAATCAATGAGTGTTTGGCTTGCCTGGAATCCATACATATCAAGTGCTGGTCGCTTCCAACGGTCACTCACTGATATGTCTGGCCTCAGTCAGTAGGCCAGCGTTAGACTTTCAAATATTCGCACAAAATCCATGCGAGATCTGTGATTGGCTCACAGTCGCAAGGGTGCCCCGCCCCTTTAGACAGACTTGCAGTGGGTCCTGAATGAATTGATTCCAATGGGGAGAAGTGAAGTGAACGTGAGCACAGATTATCACCGATTAATTTGCCCCATTGTCACAGAATTAAATACTGGACTTATTTTTTACAGGCCACATATCTTCCAAATATTCTGGTGATGCAATGGCATTTTTAAGACCAACAGATCAGGAGAAAATGAACTTTGTTCGAGACTTGTGTCTCTCTCAGCAGCGGTCACGTAACATCTGGCAATACGGAAATACAGCATGGACTGCGGAAAACTACGAATTAAACTTTCAAACTGAAATAATGCTTGTGTTTATATGTTCAGTGATACTGTTATTGCCATCGATGTTTAATCGTTTTTAAAGGGAAAAGGAATATATTTGATTGCTATGATCTTGTACTGGATTGATATCAGATATTAAACAAGCGGGGAAAAGCAGCAAAATAAGCGTTTGCCATCCACGTTAAAAATACCGAAACGTTGTGCAGCAATAGGTTGCAATAATAGGAACAAGCTATTCATCTTCTTTTTTCCGAAGAAAGTGGACAGGCAAGGAATAAATTAGCAGCTGTCGTATTATATACCAGCTTCATAGGCTTAACCTAGCTGATGCAATCATGCCCTTCAAGCTATAGCTAATGCCAATTACAGTGAAATAGGTTATGTAATTTGAGTATTATTGAATCTCCCCAACGATGATACTCGGGAGATACTATGGTTTAGTTCTGGGGCCGCCGCCGCAGAGATTTTATGCTCTGGAAGCCACAATTATTACAGAAATGTTTTCAAATTTTACACAGGTAAAGATATATATATGACAATGCTCAAAACTGATTTTCGTCAATTTTGGACGTCCAATATGGCTGCCGGCGGCCATTTTGTCCAAAATTTTTTATGTTCCGGGCTCTGGAAGCTATAATTTTTACAGGAATGTTTTAAATTTTACACAGGTGAAGATATATATATATATGTATGATAATGCTCAAGACCAATTTTTGTCAATTTCGGATGTCCAATATGGCTGCCGGCGGCCATTTTGTCCAAAATTTTTAATGTTCCGGGCTCTGGAAGCCACAATTATTACAAGAATGTTTTCAAATTTTACACAGGCGAAGATATATATATATAACAATGCTCAAGACCGATTTTCATCAATTTCGGACGTCCGATATGGCTGCCAGTGGCCATTTTGTTCGAAATTTGGGGATCGGGGAGATACACAACTCGGTCCCTGTGGCGACCGAGTTATCTAGTTTAATTTAGCCTTCATTATACCGGGAATCCCACTGAATTTAACAAAATGAGATATGGCCAAACGTTATCCTGTTCAAAACCTAACAACCACTCCAAGAGTAAATGCAAGCAAGCCACAATCTCATTTTTAAGCTCATGTCAAATAACATTCACGAATGCCGTAGCTGGCCAGCTAACTCATATTCGTAATGCTGAGTACAGCCGTTAGTTGTGTTGTAAAATGCCTGATGCAGCAAAGTAAAAGGAAATATACACTGCACGCAACATGCAGATATAAGATAGATACTTGTATATCCCAACGTTTAAAGCCCCACTATGAAGGAATTTCACCTTAAAATATCAGTTTCAAAGTCTATCTATTGGTGGGCTGGATTATTACAGTGAGAATGGTATCTCTCCCATTACCACAGAGGGACCTGGTGGCCTGCATCTGGGACTATGTAACTTTCGACCGCGGGTCCCACACTCTCGCGAGACGTACATTCTGCTTTACGGCACACGCAAGCTTTTGGATAAGGAGCATAAGGAGAAGGTAGCTACGCTAGTCCGGTATCGTGTGTCGAAAGATGGCTGAGGCAAAGAAGCGAAAAAGGACGGTGTCGGTGGAAGCCAGGATAAGAAAAAGGGAGAGTGACCATGCATGGCACAAAACCAGAGTGAATATTGGACCAGCTTTTTCACAGTGGAGAGAGCTCATGGCCAAAGAGGGCTGCAAGTCGGACGCCGAGCTGGCAGTGTTGCTGATTAACAGGTGAGTTACATGCTCATGTTCATGCGTTGTATTTATCACACGTTGTTTTTGCTGGCTGTGTTATCGTGTGTAGTCACCGTCACTATTTAGGTTATCAAAACGTAACTGATTGTAAGCCCATTCAAATAATGTAAACAAGGTTAGCCGAGGTAGCATTAGCATTTGACCGCAGTCAGAGTTAGCCCCTTTTCGGAGTGTTTTTTATCGCGAACTTTATGCTTCACGGTGAGAAAAGTTGTTGAGTTACTAGCAACTATTGTTTGATAGCAAAGACGGGCCATATCAGCTTTGTAGGCTGGCGTTGTACCGTCATTATATTGATATTGTCCCGTTTTGAGGTTACAATAGCTACTACGTCTGCTAACGTTACTCTTAGGAGCGGTGCTTACGCATACTTTGTTGTAGAGCCATAGTTTTAATCCAGCGCTGTTGAGGACTTCTATGTAAACACAATCATAACAAATAACTTTATTGATTCCAGCTTTTTACATAGACGAGTAATTGACATATTATTGTCTGACTCGCGGCTAATAAGAAAGCAGCAAACGAATGTTAGGGTGTAACGTTACATCCCCAAAACAGTTATTCATAACACATGACAGCGTCATTTGTAAACTGGAGCTATCTGTTCTCATTGTATCATGTTTACGAGATTTCATGGATGACCTGAGTTATCTAATCCAACTTTGGTCGCAGGTTTACAATCAAACAACGAACAAATAAATTAGGGCTGTCAAAATTAACGCGTTAACGCAGATTAATCCATCATCATTATTAATCTGATTAAAAATTTTAACGCAATTAATCCATCTGCAGCGTAGAATGACTCAAAATCCCTAAAACGTCGCATTTCGGGCAGTTTGTCCAAGTAGTGTTACGGTTGCGCATGCGAAAATGGGCAGTTGATCCAGCAGAACCCAAGGCAGAACCAAACAATCGGTATGGAAGACGCTAAAGACGCTCGCGGACATGGAACTGCAAATTTAAGCATACAGTTACAGTAGTCGATCACTAGATGGCACCCCCAGATCAGTTATTGAATATTCACAAGCAAGCCAACCTGGAACACTATATATTGAATCTAGGGAGGCATATCGAGGGCTGACTGCAATAAACAGTTATGTCCAGATGTTTCACATTAGACATAACTGTTTATTGCAGTCAGCCCTCGATATATCGTTAGACTTTTCCTGAAAGTGAAATGTCTGTTCTGTTAAAGTAAGGTATATTTCAGAATTCAGATATTACGGAGTTAGTGAGTTTTACTTGTTCCTTATAAGGTGTAGAAAGGTTGTGAGCTCAGAAATGGGAACTGTTAGCTTTTCATTGCAGGGTAAATGTCTTGACTGTTTAATCATTTAATCAATTTTCCTGTCTGTGAAGCTGCAATCTTGAATTATAAAGCCTTAAATAAGGTAACACCTAAATAGCCAGATTTGGCTTCTGCACAAAGGGGTTAAGTGCATACATATTCCCTTCTATCTTGAGTCTCTTTGCTCATGCGAAATGAAACAGGATTAATATAGATTAAAAATGAATGATATTTAATCGTGATTAATCAAAATTATTCCACAGCAACCCTGTGATTAATCTGATAAAAAATTTTAATCGTTTGACAGCACTAAAATAAATAAATAAATATTACACCAGAAAGTTGCCTTTGTAATTGTCTTTCCACAGGTAGCCCAAACCTTATAAGTTTTGACCCTTAGAAACACATGTCTACCTGCAAGTAATAAATTACCCTCTTGATGGTAAATGCAGTGATGTAAGTTGGACGTGATCTGCAGACATCAAGCCAACATTTTCTTTTTATACTAACATGCTCCACATGCAAACATTATGATAATAACAGGCGAAAAATGCTAGGAAAGTCATATTTGTGCCAAATTCCGGTAATATTACTGTACCTTGTCGGTCGACATTGCTCCTCTTCATATTGAGCGCTCCACAAGTCTCAGGGTGTAAAAAAATGCACGTTCTCAGTGGGGACGTCAGCCGGCAACAGCGCTCTGTGTGTTTTACGACAGTTGTGTTTTACGACAGCGGTGTTGCGCTTCTACTTGCTCTAGCGGCCTTTAGTGGCCGCTAGAACGCACGAAAATGGGAATCCTACATCAGTGCTTCCCAAACTTCTCCTGGAGGCCCACCTGTCCTGCATGTTTTAGATCTCTCCCTGCTCCAGCTCCGGTGATTCAAGTGATCAGGTTGTCATCAATCAGCTTTGGGGATAATTAACGAGCTGATCATTTGAATCACCTGTGCCAGAGTAGGGAGAGGTCTAAAACATGCAGGACAGGTGGGCCTCCAGGAGAGGTTTGGGAAACACTGTCCTACATAGTGGGGCTTTAATTGCTCACCTGCTTAGCTACCACTTCTGACAACAAGATGCGACGGATAACCTGGTCAGCATTCATTCTGCAAATGGCGCCGCGCAATTGATGGTTCTCGCCAAAAGGTCACCCAATCAGCCAAGAGCAGAAAACATGAATGGGTGAAATTTCCAATTACCGCACAATTACTCCTAGGGACAGATAAATCATGAAAGTCAATATTGATTTTAAAAACTTTGTTACAGTGGAAGACCAACATATTGGCTCCATGAAAAACCTGATTCACACCATGTGCTTCTAACATATCAGTTTTGGTAACCCTGCAACAATAACCATCCATTTTCATGTAACGTCAGACACTTTTATTACTATAATGTCACAAATCTTAAGTTAAAATGCTCGTATCGGCTCCAAATTTCGTTTCCAAACAGGGATAATTGATAAGAGTTTGCATACCAAAAAGAAGTTCCTAAGTTAAAAAGTTTTGAAAATATGGCAAAATGAAAATTTGGGGATTGTCGATATTTTAAGTTTTTTTGCGAACACTATATTAACTTTGGTGTAGCACACTAGATCTGCATCATACACTCATTATTATCCCTGTGGATAGGAATACCACTATTTCATCACCAAACTTGTCCAGAATGTCTCCAAACTCAGTACACATGTACAAAACAGGTTGCACATCTCCTTTAAATTCACAAATTATACCACCGAAAATTTCTTTGAAAAAAAAAAAAGTATGTGGTATTGAGTAAATGGCTTTTGCATTTGATAATAGCACCATAGGGGCATCTTATGTTAAAATATGGAGAGGCTACTCCAAGGCTAAGTGGTATTTCTAATAGAAAAACTGATTATGTAACGTCAGACACTTTTATAATTTTAACCAAAATACAGCCCCAGGGGATAGGATATGATGCCTATATAGCTCAGGATGTTTTATAATGTGTATCTTTACTCGAAAAACACAACAGCAGTGGCATATATTGGATATGTACAGTTATATGAGCAGAAATCTAAATAAAATGGATACGATGTAGCGTCAGACACTTTTATAACCTATGCCTCTGTGATCGACTACAGGGGGTATATAACTCGTCTAAAACATAAACAAGGTGCCTCTGACGACTATGGATGCGCAAGGGATCGAGACCACTTCTTCCGGTTAATCTATGGCGTCTCAAAGTTTTGCGCCTCGATAGAGCAAACAAAAGTGTCTGACGTTACATTGAGCGAAGTACATGCACAGGGACCTAACGGAAGCAAGTATCGATACAACAACTGGTCAGGATTGTTGAAAATAATCATAAATACGAGCCAGGGTGCAAAAAACACAGAAAAACTGTAAAGAATACACAGGAGGAGGCCAAACGTTGATGTAACATCAGACACTTTTATCCAGTTTAAAATTGTGTTTTGATGTGTAGCATGTAGGTGAATGACAGTAGACCCAAAATCTTTACCCCAACATACTAGCCCTAGTCACTGTTCAAAGTGAGGGTAATAGTTTTAATCTGCCTGCATTGGTTGTACAGTACATGGTGGGTTAAAACAAAAGTGTCTGACGTTACAACGCGTACTTATTTCTGATTCAAGCCATGGCACACCAGAAGGAAGACTCAACCAACAGTTCAACCTAATATATCTTGGTGCCAACACCCCAGGACACATGAGAAATAAGTTTGGGGTGTACTAAAAGTGCCACTGTGGTTATTACACGCACCCAAATATTTAAAAAACGTCCCAAAACAGGTTTCTGAAGCATTTTTTAACTTTGAAGGCCCATATCTCAGGGAATACCCATGGGATTCACACAAACTTACACTTTTCTGAAAGCCCTGACTGTCCTGCATTGAATGAGACTAAGATAGACCAGATTGGTGGATTCATTTTTATTCTGTAGCACTGAGAAGGTGGAAAAGCTGTAGAAAGGCCAAATGGACGCTAATTGAAAACCTGACCCGAATATTTATATATCCAGTTCATTAGTGACGTAAGGGCTAAACGCTGGCCTACCGACTGAGGCCAGACTATATCAGTGAGTGACCGTTGGGAGCGGCCAGCATTTGATATAGATGGATTCCAGGCAAGTGTTTGGCCAATAACAGGGGCATTATGCACTATTGATACAAAAATGTCAACTTTCAATTTCCAGTTCTTACCCATTCCTTCTTTCACAGACCATAACAGCTAGAGAAACTGTTTAGGTAATGAAATATTGGGTGAATGTTTACTCAATACCTTCTTTGTTAAGATACAATTTGTTTGGGACCAATTATTCTATATCATTAGTTTGTTATTGACCTTGCAATTTCAATATCCCCCACTTCTTTTGATGAGTATAGTAGAAAACATGGCAACATCTTTGCAAATAACAGACTAAACTGAACTGGATGGAAATATTGTCATTGGAAATGATCCAAATTTCAATATAAATCCACTCTATGGGTGCATCTCAATTCTCTTATTTGTATTACCTCGCTCCTGCTTCTTGATTAAACCAGAAGTTGTTCCAGATCTGCCATCTTGCTGGCTGTCCCAAAATGCATATTTCTGCAGAGAGGAGCAGGGACGGAGCTCTGAGCTGCTATGAACGAGGTTACACGAGAGTGGACTTCCCCAAACGCCGTCAAATGAAAGCCATGAGATCCATCAGTAACGACAGACATGGTAGTAAGTTAAGGGTGCAATCTTGTTGTCACAGATCAGATCATTTTTCGGATGAACAAAATTAATAGAAAAAGGGGAGACACTTATAACTTTGCGTCCCCTTTGATCAGTAAAACACGTGAAGTAAATAACTTTTGCAAATGGTCTTAAATGAAAACATTCCAGATTTCCAAGGTTTCCATAAAATCTGAATAAAATATTCAATATTCATATGTTAAAATAAAGTGCAATATTAGGCATGATATGGCCTTCCTTTAAACATAGTATAAAAAAAATTAACCTATAGTAGTGTGGAATGATAATTATACACCGTCACTTTTGTCTAAAAGGGGTCCTAAAATATTACTTGTCGATAATTTTTGCTGTAACCGTTTGGTGAATTGTGTCAGTTTTGTTATTCACTCTACCTTTCTCAGCCAATGAAATGCGTGGAATATTTCGCGAGCGAAATCTTTTGATGAAACTTTGACGCCATTTTAATGGTCTCGTCTGGATTGCGACATTGTGAAAGCGGTTGGGGAAAAATTTTGTGCAATAATGTGTATATAATACATTTATGTATATTAACTTTGAGCAATATTTAGACACATCAGTTTGTGCTATTATTTGCTATGGGCATGGTGCAATTTAATTTAGTCCTGCACTTTATTGGGCATTGTGCAATTCAATTCAATCTTGCACTTTATGCACTAGACGCTTTAGCAAACGACACTTTGGCACATGGCACTTTAATTAGCACTCCAGCACTTTTTAACTTATCTGTAATCTCTCTGGTCCCGTTACTTTTGACCAGTTAGCTGTTGGTCTATGTGTGTATGTATATATGTTGTTTATGTTATATATGGTTCGTGTATGTTGCCAGGGGTAACATGGCATATTGTTTTATTGTCTTAGTCCTGCTTATTGCCATACTTTTATTGCATATACTTTTTATACATATACTTTTTATTGCCATTGTTTTATGTTTAACATCAACCTGCCAATGGGACTGGGGATGGAAATTAGCCATCTGGCTATAATCCCACATATTTACATGCAAATGTTCATTAATATGTGTTGTTCCCATTTTTAAAAATAAATAAATCTGAAATCTGAAAAAGAGCAACTCCCCCCCGTTCCTCCAACTGCAGGGGGAAATATGAGCAACTTTCCTCCGTGTACCACCAACAATTGGGGGAATAGCCACTTTCACAATTTTTTGGTGAAAATATATTGAAAAATACTATTGTAGGCAATGAGAACTAAAAAAAATAATTTCCACAAGAATATTGAGATAAAAGCATGGGTAATAGACAAAACGCTGAAAACATCAGATTTTTTTAAATAATAATTCAAAGGTGTCATAAATTTTATTTTTTTGACTCTTGCTTACCTTGAATGCATGTTTGAAGGCTCATTCCATGATTATTGATGCTAAAAAAATTGTTTAAACTGGTTTGAGGCAAGATCATTCTGCAAAATTACCTTGGATGGTCTGTTGTTCCAGAATACAAAGTGACATGAGCTTTGAGCAGTGTCACAGTGTTAAACACAATGGCACAATGGAGGGAGCAGTCAGATTGTTCGTAGCCGCATTGTGGCGTTACAGGATGCTGAAGACTTTAAATGCTGCCATGGCACTGTAAGAAACTCCATCAAGTATTTCAAAGAGACCGATTTGCTGAAAACTAGAGGTGCAAAACAGAAGTTAAGTGCCTCTGATGTTCGTTATCTGTGTATGACGTTTAAATAAATAAATAAATCGGCTGTTGACAGCACGACAGCTCCATGATGATATCAATAGCGCCTGAAGTGAAGAGGTGAAAGTATCAAGATCTACTACTTCCAGATGCCTGTGTGAAAACGGTCTGAATGGTCGTGTTGCTGCCAAGAGCTGGCACCATCAAAAAAAGACTTGAGTTTGCAAAGAAATTCTTGATTGGACAACAATTGACCAATGAATCAAAATTCGAAATGTCCCAGCCAAATGCAGAACTTGTGTGCGCTGTAGAGTTGGAGAGCGTTTCAAAAATGACTGTTTAACCCCTTCAGTTAAACATGGAGGTGGTAATATTATGGTTTGGGGTTCAGTCTGCTCAAAAGGATTCAGTGATCTCATGAAAACTGATGGAATCATGGGTCAAAAGAAGTATCACGCATTGCCATCTGGAAAGAGACTGATTGGTTGGGGATTTTATTTTCACAAAGATAATGACCCTAAATGCACTTGTAGGTTGTGAAAGAATTACAGTGCTGTGAAAAAGTATTTTCCCCCCTTCCTGATTTTTTTTTTTTTTTTTTGCATATTTGTCACACTTAAATGTTTCAGATAATCAAACAAATTTTAATATTAGACAAAGATAACCTGAATAAATACAAAATACAGTTTTTAAATGATGATTTCATTTATTGAAAGAAAAAGCTATCAAAACCTACCTGGCCCTAGGTGATAAAGTAATTGCCCCCTAAACCTAATAACTGGTTGTGCCACCCTTGGCGACAACAACTGCAATCAAGCTCATGGGATAGCTGGCAAAGAGTCTTTCACATCGCTGTGGAGGAATTTTGGCCCACTCTTCTTTGCAGAATTGTTATAATTCAGCCACATTGGAGGGTTCTCGAGCATGAACGGCCTGTTTAAGGTCATGCCGTGGCATCTCAATTGGATTTAAGTCCAGTCCACTCGAAAACCTTGATTTTTTTTTTTTTTTTTTTTTTTTTTAAGGCATTCAGAGGTGAACTTGCTGGTCTGTTTTGGATCATTGTCCTGCTGCATAACTCAAGTGCGCTTGAGCTTGAGGTCACAAACTGATGGTCGGACATTCTCCTTCAGGATTTTCTGGTAGAGAACAGAATTCATGGATCCATCAATTGTGGCAAGTCGTCCAGGTCCTGAAGCAGCAAAGCAGCCCCAGATCATCACACTACCACCACCATGTTTGACTGTTGGTATGATGTTCTTTTTATGAAATGCTGTGTAAGTTTTACACCTGATGTAACGGGATACACACCTTCTAAGAAGTTCAACTTTTGTCTCGTCAGTCCACAGAATATTTTCCCAAAAGTCTTGGGGATCATCAAGATGTTTTTTGGCAAATGTGAGAAAAGCCTTTGTGTTCTAGTTGGTCAACAGTGGTTTGCGCCCTGGAACTTTCCCATGGATGCCATTTTTGCCCAGTCTTTTTCTTATTGTTGAATCATGAACACTGACTTTAACTGAGGCAAGTGAGGACTGCTGTTCTTCAAATGTTGTTTTGGGTTCTTTTGTGACCTCCTGGATGAGTCGTCAATGCGCTCTTAAAGTAATTTTGGTAGGCCGGCCACTCCTGGGAAGGTTCACCACTGTTCCAAGTTTTCTCCATTTGTGGATAATGGCCCTCACCGTGGTTCGCTGGAGTACCAAAGCCTTAGAAATGGCTTTGTAACCCTTTCCAGACTGAGAGATGTCAATGACTTTGCATCTCATCTGTTATTGAATTTCTTTTGATCGCAGCAGGATGTGTTGCTTTTTGACATCTTTTTGCCTACTTCACTTTGTCAGACAGGTTCTATTTAAGTGATTTCTTGATTCAACAGGTCTGGCAGTAATCAGGCCTGGGTGTGGCCAGTGAAATTGAACTCAAAAAATATGGTTAATCACAGTTAATTCATGATTTAACATGGGGGGGGGGAATTACTTTTTCATATAGGGCCAGGTAGGTTTGGATAGCTTTCTTCCCTTAAGTGAAATCATCATTTAAAAACTACATTCTGTATTTACTCGGCTTTTCTTTGTCTTATATTAAAATTTGTTTGGTGATCTGAAACATTTAAGTGTGACAAATATGCAAAAAAAATAAGAAATCAGGAAGGGGGCAAATACTTTTTCACAGCACTATCTCAATCGGAAATAAACATCTGGTGACATAAAAGTTATGCCTTGTCCTGCTCAAAGTCCAGACCTTAATCCGATTGAGCAAATCTGTTGTAACAACAAAAGAATCTCTTTGTAATGAACTTCAAACCATACGGAATGGTTAAGCGAGTGAGGACATTAAAAAAATGTGAAAACTCTCCCTGAAAGATTAAATGCTGTAATAAAAGCAAAGGGTGGCCACACTAGATATTGACTTTTTCTCTCAAAAAGATATTATTTTTGTTTTTGCTAAATATTTGTTATCTGTTTACTTACTCTCATCCACATGATCCAATATTGAATGAAAGAAATACCTGAATACTACTTGGTTTCTGATTTATCCTTATTTTGGATCACTGCACACTACTATATGTCTAAATCATAAAAAGCAAAGGAGGTCTGATCTAATAGTTTCACAAACTTCTTTTGTTTTGCAAAATGATAGGGATGTCTGCACTGTTAGTTTATTTACTATTCTTTAATTTTTTACATACAATAAAGGCTAGTGAGAAGGCCAAATTTGAATATGCGATTGTACAGTACATGTCCCAACAGGTGTTCAACACTTTGAATGTGTATTTTTCGCATACTGCTGTCCTGCCCTTCAGGCTCTCGGTGAGGGTTTTATTTTGTTTCCATTGTGATGTGAAAACCTACATCAAGTAATTTGGAACAGCTTACAATGGATAAGAAATGGAGAGTCATTGATGTGCGTGAAAATGAATGTGTGCAAAAATTTAATATAGGCGGAGCCTAAATTTTATCTGATGACCGCACAGAAAGCCTTTAGTCTAAATGTCCGTGCTTTAAATATGAATTTATTTTGGCCATATTTAACAGCAGGGAGTGCAACATAACACAATTTTAGGAGTCAGTGACTGGAGGATTTCAATATTCTATGAAAACGCATTAATCTACAGTTCAAAAAACTGCCATGGTTAAAATGTACCCTATAATATTTCTGGTGCGAAAATTCATGCGGCAGTTAAACTGTATTTCACACCAATTATTAAATTTTGCAGTTAATCCATGGTTTTCATGTGTACAAATCCCTATGGATCACATTACATTAGATGCAGCTGAACGCCATCATCAGAAAAGAATGTCACTTCATGAGATTTTCAGAGGAAATGACATCTCATCTTTCCAAAAACATATTTCCTCAAAACATATTTCCTTGCAAGGAAAAGATGCAAATGAGGGGAAAAAGGATGTGATTTAAGAGAATTGAGATGCACTCTATGTCTGCAGTCTTGGATGCATATTGATGTGTCCCTACTAGCACTGTGACTAGTTTGTTACAGAGACCGCGCAGCGCAGATGATACCCAGCCAAGGGGCTGCGAGAATAGGTTAGTGATAGAATATTTACAGGGAATTTTTGTCCTTTCATGTTCAGCCTAGCTAAGCAATGTATAAGAAAAAGGTCTGAAAGCAATACTAGGCATTTGTCTTCATTTATCTAATGTTTTGCTGCATACGGCCATGTTTTCTGTAAGTTAGTTCTTCACAGAGCAGAACTCGCATTCACTGTTTACTAGTTAATGTCTGGTTCTTGTCAAAATATAAGGTTTTATAATGCAAATGATTATGTTACTGACTCCGCTGCTGCTCCTGAGAGAGGCAGAACCTGACTGGACTAGCACATGTTCAACATACCATATCTGTTATACATCCATGAGAAAAAGCAGGCATGCTCTCCCTGTTTCATTGCAAAGCCAGAGAATTGCAGTAAAATCTTTACTTTCCCCATGCTGCAGGGGCTTTTAAGCTAACCTAATGGAAAGGAAAGAGCAGTCAGGTCCATTCTGACAGTTAAAGGTCCTTAGATCTGTGTTTACAGTCCTTTTTTCTGGGTGGTTTCCCTATCCGCTGGGTTAATGTCCCAGGCTGCGAGTCTGCGAGCAGCTCGGAGCAAAGTGCTCAGGATCCGAAACCACCAGCTCCCACAAAAGACCCGATGAAATGAGTCTCACAGGGCAGTGTGGTTTACTGACCGGCAGAGCATGAAATATTCCGCTTGAAAGCAGCCAGAGAAAGACCTCTCACAGTCCCACAACACCGTTCACTCAGACTTGGCAAACACAAAAAGCTGGTACATCAAGATATTACCATGTCAGGGGCCCTTAGGAGTGCATGAGTGCAAAGAGGGATTTTTTTTTTTTAGGCCACAAAAGGTCCTCAGTGCAGCCATTTATTATTTTGTATTATTTGTGGATTATTGGGGGCAACTCTCAGTGTCTCCAGATGACACAATCAGACGTTTTGGTTATAGAAAAGTCGCAATTATAAATTCAGTGTTTCAATTTGGACAAAAAAAAGATCAGAACAAGTTGGTATGAATATAAGCTAAACAAGGCCAGCAGTATAACTATACTGATGTGCACTGTATAAAAAAGTATTATGTAGTCTCCACCACTAAGTTGCACCGACAAATATTTAACAAAGGGCTTCAAATCAATTATATATACTACTCAACATTTGATAGGGATATTGAATATTCTGTATCACACAACTGTCGTAGCATGTTCAACTGAAACAAATGGCGTCTATTTGTATCATAAACGATTACATCATGCTCTGACAGGCATTAAAAGTGAAAGAAAAAGAGATTATGTAAGAAAAGGCCTTCTGGTTATTTTTGATGAAATAATCCAGTTCTCTTATCCAACTTTCAACATCAATTAAAGTTAATGGTGGGAGAACAATGAAAACTCAATGATGGGTATGGTATCCACATGCATTAATGACGCTCTGACAACAACATATCCCATGCATGCTCAATTAGATTGAGGTTGGGTGAGTGCGCAGGCCATTCCATTCTCACAACTGTCTCCCGCTCCAGGTAATCTGCCACTACCCTAGCCCAATAAGGATGAGCACTGCCATCCATCAGAGTAAACTGTGGGCCAACTGCATCAGCAAATGGTCTCACAATGGGATGAACAATCTCATCGCTGTAATGAGCTTCAGTCAGCATTCCATGCCTACGGACATGCCTACGGTTCTTCCAGCCCTGGATATGCCACCCCAGACCGTCACTGAGCCACCACCATATCTGTCATGCTCAGCGACCTGTTGCCTCTGGAATGCTTCTCCACCACGTCTCCATGTCCGAGCTCTTCAGTCAGTATGGTCCAAATAGAGACGAGACTTGTCAGTGAAGAGCACTTGCCTCCAGTCATCCAGGGTCCAACTGACATGATCTGTGGCCCACTGCAAACGCTCTTCTGCATGACGTCGTGTCAAAGGCACCCACAGAACTGGTCTACATGACCCCATTCCTGCCTCTTGAAGACAACGACCGTGTAGAAACATGCACATCAGAAGCATACTGCAGATCATTTAGCAGCTGCGTTGCAGTTTGCATCGGATGAAGTCTTGCCCAAATGACCAAAAACCGATCACCTGCAGCCCCAGTTGCCCTTTGCCGACCTCCCCCATGCTGCCGGCTACGCTTCCAGTATTTTGATAGTGGTACCACATGCGAGATACCATGCTCTGTGATACATCTAAAGTTTGAACAGAATTCCAACCCCCTTTGCCATGTCTTCATTGCTCAAATGGCGTCTTTGGATGTTGCTTTGCATCCTTCTCACATTAAAAAAAAAAAAAAAAAAAAAAAATTCAATAAAACAGGCCATTAGCTCCGATTGTCGTAAATGCAAATGCCCAACAGCACACCATTGGAAAGCAATGTACACATCATGGATGTGTAAAATGTGATTACTGATGCACGTGACAATCAAGATTTTTTAAGGAACCATAAATTATTCATACAGTCCAGTTTTTTCCAAAATGTAACAATTTACTGACAAGTTTCTGAAAACACCAAATATCCCTATCAGATGTTGAGTAGTACATAGTTCAAGTAGGAAGAGTAATTTTTATTAAATGCTGCAGTGCCTAATTGCCAAGATTGAAACATAGGATGTAGAATGAAATGCACTTTCTGCACATTCTGAAACATGAATTGTGACATAGAAAGAACAATGAAGGGTATAGCAGATGACATTTCAGAAAAGCAGTATTGCATGGAAAAGGTTGAAACACCATGGAAGAACAAAATATAATAAAGATGTGCGCGTATGCCAGGGTGCAAGGCAATACTGCACAGTTCACAGTCGAGCCTGCACACTAGAACTCAATTACTCTAAAAAATTATAGATCCATAGAGGATCCCTGTCAGGTCAAATCAGCAATTGGTTCTGAAGCATCCACCAAAGTATTAACGGGAAAAAAAGAAACTTGTATAAAAAATGTGTTACAAAAATAGCTAAGTTAACTCATTAGAGCTTTCCTGTGGACTGTATGGGCATGGACATTTCAAGAGAGGAAGTGATTTATATTGACCATCACTGGTTGAGCTGCAACCCTTTGAAATTGGGTGGATTACTCGAGTACAACACAATGTCACCACGGGATGAAAAGGTTCTCACCCTAAATCTAGCCTAGGGGAAAGGAAAGTCTTTGGGTTTGTCAATCTATTTAAGGAAAACTAGTCATCTCCTCATATTCTGTGAATGTATACTTTAAGAAACACCAATATTCTTCATATAGGAGTGATGGTTAAGATGGGACTGGCATCTATTGCCATGATAGTCACACAACAGGCTTCCAAAAACAGCAATATGGTCATATGAGGACAAGCAATAAAAAATAATTTAAAAAAGCAAGAATTATAAGGGGTCATATTTTATGAGCCCTCGTTTGACTCTCCCATCGCAATGATGCTTTACAGTTACCAACTGGGACATTCCACTTCACAGACATCTTATGTTTACATAAAATCATGACAGAGCGCTGAAAAAAACGGCAATTTAAAACCAAGCGCTTCAGAAGTGACCTGTTCGGGCTAGATGCCATTTACCACAAATCACTGAGCCCTTAATGAATCATCAGTAATTTAATCCCACGCATCTTCTGTAGAAAACAGTATGGTGCTCTGCAGCAGACCATATTTAAAGGCAGTGTGCGAACTGTTCAAAGACTGACATAGAGCCATTAGATCAACTCCCTCATTTCCCTGTGCCAAGCAGTTATTGTGCCAACATTTTAAACCAAGGCGAAGATGCATTAAAATCATTCCCTAGATTACGTCTGATTGTTTACGAGAGCAGATGTGGTGAGCTGCCCAGTATGGCCTCTTATCTGATGCAATGTAACAAGAGAGCCCTCCACATTGTAGTTTAATATGGAAATGCAATTTAAAGCACGAGCGCCTACACTCAGTGTCCTTTGCCGGCTCTGGTGACTTTGCATAATTCCTGCTGGCTTTATCAGCAGCACTGCCTAATGTCATCTGACTGCTGATCCAATGTCCTTGATTGGATGGTCATTAATCAGGGATGATTCTAAAAGCCTAAAGGCAACAAAATACAACTTTCTGGCGAAAACAGCACACACCAAACAAGCGACGGACAAAAGCATTCAGTGCCTTCCATTTGTAAAGCACGGTGTGCACAATACTATAGATAGAAATTATGGAAGATAGAAAGATTTAGAAAATAAAGGGATCAAGAGAGGCCTCATACCTGAACACGAAGATGGTGAAGAGACGAGGAGCAAGTTCTGATAACCCCAAAATTTTGATGAACAGAACATGCAGCGTACATGTTACAGACAGATTGTGAAACCAGTCATTTCATGAAATTACTTGGGCTGAACTTCAGTCATTTCTAAAAATTACTAATTTTTTTTTTTTGTAATTTCACAAAATGACTGGTTTCACAATCTGTAACATACAGGGGAAGTTTTATGAGCAATCAAACCCGACAAGGAGACAACCAACACAGATGGCTCTATTCCCCAACTTGGACACAACGGTATTTTCCCCATTTGTCACAATTTTCGGTTTGTGCTGGCTCAACAGTGCATTTTACATGCTAGAGTGGCACGGACACTCTCATTAATCAGGTGAATTTACTTCTGTTTGCCATATTCTGTAATGCAGAAATGTGCTACTCAAAAATTCAAAAACAGGGAACAGTATTGTAGCCTCTGAAAATGGTCCCAATGGTTACATTTGCTAAAATGAAATCTCTTCACATGGACACTTCACATTCAGTGGATGTTTGCATTGGTCAACTCTCCCATGTAAAATTGCTCTTTACATAATTCAATACATCTACCATTTCTGGATAAATCGCAAGTCTTGTCATTGGTTAACTACAATCCAACCGCAGTTGCCACAAGTAGTAACTGGACAGTTGATGGCTCAGCTGATCCATGGCCAGGTGTGTGTTATTCTGCAATAATTTCATTTACACATGAACAGGTAAAAGATCTACAGTTGATGTAACCTTTTCCCTCCAAACAGTGAAACCTTTTTTAACGACAACACATTGTTACCATGGTTTCAAACAGGATGGGCAAGTGTCCTGTATTTTGAAAACTGAAGTATCTAGTCTTACGCACACGCATGCATGCACGCTCACACACACACACACACACACACTACAACTTTAAAGCTTAACCCAGATGTGTCCGGCACACTTGTTTGCAACTACAAATTATGTTTCAGTAGAGAACTCTGGAGGGAAAGGGTTAAATTTCTGTTGGAATCGCCAATTGACTTTCGAATCTGTTGAATGTTCATACTAAAGATGAAGTTGACAGAGCCATCACTACCACTCTAGGAACCCAGCATTAGCCTGAAAAATCAAACCCATCTGAAGAGAGAGCAAAAACATTTGATGTGTCCAAATGAATCATTTGACAAATACAGTAGTGTGCAGTGATAATTATACATTCAAAGGTGACATAGACAAGGTAAAAATGGTTTTTGATTCTATGTAGAATAATGGTAGTCTACCCGCATTCAAGAACATACGAAAAGTGCTGGAAATTCTAAACATCTCCGTTTCATAGAAATTCCTCTTTTAAAAATGACCGCCAGAAAACGGGCCAATCTGAACAACGGATACATATGATGTCACATGGATCTCACTGCCCCCCCCCCACTCTCATTCAGTTTCCTCCCCTTCAAAATAATTTGCATACACGTCTTTATGCAATTCCATTGCTTCCAATCCCTCAGTAAAGACAAGCGTGAGAATTCCAGAGTCATAATCGATTTCCGTGTCACTAGTGGGGAAATCCACCTTATTGCACGTGAAACGGATTAACTTATTGCACAAGGACTTAGATTCCGCAAATGAATTTCTTCAGCGCACTTTGATTGAATACTTGCTGACTACGGCACAGGAACGTCAATGCGAGAGAATCTCTCTGAATGCGTAAGCCTTGGCAGCTCGCTACGTTTGGAAAAAAAAAAAAAAAAAACATTCAAAAATACTTACCATTCAGAAACGTTTAAATCCAGTCTTTGCTGGACTGGTTCTTCCTCCAATTCAGTGTCCTCGTCGGATTCGGGCTCAAACATATAAGGCTGAATCTCTGAATATGCCATAGCTGCATAAAGTTGGTCTGTCCGTGTTCCGAAGCCGGCGAGTGTTTTCCATTTTCCCTACTGCTCTGGGCAAAGTTACATTCTTTTGAGTGGCATCAAAGCCAGCCAGTTGGCGTCAAGTACTTGCATTTCATAATGAGGTTGCCAGTTAAGCCCGAAAGGTCGCCAAATAGGTGCAAAACAACGCGTTCAAAATCCCCCACCCTAACACAGCTTTTTGAGAGAGGTTTTTAGGAAGCTTCTGAGGCATTACAGACCCAACCAAAATTTTGTTGTCTATATGTCACATTACAGAACAAGGATAAATACCCTGTTCAACCATTCTATGTCACCTTTAACAAATTGAAGATAAATCAGAAACCAAGAACTATTCAAGTATTTATTTCATATAATACTGGATCATATAGAAGAAAATAAGTAAACAGATAATATAGTGCTGTGAAAAAGTATTTGCCCCCTTCCTGATTTCTTTTTTTTTTTTTGCATATTTGTCACACTTAAATGTTTCAGATCAAACAAATTTTAGTATTAGACAAAGATAACCTGAGTAAATACAAAATGCATTTTTTAAATGATGATTTCAATTATTAAGGGAAAAAAGCTTTCCAAACCTACCTGGCCCTATGTGAAAAAGTAATTGCCCCCCCTTGTTAAATCATGAATTAACTGTGATTAACCACATTTTTTGAGTTCAATTTCACTAGCCACACCCAGGCCTGATTACTGCAAAACCTGTTGAATCAAGAAATCACTTAAATAGAAACTGTCTGACAAAGTGAAGTAGGCAAAAAGATCTCAAAAAGCAACACATCATGCCGCGAGCTAAATAAATTCAAGAACAGATGAGAAACAAAGTCATTAACATCTATCAGTTTGGAAAAGGTTACAAAGACATTTCAAAGGCTTTGGGACTCCAGCGAACCACAGCAAGAGCCATTATTCACAAATGGAGAAAACTTGGAAGAGTGGTGAACTTTTCGAGGAGTGGCGAGCCTACCAAAAAATACTCCAAGAGCGCATCAACGACTCATCCAGGAGGTCACAAATCTCAAGAACTGCAGGCCTCACTTGCCTCAGTTAGAGTCAGTGTTCATGATTCAACAATAAGAAAAAGACTGCGCAAAAATGGCATCCATGAGAAAGTTCCAAGGCGCAAACCACTGCTGACCAAATAGAACACAAAGGCTCGTCTCACATTTGCCAAAAAACATTTTGATGATCCCCAAGACTTTTGGGAAAATATTCTGTGGACTGACAAGGCAAAAGTTGAACTTTTTGGAAAGTGTGCGTCCAGTTACATTTGGCGTAAAACTATCACAGCATTTCATTAAAAGAACATCATAACAACAGTCAAACATGGTGGTGGTAGTGTGATGGTCTGGGGCTGCTTTGCTGCTTCAGGACCTGGACGACTTGCCACAATTGATGGAACCATGAATTCTGATCTCTACCAGAAAATCCTGCAGGAGAATGTCCGACCATCAGTTTGTGACCTCAAGCTCAATCATACTTGGGTTATGCAGCAGGACATTGATCCGAAATACACCAGCAAGTCCACCTCTGAATGGCTTAAAAAAACAAAATGAAGGTTTTTTGAATCTGATTGAGATGCTGTGGCATGACCTTAAACAGGCCATTCATGCTTGAAAACCCTCCAATGTGGCTGAATTAAAACAATTCTGCAAAGAAGAGTGGGCTGAAATTCCTCCACAGCAATGTGAAAGAATCATTGCCAGTTATCGTAAACGCTTGATTGCAATTGTTGTTACCGAGGGTGGCACAACCAGTTATTAGGTTTGGGGGGCAATTACTTTTTCACATAGGGCCAGGTAGGTTTGGACAGCTTTTTCCCACAATAAATGAAATCATCATTTAAAAACTGCATTTTGTATTAACTCAGGTTATCTTTGTGTAATGTTAAAATTTGTTTGGTGAGCTGAAACGTTTAAGTGAGGAAAATATGCAAAAAAATAAGTAATCAGGAAGGGGGAAAATATTTTTTTCACAGCACTTCATATAGTAAAAACAAAAATAATAATGTCTTTTGTTGTGATAAAAAGTCCAAATCTAGTGTGGCCACTCTATAGTTTGATGACAGCACTTAATCTTTCAGCATAGTTTTAAAAAAAATGTTTTAATTTCCGCACTCGCTAAACCATTCCATACAGTTTGAAGTTCCTTACAAAGAGATTCATTCGATGTTACAACAGATTGACTCGGTTGGATTAGGTTCAGGACTTTGAGCAGGCCAAGTCATACCTTTTATGTCACAGATGTTTATTTCCAACTGAGATAATTCTTGCACAACTTAGAAGTGTGTTTAGGGACATTATCTTATTGAAAATAAAATCCCTGACCAATCAATCTCTTTCAAGATGGCAATGCATGCCTTATTTATTTTACTTGTCATACACAGATAATGAACATAAGAGACACTTAACTTCTGTTTTGCACTTCTACTGCCAGTATTTTTCATTCAGTGAACCATTCTCTTTGAAATAGTTGATGGTTTTTCTTACAGTGCCATGGCAGCATTTAATGTCTTCAGTATCATGTACAGTGGGGTGCAAAAACTTGGGCAACCTTGGTTTAAATGTCTGTTACAATTAATCTCCAAGTGATTGAAAGCAAACCTGAACACTAAATGCTACAAAGCTAAACATGACACCTTTCTGCAAATTTAAAAGCAAGGTTTCTTTTTATTTTAATTTTTCTGAGTTTTTAAATGATAAAGGAAAAAAGGCCCTGTGCAAAAGTTTGGGAACCCTTTTGGGTTATTCTTTGTTACCTTTTAAGATGATTACAAAGGCCCAGACCCAGGTGATTTACTCATTTACTTCAATGAGTCGAGTGAATATCATTCCAGGGTTGAATTATATATTCTGAAGTAACGCCATGCCTTCTAAAGTATCCCACCGTGGTGGCTGTTGTGTCTGGTGTTAAAAACCATGGGTTCCTCTAAACAGTTGTCCAAGGATGTCAAAATCAAGATAATTCACTTCCACCAACAAGGAGAGGGCTACAAAAAACTCTTGCAACGTTTCAAACTACCCATTTCTACTGTCAGAAACATCGTAAGAAAATGGAAAATAAATGGAACAATTGAAGTCAAGGCAAGATCTGGAAGACCAAGAAAAATTTTCAGGT
This sequence comes from Gymnothorax javanicus, assembly GCA_029692085.1. NCBI lineage: Eukaryota > Metazoa > Chordata > Actinopteri > Anguilliformes > Muraenidae > Gymnothorax > Gymnothorax javanicus. The sequence continues at coordinate 146,430,206 of CM056193.1, forward strand.
AGAATGGCCCAAGATCTGGTGAGAAATGCTCAAAATAACCCACACATCACTGCAAAAGGGCTGCAAAAAAGAGTAGCAGACACAGGTCTAGTTGTTCACAGGACAATACACCGTACCTTAAACAACAAAGACCTACATGGTAGAGTTGCAAGAAAGAAGCCTTTCTACAACCTCAACACAAAATTAAGCGTCTGAAGTATGCAAAAGAAAACCTTGAGAAACCTCAAGCCTATTGGAACAATGTGCTTTGGACTGACGAAAACAAAATCAAACTTTTTGGCCACAACCAAAGAAGGTATGTTTGGAGAAAAAAGGGTGAAGCATTTGTAGAGAACACCATCTTGCCAACTGTTAAGCATGGAGGTGGATCCATTCTGCTTTGGGGTTTTGTAGCAGCTGGGGGCACAAGCAATATTGTGAGGGTGGAAGGAAGAATGGATTCCACCAAATGTCAAGACATTCTAGAGGCTAATGTTCAAAGCTCAGTCCAGAAATTGAAGCTGAAGAGACGTTGGGTATTCCAGTAAGAGAATGACCCGAAGCATACCTCAAAATCCACCATGAAGTACCTCCAGAAAAGACGGGTGAAGGTTTTGGAATGATCACAGTCCCCAGACTTGAATATAATTGAAAATCTGTGGAGAGACCTCAAACATGCCATGCATGCAAGAAGGCCAAAGAATATTTCTGAGCTAGAGGTGTACTGTCAGGAAGAATAGGGAAAAATTCCAAAGACAAGAATTGAAAGACTCTTAGCTGGTTACAGGAAGTATTTGCAAGCTGTTATAGCTGCCCGAGGAGGAGTTACGAAGTACTAGCTGACAGGGTTCCCAAACTTTTGCACAAAGCCTTTTTCCTCGTTTTATTATTTTGAAACTGTAAAAAGTTTAAAATAAAATTTTTTCTTGCTTTAAAATGTGATGAAATGTGTCATGTTTAACTTTGTAGCATTCAGTGTTCAGGTTTGCTTTCAATCACTTAGGGATTAATTGTAACAGACATTTAAACCAGGGGTGCCAAAATTTTTTCACCCCACTGTAAGGCCACAATGCGGCCATAAACAGTCTCAGAGAGCTCCTTCCATTGTGCCATCGTGTCTAATACAGTGACACTGCTCAAAGTTCATGTCACCTTACTGACTGTAACAACTGACCATCAAAATTAATTTTGCAGAATAATGCTGCCTCGAACCAGTTTAAACAATTTTTTTTTTTTGCATCAATAATCATGGAATAAGCCTTCAAACATGCATTCGGGCTATGTAAGAGTAACAAGAAAAAAGACAATTCAATTATTAGAAAAAAAATATGTTTTCAGTGTTTTTGTATATCACCCATATTTCTACCTCAATATATACTGAGGCAATGAAAACGCAACACCAGTTTGGATTCAAATAATTTTGTGACTCAAATTTATTTTCTTATTTTAACAATTCAAATATGTTGGGTGGGTTGACTTTGATGAATTAAATGTGTTAATGGGCTGATTTGGACAATAATAAACAGATGCATTAAACATAACGAGCACAAGTTGAAAATGAAAATCACAACAAGACTGAACGGAACACATATTTAAAAATGAACTCAAAAGAACAGTCAGTATCGGGTGTGACCCCCACGAACATCCACACAGGCAGTACAACGTCTCCTCATGGACCTGACTAAGCGTCTTAGGTTGTCTTGGGGAAGTTGTCGCCACTCTGCCTGTAGTGCATTCTGGAGTTGCTGCCTGGTTTGAGGTCTGGGTACTCTTGATGAAAGAGCTCGTCCCAGTTGGACGTACTACACCCAAAATGTACTGATGCTGGACGTACTACACCCAAAACGGTGAGCCACTTGCCGGGCACTTACTCCCGCCTCTAGCATACCCAGGGCCCTGTTCCGTTGTTCAGTCGACAGACGTGGCATTATGACACTTAAAAATGTTTTTTGTGTGGCTTTTATCATGCCTTTATATAGGGAAGACAACCCCTCCTTCATTTCAACCACTGTACTTGCACAACTCCTAATCCCATATGTTGTACTCAATATGGATTGATGAGAGTCCGACTCACACTGTTGAGTTACATGATTATCATTCATGTGTAATGAGGTACACACTGTGACCCCAATGGTCACTTAAGAACTCAAATTGCACTACTCCGGTCCTGAGCAAAAATAAACCAAATTTAGAGTGTTGCGTTTTCATTGCCTTTGAGTATACTTTAGGGAATTACTTTTTTATGTTCTTATTGCCTACAATAGTATTTTTCAATACATTTTCACCAAATATTATTGAGAAGTAATACATTAAGAAACTTTTTAGACAAAAGTGGTAGTGTATAATCATCACTGCACACTAATGTATGTAATAAAGCACAGGTGAGCTCAGGAACACCAAGAGGCCGAGAGGACCACGGATAAAAACTGTGGAGGACGACAAGCCTTCTTTCCCTGGAAAAGAAAAATCCCCTCAAAATAGTCAGCAAGATCAAGAACACCCCCCCAGGAAGCAGGCATATCAAAGTCAACAATCAACAGAATTCACCTGAGTAAATACAGAGGGTTTACATCAAGATGTAAAAGAATGGTTAAGTCTTAAAAATAGGACGAAGGGTCCTATTGCTTACTGGCAAGCAATCTTATAGTGATGATACAAATTATGAAAATTTCATGTGAAGTTTGACCTTCGAATTATTGAAGGTCCGTGTCAAGGTCACTAAATAAAAGTTCGCATACATTTATAAGACCCCCTGTAATACCCAATCCCAAGCTCTGAAGCAGTTTTGGTGATACAAGTCATTGAAAATTCAATACGTCAATTGTGAACTTCTAAGGTCACTGAGGGTCAACTTGAGGTCAGCAAATGGACTTCATATACGACTTTCTAAATGTCTCTATACAAACCTTGGCTCCATCTGTGACCATTTTGGTGATACAAGTCAGGGTACTTTCACTACCGACTTTGACCCTCAAGGGTCACTGACAGTCAAGTTGAATGCCACCAAGTTCATGTGACTTCCTTGATGTCTGTAACACAAAACTAGGCTCCATCTGTGACCATTTTAGTGATACAAGTCATTGAATTTTCACATTTGACTTACATAGAATAGGTACATAGGTCACATTTGACCTTCGAAGGTCAATACGAAGGTCACCAAATGAAAGTTCACATATGACTTCCTATGTGTCTCGAATACAAACCTAGGCTCCATTTGTGACAGTTTTGGCAATAGTCATTGTAACTGTAATAGGTTAAGTTTGACCTTCAAAGGTCACCAACAGTCAAGTTGAATGATCATGGGTGACTTCCTGTAAGTCTGTGATATAAACAGGCTCCATCTGTGACCTTTTTAGTGATAGAAGTCATTGAATTTTCACTAGGTCAAGTTTGACCTTCAAAAGGTCAATATTAAGGTCACCAAATGAAAGTTTATATACGACTTCCTACACATCTCCAATACAAACCTACGCCCTATCTGTAACAATATTGCCGATATGTCATTGAAATTTCACTTTTAAGTTTGACAGTTGAAACTTACCATCGGGCCGGTAAGCTAAAAATAGAAAGACAAGATCAGAGTTTCCAATAAAACCTCTAAAAAGCTTATACAGTCCTGGAACAACACCCTGTTGTCAGATGAGACCAAGATCAATTTGCATCAGAATGATAGGAAGAGAATAGTATGGACAAGGGGAGGAACTACTCATGATCCAAACCATGCCGCCTCATCTGTGAAATTGTGTAAGGTTGGTTAATTCTGTGGGCATGTACGGCTGCCAAGGGAAATGGTTCTCTAGTAATTACTAATGAAGTAACTGCTGAAAATATCGACGGAATGAATTCTCAGATTCAGGCAAGTGTTTCAAAACTCATTGAAAGGTGATACCCAGTCAATGACACATTGAAAATGACCAGAAGCATATTACAAATACAACCAAAGTGAAGCACCTTTTTTTAAAAAAGTACAATGACCTACAGTGGAAAAGTCAAATATCAGACCAATATCTACTTCAGAATGCATTTCACTCGCTGAAGGCAAAACACTGCAAGACCAAGAAGGTACCTGTGCTGAAGATAGTCGAAGAGAGAGGCTGGTAAATCACAAGATCAAAACATAACTTGCAAGGCACTTAAGAACTCTCGACCTTGCCATTACATCTGGCAGATAGGACTCATCACGAAGGTGCTTATGAAAACCAAAGCCTCCAGGTCACAGTGACCCAATTTGAACAAAACATTGTTTGCATATTTATAATAAATAGGTCACAGTGACCTAAATAGAGCAAAACTATTTTGTGTTTTTTTTTTTTGCTTATCACCTATACACAATCATGTCATTGATTAATTGCTGACAAACAGCCCGCATAGAATTTCAAAGGTCATGGTCACTGCACCTAGGTCAAAGGTCAAATACCGATTAAAGTAGGTCATTGCACAACTACAGCCAAAGGTCTTTTCATGTGAAAAGTATGAGGCGTTAAACACTGGTAGCTACAGGGTACTGGACTGCACAAAATGTGGGAGAGACAGACACACAAACAGAAATGCAGGCGCCATCATGACAATATCCCATCGGCCATTGGGATGATGTCAGTGGGTTCCAGACATCAGGCAGTCATTGACTGCAAATTCCATGCCAAGTAAAAGATTAAATTCAAGCTTGTTACCCGTTCACCCTGCCGGAGAGGGAGGGCAAGGGTAGTGTAATCGAGTCGCTTTGTTAGTTAGTACAATCGCGCAAAAATTATTGCCTCAATTTACACCAAATTCGGGAAAAAGTTGGGCACTGAGCCAGAATAGATCCAATCAAATTTTGGAATGAACTGGGTCAAGGTCATTGGCAAAGTGACACTAAAGTAGTCGCCAGCAAGTACTTTTGGACCAATGATTGAATCATGATTATGTCTCAGCTGGCAACAATTCTGTCAGCCTTGACTGACGTGTTTAGCTTCTCATTCCTTAAAGAACCATTTCGGAAGACGTATCCAATGGTCATGGAAAAGATGTTACCGTATCTCAAGAGGGGCAAATTATTGGTGTGCATCAAGCAAAAAAAAAAAAAAACCCACTAAGGACACTGCAGAAATCACTGGAATTGGGGTAAGCACTGTACAACTCATTACTAAATCCTGGAAGGATTGTGGTTAACCGTCAACTTCTCTAAAGAAATGGGTCGGGGAAAAAATGAATTATCGGGATTCGAGATGATGAAAATACTTGAAGTCCTGCCAAAAAAAAAAAAAAAAAAAAAAAATCCCAGTAAAGCTCATGGCTATGTTTAATTGAGCATCTTCATGCGCATGGTGAAAACTTGCAGATTTCAGGATTAAACAGCTGCGTGGGCCCAAGAAAGCCACGTGTTAGTGAGGCTACTCCAGGAAAAAAGCTACTTCAAAAACCCATTTGCTCATTGACCATAAAGATTAGACTGCGGCGCGATGAAAAAAAGGTCATGCGGTCTGATGAGACCAGATTTACTCTATCCCAGAGCAATGGGTGCATCAGGGAAAGAAAGGAATCAATGCACCAGTCTTGCATAGTGCTAACTGTACAAGCCTCTGGAGGCAGTTTTATAATATGGGGTTGCATTAATTGGTCTGGATTAGGCACCGCACAATTAAGCGCCACTAAAATGAAGTCAGCAGACTACCTGAACGTATGCTTGCCACCAGGTTATCCCATCAATGGATTTTTCTTTATCCCTGACAGCGTAAGCATATTCAAGGATGCCAAGATTCATCGGGCTCAAATCGTGAAGAATGATTCAGTGAGCATAAGGAATTATCTTCACACTTTGAACTGGCCACCAGAGTCCTGACCATAATCAACTGAAATTCCTTGAGATGTACTGAGTTAGGCTTTACAGAGTAATTTGACTCTCCTGTCATCAATACATCAACGCGTGTCAGGGGTGTAATGCATTTTTTGTTAAAATTGATGTTAAATTCAAAGAGCAGTATTTGGACAGAGTACGTTTGTCTATACTTACATTGATATGTCTTTACTGGATATACATCACGTTTGTTATCATATAAAACAAAAATAATGCCAAAAATCAAATGATGTGCAAAGTCACAAAAAGGCTTCATTTTTTTTTTTTGACTACGGCCAAATGTCAACTTTACACTTGAAACAGTGTTTAGTAATAAATATCCCTTTCATTTTTCATAATGTCTGCCAGAGTCATAGCAATATAATTCATTTATCAATGCAGTGTGTTGAAAAAAGGATGTAATTTTTTATCAATGCAAAAAAAAAAAAAAAAAAAGACACAAACTTATTTCAGTAAATTTATTCTGGAAACAAAATTTTTTTTGACAGATTCTGACAAAACCGGGAAGTGAAATGAAACTGGCAGAATGTGTTCCATTGGTATAAATGGTTATCCTCGGTTATAAATGCACACCCACTGGCACTGGACTGAAGTTTAAAAAGGACAACATTTTTTCAATGAAGGTTGGGTAAACACCGTGGGTCATGGAATGGACAGGAACTGGATGTGACAGGCTAGTTCGGGGCTGTAGACTGCACCCGACAAATGGATCCAGTAACAGAATGAGTTTCAGGCAAAGAGTGATAACGGCAGGTTGGGGCTGGACATATCCGTGGAGAATCATTAGTCTCCTCACATCACTGCTTGATTGAATTAAAGCGAGGCACCTACATATTCACTGCTATCCATAAACAGACAACTAGGTTTATTACCTGGAATGGTTCAGAAGCTATTCAATAAGTTAGACACAAATGGAATATTCACTACCTACGAGTTCAGTCATCTCCTGTTTCAAACCCCCAATTTTTTTTTTTTATTGTGAAGTAGCAAAGCTAGGCTCAAAATTCCTTTTCGGTCCGTAGGTAGCCTCCCCATGCTTAAGTGACTGTACATAGTGAATGCCATAATGCCAGGCAGCCAGACATTTTAAAACACATAAAATTAATCTTTATCTATTCACCTCTAAAATAAGAAACTGTATTCAAAAAAGGGGGAGATTGAAACAATACACAATGTAAAAACGAAGTAACAGATCTCCATATATACACAAATATTTTGGCAGACACAAAAAATAAATCTGTTACACTGTAAACTTTACAATCTCCGCGCCCTCACAGTACTCGACTACATTCACGTCAACCTGTGTTTTGTGCTTTAGAAATTGCCAAAAAGAACAAGAGAAGGTTCTCTCTGATGCTATCCATCAGTGTTTAAAAATGCCCTATTTATTATGGCCGCAGCACTTACTGATGTCCCATGACAATTCTGTATTATCATCTCAGGATTGCAGAGACTATTCTGGGGCTCGCTTGGGGAATTTAAGGATTAAAAGTTTTCATTAAATTCTCTCTTTTTTTGGGTGGTGGTTGGGGGGGGGGGGGGGGGTGGTTGGAGAGGGGGGTAATTATTTCCTCAGTTCATCCCATCCTGTGGGTCCTCCTCCGATCCCTCCTTCTCAGGGATGACCTCCAGGCTGCGTCGGGGCTTTCCCTCCGCTCCAGTCAAACATTCAGATCCACTCTTGCACAGGTTACAGGTGAGAGCAGCATAGTGGATCTGCTTCAGATTCTCCAGAACCTCATTCTTGGCATGTTTCAGCAGGTCTGCTTGGCCCTGCAGAGTGACACAGACAGGTAAATCTCTGGAGGAATTCTGGCCCAGATGAGACCAGAACAACCTGCTATAGTCCTGGTAAAATCACTAGAAAATAACCCAGTCTTGTGCCAGATTAATTTGAGTGCTGGAATCAAGAAGAAGTGATGTGTCCAGGAGTAAAACACACCTGAAAACACTCATTAGACGCTCAGGAATGGATAAAGACTGCATAAAAATGGAAACCATTAATACTGGGATTACAGAAGTTCCAGAAATGGTCTGAAATGTTTGCAATGTGATTTGTGAAAAGCTGTTCTGCTGGGTTAATATTAATGTTACATCAAATGAGTCATAGACCAAATGGAGCTCAGCGTAGTTCAAGGGTATCAGGATGGCCACTAAGCCTACAGTTTTTTTTTTTCTATTTTTTTCATCCCCCCCATCAGAAGCCAGTTCAAGTTTTGAGATCATTGTGTGTGCACCCTTCAGCCAGTAAATGACTTCAATGCTGAATCATACTGAAAACAGAATACACTGGGCCCTCCAGGACTGACTAGTATCACAGGAAATGCTTCTGCTGTGATTTTGAACATTAATCCGATTTATTTGCTACATGAAACCTCTACTCATTGACCTCATTCTCTGTCCACCAAACCCAAATTACTAATCAATTTAGTTAGATTTTCACTATAGGTTGCATCTTCTTGGGGAAACCAGACCTATTCAACTCCTTTGAGGCGGGGAGGGAGTGTCAGGGAGCCAACAGTGCCGCCAGGAAACCCATTGGGCTTAAGTATAGTGCTGGTCACCTCACTGCCCAATAATCAGTGCTCTGCTGGAGTCTACCTGTCCTTACTGTACCAAGTTCAGTAGCGCTGCGAGCAGACAACAACCTGAAAAGCAGCAGCGGAGACCTGTGCGCATTTCAAAGAGCAGGCAAATTGAAGGAGGAAGCTGCAAAAAAATGGGATGAGCCTACAAAACTGTGCCAGTGGGGGGTAGCATTTACAATCAGCATCTGCTCTGTTGCACACTGTGCTCCAACCCCCCTGTTGTGTGCAAGCAGCAGCACAAAGCTGCCCAGACAGGAAGGCGCACTTCTCGCAGGAAGCACACTTGTGGTCTGAGATACAAAGACCACAGAGTCTCTCATTGCAGGCAGGACGTCATTCCGTCAACTGACTTTTACCGTTCCAAAACAAGCACAATGGCGGAGACCATTTACAGCGCAGGTCATAACATTGTCTCTCTCTCAAATGTGCAGAATTAGGTGGCAACAACTTAAAAAGCCTTTTTTTTTTTTTTTTTTTTTTTTTTTTTAAATCAACTCATCAGACTTTGGCCAAAAAAAAAAAAAAAATGTCCTAAATGTATAATTTTGCTGAGGGGACAAAAGAAAGTTAAAAAGAATGCAGAAAAGACAGCAGTCAGAGAGTTAAGCTGGTTAACAGTAAAAAAAAAAAAAAAAAAAGACTTTCATGGGCCACAGAGAAGCACAAATGAAAACAGTGCGCTTCCTCCCATAATGACACATGACAGGACATGAGCTCAAGGTTTGGTCACACGGGCAATTTTACATTTTCTTTTTTTTTTTTGTTAAACATTTTGCCATTCATGCAAGTAAATTAATTATTTTACAAAGAAATACAAAAAACTGGCCTTAAGGTGACAAGGATTCTAATCCTGGCTTTGTGAGAATTAGTGAGAAGAATAAGAATTGTAAAAATACATTTAACCTGATTTGTTGCATGTGACACAGTAAAAGTACTTAGGGGAGATTCACTGTCCCGATTACCACAGCAAGAAAACTCAAAAATGTGAATTAATAAATTCAGCAGCTGAGACAAGCATTCTGCAGGATCAATTCAATTATCTACACATCATGTGTAAATCATAATAGGCTAAATGTTGCAGATTATTGAAAAAAAATGTATTAAAAATGGCTAATTAATCAGAGCAAATGGCCATGTCCAATAGTACAATGGGCAATCTGTGCAAGAAACATTTTGGTCATTTATTGCATTAACTTTATCTTGGATTCTTAATGAAACTATAAATCACAATTTTCCATTTGAAAGAAGATACAGTGCTGTGAAAAAGTATTTGCCTCCTTCGTGATTTCTTATTTTTTTGTATATTTGTCACACTTAAATGTTTCAGATCAAACAAATTTTAATATTAGACAAAGATAACCAGAGTAAATACAAAATGCAGTTTTTAAATGATGATTTTATTTATTGAGGGAGAAAAGCTGTCCAAACCAACCTGGCCCTATGTGGAAAAAGTAATTGCACCCTAAACCTAATAACTGCTTGTGCCACCCTTGGCAACAACAACTGCAATCAAGCTTTTGTGATAACTGGCAATGAGTCTTTCACATCGCTGTGGAGGAATTTTGGCCCACTTTTCTTTGCAGAATTGTTTTAATTCAGCCATATTGGAGGGTTTTCATGCATGAAGCACCTGTTTAAGGTCATGCCACAGCATCTCAATCGGATTTAAGTTCGGACCTTGACTAGACCACTCCAAAACCTTCATTTTTTTTTTTTTTTTTTTTTTTTAACCATTCAGAGGTGGACTTGCTAGTGTGTTTCGGATCATTGTCCTGCTGCATAACCCAAGTGCGCTTGAACTTGAGGACACGAACTGATGGTCGGACATTCTCCTTCAGGATTTTCTGGCAGAGACCAGAGTTTATGGTTCCATCAATTACAGCAAGTCATCCAAGTCCTGAAGCAGCAAAGCAGCCCCAGACCATCACACTACCACCACCATGTTTGACTGTTGGTATGATGTTCTTTTTATGAAATGCTGTGTTAGTTTTACGCCAGATGTAACGGGGCACACACCTTCCAATAAGTTCAACTTTTGTCGTGTCAATCCACAGAATATTTTCCCAAAAGTCTCGGGGATCATCAAGATGTTTTTTGGCAAATGTGAGGTGAGCCTTTGTGTGGTTTTTGGTCAGCAGCGGTTTTCGCCTTGGAACTCTCCCATGGATGCCATTTTTGCCCAGTCTCTTTCTTATTGTTGAATCATGAACACTGACTTTAACTGAGGCAAGTGAGGCCTGCAGTTCTTTAGATGTTGTTCTGGGTTCTTTTGTGACCTCCTGAATGAGTCATTGATGCGCTCTTGGAGTAATTTTGGTAGGCCGGCCACTCCCGGGAAGGTTTACCCCTGTTCCAAGTTTTCTCCATTTGTGGATAATGGCTCTACCCATGGTTCGCTGGAGTCCCAAAGCCTTAGAAATGGCTTTGTATCCCTTTCCAGACTAATTGATGTCAATGACTTTGTTTCTCATCTGTTCTTAAAATTTCTTTGAATCACGGCATGGTAAGTTGCTTTCTGAGACCTTTTCGCCAATTTCACTTTGTCAGACAGGTTCTATTTTAGTGATTTATTGATTCAGCAGGTCTGGCAGTAATCAGGCCTGGGTGTGGCTGGTAAAATTGAACTAAAAAATGTGGTTAATCACAGTTAATTCATGATTTAACCGGGGGGGGGGGCAATTACTTTTTCACATAGGGCCAGGTAGGTTTGGATAGCTTTTTTCCCCTAAATAAATGAAATCATCGTTTAAAAACTGCATTTTCTATTTACTTGGGTTATCTTTGTCTAATATAAAATCTGAAACATTTAAGTGGGACAAATATGCAAAAAAATAAGAAATCACGAAGGGGGCAAATACTTTTTCACAGCACTGTACTTTTTAAGCAACCAACAACAACAAAAAAAAAAAACAGTTTTTTTTTTTTTTAATTTAGTGAAATTTACACGCCATTACAGACGCTGCATGTTTAAGGCATGTAATAAGCTTTCGCCTGCCATATGCGTCACACAGTACACCAAACCAGCAAAACACACAGTGCTCCAACTTTGTGCTTTTGCAAAACGTAAAAACGTGGCAGTAACGTTATTCAAAATTTTGTTTTTTGCAAATGCTGTATTTATTGTCTTCGTCCAGACTGGTAGTTTCACGTTCTGCAATGTAGGCATTTGCATAAGTGGTTGAACAGCGCATTAGGGGGTGTGTCCCCAGTGGTGTAGTCTATTTATTTCTAAAAAAATAAATACATTTTATGTGTATTATAAAGACTTTGTTTCCAAAACACACTAAGTGCCAAAATTTCAAAAATTGAGATAATACCGTTGAGCGGTAGCCCTGTACTTCTTACACAAGGCAAAAATCCATTTCTAGAAATTCATACTATAAGGTGTATTTTTTTCAGGGTGAAAGTTTGTGTTTTTCTATAAAATGCAATAGGTGCCAACATAGAAAAAGATGATTTTCTCAAATTGAGTAAAATGGAGATATTGTATTTTGGAAACAAACTCTTCATATAGGTGTGTGTGTGTGTAAATAAGCCTACTTCTATGAACAGAGTTATGGAAATGATTAATTTTTTTATGACAAGAGAATGAGTGAATGAGCTTGAAAAAATTGCCTTGAGAGACCATAGGACTTTGGGAAGATAGGCTAGACCCCGCTTAAATTCCATACATTAAACAACATTTTGTGACAGATGTCTTTTTTTTAATTAACTTTTTGTAATTAACACTAAGCCACCAATAACAATGGAAACACAAGACACTTTTAATATAAAACATTATATATATTTTAAATATAAAAATTGTGTGCTGTTTATGACTGTTACTGCACACACGCCCGCTGCCCCCCCACCTCCCGCACACACACACACACGAGCGCGCGCGGCCAATATCTAAGTTATCGCTCCCCTTCTCTCCCATTCATTGAACCACCACACAAATGTTAGTCAAGTTAGGTCGTTCTCGGTACATTTAAATATATTAACAATGCAATGCTATTACAGTTAATGATAACGTATATTCTAATTTCACTTACTGGGGAACATAACAGTAACGTTAGCATCGAGCTCCTTCTTTGTATTGTGTAGGACAGCCTCAGCCCGTTTTTCTGCAACTTTAGTTTCTCCAGCCTCTCTGTCATCTTCTGGAGCTGCAGTGTCACTTCAACCGGTGTTCTGACAATTTGCGCTGCCTTGTCAAAAAGCGCTACCGTAATGCAAAGCGATCATAAAGTCTTTGTTTTCGCCTTAATTTTGCAATATGAATGTCTACAATATTAACTTTATTATCTGCTAGCTTGTTATAACATAAGCAGATGTTACAATGTGTTGGACAAGTTTGTTCAAAAAGATACATGCCGCATGCCATTATCATCTAATTTCTGCATTTTCAGGAAAACCCAGCGTGTGCAAATACACACCGCCCGTCCAAAAAAAAAAAAAAAAGCACACTCAAATATTTAGTTGGAACCCCTGCAGCTTCGATTGCAGTGCAAATTCATCTTGTCATTGTTTTGACAGCTATATGCAATGCTAAAACATTTATTTTCGATCAGAAATGCCATCATTTTTAGCCGAGATCTTGTCTTCTCGACAAAATGGTTCAACCACTCGGTGGTCTTTCTTGAGCACATCCCAATAACTTTCAATGTGGTTAAAGTCAGGACTTTGTGGTGGCAAATTTGTCTGTGAAAATGATACTTGTTTTTCTCATTCATTGTTTTCTTTGTTAAATACAGGCCAATAACTTGCCCCTTCTGGAATACTGTAACATCTTTTCCATCATTAAGGGATGCGTCTTCCGACGTGATTTTTTAAGAAATGAGTAGCAACGCGGTTCATCATTGAGGGTTAAAATGATTATTGCTTGCTGAAACATATTAATAACCGCAATAATGATCCAATCACAGAATTTGTTCATTTATTTCCAAACAGTGACTTTTTTTTTTTTTGAACGGGCAGTGTATATACGCTTACAAGTCGAAAGGCGCACTGAAGGAAAAAAAAAGTGTTTTCATTATTTTTCGAAGAAACAGAGCCCAAGATTTTCGGTCTGCACAAGCGCAGAACCGTGAGGTAGCATATTTTGATAGGTAGCATAAATTGACAGAACACCGGCAGTAGTTTCAGGGGCAAGTTGGACAACTTTCTAAAAACACTTTAAGAGTGTAGTCTGCCATTTTTTCCGTTTCAAACTTTATCTCTTTAGGTTATTCATTCGCTTTTGAGCAGAGAATGCTCACCAAGCAAGTTTGTTGCGGTTGCCTAGCAACAGGTCACGGACTCACAGGCGACGGAAGCCCCAGAGATCCAAAAGTCGGTGCTTCAATCCTAACACAGACGGGGTCCGGGGTGAATTTAATGAAAGAACGCGTTGAATTTAATCAATAAACGCGTTAAAGCCCTGTTACCAAATTATGTTGTTACGTATCCTCGCACATTTTTAAGAGGGTATACGCAAATCATTGACATTTTCTAGTGGGTATACGGTGTATACCTGCGTATCACGTAGACTACACCACTGTGTGTCCCTGTATAAAGCTGGCACAGTGCAAGTTTTGCATCGCAAACCTTGTTTGCATTCTGACTCACCCAGGCCACCTTTTAACACAAACACTGATGCTCTCTGGTAGTTTGATGGGACTGCTTCCCTGCCAACAAAGCTGTTTGCCAATAAATACATATCGTTCTTATCTTTTTCCTTCCCTTTTTAATTCTCACTTTCACCATGTACCCTGTAAATAATGACCACAAAATTATAGTGGGGTATACTGGGAAGTGGGAGGGTGAAGGGGTATTTTTTACCTCCACCAAGGAGTTTATGCTTTCATCCATGGTGTTCGTCTGTTTGTCTGTTAACAGGATAACTCAAAAAGTTGCGAATGGATTGGCATGAAATTTGGTAGGATGGTAGGCGGTAGTCCAAGGATGACTTGATTCAATTTAGAAAGTAATCTGGAGCTTATTCTGGATTCTAGTTATACCTTTGAATATTTTCTTTGTGTAGGAGGAAGTGCAATAATTAAATTCAGTCTAGCCCTTACTTTAACCCTCTAGGATTGATGACATTTTTTTATAAAATTTTTGGTTTGCCTGTCTGCTTGGTAGTAATACTTGTATAACCTCAACCCAGCAATCCACAATCTGGTCAATACCTTCATTTTTTCAGTACAGCATGGGCTATCGGAATATGTATGCTGCAGTGGTGTCACATGAATGTACAACCCCATTTCCAAAAAAGTTAGGACGATGTGTAAAATGTAAAAAAAAAAAAAAAAAAAAAAACAATGAAATGATTTTTCAAATCATTTGAACTTCATATTTATTTGAGGATAGAACAAAGGCAATATATCAGATGTCGAAACCGATATTTTATTGCTTGTGCTCATTTTGAATTTGATTCCAGCAACACATTTCAAAAAAGTCTGTACAAGGGAATGTTTACCATTGTGTTACATCACACCTTTTTCAATCAACACTGTGTTTGGGAATTAAGGAGACCAACTTCTGAAAGCAAAATGTATTCCTGTTCTTTCTTTATGTAGGATTTCAGCTGCTCGACACTTTGCAGCCTCCTTTGTCATATTTTTCTGTTTCATAATGCAGGGCACGACAAATCCACAAGCCCAATTGCCTGGGGCAACCGAAACTCATGGTCGGGCAAGTAAATTTTATGGACAGTTGCCCCATTGGGCAACAAGTATCTATTTTTTTCCTCATAAAACATACGGTGCGCAGACCTAACACTATCGAAGGATTATCTATTCAAAATCATGACATTGCAAAAAAAAAAAAAAAATCAAATCGAGCATCGATGGTATCTCATCCTTCTGATGTGCAACGCACGCCGTTATTGCTTTGCCTGCTCGTCCATCCGCTGCCCTCTTGCCTCAGTAATGAGGCTAGTGACCACAGTGGACTGAAAACAATTCTAACTCGCCGTATTGAATCTATGCTCAAAGCTGTCATCATCCCATTATAATCCTGATATGTTTTCCTGTAACCATGCCAAAATTGTGTGAAGTCGAGGGTGCTCGAACCATGACCTGAAAACAGGTCGCGTGATATCTTTACACGCATTTCCAAGCAGACTTGTGACAAATTCCTTTTCGTCAATTCGAATTCCAATTTCTTTTTAAAAATATTCTTCAATTCCAATTCCTTTTGGTCAATTCCAATTCCAATTCCAATTCCCCATTTCCTTTACCAATTCCTTTTACCTCGAAAAGTTCAATTCCAATTCCTTTTAAAAAATATTCTTCATTTCCAATTCCTTTTGGTCAATTCCTTCAATTGGAATTGAAGAATATTTTTTAAAAGGAACTGGAATTGGAATTGAACTTTTCGAGGTAAAAGGAATTGGAAAAGGAATTGGAATTGACCAAAAGGAATTGGAATTGAAGAATATTTTTAAAAAGGAATTGGAATTGACGAAAAGGAATTTGTCACAAGTCTGTTTCCAAGCGAAGATTCACATCCTGATCGCCGCTGAAAGTGGATTTATCCCCTGACAAAACTAGTCGTTAATCGCAATGGAACTACCTGGACTCTTGCAAAACATGCAGTTATCTGCGGAGACCATATACTAGTAAGTTGGTGCTTTGCCGTCCAATTCAACTTTTTATTAGTTTGATTCGTACTCTGTCAGGATAATCTGACAGAAAAATGACAAGTGGTACATTGAAGACCCGAATTACACCACGTTTCAATGTTTAATACAGTAAATAAAATATGAAATTGATGAAAAACGACAGCATCTTGTTAGTAAGCAGAGCTTGGGCCCAGGGTTAACGCGTTTGTTTACACACCCAAACAAACAAATGAAAATCAAGTTCACAAATAACTAAATCTGATATTCAATATCACTTAAAGTCCATAATCATAATAATAAGTCAAATGAAATGTGTAAGCACGGAATTACAACAAGCTAAAAAGAGTGCACATTTCCGTTACTCTGTTTACTACCTGGAACATGTGCTCTCTAAGCCACAGATCTGCGAGTAGTAGGGATGAGAGAACCTCATGTTATTCCATTGCACTATACGTTTCAGATCAGTGCTATGAACAAGTATGGCTGTAAGCCAAAAACACAGCCTCTGATTACTCAAAAATCAAGAACTCAGCCTCTGATTGGTCCATGGACTTGATCCAATGGATGATTGGATAGATAGTGGACAACAATAGCCGTGTTCAACACAGGACACTGGATAAATAACCAAATAATCACGTCAACGTTGGATTTATTTTATTAAGTCTCTAAAAAGACAGTGCAGTTTAGCCCTGAAGGACAGAGCTTCTGAAAGGGATGCGATCACAATCGGAGCCCTTGTTGAAACGAGGTAACACTTTTCTAGTCCAGAAGCTGAGCAAGTCGATCCCTTGCAGCGCTCCAGAAATATTTAATTTTTAATTTATTGTGTGTGATGGCGTTTAAGACATTGTCGGCATCAGAGAATTGATTAATGCCATGAGTACTGTTTCACATACAATTTAAATGGCCCACGTATTTATTTTCATACAAAATGCATTACCTGGTGAATTGAACTCTATCCCCCCAAACCAATCCGAGCTCTGCTTGGGGAGGGCAGAGGCAGCTTTTGTCTTCCACTGGCAGAAGGGACTCACTGTTGGACACCTCCTTCCAGCGGATCTGATCTCTCGACTGCCTAACGCTTTCCTTTTAACCTCACATCACTGAGCGAAGGAGGCGGCGATCACGCAGGCAGGTGCTTGTTCCTCACCTGATGAAACTGCCTGTTCACGGTGATGTTAACGCTCTAGTATTAAAAGGGGATGACAGCAGCTCATCTGACCGGCCTACAAGGAACCAAAGCCCCGCCAAACAAATAAGTAATTCATTTGACTTAGACCATCCCCTCTGACAACAGCGGCACAGTTGTGCGATCTCGCCTCCAGTCAGTCGAAAATGCTCAGCTCTGATCTGTGATACCGTTAGTACTTGTGTTTCCCAACTGCGCTTGGGTCAACAAATAAGGGTGTATTAAGTTTGCACTGTGAGGAAGCCCATTTCGCGCCAGCAACCGAGCGAATCAGTGCCCCCTGCTGGAGGCTGCTCACCTTCAGAATGGTGATGTTCCAGGTGAAACTCTCCACGGCCTTCTGCTGCTTCCGGCCCTTCAGGCCCTCCTTCACAGCCATGTCATGCAGGTTCTCATGGAACTCCATTGCTGAAAGGAAGCAAAGACCATTTCAGGAATAATAATCATAAATCAACAACTTATTCGAAAGTTGCCTTTTGATTGCATTTGCCAAAAGAGCATAACTTCTGCTTAGGATTTTACCCATTACCCACGCACAGTAAATGGATAGATTTTTCTTTCTTTCTTTCTTTTTTTTTAAATTGAATCAAGTTTGGACAACATCAATGCCAAGGCTAACAGCCTCTGTGTAACTGGTTTTATTTGCTTGATGCTAAATTGGTCCTGCGGCATTAATTAAACGCATGTCTCAAATGGAAGAACAAATGCTTCACTGCAGCAACTAGAGATCTCCAAAAAGGCACGCGAGTGACAAACAAATTTGGAGCTTCACCCGTTTTGACAAATCCAGCACCCTGAACACCACAAATAAGTATCCTTCTTGCAGCTGCTCACATTCTGGACTCGGTTGCCAAACACCAACCACCACAAACCTATCCCTTCCATTTTGAATATTCGCAGTGTGTTCCACAGCAGAGACCGATGCTGGCTCTGCATCGTGGTAGCAGAGATCCCTGTACTTTAACTAGATTAGTTTCGGCATAGGGCCATACTGTACAACAGATAAACACTGCAAAATGAAGTTAATTCTTTCTAAGGTTGAACAGTAGGCTGTGACTAAGGCCTGGAGTGGGAGTGACATTCAGTGGAAACAGCTGTCAGGCTCTGGAAGGGGACCAGGAAGAGCGGAACAGAGAGTCTCTCTCGGAGGGAGAAGAGCGTGGGCACAGTGGACGCCCAAGAGATCCTGTCACTGTGGATTAGCATCAGCTGGGAAGGCACAGATAGGATTTGTCTGCAAATGAAGATCTCCATTTTTTCTACTCCAATATCTCCTATTTGAGGGGTATGTCTTTGTGCAAAGAACATGGCATCTTTGTGGGGGGATATGCGCATCATTTTTGCCACAAATGTAAATTCAGAAAAGACGATTGACTTTCCAAATGCACCGTTTGTGGCCGCGGACAAAAGAGCACATGACAAACGTAAGCAATATGAAGCAGTACAAACAAGATCAAGACGTAAAGAACCTGTTTTATTCATTATAAGCAAATCAAAGTGTTTCCCCTGTATGTATTTAGGAGTGGTGGGCCGCCACAGTCGAATAATGAGCGCTGCTACTGAATTTTCACATTGTCAATAATAATCACGAAAAAGCAAACCACTCGCCCTTTGTCCTCTTCGCGCAGCTGTCTGCAGCTATTGGTGAGCAAACTAAAACTGAGTTCCCCACCATACATGTACACATAAACATACAAACCTATAAACACACACAAAACGTCAGTACAGCTAAAATGAGCGTACAGCTATCAGCTTTCTGCGCACGTCAGGAACAACAACAAAAAAAAAAATCTCTAATACGCACGATATAGTCAGATCTGTATTCCACGCCCGTCAACTCTACTGAGATTCCTGCCCTCCCTCCCTAGCCTGTCCTCATGGAGTCTCAGTTTCATTGATCTTCTCCCAGTTTGTTGAAATGTAAAAATGTGCTCATCCACTGTATTTGTTATGAACGGTCTCACTGCTGTTTCTTAACTGTCATCCGAATACGCAGTATGACACAATCTGCACTGTTACCATGGCCTACTGACCATTCTTTCCTCCAATTGTTAAGTCAGAATTGAAATAACCGCATTCTGAGAATCAGTAGAAATGCTTCCGCCATGCACTTGATAAAACTGATTTGTGAAAGCAATACAGTAGACATATTTTCCACTTAATTTTTCCATCTCATTTTCATTTGTTTTCGTGTATTTAGTAGCCTTGAAAGGGACAGAACATGACAAAACTGCAAAGTTTACATCAAAAGAAAAGCAGTAAAAAAGTAGCGACTCTTAAGGTAAGCATCAAGGTTGTGGGTGACTTCAGCGATGTTACTGGTATGAAAATGTTGATTTATAGTGCAATGTACAAGTTTAACGATGGTTATTTTCCCATCTGTGTTATACTTACATTTGTGCGTAATGATCCATTTCAGTGGCATATTTAGCTAAGTGCTGCGTTTTGCCAGTGAAATTGGATTAGTGTTGTCAGTAACATTTTGGCCAACTGATCATGTGCCAAATCACAAGTGCAGCTATATGATGGAACTTAGGAAGACCATGCATAACATGACTCATATTACTTAAATCTTCATTGAAAAAACACCATTTTCTATCCCAGACTAAGCAGCCTTCGGTTTGGAGCTACAATAGGCCCAAGTGAAATCGGCCGTCGACTCAGCACGACCAGGCTCAACCCGACTATGAAAACCATGTAGAAAATGAAAATCAATCATCAATTAGCAATGCTGCCACTGAAAAAAAAATATATAGGGGAAACACGGCAAGGTTTTCAATGTCACAAAGTTACGCCACCGAGTGGCAAAAGACCAACATACACTATTCAAGCTGATTCGAGTGTTGCAATGCCTATTGATAATGCTACGTGCAACAATGGCAAGCTAATGAGATGTGGCAGAAACTTACTGGAAAATGTAAACAGCTTTTTGCACCGTCATGCACACTGAAATACAGCCATGAAGTGCAAAAGCCTAACTTTAAAATGAGGTTAAAAATGTCCGCAGAGTGGAAGTTTTATCAAGAGAGTGAGGTAAATAAATATGCGGCAGAATGTAAAATTAGCTCATCCAAGGCATTGAGAGGAGGTACAAAAGCTAATTTGTTCAACACCACCAACCTATTCATACATGTAAAATCTAGACACGCTGATCAATGTAAGTAAAAAAGTGTCTTCAAAACTAGTATTTCCTAGTGGTTTCTATATTTGTTGAAGTGCTTGTCCTGGTACTTGGCATCAGCAAGTACCCGAAGGTGGAAACTCATAATCAGTATGAATAAAGTGGCATCAGTGCATCCGTAGAAACTCTGGTATAGCGCACTCTAGCATACAGCAATGGTAGTTTCTGCAACATCGAGGCAACATAGGTTCACTGTGGAAGAAAGCAAGTCTGTATATAAATGCAATTTTTGGAGGAAAGTTAAAAAAGTATGGCTTTAGATTAGCATACATGCGCCAACACCATGGTATAAGCAAAATATGCAGCTCCATACTGGTTATCAAACGAAAATAATTGCAGGCCAAACAGGTCAACTAAGCCAGATGTGTATACACTCAAGTGTGCAATTATTTTCAAATAGCCTCATGACCTAATGGCATGTCATTGTATATTGCTTACATAGTAGGCGCTTGAGCTACAAACAGCAACCCAAACGAACTTCATCTCTCATTTCTCTCTCATGGCAACAGTTGGCACTGGCATCAGATCGGATGTCGTGATGGTCACTCTTGCACTGCAAGTGGCGCCTTTACTGAGTGAGCGATCCCAAGCAGCACCTTCACTGTCTGTCCTTTTCCATCTCTCTCACGGATCTGCCTTACATTAATATCCCAAAAACTTACTCAAAGCAAAGTCTCAATTGCAACACTCCCCATGCCTTTTCTATGTTACAACCACACGAAACCAGTAAAGCAAATAATTAGGGACAGTTTAATGCCCAAAATATATCCACAAGCCCCTCAACACACACGCTCAATTCACCCGTGATTACACATTAAGAAGTCCCAAGATTGCAAACATAAACATACAAAAACATACAGAGTATACACACTTAGGCTTGAGTTCTGCCCCATGTTCGGGTTGCTAGGCAACGCAGCTCGAACACCGTTTTATTCCATCAATCTGAGAAAATGGGGGAATGCTCCATTTCCAATACTCATTCAGACTTCGACAGATGGCATGGATCTCGTGAACCAGCATAAAGCATGGCAAAATTTGGACCAGTGTGAATAAACAAGATAAAGGGAGGCAATAAACACTCAAGCCTTCTGAGTGATTATCTTCAAGCAAAAAACATCTTGAATGCTTGGAAAACCATGGTCACAATAAAGAAGTCCACCATGTAGAAGCTGAAACTGCAGGGGAAAAAAATAAAATAAAGTACACTCGGGATTCACCGATGCCAATACTGATATCGGTATCAGGCACCAACACTCCACTCATGTACTCCACCCGTACTCATTAATATCAACACACACTTTTTTCCCATACATTTAGAAGCAGTGGGCCGCACCTGTTGAGCAATGAGCTCTGCTACTGCATTTTCGCATTGTGCATAATCAAAAAGAATGCAAACCACTTGCCCTTTCTTCTCTTCCCGCAGTTGTTCGCAGCTATCGGTGAGCAAACTGAACAAATGTTAGTCTTAACCACATGCGCACACATTATTACAAACAAGTCTTAACCACATGCGCACACATTATTACAAACACACAAACCAATGCACGCAGGCAAAACATTAGTACAGCTAAACCGTGCGAGCAGCTGCAGGTTTTCTCTGTGCGACACGACCAATAAAACTCACTGTAATACACGTGAAATGGTCAGATCTGTATTACGCGCCCGTCAGCTCTTCCAATTTTCCTGCCCTCTCTCCACTGCCAAAGCTCATGGAGTTTCAGCTTCCCTGATCTCTACCAGTTTGTCCAAATCTAAAAATAGCCCCGCAAAGCGGGTTTTACCCCTCAGCCCCTGGATTGCTTGCGATGAATATAAATTGACGAAGGCATTTTCATGTTATCCTGCGAAAGACAAAATTCAAGATGTGGACATCTGAGTGCCGTCAAATTTGATAGGCTTTTGTAAGTACACGAGACCAAGCAACAGTGCAAAAATGGCGCATATTGACGGAGGCATTTTCAAGTTATCGTGCGGAATACAAAATTCAAGATGGTGGCTGTGGCGTCGATGCTGAACACCGAAGAGCCGTAAAAATCGATAGGCTTCTGTAGGTACAGTATCTCACAAAAGTGAGTACACCCCTCACATTTCGACAATTAATTTATTATATCTTTTCAAGGGGCAACGTTACAGAAATGAAACCTGAATATATTCTAGAGTAGTCATTGTACAATACAGGGTGTATCAAAAAAAAATAGTCTCTCCGAAAAGTACCCATCAAATTTACAATTGAATATTTTCATGAAATTTCATCGTTTGCCTATGTTGGTATGGCCATCCTGCTTCGGTCCATACCAAAATTAACTGCATAATTTCATGCATGACTGAACACAGGCCCGTTTTCCGGTGTGCAATAAAATGTCCTTCCTCCAAAAAATTAAAGGGTTAAAATTAGATGAGAAGTCTTAAACTGTAATGCAAAATGTGAATTTTTGTTTTTCTACGCCGCGATACTCAAATTAACCCTTTGTTTGCTGCTTTTTGCACTGGGGCAATGGATGTATGGGAATGAGTCGGAGGGCCACACGGTGGTTTACAAGTGATCACTACCCACCCGCATCCTTATTTTGAGGAGCAAGTCACATTTAATCATTTTAATACCCTGTTTTTCGTCAACTTAGTCCTCGACGTGACCACCATTTCTTTGGATGCACACTTGCGCTCTCCTTCGCATGTCCTGCACTGCTCGCCTGATTATTCCTCTGTCCCTCTGGAGGATGTTCACTTCGGCTCTGATTCGCTGTTCAATGCCTTGCCACACTTCTGCCACACTTTTGGTAGCATGACATTCGTTCACCATGAATGCACGCTGTTGTGGTGTAAACTGTGGACGAACCATCTTGCAAATGAGTGAAGCCAATGGCCCTACCCAACTTTTATCCAAAGCTGAATGAAAGGAGTTACGTAAAAACGTCAGAAGGATTAAGCCTATGCTGTAGCTACCCTGACATCACAATCACTTTTATTCAGGTGCAAAGAATTTGTGAAGATCACTTTCATTGTAGGCCTGTGTTGAGTTGGTTACACGATCAATCTGAACCCAATGTCAGACCTCGTACAAGTGATCAGGTGTAAAAACACGCCGTGCCCCTCTGGGATGTTTGATTACAAGCATATGAAAGGCTATACATTGTCCCAGTGCAAAAAAGCAGCAAACAAAGGGTTAATTTGAGTATCGCGGCGTAGAAAAACAAAAATTCACATTTTGCATTACAGTTTAAGACTTTTCATCCAATTTTAACCCTTCAATTTTTTGGAGGAAGGACATTTTATTGCACACCGAAAACGGGCCTGTGTTCAGTCATGCATGAAATTATGCAATTAATTTTGGTATGGACCGAAGCAGGATGTCCATACCAACATATGCAAACGATGAAATTTCATGAAAATGTTCAATTATAAATTTGGTGGGTACTTTTCGGAGAGTCTACTTTTTTTTTGATACACCCCATATGTGTAGCAGTGTAGATTTACTGCACTGTCCAAATAACTGAACAAACAGTCACTATTTCCAAAATGGGTGGCAACAAAAGTGAGTACACTTCACCGTCAACATGCGAAATTGTGTCCATAGTGTCAATATTTAGTGTGACCACCATTGTTGTCTAGCACTGCCTTGATTCTCCTCAGAATGGAATTCACCAGAGCTGCACAGGTTGTTGCTGGGATCCTCCTCCATGACAACATCACGGAGCTGGTGGATGTTGGACACCTGCTGCTCCTCCACCTTCCTCTTGAGGATGCCCCACAGGTGCACAATTGGATTCAGGTCTGGAGACATAAATGGCCACGCCATCACCTTCACCTTCAGCTTCTTCAGGAAGGCAGCTGTCATCTTGGAGGTGTGTTTCGGGTTGTTATCATGTTTGAAAACTGACATTTCCGAAGAGAGGGCATCATGTTCTGCTTCAGAATGTCACAGTACGTGCTGGAATCCATTATATCATCAATGAAGCGCAGCTCCCCAGGACCAGAAGCACTCATGCAGCCCCAGACCATGATGCTGTCACCAACATGTTTGACTGTAGGCAGCACACTGTTGTCTTGGTACTCCTCACCAGGGTGCCACCGCACATGCTGGACACCATCTGAGCCAAACAAGGTTATCTTGGTCTCATCAGATAACAGAACATGGTTTCAGTGGTTCAAGTTCTTGGACTGGTTGTCTTCAACAAACTGTTTTCGGGCTTTCTTGTGGTCTAGCGTCAGAAGAGGCTTCCGTCTTAGCCGACGGCCATGCAGACCGACTTGGTGCAGTGCACAGCGTATAGTCTGAGCACTGACAGGTTGTTCTCCCACTGCTGCAACTTCGTTAGCAATGCTGCCAGCACTCCTGCATCTGTCTTCTGAAGCCAATTTGTGCACCTGACGCAGAGCATGAGGACTCAACCTCTTTAGTCAACCTTGACAAGGCCTGTTCTGAGTAGAACCCGTCTTGGAAAACCGCTGAATAACATTGGCCACTGTGCTGTAGCTCAGTTTCATGGTCTCACAGATCTTGTAGCTTAGACCATCTTTGTGGACAGTAACAATTCTCTTTTTCAGATCCTCAGAGAGTTCTTTCCCATGAGGTGCCATGTTGACCATCCAGTGACCAGAATGAGAGCATTGCACCCAAAGCACCACAATTTAAACCTTCAACGCGTTACACAACCTCATATGGCCCAGTCGAACAGACAAAGCATGAAGATGATGAATAGGACACGTTTCATTGCTTGGTTGACCATTACCAATTGGGGTGTGTACTCACTTTTGTTGACTGTTTGTTCAGTTATTTGGACAGTGCAGTAAATCTACACTGCTATACATATTGTACAATGACTACTCCAGAATGTATTCAAGTTTCATTTCTGTAACGTTGTCTCTTGAAGAGATATAATCAATTAATTGTCGAAATGTGGGGGGTCTACTCACTTTTGTGAGATACTGTACCCAAGACCAAGCAACACAGCAAAAATGGCGTTGATTGACGAAGGCGTTTTCAAGTTATTGTGCGGAATACAAAAGTTTACAGGACGGACGGACAGAAAGACAAGCGGACGGACAGACTTTGCACGTGACAACAATACCCCTCTCTGCCCCTTATTCGGGGCTGAGGAGTAAAAATGCGCTTGTCCACTATAAATGGTCACACCGCGGTTTCTAAACGGTCAACCAAATACATTAAAAGATGCAGTCTGCATGGTTACATGGTTAAAAAGAATGATTGGTCACAACCTGTTTTCAATCATTCATTTAAATTACCATTACAGAAACTCCGAAAACTCTCACCATTATCAGGTGTGGTCAGTTTTCATTTATTTAACGCATACTGATTACGACTCCGGACTTCCCACGCTTTCTTTACTCAGCGGTTGGAAGCAATGCATGTGTTTCGCGATCATTTAAATGAAATAAGATCATTTGAAACATCTTTATGCAATTCCATTGCTTCCAATGACCTTATTTCATTTAAACAGTTTAAACGATCATGAAACACATGCATTGCTTCCAACCCGAGTAAAGAAAAGCGTGAAAGTCCGGAGTCCTAACACAGGTGAAAGTGATAAACCTCCATGCACAAAGACTTCAACTGCGCGCGAGAATCTCTTACACATGCTTTGATTGAATAATTGCTGACTACAGCAGGGGGACGTAAATATATTGTGACTAATCATTTTTTTTAAGGGATTGTTTGAGCCTCCCCTGTAGCCAGTTCACGAGCCGCCACTGCTTCGCACATAAGCTTATTTGGAGGCAAAACGGCCTGATCGTAAAGAACCAATTATTTTTATCAGTGAAAGCTGAGTGCAGAAGTTTTACAAAATCTGGGGTGATCGGCGGTTTAAATACGAGTGTTAAACCTGTCGAAAACATACCTGAGAACGCCTCATCCAGTGCAAAGCAACTGACCTTGATAATTGATCTCCGCTCGTTGTTTTCTTCTAAAAATCCAGCTAGAACAATTTATCTAAACTTACTTTAACTATATCTGGAAAACCAAGCCGTCAACTAAAATACAAATTACATAAACGGACTCTATATTGTTGGTATTGAACTCCTGATCACTCAAGCACTTCGTGTTGTCAAGGAATGTCTGGTTAGCTTGCCCACCAGAGACTTGTTGCTATGCGGAAAGTTGTCACATGAAAAAGTGTAAAGGAAAATATCTCTCTTTCTGTAAAGGAAATATCTCTCTTTGTGAGTGGAAGGCCAGGAATATTCAGTGGCAGAAATTTCAATTTTTTTCAATCCGATATTGGTTCACAGTTCATGGACCAGCAAGGTCCACAACTAGAAAGGTCAGCTCCAAGCAAATTGCCTCACATTGGATTTCCCTTGCAGCATGACTGTCATTAACACCTTATTGAAACTGCAAAAAGAATATGCATTCAATTCAGGAATCCGTAAAACCAAGGCTTTTTGTAAGCCGACGTGCACTTCTAATTCAAAGCTTTAAGAGAAAAAGTTAAGGGACAATGTTGAGGCTTTTAAAAAAGCTGACAATTCAGAATTCACTGACGGAAATCTTCTGTTGAGAAACATTATTGATAATTAAACTGACTACACCAACAAATATGCTTGGCAAATAACAAGACAATATCACTCAAAATGCAAGCCAAGATTTGTCCAGACCTTAAAACAAACCAAACATGTAACAATACTGCTGTGCATTAGCACAACTGTTTACCAAATAGCAAGTTAGTGGCAGCTGTGCGCTAGCACGTCTACTGTACTTTAGATTAACATGTAATCACTATTTGGCTTAAAATCTTGGAATTTTGGACATTAAACCCCATTTTCATACTTGTATAGTCATTAGTCAGAAAGAAGACCAAGTGTACAGAGTTGTTATCAAGTTTCTCTCATATGCTGTCAGTGTGTGAAACTATAGACAGAATATCCACAGTGTCAGCGTTTGTTCAAAAAGTTCTGTCAATAGCAGAATCTGATAATGCTGCGTGAGTATTGTTCTGAGATCAATAAAATAATGCTCGTCCAGGAGTAACATTATAGTCTACCAAAGAGTAGCACCTCTATGATGTCATGAAACTATGCAATTTTGATTTTGTGAAAATGGCGGGAATAATTTCAAAACGCACATTACTGCCACTGGGTGCAATACATTCAGAAAATGATTTTTTTGATAACTCATTAGGTTCCTGAGATATGCGCAAAATATGTAAAAGTGCTTATTATTGTGCCAATAGCCGGTGGACATGTATATTTTTGCTATGTGAGGCGTGTGCAACATTCTGTACCTCCAATAAAATTTTTTTTTTTTACAGTTAAGGCAGCAGTGTCACTTTTACCAACAGAAGAATAAACGAAAATACTTGAATAAAACAGATCTCAATAAGGTTCCCAGCACTGCTGGTTCTGAGAGCCATGCTGCTATGCATGCCTGACTCCAAGCCCCCTTGGGCCTGGATTGTAAAGACACCACCAAACTACACCCAGACAAAAGCTCTTTTTTCACGATAAATACATTTTAAGCATAAAATCCTACCTATGATGTGATCAGAGCTGGCAGAGATTTTAACTGCCAACAGCTGAACTCTGGTCACTTCCCCAGCTTCAAAGTGCAATGAATGAAAGTAGATTCGGTCAATCCCTTCTTCATTGCGCTTGTGTATCGTCCGCCAAAAATGCGAAAAGGTTTTATAGATCAGTTCGCAGAGTTCGTTTCAAATACTATGTCCAACTTTCATCGTGTTCTGATTCTTGGC
The DNA here is from genome assembly GCA_029692085.1 of Gymnothorax javanicus. Lineage (NCBI taxonomy): Eukaryota > Metazoa > Chordata > Actinopteri > Anguilliformes > Muraenidae > Gymnothorax > Gymnothorax javanicus. The sequence goes on from CM056193.1 coordinate 146,458,276, forward strand.
GATCTTAATATTCATGTATGCTGTCCCGCTAAGCCTCTTGGAAGAGATTTTATGCATCTTGTTGAGTCTTTTAATCTTACGCTGCTCGCAACCGGACCCACTCATAAGTTAGGCCATACACTTGACCTTGTATTGTTGTCTGGTTTTCCCATCTGTAATACAGAAATAATTGATGTCTCTGTCGGATCATTGTGCCGTTATATTTGATGCATCGGCCCATTCCTGCTGTTAAATCTCGTCATCCTGTAAACTGCTCTCGTTACATTAACTCTGACTGCCAATAAGTTCTCTGAAGCTTTAATTACTACTCCTGATACCTGAACTATTGAGGCCTCTCCTCCCCATCTCACCACAGAGGACCTCTTATCCTTATTCAACTCCACCTGCACTTCTATATTAAATACTGTTGCTCCCCTGAAATCAAAAAAGCCCACGCCTAAAGGTCTGCCGTGGCTTACTTACACAACTAGAGCACTGAGGAGGGAGTGTAGGAAATCTGAACGCAAATGGAAACGCGACAAATTACAAATCTCCTTTGAAATCTTGAAAAGCAATCTTCTCAAATATCAGGAAGCAGTTCAGGCAGCGAAAGCAAAAAACTTTTCTAACAATTTCTGTCAACTCTCATAATCCCAAGGTCTTATTCAGTACCATTAATTCTGTCATTTGTCCCACCCCCAGTACCAGCTTACATGCATTTCCTGCTAAGTGTGCTGAATTTCTTACATTTTTTATTTGCAAAATTGAGGACATCAGAATGCAGATTTCTCCCCCCACCCATGATTTAGTGGTCTCACTGGTCTGTTCATCTAAATTAGACTTTTTCCAACCTATTACACTGCCCTCCCTTACAAAGATTGTTTCCACGATGAAACCTACGTCTAGCTCTCTTGACATAGTTCCTGCAGCCCTCCTGAAGGAGGTCTTTGACATAGCCGGTCCCAGCAATCTTTCTATTATAAATAGAGAGCCACTGGTACTGTTCCCACCTGCTTCAACATGCAGTGGTCCAGCCTCTCCTGAAAAAACCCAACTTAGACCTTACTTCACCTAACAACCACAGACCGATCTCTAAACTTTCATTTCTGCCCAAGGTCCTTGCCCTATCTACAACAAAACAACATTTTGGAAAAATTTCAGTCTCGGTTTATCGCTCACCATAGTACAGAGTCGGCCCAGTTCGGCAATTCATAATGACTTGCTCCTCTCTATATTGTGTCATGCTGATTCTCCTCGACCTCAACGCGGCGTTTGACACTGTGGATCATGACATTTTAATACACCGCCTCCAGTACGGGGTTGGCATTGATGGCACTGCCTTAAATTAGCTTATATCCTATCTCAATAACAGACGTTTTTCTGTAAATATGGACAATTTCTCCTCTTTCCCAGCTAGTCTCTCCTGTGGGGTCCCACAAGGTTTCGTCTTTGGTCCCATTCTCTTTTCAATTTGTATGCTTCCATTGGGCCAAATAATTCAAAAGCACTAAACTTCATTCCACTGTTACGCTGACGACACACAGCTCTATCTCGCCCTGAAACAAAATAATCAGTCGAATCTACTCAGTCTCATGAATTGCCTTGAGGACGTGAAGTGTTGGATGGCACAGAATGTCCTTCAACTGAATGAAGGAAAGTCTGAAATCATCCTATTCGGCCCCTCTGACTCCATAAACGTGATAAATAACAGTCTTGGCAACCTTTATACCCACGTCAAACCCCATGTCAAAAACCTTGGCGTGATATTTGGTTCTGCCTTTGAAGGGACATTGTGCAGGAATTACTCCCATCCAGCGTTAAAATCGTGTATTACATTCAAAGGAATAGTGCACTCTAGCGCCTCACTTTTTCAAACACATATTGCAACTACGGTAGCCACCGTGTTTCAAAAAGCCTTGACAACACTGATGAAACCATGGATGTATTATAGGTCCATGGTTGTGTGGGGCTCATGAACGCGCTGACACCTGAGGTATCTATGACAACCGTCCGCGCCCGAAGCACTCCCACACAGGACGCGTGTTCACGAACAATGTTCTCCGGAAATGTAGCTATGTCCACTGCAAAACCCATGCAACAGCTCCGCACCGAACGAGCAAACATAGCACTCGGGTTAAATATAGTTTGGAAAAGCAATTCAAAAACCTAATAGGGATATAAAATGTTGATGACCTAGTTTTATTTAACAGGGAAATAAATTCTGACAAGCGAAATTACTTTTAGTGTACGAACGCTCAAAGCTCATTAATTCCATCCTTTCTCTATACCTGGAACTGGAGCCCATCCCAGCTAACTCGCAGGGTGCACGCACCATTCATTAAAATTTAATTTTAATATTGCGAATGCATATGCTGCGCATATTCTCACAACCCGGTGCGTCATCCGTAACATAGCTACTGCCGTTTATTAGCACGTTTATCAGCACTAGAAAATAAACTCTAAATTTTCTTTACTAAATTCACGTTTGACGTTCTTACTACCCAAATGTTTCTCTGGGTACTCAAACATCAAGGTAAGCCGGTAAAGTGCTGATTTCATTCGATATTAGTGGAGTTTCAATTCTGAATTATTTTCCTTCCCCTTATACAGGATTAGCAAATTCCTAAGTCCGCACATGATCAGCAGCCCAGTTATAAAATATACATAAAGTCGATCTTAGTTTCGTTCTCATCGGTTTCTTTCTTCTGGAGCCCTCGTGTTCTCTCTGCACAGATGGAGTTCAGCCGCATTAGCGAATCTCCGCAGCATCACTCCCATACAGTGATGCCCCTCACGAACAGTGTGTCGTTCACATCTCATCCTATCCAGCGTTTCCAACCCACTCAACACTTCTAGCTAATAAAGGCTGAACAACAAATACTGCCTCTGTGCGGTGCTGTCATGCAAGTTCGGCGCATGCATAAAATAAGATACAAAATATGAAGTTTCTGTATCTTAAAAGTTGCTGAAAGTTGCTGTTGCAGCCCCCAGATTGTGGAACAGCATTCCCCACCTGATCAGATCTTCCCCCTCCATCGACTCTTTCAAGTCCAGGCTAAAAAAATACTTTTAATCATTTGCGTTTGAATCCTCTGGTTAATTATTATTGCTTTTTTTTTTACTTGTGGCATTCCCTATGTGTTGTGTGTTTGTGCCTATACACTGTGTTATGTGATGTTTGTGTTGATGTCCTTTGTATTTATGATGCTCGTTACCTGCTCTGGTCAGTACAGCACTTTAGTCAACCTTGGTTATTTTAAGTGTGGTATATAAATAAATTTGATTTGATCATCACTCATAATAGGAATTTCACCTGACCTGTGGATTACGTTTAAAAAAGTGCGTAAGTCAGAGTTTTCATGAAAAGGAGAAACAGAATTTCCTGATAAAAGAAGACAGAGAGGAAGGCTTGTTAGATTTACTGCATTTCCTGAGCCAAGAGTACATAAACCGGGATCTGCAAGACATCCTCACCAGCATATTTCATTGAAGAACAGCCTGTCATTACTATCCAGCAAATAGCACGGCACACATCAGGGCAGAATATATCAACATTGCTGCTGACCAAGTTAAGTCAATTAACACCATGCGTGGACCAGCAACGTATTGGAGAGGCTTTTCATGTGAAGAAAACAACCAAAATGGCTAAATCCAGAGAAACGTTACATGTTAGTCTATGCAAAAAGAAGCAAAGTACATTTTTTCTTATTGTTACAGGCGCATGATTCCTGATTTTATTTATGACACATCACGTTTAACAGTGCAGATAGGCCAAATCGCTTAGGCTTCAAATGGTAAAACCGTTAACATTAGTTAAATGGCAGTGCATTGGGCCAGGGTGATGAGTCTCTTCATGTTAATAAATTAATTTTGCATTCTTGAGCATCACAGTAAATCCATTAGCAATCCATCCTGTCACTAAAACCAGAAACTGCACATACAAACACAAATTAAACATTCTCACAGTATTTAAATTTACTGCTGTTAATGGGGAAAATAGCAGTTCGATTTCAAATGAAGGCTGACGACTGGGACTGCAGATTTAAACTACACAACCTCAAGCAAGGCACTTGAGTCAAACTACTTTAATAACAATAGCCCCGCATACATGCTGTCGATTCCATGCAAAATACAGATGTAGAAAAATACTGCATTATAGGAAGGCAAATGAAACACATAATAAAGCCATGGAGTGCTTCAGTAGTGGTGCTTCTGCTATTGCAAAGAAACTCAACAAACTTGAAACAAGCCTAGTGTACAGGCATGCTCTTTGGGTGAAATGATCTGAGAGAACATTGTGAGCAGGTATTTATTTTGTTGCAGTTTTTATTATGAGTCCAGCATTCATATACTTTAATCACTTCTCCCATGTATTTTACTCAGAAGTCCTCCAACATAGAACTGTCACCGAATTCTGGGTGTAAGTTCAGGGGGAGGGGTTGATTCTGCACGATTTTTGCACAGAATCACTAGCCTCCATTCATTTTGACTTGCACAGATTGTCATTTTCACAAATTAAATATTCAATATTATAGTATGTAAACATCAATAAATATCAATATTATGAAGATATATCTATAATCCATCAGACCAGATGGCCCAACAACTCTGAGTACCCAGAGGAATCCCACACAAACAGAGGGAAAACATGAAAACTCCAGGCTTGATCTGAATCATCCCAGCTTTTTGCTGTGAGTTAACACTGCTGCACATTGCAACAGCGTGCGGCCCCTCTCTCTCATGTAACGACAAGTCTGAGGTATTGAAATCAAAATCTGGTTAGTAGTGTAGCAATTACTCCACTTTTTTGAATGTAATTCTTTATGTAATTGGACAGCTGGCTGCGCAGCAGTACCATGGTCAGGAGTGCATTATCTTCTCAGACTAGAAGGTCTAAAGTTGATTTCAAGAATCATTCGCACTTGGAATCAGTTGTTGTTAACCGGCAAAGAGCAGTCGATGCCAGAAAAGCAAGCAATTGCTCGGCTGACATATCAAAGTAAAATCATCAGAGAATTGGGCTGAATAGTAAGTCTCGCGTGATGACTTTTCAAACGTGAGATTTACCCCTTCCGGAGACATCCTTAAACAGCAATCTAGCAAAGCAGTCTTTTTTGCAGGCTCTCCAGCAAGCTGGCGAACACTGCAAGCAACCACTGTATAAAACTTGCTTCCAGTTTATTTAACTTGACTAGACAGCGGTCAGTCACCAGAAACTACCCGTCAAGTGTTTTTTAGATGCTTATCCCTGAAACAGTTTTATTAACTCTGTGTTATATTGGAGTCAATCATAATTATGGGTTGTTCCTCAGTTTTCTGCACAGAAAGTGTGAGGAACAATTAGGCTATTCAAGAAATGGTTTGCCATCAAGTTGGTAGGCAAAAATGGATGCTGAGACCTCAGCACAATAAAAATGAAAATCACTGAGCAATGGATTTTCCACGTCTTATTTAAGTAGCAGCATGATGTGTCTTTCTCTTCTCCCAGCTCAGTACACCTCTGCGATTCATCCACAAAATGGCAGTGTGGCACAATGGCTGGAGGCCGATGTGTTATATGGCTACTATTATATGTAGCTATTATGATAAAAGAAAAGTATGGGCGCTGGTGTATAAATATCCAATTTTTCCTTATTTTCCAAAGTCGTGAAGAAAGCAATGGAAGTTAATGTGTAGCCCAGGAGGGCAGGGGCAGATAAACCTGCTTAACACGTAAAAAAGTAAGCAGAGCTTACTAATACCCCCGACGTCCCCAATCATGCTTTTTCCGTTGGTGACTATAGAAATTATCGCATTCCGAAAATCAATTTTGACAAAAATAACACCACATTTATGACACGTAGCACTGCACCTCTCCATATGTTAGAAACTATGCGTGGCAGATTTGAAAAGGATCCAATGTATAATATTTGCGATATCGATCGGACAAATTGACATTGAACCCACTTGAAAATTTCTAAGTCCAAAAACAGGAAAACAGCGATATTTTGTGAGAAATCATCCAAGATGGCCGACACTTTGCACTGCACCTCTCCCTGTGGTAGAGAATGTGTGCGCCAAATTTGAAAAGAATCCAATGTATAATATTTGCGATATCGATCGGACAAATTGGCAGTGAACCCACTTGAAAATGTGTAAGTTCAAAAACAGGAAAACGGCGACATTTTAGTGGAAAATCATCCCAGATGGCCGACACTTTGCACTGCACCTCTCCCTGTGGTAGAGAATGTGTGTGACAAATTTGAAAAGAATCAAATGAATAATATTCGAGATATCGATTGGACAAATGTCTTTGGACGGAATGGCGGACGGACGGTCCCAGATGGCCGACACTTTGCACTGCACCTCTCCCTGTGGTAGAGAATGTGTGTGCCAAATTTGAAAAGAATCCAATGAATAATATTTGAGATATCGATCGGACAAACAATGTCTTCGGACGGAATGACGGACGGACGGACAGTCCCAGATGGCTGACACTTTGCACTGCACCTCTCCCTGTGATAGAGAATATGTGTACCAAATTTGAAAAGAATCCAATGAATAATATTCGAGATATCGATTGGACAAATAATGTGACGGAATGACGGACGATCCCAGATGGCCGACACTTTGCACTGCACCTCTCCCTGTGGTAGAGAATATGTGTGCCAAATTTGAAAAGAATCCAATGAATAATATTCGAGATATCGATCGGACAGATAATGTCTTTGGATGGAATGACGGACAGAATTCTTGGCATAAACTACATACCTCCAACATTTCGTTGTCGGGGGTATAAACAGAGTAAGCTGTAAAATGAATGGGCCCACAACAAGGCAGGGACAATTTCATTGGTCAGCACGATACCTGGGATAGTACTGGTGGGTGATTTTTGACAGGAAAGGGTCACACAAAAATCCAAGTGCTAGCAAAAATGTGCCAAGCACAGAGAGGCAGTTTGAGCATGAGGAGAAAAAGATGAGGTTCACGTGAAAGAATTCTGTCCAAGCAGCAGCAGATCGCTCGCAGGAAATAGCTACCAGGAAATGATATATCACAACCGGCACACAGGAGAACAAGCGTGGTTCCTCTATATTTCGGCGACCGGCAGGACCAGGGTTAAAATATTTTCAGTCAGGGGTGCCAATAATTCCAGAGCCCACTGTATAGTTGTTGCAGAAGTTTAATTTAGTAATTTCATAGGTGCAAAAAAAAAAAAAACCTCATCTAAATGTTGAAGGCAGAATGTGGACTCTGTTAAATAAGAGAACCATTATCCCTTATTCATGATTAAACACATCCAAAAGGCATCTAGCAACTGTACACCTCACCACATAAATCACAAATAAAAGAAATCGTCCAAATTTGATGGATCTACAACAGTCAAAATGCAACAGAATAGAGATTGAGTGGGATTTAAAAGAATGCTGGAAAACACGTAGAATAGAAAAGGCTTTAATTTCAATAACGCTGCAACCATTGCTGTGGTTTGTTTACTGCCATTCGTCGATTAGTGCTTGCTCATTCCCTTTCATTTTAGTCACTCATCTTCTCTTTCCAAGTTGCATGTTGCATAAGAACGAATGAGTGTTTACACAGAGAAAGGGGGCCTCACTCGGTCTCTCTCACTGTCTCTCACCTGATCTCTGGATCAGCAGCAGCCTCTCATAGACGCTATCAGAGTTCTCAATCAGAGCCTTACTCGTCTGGATCATCTGCAAAAACAAACAAAAAAAATCATTTTATTTTTGCAAAATGAAGCAATGAAGAACAAATGGTTTACACTTGATGTACCAAGGAAATGAACAGGTACTAAGAAATGCTTTACTGAACCCCATGGGGTGATTGGTCCTCTGCTTTTGACCCATCCTAGTTACTAAGGAGCAGTAAGCAGCCATAGTACAGTGCGGTGTACATGGATGAAAGTTATCAGAAATTGTAAAAGACTGAACATGCTCTGGGATGGGTTTGGGGGGAAATTTTTCAAAAATATGGTTCATTTTAGTACATTCAGATGCCATTTTAAAGTAAAATTTGTACTTGTATATCTCAGGCATAACTGTGTTTATTACACTTGCATGCAGTTGTTCATGGGCCCCAAGTTATTTCCCAGACATGAACACAATGATATATGTTAAGAGCCATTCCACGAGAAAATGGCATTTTTGAAGAGTTGAAGAGTTGACCCCCCTGGAATTGAATGAAACTTGGCACATAGGTAGATATGGTAGTCTCACGGAAAAAGCCAGATTTTTAGGTTCATATCTCACTTAGTCTGCTGGTGGCGCCACCTGGAAGCCACTAAAGTGGCTTAGTTTCGCTTTTGACACCACATTTTACATCAATTATTATGACTTAAGGGTCCACAGTACCAGATGTGTTATACTTTTATCATGACCTGTGACACTTCAAATCTGGATAGACATCAGCCCACATCAGCTAATAATAATCATCACATGTTATTGAGCTGGAATAATTTGAGAAATCACAGTAAAAATTGAAAATGGGAATAGGAATAAAATAATTTCCCAGAGATATACCAATCAAGAATGCTTTATTATGTGTTTACTCACAACAAAACTATCATTTTCAGTTAATATTCCCTTGGTATCTTGCTGGGTTAGTGCAATGGATGGCCGGAAAGATGGTCGAAATTGATTTTGGTGCATGTTTGCAGTATATTTTCTCAGTAACCCAGATATGTTCCATGGTAATAAATGCCGTTTGTTGTGCTTTTGGAGCTCTGTTTTCAGGAATATCAAGTATTTCTTTGGTAGTATCTACACTTTCAAGCTAGACGGAGCCAAAGTTGGAGGAAAACTCAAAACGGACCGTTTCATAGTAGATTATGCCTATGTTTAGGCGGCATTATTTTGTTTACCCAGCAAGATAGAGATCTGAAATTCTCTGGATACATAGTCCCTTTGGGGTGCACTACAACATTAGTAAAATCTCAATGGTAGTATTTTCACTGTAGATGATATTCATCATTTAAAGTTGGAAAATTTCACCCCCAGGGGGCGCCGTAGGTTGGATGCAAATACTATCCCCAGCAATGTACCAAAGAAATGGTTTTTGAATCGCGATACGCACAGCTAGTTTTCTCTGAAAATGAAGAGTTTAGCTTGGCACTATGCTGGGTGGATAGCTATCTGAACAAAGGTGGTGCTCTAAAGAGCTAAACTTCTACTTACCTAATATTCCATATTGCCAGACATACATATAACACAATTCTGTCTTTTGACATATATAAAGTACATGCACAGTTGTGCATAAAAGTTGTAATCACTTTGGTTTAAAGCTGGGTTGGTTGTCAACTGGAAAAGAATGCTGGTTGTGATTGTAGCATTGTGTCAACAATCAACAATCTTACCAGTAGTCAGTACAGTGAACAATTTTGTAGTGCTGGTGCATTTTCAAAAAAATCACAAATGCTCAGCATTTTTCCTTTGCTATTAGAATTAATGAGCAGGCTTCAGTGTTAATTCTAGGATTTCCTAAGGGCAGGGTGCTTGGGTCAGAAAAAGGGCACAGCAGTCGCGTCGAGCAAGTGGTTGTCCTGAAAAAGAGCATAGAGTTCATAGCAAGCAAGCAGCAGCCTGCCAAGATAAGGGCAGTTCATTTGTAGTGGTAACTTGCATGCCTTCATTCCTACCACCTGCCCATGATGTCTAGCCTGCTGGGTGTGAGGTTGTGGTTTCTTTTTCAGACTTCCCATTTTGGTGCATACCAAGCCATGGGTGTTGACGCAACTATTGTGCCATATAGGCTGTAGCCGGCTATTTAATTCAGAGACAGTAAAGCTCACTATCAATGGGCCGTAAACGGCCCTGTAGAGACCTAGGATCTAGTGTAGTAGGGCTTGCCTAGGGCTCAACTAGCTCCAAGGGTAACATCAACCTGGATCGAACAAAGAGGGCCTTGGATAGCTGCTGAGCGCCAAAGCCAAGGAGCACCTCCAACTTTGGCTCTGTCTAGCTTGAAAGTGTAGATACTACCAAAGAAATGCTTGGTATTCCTGAAAATAGAGTTCCAAAGGCACAACAAATGGCATTTACCACCACAGTACATATCAGGGTTACTGAGAAAATATACTGCAAACATGCACCAAAATCAATTTCGACCATCCTTCCGGCCGTCCACTGCACTGACCCAGCAAGATACCAAGGGACTATTCACTGAAAATGATAGTCTTGTTGTGAGTAAACACATAATAAACTATTCTAGATTGGTATATAGCTGGGATATTATTTTATTCCCATTTTCAATTTTTTACTGTTATTTTTCAAATAATTCTGGCTCAATAACGTAGTTACCACGCTTGGCGCTGATGTGGTGCTGATGTCTATCCAGGCTTGAAGTGTCACAGGACATGAAAAAAAAAAACATATTTGGTACCGCAGGGTTTCCCGCAGCGCTTTATAGTTAGGGCGGCCGCCTTGACAACAAATGCCCCCTGCCTTGACAACAAATGCCCCCTGCCTTGACTATGTCCCCCCGAAAAAAAAAATTCTGCTGCATCCACGCATGCATACACAGTAAAATAAGGCCGCATCGCGATGAGGCCGAATAGCGGCCGGCATCTGTTGGTTAAATATGTTACTGCGCCATCCATCACCTGTTGCTACGCCAACATTATTTTTTTTGCATCGGGAAGAGGCTAATTATCCGGATATACAATAACCTGTCGTTGTCGCGGGAAGGACATGTGGAGGTAAGATAATTATTCATCCATACTGAACATTTGAATAGTGTCTCCTATCAACTGCTTGCCCACATATTCTGTTTCCTTAAGATAGGCTATATGCAATTTGTTTAGTTTCTTATCAAGGCTACCGATGTGTTTGCGCGTGGCTTTCTTCTATGTTTGACAATTGCATGTGGTTTTCTCTAGTTTACAGTAATGGATGGGAAAAAGCAGTCAAAAATATCAGGGTACTTTATTCAAAGAAGACGGTGTTCTGTCAAATTTTGCTACCTATCAAAATATGCTACTTCGCAGTTCTGCGCTTGCGCAAACCTAAAATCTTGGGCTCCATTTCTTCGCTCACATCTCAAACATAAATATACGCCTTTTTTCGGTGCGCCTTTCGACCTGTAAGCATATACATATTTGCATGAACACGCTGAGTTTTCCTTAAAACGCAGAGATTGGATGATAATGGCATGCGGCATATATCATTAAACAAACTTACCCAACTAATTATAACATCTGCTTATGTAATAATAAGCTAACAAATAACAAAGTTCCTACTGTAAACTGATTCATATTGCAATATTTAGGCGAAAACAAAGACTTTACGATCCCTTTGCATACGGTAGCATTTTTTTGACAAGGCAGCACAAATTGTCAGAACACCGGCCTACTTCACCATCTGCGCCGCCTCCTCCTCCACCACCCCCCACCACAGCCCTAGTCCTCTAAACATCGAGGTAGTGGGTGGAACCCAGAGTGGGCTGTGGATCGGAAATATTCAGGTTGGCTATATCACACAGAACACGGTGAGTGTAGCATTAATCTTTTCTCAAGATCTCGTAATTACGAGATAAGGTGTGTGTGTATGCACACACACACACACACACACACACACACACACACACACACACACACATATATATATTTATATTAGGGGTGGGAACGTGTACAAAAAATTCTAAACGTGTACATGCGCCGTATAATTCCGTGTACACGTGTCTTCAGAGTTAGTGGATTTTGACCGCTATACATCCGTTAGAGGGCACTGTCACCATTCCAGTGACAGTCCAGACAACCATTAACGCAGTGATCAGCCAGATACGTTTATTAAATCAATAGACGGTAACAGTGAATTTGTAGGTTACTCCAATACAAAATTACGGCCTACAGCCTTCTAAACTTACATTCCCTTAGCACAAAGTGTTGTAAACTCTGGAGACAAGCTAGTTAACATTGCTCGCTAGGCAGGAACTGACACCAAAGCAAATATTACCAGGACCAGTTTCGAGCCGTCAGCTGTCGAAATGAGATGAATCCATTATAATTTCAAAAAAAAAAAAAAAAAAAAAAAAAAGGCGATGGGAAAACTTTGCCAACAAAGCCAAACATCAAGCGAATGCAACAGAGCAAGACATAGCAAGCCAGCTAATATTACTTTCAACAAGAAGACAGCTCTAAGTCAGTCCTGAAACCTTTTATTTCGCGTAGCTCTTTTCAGTTAACCAACAGGGCATCACAAAAAAAAAAAAAAAAAAAAAAGGCTGGACATGAAGAATTTCAAGTCGAATGAGTGGTCACCAACAGATGATGCGAATAGTCGACTTTCAGGGGGTAATCCTGGTTTGATCCAATCTACCCACTGCAACCTTGAGGAGTTGAAAATGTGTCAGCCAGTCAGAAACCAGGACAACCATACAGGAAACCCAATATTTAACAATTCTTGGTCATGGCTTAGAGGTGAACATTTGATGCAAGTTTGACCCAAATCTACCAAGTGGCAAGAAGTCACAAAAGTGTCAGCCAATCAGAGGCTAGAGAAGCCATATTGAATCCCCCATCGAACTGACGAAAATGCTTTGTCAGGACCATCAGACAGACATCTGAACCAAGTCTGATCAAAATGTGACCACTGGAGCAGCAGACATTGAACACAAATTTTTGATTTTGAATCGAGCTAATAAACAGTGGTTCAGGGTCAGAAGATGAACATTTGTACCAAGTCTGATCCAAACAGGCCTCGTTGAGAAGTTGAGAATGTGTCAGCCAATCAGAGGCGAGGGCAGCCGCATTGGATTCCGAATCAAGGCAACAAATAACACTTGGTCGGGGCCATGAGACAAACATGCACAATGTGTACTCCACATCCGTCCAGTAGAACCGGAGAAGTTGTCAAAATGAGTCAGTCAATCAAATGCCAGGACAGAAATATTGAATTAAATCGAGCCAACAAATAAGAATACTTTGTCAGGGCCATGAAACAAATAAATCCACCACGTCAGATCTAAATCTGGCCACTGGAACTGGAGAAGTCAAAAATCCGTCAATCAATCAGAAACCAAGGTGGCCGACCATATTGGATTTCCGACTCAGCCGAAAAATAACAACACTTGGTCAGGGCCACGAGAGGAACATTTGTACAGAGTATGATCCAAATTTGCCTCGTAGAACTTAAACTGATAAACCCCGTAATGCCAAAATTTCATTTCAAAATAAAAGTTACATTTTATTGGAAACTGTGTACAATCAACATGTAGCGATTAAATTGTGGTGAAAACTAATTATTTTTCATCAAGGACCTCAAATATGTATGTCCAATTACAAATGTACACAGATCGTTGAAAGCATAGAACAAAAAATCATTGTTCATATTTACCTCCGCCAACGAAGTTGGGGCGGAGGTTATGTTTTCGCCCGTTTGTTTGTTTGTCTGTCTGTGAACAACATAACTCAAAAAGTAATGCACAGATTTGGGCTGAAATTTTGTGAGTGCATTGCTATTACATCAAGGATGGACCCTATTGATTTTCACCGCGATCAGTGGAACAATATGGCCGCCACGGCAGCCATCTTGAAATCGTATGACACGCGATAACTCAACTTTGCTCCCACTCATGAAGATTTGGATTGTGCTGCCTTGGTGGAGGATTGCACTCTACAAGTGCCTCTAGTTATTATAACCTCCCCCAAGGTGGTTATGCTTTTACCGGCGTTGGTTTGTCTGTCTGTTTGCGAACAAGATAACTCAAAAAGTAATGACTGGATATCTCTGAAATTTTGTGGCTGGGTTGCAATTACATCAGGGATGGGCCCTACTGATTTTGACCGCGATCGGTCAAACAATATGGCCGCCACGGCGGCCATCTTGAAATCCTATGACGCGATATCCTTGGGATCGAAGTTCAGTTATCACTCAAATTTTGTGGGTTGACTGGTCTCGCATCAGGGACGGAACCAATCAGTTTGGAATGCGCTCTATCAAACAATATGGCCGCCATGGGAACGATCTTGGAATCCTATGTTGCAGATGGGCCTGGTCAAGGGGAAGTGAACATTTGTCCGTCTGTTACCAAGTTTATTTTGGACATTATGTATATCGTACACTATAGCAGATTAGGGAAATTATTAAGCAAGGCCAACTTACTGAATTGAAACAAAAAGATTCATCATGCTGCATACCATAAATAAAGTACATTGTTAAGTAACAATGTCCGTCCGTTACTTCCCTTGACCAGCCCCAGATACCGAAAATTTGTTATAAGCAATGTTCATTCAGCTAGATTTCAACTGTGCTGCCTTGGTGGAGGTTTGCACTGTCAGAGTGTTGCTATGCCCACAACTAGATATCATTGCATTCAATGGCTGCTCAAGATATATCCCTCCTGACAGTGCATAAGCTATCGTAGGGTTAAAATCAGAATTTCAAACATGACGACAATTGTTCAAAAATTAAATTCTTCTGTATCAGAAATAATTTTAGAACAATAGGGGGCCTAGTCTCGTTGGGCGCCAAGTGACCTGGGTGATAATGAGTGGCCAGTACTCCACCTCCGCTGGCAGGCTGTACTGGTCACTTAGGCGGCTGAACAGAGAAAACCCTTTCAAACATGTGCTGGGAAAGCTAAAACCGATAAGACAGTATTTGCTGTTCCCTACACTTGCTGATCACTGGGTGGAGACCTCCGCCTGAGAATGGCTCACATTTGTAAGAATAATGTAATAAAGGCAGGGTGATAAGCTAAATCCCTACATTTCTGGTGCCACATTTCTGGTGCAGGATAACAGCAAAAAAGACTACTTCGCTAGATTGCAGTTTGAGGATGTCTCCAGAAGGCGAAAATCTCTTGTTCAAAAAGTGGTCACGCGAGACTTACGATAGGGCCCAATCCTCTGCATCTCTGAATTTAAATTCCCAGGCGAGATAAATTATATTCCCTGAACAAGTGCTGCTTTATTTTGTACATTCATGACACATGCCTAATCTCATTTTCCTGCTTCCTTTGAGAAGTAAAGCACAGGCCCAAATCAAATAAATTAAAACCAAATCTTTCTCCTTAGTCCACAGTACCAACTACTCAGAATGCTGCTGGCTACACTAGAACATTCATGAACATTCAGAAACTTCAATAGGGTGACACTCTGTTGCTGGACTGGACTGCTGGACCTTATTGTTATGACCCCTAAATCAGCCCAGGAACAAATCAGTCATGCGCCCAGGGAATAATAAAATACCAGAGGGATAGGGAACAGATTGTGCATTGAGAGTTAGCATTTTTATAGTTCCACCAGGTGAAATTCTCTGTCCAACAGACCTTACTTGCTTGAAATGCAAGTTGACCTTCCAGTGGAAATTATTCACACGCTGCTCCTTGCCAGACAGGCACTTAGCACTCATTACAACAAATTCCAAAACAGCATAGTGGCTGTATTCTCCTCAATGTATATTCATCGGTGCACACACACAACAGTATTTATGACCGAGACTAATTTACCCAGGGTTCTAAATGTTATCTGGAGATTTTGCCAAAAAGCAGGAGCAGAGAGAGTTCTCTGTACGTGACCTTGAGATAGATTTTTTTTAAACAGGGAAGCATGTGGCTGACAAGCAGAAAGGAAATAAAAGATGCCCCAGCCAAGGTCACCAGAATATTTTCACACAGAAACCATCCACATACAATCCCAACATGGAAAAAGTTGGGATTGTGTGGAAAATGCACAGAAACAGAAAGCAGTGATTCCTATATTTACTTTCACTTGTATTCTCTGCAGGCAGTATAAGGACAAGATGTTTAATGTTCAATCATCTTCATTTCATTTGCAAAAACACATCAATTCCTGCCATTCAGGCCTGCAAAGCATTCCAAAAAATGGGCAATTTAGGACTCGTAATGAGGAAGAAAATTTGAAGAATGATGCGATTTGAAACAGCTGATGCCAGCAGGTGACTAATCATGATTTGATACACCTGTATCCAGGAAAGGTCTAGTCCTTCAAGAGCAAAGATGGGCTGAGGATTGCCAATTTGCCAACAAATGAGAGAGGGCATCATGCCTCGTATGGCACCTTAACTATTGATTATTTAATATTTTATATATTTTAAGATTTTATTTACTATTTGGGCATCTTGATTACTCCTGTCATTTAAGACCATGGGCAAAGAGAGGTTCCTTGCTGGCTTAATGCGTTTTCCCAATTCAGTGGAAAGGAAAGCTAAATTTGCCTTTTTTTTTTTTTTTTTGGCTGATGCGAAAAATGATTCAATCCGTGACTCAAAACGATGATACTATCCATATCGTAAGCCTTGAGATCCATTGCACCCCTATGCGAAACGAGAGGCAGGAGAGGCCCATTTGTTAGCATTTATCAATCTTTTTTTTTTTTGCTTTTTTATCACTTTTCTAATCTCTTATATTTAGAATTAATTACATTCAATTTATGTTTTTTTGGGGGGGGAATTTTTCCTTTATTTGACAGTTATACAGTGTAGAGAGACGGAAGGTTGGGGAGAAGAACGGGGGAAGACATGCAGCAAACGACCCGAGCCGGATTCGAACCCAGGTCGCTGCGGGAAGGACACAGCCTTTATGGTACGCGCGCTTAGACCGATGAGCCACCGGGGCGCCCCAATTTATGTTTAACAAAAATGATGTTTTTGTTGGGCTATACATGTACAGAAATTTTTTTTTAAATCTACTCATTGAGTAGGTGGTTGTATAGCAGTCTATAAGGTTTTTGAAGCAGTTTTTGAAGTTTTGTTTAATCATGAAAATGTATTTGTTTCCCAGGCACAAAAGGGGGAATATACAACACAATTTAAATAAACAACAAGAAAAAAAAAAAAAGATTTGTATCACCACAATTGTTATTATAACCATCGGTGCCAGCCCACAATTTCAATCAGGGCTTCGCTAATAATTTCAGCATATTTATTCCCATAAAATGTTGCAAGAGCTTTCAAATCAAAGCGCCATTAAACAGAAATGTCAAAAATGGAGAGAACCATGAATAAAGTGGAAGAGTGGAAATTTCAGGAAATGAGGTACAAAGTTGAGGCCGTTGCAGATATAAAGCCAGCACAGGCCTTCGCTCTCACCGGCTCTAGCTCTCTCTGACCTTCAAACTGTTCAAAATCCTGGGAAGAACTTTTCATTTCCGCATGAGGCCTTGAGAATCCATTTACACTTTTCAGCCAGAAAATATCAAACAAAGCACTGGCCCCATGGGACCAGAGGGGAGAGGAGGCCTCAGCATGCACATAAACAGAGCCACAACACATTCATTAACCTCATTTCTAAGATACCGGAAAAAGACCCGAATTCACAGCCGTTAAAATCCATGCTTTATAATCATGACAAGATTATTTTGTGGTGTGATTCAGCATCTTGGATTCGGAATAAAACAATGAAAATACTGACAGTGAACTTCAAGGGCAGTTACATTCATATCCATGATCTGCGTATGAACTGCAGCCAATTTAAAACAAAGTTCCCCATTTTGAAGCAAGTCAGTCTGGACTCATTGTGCATCTTCAAACCCAAAAGAATGACCTTTATTCCTGATCCAAGATCACTGTAGCTCTTCAATACTAGAAATAAAGAGAATTGCAGTATTGACACATATGTATGACTCCCGTACTCATCAGTGGCAAACTGATGAGGAGAGATGATTCTGTTGAGCTAGCTAAAAACTGCCAGCTAAAACCCCCACTAGAACCAAGCTAACTAGTTTTTATGTAAGGCATTGTAAAACCCACAAAACAATAACCAACGATGGAAATTGTAGGGCGAAGGTTCAACGTGTTCTTTTGGCTGGTATTAGCACGCGCGACCTCCTGGCTGGTGTGAATCGCAATAAAATGGATCTATTTTCTCCGTTCGAAGGACGGGGCA
Source organism: Gymnothorax javanicus (assembly GCA_029692085.1). Taxonomy (NCBI): domain Eukaryota; kingdom Metazoa; phylum Chordata; class Actinopteri; order Anguilliformes; family Muraenidae; genus Gymnothorax; species Gymnothorax javanicus. Next base: position 146,476,096 of record CM056193.1, read on the forward strand.
CAAAAGCACAACGGTTACAATTAATCTGACTCCATAATAAATTTATAATAATGAATTTAGTTATACCCTCGTTAAATATCTGACTCCAAATTAGAATTAGAATTAGAATCCATAATCTAGGGAAACCTGCGTGGGTCTCGAAGTGACTACACCTCGAACTCTTAGGAGACTATCGACGTCGCTAAACATGTACTCCCGGGTTTTTAGTACTGTTACCGGATCCTAGGTTTGTTGATTAGATTAGAGGTTGGAAGTCGGCCATCACTGCAACAGCATCTTTTGCGCGTGAATACAGCGAACTCAGATCGATGCACGCCCATGGGTTCCTTCAGGGAATTTTAGCAGATAACCGACTTTTCGTCCATGGGTTTCCTTAAGGCTAGAATCCCAGAACCGGCAATACACAAACCCTTTATGTAAGTAGATCATGATCGTCTCTCCAACTTAATAAAACCAATTCCCAGACCAGGCCGCTGGCCAGTCGTACCTCGGTCGGGATTATACCCCTAGGTATCCGTCGCAACGCGGCTGGAAAGAATAAAAGGATTAAGAGTCCCGGAGACCACGCTAGTTTAAAGGAATAACAGTAATTTATTCACCAGGTAGGCAAGAGCTTAAATCAACAGACCAAATATCGGTTACCACGAATTTAGACCAATATAAAAGTCATACCTGGCGACAGCTACACACACAGAGTTGGGTGAGTGCGAGATCAGAGAGACGATCGTCCATAGCTATAGTCTACTCACGCACTTACGTGCGCGGGGAGAGATCGGATACGATCTTCCATAATTGAAAAGGACTACTCACGCACTTACGTACACGGGGACAGATTGGATACGATCTTCCCAGAATGGATTGTTTCTCTTTGCTTTAAGCCAAACCACGTCTTTGATCCAGGCGGCATGGCTATAAACACCTGGAAGGGGGTCGAATCCGGTTTTTGGGTTTCCACCATTTGGAGGATGTAATAAAACACTTCAGCAAAGAGAGGAGAATAGGGTGATTACCAGAGAGTATTCTGACCAAATTCTCAGGAGTTTCAAAAAGGGAATGAACCATAATTTCAATGGGAATGAAACATACTCCATTCAACTCCTTAGATTCCCCCGAGAATAACAAGACCAAACATGATATGAATATGTACTAATATGATGCAGTTGTCATGAAAAAGTCTTAAGATGAATTATTATATACTTATAACCCAATTTACCCATATAAGTGATTTCTTAGAAGGAGATTTAACATATAAGCACATTATGCACTTTTCAGAGGTTTAGATTATTTGAAACAGATTAATATAACTGGACTTTAACTTAAGACTTAGGCCAGTAATATGACTCGCACAGGGGCATTGTGTCAGCCAGAGCCCTGCAACAGCCCCCCCCGTGGTGAGACCATTGCCACCTCCCGGACGTCCACAAAAGTTTTATTGCTATCTGGCATGGCTCTGGACTGAGCTTATCAGCCATTTGTCGCATACAGTCGCTGGGCTCCCCCAGGCATCAGCGTTTGCAGATCTTACAGAGGTGCCACTCAGAACCCAACCCAAAGGCACAGATGAATTTTACTGATTTCGGAATGGAACAATCTTTTGTAAAATGAAATATGCAATGTTTACAGGCATGTTATCTTAATTGGCCTCATAATTCCCCTGGTGCCTTTCCAGTTCATTGGAAAGTCCTGGGAAAAGCCTGCCCTTTTCAAGTGCCAGGATCCATTTTTCAATGGATCACTGTTCCACAGCTCGCTGTGTGCCATACATTGTATCAGGCAGACAATACTGTAATATAAGGGATATCAAACTGAACCAGTCAGCTATGTTCTCTGAACACCATCTGTTCGTGGGTTTGCATTTCCAACAGTTTCACAAACTCCAGCTCCAGATAAGCCAGTTCGTCCATGAACTGTGTCTTCAATCACATAAACAAACTGCAACTGCAACCCCTTCCCATAAAAAGTTGGGATGATGCGGAAAAAAAAGCACACAAATGGAAACATGCAATTAGTAAAACATAATTGACCTTTGTTAAAAAGAAAACAGGGCAAAGACAATCCACTTAATGATCTTTTTTAGGGAAATAAGCACTAAACCTGCAATTTTCAGAAAAGGTGGGACAGGGGTGTGTTCACCACTGTGTTACCTCACATTTTCCTTCTTTTAATAGCCCTCACAGGAATCATTTGGGGATCTAAGGGAATCAATTGTTTGTGTTTTTGGGAATCTCATGAAAATATTGCTGTAACTATTAACCCAAAAGAAAAGAACAACATTGCTACAGTAGGAGAGGAGAAAAAAAAAAAAAACATGTCAAAATGTTGGCAGAGATTTCTGAGATTATGGACTTTCTAAGGTCAATACATAGGTCCATGTATATAGTTTGAGAGATTAATAAATATCTCTGCATAACGCTGTACCACATTGCTATCATGGTGAAAGCATTAACCTCTTGGCAGTGGTAGCTCTTTGATAAAAGCAAAGCAGTGGTACACTATGAGAGGAAATCGTATGTGATAGTTACAGACAACCCGAACCGTCACAGAAAAAGGAGGCTGACTCACCAACATTTAATAATAATTTTTCCTTTTTTTTTAACTGGCAAGATTTCTCATCTATACTTTATGCAGATAGGCTTTTTAAGGGAGAGTTCTCACGATAAAATGCAAATTCTTGGCTCATCTGTCTTGTCTGGAGATAAGTGTGACTGAGAAGTTGGAACCCTGGAACAAGAAAGTTCGACAGCATTTCAGTGGCAGGGAAAGCACAAACAGCAAAGTAAATACCTCCCTCCCACATAAAAGGAAGAAACAGTCTGAAGAATCACACTCTAGCGCCCCTTTAAACTTGTCTGATTTGGGAGGTGGTGTAATGGGCAATGCTATGACAGCCCACAGCTGCTACAACGATGCACCCCACCATTACAGCACTGATGAGCAATAAAATTACCATTTATCTGGCCGAGAAAATACTACGACACAGCACTATATTTGTAGTGTGCGCAAAAGCGCAAGGTGTATTGTCTGTGCATTGCGGCAATTGAGCTCAAATTCCTATCCTTGAGTGCTTATTAATTAGGCCTAGGAAGCAGTAATACTCTTGAATGCACAGAGCCTGGGCAACTCAGTTCACTGACTCTGGTCATTGCAATTGCATTCTAACCTGGAGAAATGTGGTACTGTCAATGTTCTGGAAAAAGCGCACACATCACTGAACCGCAGAATGGGGATTGAATCAGAGGGGCTCAATGATTCAAATTTATTTTTTTAATTGTTTTTCATTCTCATTATAAAACAGGCAATTTGATGTTTTGTATTATGATAAATGAGAGGGCAGCATCAGGGTTCAGCGATCTCATTTAATTTATTGTCAGGATGCTACGGTTCAAAAAACCTACAATTCAGTTCATTCCAGTCTTTTGGCTGGGCCCCATTATATGCGCTTTCATCAAAAAAAAAAAAGAATAAATAAATTAAAAATAACCCAGTGACATGTTTTTACTTATTACATATAACAGGATACCACAGAGCAATCAATTCACTGCTGAAACAAAAAAGTGGCACTTCAAAATAGAAAACTATCAACAGTAACAGGGTAAGGCTGCCAACACAAATGCTGCACTAGCTGTTATTGCATAAGACTACGTAACAGTGTTATCTTGAAAACTCTTTCCTCTAGAGCATACATCGAAATGGGCACGTTTTCAACTTGAAATCGCGCTTTACTCAGCCAATTCTGTTGCCTTGGCAACGAAAATCGATAGGTGTAGAGACCTAACCATAACCTATCCCCACACCAAATATCAAAGGAATCGGTTAAAATTTGTGGTCTGTAAAGCGTCCACAAGAAAATCTCCACGGACGCAGCGGCGGCAGAGACAGCAACCGTGAATACAGTACATAGCAGCGGCCCAACTTCGTCCGGGGGCTACAATAAATGCTGACTCCAGGGAACTTCCAAGGATTTTGTTGGCAGTCAGAGGTGTTAAAGAGCAGTAACCATTTTGTTTTTGGTGTGTTATTTTCAGGCTTGTGCTAAGTGGGCGCAACAGATGTACCATTAAATGCATCATGTTCCAACAACCATTTCGCAAATAGACTGAATGACTCACAGGTCTTTCAGCAATAAACTGCACTTGACATTACATTGCCACTGCAACACGGCAAAGTATCAACTGATCTCCGTTTTAAATGTTTTCAGTGTTGAATGCCATCAAGGTGCAAAGCATAAATTCAAAAGCATATTCAATGCACAATGCAGTATAAGAGGAATTTCATGCAAGCAGGTGAATTGAACCCAACCAATCTCAAGCAGAATGAACCATGAACTTCTGTATCATTTATGAATTTATCACTCTGAGCACAACATCATCCCCAATGAGCCCTTGTTAGCTGAAGAACTTCAGCTTTTCCAGTAACACAATATCCAGTACATACAATATCTTTTTCCCCCTCAAGCTACAAAGACAAGCTGCCTCCTTCAATGGCCTCTTAATTCACACTGCCCTTCATTCTTTCATTAAAGGGCAATGATGCCCCAAAACGCTCAGACCACAGTAATATCATGACTGTCCGGAACCACCTACACCACACTAGGCCATGCACCATAGCGAAGTACAGGGAATTAAACCACTGCCATCCTGTGGTAACCAAAAGGTCAGCTTATTTTGTTGCTGTCAAACCCAGACACAGCCTGTGTTAGCAGGGCAAGAAATTAAGGAGGGCAAAAGGCAATAATGCTGCAGTTATTCTCAAAATGCCCCTGAAATCACAAGGCAGGAGGCAAAAAATGCCCACTGTTTGCCCTCATTCCTTTCAAAATGAACCTGGATTTCAGCCAGTGGAGAGAAAAAAAACCTAAAATGCCCTTTGTTTGCCCAAAATCCTCTTACAATGAGCCTGGACTGGAAAAAAAAAAAAAAATCCTACCATTTAAAAATGCAAATTTCATACTCTAGGCATGGGTGTCACTACTTGACTGAAGAGAAGGAGGGTGGTGGGTGGGAAGCGTCACTTGGGCTCTTGACAGGCTTGTTCACTAGTCAGAAGCCTCCTCTGTTACGCATGACATAGCTTAAAATATCCCCACTGCTTATCAAGCTGCGGCAAATAGACCGAAAGATAACTTGCTCAGCCGAGAACCTTTTCAATGCCTGGAGCCATTAATGTATTACTTGATGCAGTGCTGTTAAAACAACGTTGGCTCCAGTATAGCTAACACGATGGCTATCGACTACAGCAGACAAGACAAACAAGCTTTCCACCTCGGTTTCTTCATCCCACTGATGAGTAAGCTCTGTCGCTCTGCGATTCTCCACGTTTCGTGTTCCAAGACTGTACTGTTCCAGGATCATTTGATGGGCAGCATTAATGCAGACATAACCGCCATTTTAATATTCCAGTAGACCATGAAAAGGCACTCCAAAAATAGCGTAGCACGCCTGTGTTGTACAAGATCATAGCTGCGCCTGTAACTTGTGACAAATTAGAATGTGGTCAGCGGACAGACCAAAGTGTCGAGTTCAAACCTCCCACAAAGCCTGCTCTGTATATCCTGAGGAAACATCAATTCAGGGCCTGGGAAAGAACACCTCCTGAATATGTATATTGTTAATGAGATTCAAAGTAATGCAAATGGGATGCAGTGTAGAGGGTGTGCCCCCTGTGTTAAACGTAATGACCAGGAGCACAAAACAATTTGCAAGAAAAATTTATTCCTCTGTGACAAGCACATCTTTCATGTCCAGTTAAAATGTCAAACCACAGGTGGTTTATCTTTCCCCCCTCCCCTCAATCTGAGCTCTGTTCAGTGTATCATTCTCACACAGCTGTGAATGTTGACATGCTGTAGTAAGATTTAAAATGTGACAAACATGCTATGCATACAGTACCATAGGCAATCTCTTCCTCCTGCCATTTCAAGCTATTTACCATATTCCCAGTCCATTCTGCACGGGCATCGTGGAGGCATTTGTTCTTAACAGGGCTCTCAATGATGAGTACAAAAGAAATGTCTGCTTTACATGCGACAAGTTTTACTCAAATTCAAAAGAACTGTTGTTCAGTTTAAGCAAACCATATTATGCATAGCTTAGAAACTTTGCTGGGCAATTCAGTTTGTAGATAGAAGCATGCTTAGGTATGCGCTAGGCTAGTTTAAGTAACATTAACACCAACTATAGATGAGTAGTAGTGCTTCCAAATGATGAAATGAGAGGTGGCACTGTGCAAACTAAGTGATACAGGACTATCTGTGCTTTCAGTCCTGGATAAGCGAAGCTTAGGAAGGAGTGTTGCGATGAAACTCGAGTGTAACTCACTAATCAATCAGTCAATCAACCAATTTGCTTCTAGCACAACCAAAGGCGGTAAGAAATATGATCTTGGCATGGATGACCAGTCCAGAATTCACAAACAGCTTATGCAGGAGTTAATGATAGTGTCACTTTGATTTTTTAGTCGAGCCCCCGGAGGGGTTTGCGAGACTATTGTAATCACCTTGTGAGTCTGTCTGTGTGTGTATGTGTGTTTCCGGGCAGATATCTCCAGAACCACTTGACCGATTTCACTCATCTTTCACATGTAAACACCTTGGGCTGACCTCATGGCATGATATAAATTTTGGGCTGTTGGGCGAGACTATGAATTCTCTGAATGCTTGTTTTTCAAAAGTCATGAATGTTAATCCATCCAAATTTGTTGTTGGAAAAAAAGAAATTCAGGGGTCTGCGTTTTGCAAAAGACTGCCGAAGGAAAATGAATAATGGCCATAATCCGCGAGCTGCTCATATTTTGAGATGCCCCCAGGATTTTCAAACAGGTAGCTGCAATAAAGCTCTTTCAAGGTCATTTACCTATATGCCTACAAAAAACTGCTGTAATATAATTGGGGTTGTAGAACAAATAAAAAACTAAAGATCTGAGGCAACAAAAACTGTGAGGTAAAGAGCTTTGCAGAAAAGAAAAATACCATTATTGCCTCTGCAGTAAATCGTTAATGCTGGGCAGAATGCCTACACAATCACGTTGAATCAACTGTAAAGCTCAAGGAAATAATTGTAAATTGTGATGCTGTCCATAGAACCAAAGAATGAGCCTCTGTCAGCCATTTTCAATCATAATAAAAGCGTGTATGGTTGTGCGAGGTCGAGCATGATTTTTGTTGCAAAGACAATGCATTCATTATATAATATGCTTATGTAACTTTAATCCAGAGCATACAATTACTGTCCCCGCACTTGACACACTCTCATTATGTTTCATTCGAAAATAGCAGACCACGGTGAAAAAACAGAATATCTTCAAAGCCTGCTCAGTCTTAACCCTTTAACTCCTAAGTTTTCCATGGAAACTTAAATATCAACTTTGCAATATCCTAGTCAGCAAACAAGAAAGCAGAACACTTGTCCAGCCAGTCTGTAACCATGGCAATATAATATAACTGGAAAAATCAAATATACAACTTATAACTTCACCATTTATCGAAAATTTGCTGCACACATTAACACAAACATTGCAAACCAAAAAAAAAAAAATCGACAGTTTGATCCAGGAGTAACAACACATACAATTCAGGAAGTGTGTGACACACAGACAGACGCACTTTCAGAGATTGCACAAGAAGTTAAAGATCTCAAGTGTGTATTGAAGGCCAAGGTGAGCTTCAGGATTTCCACCTCTTAACAAAGGGGAATCAAATCTTATCTGGAGAAGGCTGGCATGAGTGCAGGGTTTAGTTATATTCAAGCACTAAAACACTTGATTTTACCCATCAAAGACATGATTGCGGACCTTGATTAGTTAAATGACCCACTGTGAAGTCCTTCCCATCCTTGGCTACTGTTGCAAGGTTTGACAAACTGCATCTGGAAGAGAGCCCAGCCCCATTAATTAAATTTATATTGCCTTAGGTCATTTATCTAAAAATATATTATTTTTTCAAATGTTGCGGACGTAAATTGACCCCAGCAATTGACTTGCAACCAATCTTGAAGCATGGGGAGGTTTGCAAATAAGCTCAAAACATTATGTTAGACTGTGCAGGGCCTGCAACGCACTATGGAAGGCGATTTACATGACGTCAAAATAACGCTGACCGCTTTTACGTGGAAATGTGAAAAAAAAATAGACGGCCACATCTGTCCGTAGGTATGAAAAATGGCCAGGTTGTAGGACAAAATTGCCCACATTCTGCTGAGTAATGCTGATATCATTCCAGCTGGCAAGCACATAGCCTGCATCAAAGCCATATTTATTGGCTAAAAATGAATATCACTGGTTTTAACCAACTTGTGTGTTGTTCACTTTGTTCAGATTTGCTCTGGCGTTAATAACTTTATCATTGGTAAACTGATGCCAAAGTTGACTACAGTCTCAGAAAATGACATATTACATTCAGGCTTCTTTCATTGCATTGTCCAAGTTTGAAAGGCCTAGCTAATGCCCACTATTAGTGCACAGTGATAATACTAATCGTACATATAGATCTGGTGTGACAAATGGATACTTTAGGGATCATTGCCCTGCACAGAAAGATTTGTCATGCACATGGCGGGGGAACGCTGTTCAACCCATGCCAAATGTTACACAATGAAGGCTGTTGCAATGTTGCAGGAGCGTCTCTTTAAGTATAACACATTTTATACAATATGACACAGTATTTCATGGACATGCAGTATTGCCAGAAAATATTCAGGACAAACATTTGTTTTGCACAGCAACAAATGATTACAACAACTGCAAAAAAATGCAAATTTGCTTGAAGTACAGATTCATCATTTTTATTAAATGACAACAGTGATCTTTTCTTTATCTGGACCTCAGCATGTTGCTGCCCAGCTGCAGCTCATGAGCAGCATTAACTCCAAAGCAGTTAATTGGTCAGACCAACTGCCTGTATGAATCGTGATTTCATTTATCAAGTTTGTTTGCACCTTTAGTTTGTGACTTATTTGTCAATTAGTGTCAACTGATTACATTTTCTATGCACTTTATGCCTTTAAATTGTTATATACTGGAATTTTAGCTCCCAACCAATGTGCTGCTGCATTTCAAGGCTACACTTGAATTTTAATTCCAGTTAATTTTGAAGAATTTTGGCTGATACACGTTTAGTCATTATTCTAATAATAATTAACAGTTCAGTCCATTTATTTCTATGTATTTATGTGTTACTTTGAGATTTACAAAGATAGGAAGGCAATGTTCAAGTCAAGCCTGATGCTGCCTTGCAGGCCAAAGAATGATTACAGTCTCTTCCACAATTTGAGACATACAGCTTATTAACCACAATTATCAGATCAGAACTGTGCATCAGACCATGCGGGCAGAGCTCTACGGTGCAAAGATTTCACACATGTGAGTATAGATATCATTTTTGTTGCACGAAGCGAGACCCACTTCTGACATTGCTTAAAATTCATAAATTACACCTTCAACTGCAACTGATACCATGAATTTAAAAACTGCAACTCCCTCATGTATGCTGATGATGTAAATGACTTGCAGCATTTCATTTCACCATGTGCTTGGTCCATTACTGTTTCGATTCTGCATCATTCGCCCAAGGGTGCCTAATAGGGAAGAGTGCTTGGGATAACAGCGGTTGTATGGTAACTCAATTCCTTACCAGATGCGCAATGTAAAATGATGCTTTTGAATTCTACTCCTAGCCAAAAAAAACACAGTCACATCGATGGAGAGGGTTCTTCCCAAACGAAAATCTAAATCGACGTGGAAAGCAACAAAAAAAAAAAAAAAAATAACAGTGTATGTTCAGGTAAAGGTAGACAAGATATTTACAATGGGTTCAGTACATTGCGTTATGAGTTTGCTTCATATCGGGCCATTTGGATTCCAGCAGAAAAAAAACCTCAAATAATCAAACAAATTACAAATTATCAACGTAGAAGCAATATACAACCATTTATGATCTTTGCTTTTAATTAAAAAAAAGGCAGCCAAAAAATTTGCACGTTTCCCTCAATTTTCCTTATAATGCTGCTTTTCCACCGAACGCAAAACGAATTTTCTTCGCGACCAGATTACATTCAAAGTCAGTGCAAAGACGCAAATACACAAATATACGCAAAAAGACGCTAGTTCATGGTAGTTCTCCTATGTAGCTAGCGGAGTCAAATAATCTATGGATCTCAATTTCACAATAAAATAGTGGTCTAGCTCAAAAGTAAGGTCTGGAACTCAGGACCCTGCAAGAGCATGGAATCAATGCCATTACCAGTGCCGTCATGCTACCAACTTTTTGGTTTGCACTCTCAGTTCTAGTATGTTTCTCATGTTTAAGAATTGCTATGTATTAGCTGCAAGTCCTGAACAAAGTATATTGGATTTGCTTTATTTATTTATTTTACTTGGAGCTCCTATAAATAGCGAGCAGAGAACCTTGAGGACAACCAATAGACGATATCAATATCTCAGGGCACGCACGGCATGCTAGGACGTACGCAGGATAAACAAACCCAAGTGCCGATGCGGAGGATGTATTATTGTCCAAACGCAGGCCATGGGATTGATTTATTTTTTTGTTCCTAAAAAGGAAAAGTACAGACCATGTTCTTTAGGAGGAGAACTTCGCTTTTTTGCCTATGGCGAACATATAAATAAATTGCTGTTTACTCTTATTCAATAACAAAATTTAATGCGCTTTGTTGCTACATTGATGGTGGGGAGTGAATGAAAAGTTTGAATAATGTTTGCATGATTTTCTGTCATTTTAGGGATTAAGTTTGGCAGTCAAGCTCCTATTATTGTAGGCTGAACCTGTAAATAAACTGAGCTGTCAATAAGCATGGGTAAGCGGCCGAAACAGCCACCTACTTGCCAATCAGCGGCCACCTACTTTCCTCTCATTTAACTGTAAATTTTTGAAGTGGACGACAAGGGCAACATATTTCAACATCCCAAAACACCTCCAGTGGGAGAATATCAACGTTGAATCAATATCAACCTATGGCTTAAAGTTGACAGCACATAACATCAAAATAAGCTCCAGAACATTGATTTCAGTTACACCGAATAAACAGTAATTTGTACATGACTGGGAAATGATCTGCCTGTATACCACAGAATCATTGATTGATCATTGATCATTTATTTATAGTTGAGCAGTATCCGTATGTCCTGCACACTGCTTCAGCCACTCATGAACTTTAGGTAAGTTAAGCTATCGTCATTATTCATGATATGCCAGAGCACGTCAAAGGGAATACAGCTAATATAGTAGTGAACTGAATCAATAATAATGCACCAATTGTGAAGCATTCTCTGATGTTCTTTACAGCGCGAAATTACAGGGAGTATGTGTCCTGACAGGTGAGATACTGGCTAGCCCCCGCAATAGCGGTTGTGGCAAGCAAATATTATCCCTGTGTTGGTTTAGGTGCAGTTTGTACAGCTGACAAATGCACAGATTCTGATGACTTGTTAAAACAAAGTCCCACACTTAAATTCACCAGTAAATCTTCAAGTGCACGTCTGCCGCTCTGCTCCATCCTGCAATTGCCAATGCACACGTTGGTTTGATTATCCCGCGGAAGTGCTTCGTGTGCATTCGCACCCGAGATAATGATCTCATGATCTCGCTTTCTGCCACAAACGCACACTCACTTTCTTACACTCACATTCTCGCGCTCTCTTTTGCTCTTGTGCATAATCAACACATAAGTGTTACCGTCCGTAACTTTTTTTTGTTTTAAAATGACTTGGATATGTGCTGTACATGCGTAATACAATTTTTCATGTGATCCTAAATTTTTGTCAGAGCTCCTAAATTTCCTTGCGTGCTCAAAACTTTTTCAACTTTGGCACACGTGCTCCTTGGGGAAAAAACTTTTAGCGGACAGCGCTGTACGCAAAGCACTGATACCCGCATTGGGACTGAAAAAGTAGGAAGAGCATGTAAAACAGCAGATCCTCACCGTATCGTAGGCCGTTACAACCTTCCTCAGGACTTCAGGCAGAAACCCCTGCGGCTCCAGAGAGGGGTACTGGTCCTTCAGGTTGAACACCAGTAGGGGGGTGTTGTCTGCCCCAGTTAGGCGGGATGACAACGCCAGGATGCACTGCATGAGGTTTGCCACCGCTGACAGGCCGCACAGCTCTTTAAACGGAACTATGGCATTCTGAGGGGGGAAATGGTGACAGGAAGATGCAGTCAACACAAAGCAGAAAGACCACAGAGAAGGAGAGACGCAGCTCTAATCAGTGCCTTTAAATGAAGGTACTGACCATTTCACAGCATTTATACATTAATAAAAAAAAATCCTCCTCAACACAGAAACTGGCCAGTCATAAACCTGCAATTACTTTTCAAAAAACCTGCAAAGTCACCTCTTATTCTACAGGAAGCCACGAAGAGGAGCCCAACATAGCACTGAAGCAGAAACAATCTTAACATCTACTTGTACATTTTTAACCACAAAGCTAAACACACTAAATGCGCAGCTGCCTTTACGTCTCATCATTCAGGTGATAAGACCTCCCATACGGTTATCTAAAAAAAGCAGAAAAACTGCGAGCAAAAATAGGTTCTGACATTTTCATTAAACAGAGAAAGTGAAATGAAAATGTCACTTCTTGCTGGAAGCAGAACTGGACGTTACTCAGAAAAAAGGTAATCACAACAGTTCATGGGCTTGCTGTCCATGTAAAAATCAACAGCAATAAACATTCAGCATTTTTTTTTCCCGGGGAATGTTGTTCATCCCTTTTAAAACCCAAATGTCTTGTTCAACTTTGTAGATTGAGGTACACACAGTATAGTTAAACCCAAATGTACAGCTTTGTTCATCAGATTTGATGCTCAATTAAAATTAATTTTCAAGTAGCATCAGAATTACAAAGACATATGGTCCATGAGGTGCTTATACAACACTATTACACACATTAAAAGAATGGAGCAATTCAGATGATTAATGCAGCCTATGGACACAAAAAAAAAAAAAAAAAAAATGCAGCAGCTCATAACTGAACACTAAGTAAAGACAATGGGGGGTGCATCAGCAGCAATCACTGATGAGGACAATATAGCATTTCATTGTTATCATAACCATGCAGACATTTTATTTTACCCAGTAGTTGCACTAGCGCTCTAAGAAACAGACTCAGCACCATTACTACCTAATCAGGCAAATTAATACAATTCCATTCCTTAGCAAGAATAAAACGTAAGGTCCATTCTTCAGATGCAACCCTCGCCACCTGAGAGAATAATCCGCTTTTAAAATTATTACTTCCTACAGATAAAAGGCATAAAGTACATGCTTTCCATTTAGAAAATTAAAGGAATTACTTTGATAAACTGCTACCCGTTTCTAAATATGTGGATGTCGGAATTTTTACAGCTTAGTTACAGATTAGGAAAGCTTTGAAGTCATCTTGCATCGGAGTAAAATCTTCTACTGTCCAGTGAGCATTAAAACTAATATCCCATTAAACAGAAGCAAGAGGCATTACTTCCCCATGTTGCAGCGCTTCAATGATGTCCAACTGGTGTACAAATACCTCTTGAATTTATTCTTAAAATTGATTTTGGTATAAATTTCATGTTTCACTCTGCCGCCCTAAATTTGTACAGGTGCAATAGGCATCTACAAATTAGACATGCATCCCTTAAAAAAGACTTAAAGACTAAGTAGACTTAACAGGCAATGGGACATGGCAATCGCAAGGTTTTAGCAAAGTGAGTCAACACTGGGAGAGACTGAGGGTCAAATAATATTTTCAAAAGTTGGGGGAAAAAAGTTGCAAAAGCATAATATTAATGATACAACAGACATGAAACAGTGACACTACATTTGCACATTTCTGAAGAGACAAATGTTTTAATCCATCATCACCTGCATGTTTTCTCGAAGGTCTGCGGCTTCTTTCAAAGGCTGGGCTGCAGTTTTGAAGACCTCGTCCACAGACTTGATGAACAGGATTCGCATACTGGCATACTCCCTGCTTCGCTTGCCTTTGCGCACTGACAGTCCACGCTTGTGGGGTTTTCCCCCTCCTCGACGGTTGGTGATGGCCACATGCGTGAACAGCCAGGCATGTGGCAGAATCTCCCCAGTCAGTGACTGAAGAGGGACATGCCGAAAACCAGGCTGCAAGCACTCAAAAGGAATGGTGTACTGCCCGATAAACTCATCCCCAATGTAGTCGTCATCCAGAACAACAAAGCGCACCATTGCAAGCTCTGGAAGATTAATCTGAAACTCAAAGCTCTCATCAAAAATGGGGTTGTCCCCATTTTGGTGCACTGTTCTAGTCCTTTGCTCAGCACAATCAGCTGGAATGCCGTGAATCTCCACATAAACGTAAGGGTCAACAATATCACCCTTCGCACTTGACCCCTTAGGTTTTGGGAAATTCTGTCCACTGATTACCTTCAGGTGCAGGAGCTGCGGGGACACACCGGGTACAGAGTCTTTGGTGTTGGCACTAAAATAGGACACTTCCTCCCTCATGATGGCTGGACGGAGGACATATCCGCAGTTCCCATTCTGACGGAACCAGCCAATGTTCAAGTCCATCATCAGGCCCGGGGTCTGGTAGTTCATGGCTACAATTTGGCAGCCGCACTTCCAGAAGTCCTGAGGATTCATATTACTAGAGTCTATCCGCATTGGGCTGGGATAAACCCGTGCCAGGAATTTCTTATTGTAGTTGACAAAGTCACCAGGGAAATCAGTGGCACAGCGACTGGCAAAGACCTCATTGAAAGAGCAGAACTCCCAATACTTCTGGTTCTGAAAAGCTGCTGGGAAGTCTTTGAATCCCACGGATTTGCAAAGCGTCACAAGATCAGAGAGGTCCTTAGAGAGCTGAAACTTTTTGGGCGGGACAATGTTTGGCTGATCCACCAAATCACTGTTCATCCTCTGAGACATTTCCGCCCCCTCATCCTCATCAGTCACATCCCCCTCCGCACCTGTACAGTTCGGGCTCAACTTCTTACCCTTCAGGAGTATTTTACCCTTCAAATGAGAAGGGGAGGGCAGGTAGCTATCCTCAGTTTTAGGGGGATCAGTGTGCAGCTTATCAGACAGGATCTTTTTCAAGTGCTGAAACATGACCGTCTGTTGTTTTAGGGAACAATGGTTCTCCAGGCAGAGGATCAAGGGAAACTCGGACGCAACGAAAGCATACTTGTTGATAACATCAATGACACTACGAAAAACAATCTGAGATGTCATTGTGTGACCTGTGTAGATGACAGGCTCATTGTCTGGCCCATCCCACACATCCAGTTCTACGCTTCTACAGCCCATCTTGAGAGCACGGATGTAACCCGTGATGTCAGAGGGGCCCCTAAATTGATCCTCTATCAAATATGTGTTGTGAGAGGCATTGATGAAATAGTGAGTCAGGGGTTGGTTCATATCCTGACAGACTACCTTCTGATCAGGGTCAAATATGTGGCATTCTGCTGACATGAGATAATTTGTAAAGCCGTCAAGGGAGAGCCAGCCCTTGAGCTGTCCTTCTTTAGAAGGCTCATACTTTCTGATGACTTCAAGACTGGTGTCTTCACTTACCTGAGCCATGCCTTGCTCCGCTTCTAAGAACATCATTAAATCTTTGGTGTCCAAGAACTCCTTGTTACTGGAGAACTGGACTAACAGGAAGTAAATTTCTGGCCTGGTGCAAAGATCGTGATAAACTTCAATGAATTCCTCCTTAGAAACCTCATCACCCATCTTACCTTTAGATTTGTGAAATTCTTTGAACTTCAGCTCAATCTTTACATTTTTCAGGCCAGGATTCAGGTCTTTGATAAGCTGCACAGCAGCGCACAAATTTATCTGCTTGTTGCCCACGGTATCAATATCAGAAAAGAGATCAGAAAGCCAGGAAGACCGCAGGTTATCTTGGCTGCTCTGAATCATGTTAAGGGTGTGTTTCCCATAGGATATTAGATACCGGAGCCCAGTCACCCAAATGTTTGCCACATCGGCAGAGTTTGTTACCAAATCTAGGGACTCATAGTTCTCTCCATAGATAATGGAGAAAGCACAATCCTCTGATATCTGGTCATATATTCCATTAGTTCTGAAAATTTCTGTATTCTTTCCAGTCCGTACTTCCTTGATGGACTTGACATCAATCTTGGCCTTCTCAGACTCCTTCTTGGACGGCTCCCACCTGAGTGACTGCATGTCAGCGTCCAACAGGAAGTAGCGATGGTAGACGCGGGAGTTGGATCGGACCTTCCTCAGCTCAGAGCCTTCCACCATGGCACTGATGCAGTCGCTGGCACTGCTTATTTTTTTCTCCGTGGGCATGCTACTAAAAGAAACAGTCTTTTTTCTCTCCCTGCGCTGCTTCGAGCCATCCTAGAAGAAAAGGAAAAAACAAAAAGAAAGACTTGAGCACTGAAAGGGCCACTAACGTGTCAATTCGTCCAACCATTCCAAGCAGTCAAATACTACAAACAACTGATATTATAGGAACTTGAAATGTGCATAAAAGTTCAGACAGTGCGATGAAGAATTGTGACCAGATTTTTTTTTTTTTTTTATTTGTAATACTTAAAATTACTTGCATGACCTGAAACATTTAAGACAAAGACAATATCAGTAAACAAAATGCAGCCAAATGAAAAAAATCATTGATTGCCCGAAACCACATGACTGGTTGTGCCACCCATGGCGGTAACAAATGCAGTTAAACATTCGCGATGACTGGCAGCGTTTCTTTTCAATCACTGCTGAGGAATTTTGACCAACTCTTCTCGGTAGAATTGAGTTAATTCAGCAACATTGGAGGGTTTTCGAGCATCAACAGTCCATTTAAGGTCATGCCACAGCATCACAATTGGATTCAAGGCAAGACTTTGCCTAGCCACTCCAAAACACTCATTTTGTTTCTTTTGAGCAACTCAGAGATGGATTTGCTTATGTAGTTTGAATCATTAATCTGTTAGAATAGCACTTCAGCTTTAAACCATGATGTCCAGACTTCCCCCAGCAGGATTTCATTGTAGAGAGCAGAATTCATGGTTCCATTATGACAAGTTGCCCAGGTCCTAAGCAGCAAAGCAGCCCCAAACTATCACACTGCCATTACCGCGTCTGACTGTTAGCAAGATGTTCATATTGTGGAATGCTTTGTTAGCTTTACGCCAGATGTAATGAGACCAATGTCTTACAAATGGTTCCACTTCTGACTCATCAGACCACAGAATATTATTCCGAGAAGTCCTGGGGGTCATTAAGATGTTTTCCTTTTTGTTTAAATGAGAGATGAGCCTTTGTGTTCTTTGATCAACAGTCGTTTCATTTTGAAGCACTCCCATTGCATAAATGCCATTTTTGCCCAGTCTCTTTCTTGTGGAACTGTGAACACTGACCTTCACTGTGGCAAGTGAGGCCTGCAGTTTGTTAGATGTTGGTCTAGGTTCTTTTATGACAAGACTGCGAACAAGCTCTCGGCTGGTCTTTATGTAGTGTTTATTCTCGAATTTGGAGTTCCTGTGGCACGCAGTCAAAAGTTAGGGGATTGGGGCGAGCGAGGGAAACGAGAGCCTGCAATGGTCCTTTTGAAGATTTGACCATCTCTGTTCAGATCTGGACGTGAAATACTGATTGGTCAATTTGGAGCATGTGACAGTGAGACATGTATAAACAAACGAAACAAGAAACAGTCCCATGCAGTGTAAGTGCGCTTACAATCTGCCCCAATCACAGTGCAGTGACTGCTAAAAGATCTGGGGCCATATTCAAAAACAATGTTATCATGGCGCAAGGAGCACTCCTATGAAGCCCTAAAAGTTCCTAACTAAGAGTTCCCTCTCCGCTGATTCAGAAAGTCACTGAAAGCAACTCTTCCTAAGGATTTGAGCAAACTCCTGCATTAAGAGCAAGGGGCGCAGCTGACCTCAAGTTTCATGTATGCGCTTCTTCACCATGTCCAGTCCATTGTGAATGGTTGTTGTTGACAACTGCCTGTCAAACCCATTCACTCATCTCCAGGAAATTTCTACAACCCCAATTCCGAAATAGTTGGAACGAAGTGTAAATTGTGAATAAAATCAAAATGCTATGACTTTCAGATCACATGAGCCAATATGTTATTTACAATAGAACATAGATAACATTTCAAATGTTGAAACTGAGACATTTTACATTTTTATCCACAAAATCAGCTTATTTCAAATTTTCTGGCTGCAATAGGTCTCAAAAAAGTTGGGACACATGCAAAAAAGGGCTGAAAAAGCGATTAATATATAAGAGAATCGCCGAAAGAACATTTAGCATGTAATTAAGTTAACTGGCATCAGGTGTGTTACATGATTGGCTATGAAAGGGATGTCTTAGAGAGGCTGAGTCTCTCAGAAGTAAAGATGGCCAAGGGCTCTCCAACCTGTGAAGGCCTGCGTAAAGAAATTGTGGAATACTTTAAAAACAATGTTCCTCAACGTCAAATTGCAAAGGCTCTGAAGGTCTCATCATCGACAGTGCATAACGTCAAAAGATTCAGAGAAACTGGATAAATCTCTGTGCGTAAGGGACAAGGCCGAAGACCTTTACTGGATGCCCGTGATCTTCGAGCCCTCAGACGCCACTGCATCACTCACCGGCATGATTCTGTCATTGACACTACTAAATGGGCCCAGGAATACTTCAAGAAACCACTGTCTGTAAACACAGTCCACCCTGCCATCCATAGATGCCACCTAAAACTCTATCATGCAAAAAGGAAGCCATTGTTGAGCATGATCCAGAAGTGCCGCCGTGTTCTGTGGGCGAAGGCTCATTTAAAAGGGACTGTAGCAAAGTGGAAAAGTATCCTGTGGTCAGATGAGTCCAAATTTGACATTCTTGTTGGAAATCATGGGTGTCGTGTCCTTCAGGCTAAAGAGGAGAAAGACCATCCCTCCTGTTATCAGCGTTCAGTTCAAAAGCCAGCATCTCTGATGGTATGGGGATACATTAGTGCATATGGTGTGGGACACTTGCATGTTTTAAAAAGCACCATGAATGCTGAAAGGTGTATAAAAGGTTTTACAGCAACATATGCTCCCCTCCAGACAACATCTATTCCAGGGAAGGACAATGCAAAACCACATATTGCAGCTATTACAACAGCATGGCTTCGTAGTAGAAGAGTCCGTGTGCTGAACTGGCCTGCCTGCAGTCCTGATCTTTCACCGATTGAGAACATTTGGCGCATAATTAAACGAAAAGTCCGTCAAAGGAGACCCAAAACTCTCCAGCAGCTGGAAGCCTGTATTAAAGGCCCAATATGTAATTCTCTGCCGCTAGAGGGTGCTTAACCAAAAAATAACAAGAGGCCGAGTTTGATGACGCAATGGGATCGCGTGGAATCATGGGAGTTGTCTTCATCAATTTACACGCACCGCTGACAGCTAAATTCTCCGACGTGACTCAAACAGGAGCGGCGAAACCATGTACATGGACGAGGTAAAGTTATAGTTCTTTACTATTATATAACTTCATCTATTTCATTCAAATTAAAAAAAATGTCAGGGATAATGATAAGTCGGCCATTTACAGCGCTTATGATGTGCTGCAGGTCAGAGACTGAGATAAGGGGGTGGGGCCGGCTTATGTTGCCCATCTTTGTAGAGAATAACAACAGCTGTGAACACTCTGTTGCTGAATGCAAATGCTAAAGGTAACAGATATCGAGGGAATGCCACTGTCTGCTGTCAATGTACGCTTTCAGTTGCTCCTGCCGCTATTGCTATAGCTTCTTTAGCAACGATGTGCTCAACAGACCAGCTGGTCAGCGGTTATCTGTCGAGACAAACTGACAGACCAAACTGAATCGAGTATTCAAGGGAGCCATGTTCTAACCGCAAGAAATGTAGCCAACGTAGCACTGATTTCTCATAACGCACAAACGATGTGCCGTACACATCAGCTTTCTGTCTGTCATGCGGCATCACAAGAAAAATGTTTTGAATTGGAGTAACGTTATGTTTCTGTTACCATCTTGACTTGAAACTCTTTGGCAACGGCGAAGCATGCGTGCGTGGAGGGTGACTTTCTCGATCTCGTGCACTCTGTGTTGGGAGTGACGTCAAATATGCGACGAAAAGAAACGGCCCGTGTCCCTACATTGATAATACAGATATCTCTGTCTTTAATAATCATTGAATACATCACGGATAATGTACACTGCCCTCCATAATTATTGACACCCCTGGTTAAGATGTGTTCTTTAGCTTCTAATAAATTCAGTTTTTTTCTAAATAATATAGGACCACAATGAAAAAAAAGAGGAAAATCCAACCTTTAATTCAAGTGCATTTATTCAGTGGGAAAAAAAATCCCACATTAAGAAATAATTCTTTTACATCAAATCATGTTTGCCACAAATATTAGCACCCCTGATCTTAATACTTTGTACAACCCCCTTTTGCCAACAAAACAGCACCCAATCTTCTATAATGTTTCACAAGATGGGAGAATACAGAAAGAGGGATCTTCGACCATTCCTCTTTGCACAATCTCTCTAAATCATCCAGCGACCTGGGTCCTCTCCTCTGCACTCTCCTCTTCAGCTCACTCCACAGGTTTTCAATGGGGTTGAGGTCTGGGGACTGAGATGGCCATGGGAGAAGCTTGATTCTGTGTCTGGTGAACCATTTCTGTGTAGATTTGGCCATTTGTTTAGGGTCATTATCTTGCTGAAAGACCCAGTGACGACCCATCTTCAGCTTTTGGGCACAGGCCACCAGATTTTGATTTAAAATGTCCTAGTATTTCAAAGCCTTCATGATGCCATGCACCCTAACAAGGTTCCCAGGGCCTCTGGAAGAGAAACAGGCCCACAGCATCACCGATCCTCCCCCATACTTCACAGTGGCCATGAGGTGCTTTTCTGCATACTCATCTTTTGTGTTCCGCCAGACCCACTTAGAGCTTTTTGGCAACAAACACTGTATCTTGGTCTCATCTGACCAAAGCACACAGTCCCAGTTGAAGTCCCAGTACCGCTTAGCGAACTCCAGACGTTTGCTTTTATGATTGTGAGTGAGAAAAGGTTTTTTCCGTGCATGCCTCCCAAACAGCTTGTTGGCATGTAGATAGCGCCTGATGGTTGTTTTGGAGACTTTGTGACTCCAAGATGCTACCATTTGATGCAATTCTTTAACAGTGAGCTTTGGAGAACTTTTTATTTCTCTTACCATCCTCCTCACTGTGCGTGGTGGCAAAATAACCTTGCGTCCTCGTCCAGGCTTGTTCACCACTGTTCCAGTTGTTTTAAACTTCTTAATGATTCCTCTGACAGTAGATATGGGCAGGTGCAGGCGAGTGGCTATTTTCTTGTAGCCGTTGCCTGACTTGCGAAGGTTGACACACATCTGCCTTACTTGAATGGTGTGTTCCTTTGTCTTTCCCATGTTGAAGAGCAAATAAGAGAAATGGCCTCTGTGTCACGTCATATTTATGCCCCAGGGAAACAGGAAGTGATGAATTACTAATTAAATGTTCCTAGATACTCTGATCAACTTTGTTAACTACTGTAGAAATGACAGAAATACTTCAATTACATTTATTTCCTAGGAATAGTTAGGGGAGCCAATAATTGTGGAACAGGTGATTTTATGAAAAAAAATTATTTCTTAGGGATTTTTTTTCCCTTAAAATTCACTTGACTTGTAGGTTACATTTTTCTACAATTTTCAGTGTGAGAGTATGCTTCTGCAATAAAAATTGAATTTATTTTAAGGCTTTTAACACATCTTAACCAGGGGCGCCAATAATTATGGAGGGCGCTGTAAGTACACACACCAAAACATATAACATATTTTATAGATCTTTTAATTGGGAAATTTTACATATTGGGCCTTAAAACAAGAGTGGGATCAAATTCCAATGGCTAAACTCAAGAAACTTGTCTCCTCAATGCCCAGATGCCTCCACTCTGTGTAAAAAAAAAAAAAAAAGAGGGGATGCTACACCATGGCAAACAGGCCCCTGTCCCAACTTTTCAGAGACCTGTAGCAGCCATCAAATTTGAAATGAGCTCATTTTGTGGATAAAATTGTTAAATTTCTCAGTTTCAAATTTTGCTATGTTATCTCTGTTCTTTTGTGAAAAAAATACTAAAATACTGGCTGGTGTGATTTGAAAGTCATTGCGTTTTAATTTTATTCACAATTTACACTTTGTCCCAACTATTTCGGGATTGGGGTTGTACAATACTGAGCACATGAATGTCGTCTCTCATTGAAAGAAACCAAACATTTTGAGAAAAGTCTTTAGTTCAAACAACACAGACTACCGTTTTGCAGACCAGCGTGCTGAAAAAATGTAAAAGAAAAGCAAACTAGATGCAGGAACAACTTCTGTTCCTGGTGCAACAAGGCAGTGAGAGAAAAATGACACTAATAGGTAAATCTGGACAGGCATCACATTGCCCGCAAAGAGAGATGCGTGGAATGACAAGTTTTCACATAAAAGCCTCCTTTCTACTGCTTATATAATTTGCTGATGAGTGCCGATGAGTCCCCATCGTGGATGGCGCGAACCCAACATTTAGTTTACAAACCCTTCAAAGTACTGGTTTAAAAAAAAAAAAAACAAAAAAACAAAAAAACAACTTGGCTTTCAGGTTGAGGGGCGGGGGATCTGGTGGGGGGCCCCTCCAAGACAATGGTAGGGGAAACACTGATTACCACCAGATACATCCAGGCTTGATTACCACCAACCCCACTGAATCAGAATATCACTTATTTAAAACCTTTTTCGCACTGTGAAGCAGGCTAAAAGGTCCCAACAAGCCTGACATTGAGCCAAGATCAAAATAAATTCTGAAAGATATGACAAGGTTATCAAAACTATTCAGTCAGAAAAGGGTTTTCTAAGGCTTGGGACATCAGTGAGCCACAGTAGCTTATGTGGGGCTTAACATTTTGTGAATAATCAGATGGAGGCTTGATGGGAACAAACTACCCCAATCTGAGTGCTCGGTAGATCATCCTGTTATATCCATAATTTCAACCACTTTACTTTAAAAATGGATTAAATATTAGTTGAGTAAATTGCTATGATTTCTGCAAACATACAGAAGCCTATAAATAGTGTTAACCCCTGCCATTTCCTTCACAAACCAACCACACTTGCTTATTGAACAAACAGCTCTTCATATCATAATTTGAGGCTTTCTATGGCATATTCAAGGGGCGTCATATACCAGGAATATGCATTCTATTATATTCCATGTCATGAGTTAAGGGGTGATCTGGGGTTAAATGGGCAAAATTTGATTATTTTTCCGAAAATTTTTTTTTGAATAAAAATATTCTATAATAACCCACCTTTAATAATCACTAATTGCCACAAGGATTAAAAACTGAATTTTGCCATAAAATCATGATTTAAAAGCAACTGTGATGATGAAATTTATGCTTTTCACTCCAGGAAAGTGATAAACATTTGAATAATCAGATAATACAGTCTGAAAAATGGGTGTAAGCCACAGACTAAGACTGAACTCAACTTTTCAATACGGTCTAATGCATTTTCCATTGATTTCCTAAGGTATTACTTTTTCCACATTTCTCATGTTCGTGGCAGCCAAAACTTTTTTATTTATCATTGAAAATCAAAGAAATTTGAGCTGCAGGTACTTTACCTCATTAGAAATGCAATGACATAGGGAAATTTTACCTATCTGTTATATACTTTGAATATTTGAGTATTCGTCAGATTCAGCGCAAAATAATTTCAAAATTTGAGTAAAATGCCCCAAAATCACAAAACTGATAAATTGGGCAAAGAATGGCAATGTCATTGCATTTGGATAAGCAATGGCTTTTAAATGATGAAAGAAAAACTGAATTCTATCATAGAGTTAAAGAGGAATTGGTGCCAGAAGTTTTCTGCATATTTAATGAGCTTGCTCGGTTACCATGGCAACCGCATAAACAGAAAAATGCCAACTTTTTGGTGGTTATTACATATACCTCTTTAGATTAATTCTGAGTTGTTTCCTGGTGTCATTTTTCATTCAACCCCAGATTACCCCTTGAAACACCAAGTGTCTTGCATGACTTAATGCATACTTTGTTCTCGTCCCTATCTTCTTTTCTGGAAGAAGAAGAGAAGTTTCCCAGTGTAATTAAGCAATTTTCAGGAAAATTTTTTTCTTCCCATTCCTAAGGCACGTTACAGGATTAGGTATGATGATTGTGCAACTGATACTTCTCTCAAACATTTTTTTTATCTTCTTATGACCTTATGACATTATGGACTCCTTATATGACTTTCTAAACGTCATTATACAAACCTTAACTCAATCTGTGACCATTTTGGTGATACAAGTCATTGTAATTTCACTGTATAGTTTGGCCGTTATTTGTCACTGAAGGTCAAGTTCAAGGTCACCCAAAGAAACTTCATGCATGACTTCCTATAAGCCCACAATACAAACCTTACCTCTATCTGTAATAGTTTCGGTGATAGAAGTCATTGAAATTTTACTAAGAGAAGTTTGACCTTCGAAGGTCACCGAAGGTCAAGTTGAAGACCACCAAATAAAAGTTCATATATGACTTCCTATACATCTCCAATACAAACCTACACTTTATCTGTAACAATTTTGCTGATATAAGTCATTGAACTTTCACTGTGAAGCTTGGTAATTGAAGGTCACTGAAGGTCAAATTCAATATCACCAAATGAAACTTCATACATGACTTCCTATGTGCCCACAATACAAACCTAAGCTCTATCTGTAATAGTTTTGGTGATAGAAGTCATTGAAATTTCACTACGTGAAGTTTGACCTTCGAAGGTCACCGAAGGTCAAGTTCAAGGCCACCAAATGAAAGTTCATATGTGACTTCCTATAAGTGTTCAATACACATATGTTCCCAATCTTCAATATTTTCAGGTGTAGAAGCCTTTGAAAATTGTAATATTTCGCTTGACCTCAAGTTTGACCTTTCAAGGTCATCTGAGGTCAACTTTAACACAGCCAATATATAGGTCATATATAACTTCCTATATGTCAGTAATACAAACTTAATCTCTATCTGCAACCATTTAGCTTCCACAGGCAATTTTGCCCATCTTCCATAAGACCCAATGTTAAAGTACAGCGCCCCCACTAGACCCACTTCTGTTGATTCAATAAAAATGGCACTCGCACTGTAAATAAAGTGTATCCAGGTGAGTTGATTGCCAGGTTTAGAAAAAAGTTATCAGACATTTTTGAGAAATAATTTTTTGAAATTTTAAGCCATATCTTTTAACATTGTTAATATTTTCCCTGACCTCGAGTTTGACCTTTCGAAGTCATCTGTGGTCAAATTTAATATTGCCAAAATATAGGTCATATATGACTTCCTATATGTCAATAATACAAACTTAATCTCTATCTGCAACCATTTGGCCTCCACAGGCCATTTTAAAGAGCAGCGCCCCCACTAGATCCACTTCCGTCGATTCAATCAAAATGGCACTCGCACTGTACATTGACAGTACCAAGGTAAGTTGATTGCCAGATTTAGAAAAAAATTATCACGCCGTTTTTGAAAAATTATTTTTTAAATTTCTCAGTCCTATCTTTAACAATGGGCCAAAATTTCAGGGGCCCACAAAACGGACAAAAAATGATTCAATCAAAAATCCGGGGAAAAAAAAAAAAAAACCCTCTGGAGATATGGTCTAGTAGTATGTTATCGCAAATTTACACGAAAAATTCATCAAGCCAAAAAAAAAAAAAAAAAAAAAAGATTAAAAATGTTCCAGACGACAGACGACGAACGCCACACCACGACAACAGCTTATTGGCCCATAGAGCCGGTAAGCTAAAAATGGCAATTTAATTAATGACTGTCAGTTTGTCCAATTACTTTTGAGCCCCAAAAACTGAGGGGGCTGTGCATAAAATGGTTGCAATTCATGCATGTTTTCCAGACAATAGTTTTAAAAGAAAAAAAAAAAACCTCAAATTGAAGTTACCATTCTGCACCTCAAGCACGTCTTGATTGTTTCTTTTGAAATCCATCACAGTAACATTCAAAACTCAGACAACAAAAATTGTGTCACTATCCAAATATTTGTGTACTAATGCACCCCAATATCATCATGGATGCTGACATCCAAACTGCGCTGATAACAGTATGGTCCCTCTCCTCTTTAGCTAGGAGTAAGAGGCAACCATGATTTCCAAGAAGAATTTTGCATCTTGATTAGCCAGGTGGACAGCTTCTCACTTTTCTTGGCCTTGCAAAAACAGGGATAAGGGAGGGAGAAGGTTCAAGAAAGGTATTCAAAATTGTATTTTCAAAAAATTACAAGTGTCCCCAAAACCCACCGGCTTTCCTTGCTGTGCGTCCTATGCAATTTTTGTGTGCATTCCACCTGAGGTCTCAGGTTATCACGAGCCTGGCTTTGCAGCTTCAAGGCCAGACAGAGTTGCCAAAACTGAACCATGAATCTGCTCTCAACCATAAAAACCTGAAGGAGAATGTCCTGCTATCAGTCAGTCATCTGAGGTTCAACTGAAATTTGGTTAGGCAGCAAGGCAATATACCAAAATCCACCACAGAATGACTCAAAAGAAACAAAATAAAGATTTGAGATACCTGGTCTCAGTCCTGACTAACTGTATTGTGATGTGGTAGGACTTCAAAGGGGCAAAATCCAAAACTCTCTAATGCAGCAGAATTTAAGTCATCCTGTAAAAATTCCCACGCAGATGTAGAAGACTGATCTCCAGTTATTGGAAGCATTTAGTGGCAGTTGCTGCTGCAACAGGACGGGCAACCAGCTATTAAGTTTTCAGGGGAGGTTACTTTTTCACATGGTTGATACAAGCGTTGGATTTTTTTCCTTAACTAAATGAACAGATAATTTAAAAAACAGAAACTGCATATTTCCTCATATCCTCTTCATCTATTATATTACACTCTCTACGAAGATTTGAAATCATTTAGCATGACAAATATGCAAAATTGGGCAAATACTTTTTCGCAGCACTGTACAGCCCCACTAACAGGCATCCTCTGAAAGTGCGAAGCCAATCCCTTCACAATCCAACAATCCCTGAGGCCAAACTGCAACACAGCAGCTGCTGTAGCTGAAGATCAGGCAGCTGGTGCAACTGGCACAGCAGACACATGCAAACAGGAACTCTGGAGTCCACCAGAGGAGTTACTATTGAACCAAATCAAACCCCTCCTCCCGTTCGATCCATGACAGTGCCAACTGAGGCCAGCTCTGTACTGCTGAACCACTCTCCAAGCCATAGATGACCCAGGCCTCAGAATACGGTGCTGCAGACTGAACAAGTTACTAAACTCGATGGAACCCCTTTATTCATTTCCATTTATATCCCTCCCATAAAGCTACCATTGCTCATTACTTTCAGACTGACTTCGCTTCAGGTAAAAACTGCATCGAGGTATTGTATAATAGACTATCTTCGCATCATACACGACACAAAGCATAAGAGGTCATGATATCAACAACGAGTGCAACATTTAAACAGTAACTTACTTGTACAAACTTTTTACAACCTTAAGACAACAAAAAAGGAAGTAAAATAATGGCAAAAGGCTGTTTGAGTTCTCAGAGCAAATGAAGAGAAGAACAAGGCAATGCATTTCAAAATACTTTTGCATGACTGTACTTGATGGTTTCAACCCTGGTGATGCAAAAAAAAAAAAAAAAAAAAAAAAAAAAAAGGCAGGGATGTCCTTCAGGCGTCTTTGCCCATTGTGTAATGAACGGTTTTAAACTATGGCGGAAAATCATTGAGCATCATCGGATAGAAGATAATCGAGCTGCACTATTTTTGGTCTCCTGACTGTACCAATCCTTGCATTGCAGGGTTCACAGCACACATTAAAACCCCTCCCATTTTTCCACTACATTGCATTACTTTATCCATTTAATTCAGCAGAGAGCAGACAGGGTTTTTCAAGGGAAAATCATAAAATGTTAACTGCAATGGTAGTCAAAGTAAGGTGAAAGTAAAGGCATACGATTAATGTAAACGACCCAAATTTAAACAATGCCCAAAATGCCCAAATATGTACAAGTTGGCAAAAGCCCCATGATATAAAAATGAAGCTGCAGGATTTAAACATTTAGCACAATAATATAGACAATATTTCAATGCCTTAAAGCAGAGCTTAAATTGAACTACTCAACATTTTAAACCAATTAATGATTATATGAACTGAGGCAGGTTTGAGGTGTATGAGCTTGTCAGATCCTGTCGATTCAAGGACAGAAAAATGTTGCTAGTATTTGCACGGTAGATGACCATGGAACATAACCCCCTAAATCTCCCAAAAATTGAATGTTCTACATCCTTTAGTTTTGCTTGTGAGAAGCCCAAAGTCAACATTAATGAAATTCAAGTAATGCATGCACTTAATGTAAAAAAAAAAAAAAAAATTGCCATCAATTACTTTCATATCATGTCTTTTTTTTTTTGTCAAACTTGGAAAGAAGTATCGATAAGTATCAGATTCAATATGCAGCTATGATCTGATATCGACATCAACGCAAACCTGGCAAAACCCATCCAAACAAAAGACTGGTTAAAGTTGATCCGATGAGTCTAACACAGGTCAGTATACACTTTTAGATCGTCACAGGGATTTTCATACATGATGCATTAGTTTAGTAAACTGCTTTCGTTTGAGATTTATGAATTTTTGGAATTTCTGAAATTAAATTGCCAGAAACACAATGAGTTTGAGAGTGAATCGTGTGAAAACACATTCAGACATTTTGCAGCCAAATCATCAAAATAACATGAAACTAATGTATGAGGTTAAACAGGATCAAGGCGATACCTGATTTAACCAGACCCTGTAGGTCAGCAAAATCAGAATTATGCTGCCCAAAGCAGAATTTGTCCATCTTCATTCGATCAAAAATGTAGGCTTATCCTCAGATGGCTGAGTTCATAAATCATAGCCTGTGATGGAAAACTGGCAGAGTCAGAAACTTCTGGCCAAAATTCTGCAATGTACCAGCTTGCTATGACCACACACAAAATGCATGGCATGGCAAAAATATATACTGTATTGTAAATGCTGCCATCATCGGTCTAGTTTGATAAATTAGGTGCATCACAGTGGTCAGATTAAAGAAAAAAAAAAATTGATTAGCATTTTTTGCAAATCATTATATCAATTGATTAGCAATTGTTTAGCACATCTTAAAAATGATTAGCAAAAATTAGAAAACAGTATGTCAGATTTTAAACGACAAAAGGACTTTTTTGTTCTTTCCAAATGACAAATTATAATTATAATAGAAATACAACTCCACTCCGAAAGCAAAACAGATTATTTCCAAAAGGCATCAATTTTACTCTGAACAATCATAATTTAATACAGCACACTTCCGTTTCCCAATGAAATTTCTGTAAACTACTTGTAACCTGGAGCACAGCTGTCTTATCTATACGTTACTGAAGCATAGTTGTTCAACAGCTGATCAGAAATGTGAAAGGATCCATTGCCATTGAAATCCAGTCACACAAGGCACTCTCCAACTCTGTCACATTTTGACATCTCAACATCATGTATTTGAATGATCAGAAATCATTGTGCATGTTTCTGGAGAGGCCGGCAAACTTGCGATTCCCTAAACCACACAGCAATGAGACAAGTTTTTATGACTTTGAACGGCTTACCATGATGTTTGGGAGTGTAAAAACGTAAAGTGTACATCCAGTCAAGGCGATTCAGAGTTAAAGCCTAAAGTGGAGGCCTGATACGGAATTCTTTCCATTAGGGCAAAAACCAAATCACATCGCTTTAGTATAGCAATGATTACAAAGATTCCCCTTAACTAGCGTCAACTAGGTTGGAAGATTGATAGCTTTATAGTCTGAAGAGTAATGTAATACGCGATAGTATGCATAACAAAATAATGCAGCTAAAACTAGCTATGATATAACATGTCTGTCTGTCCGAACTGTCTGTTTGGTCTTTATGCAAAATAAGCTGCTAATATTGAAAGAGATCGTCAACGTACGATGGCGTTTAAAGTGACAAATCAGAGCTATAAAAACTTCTCCAATAGACATCATAACCACCATCGACAGATTCACTAGCCAGCTAGCTGTTAGGCTTGGGCCGATTTTCGATATCATCGAATATCGCGATATTTGTCGTCAAATGCAATATTTTTCAACAATATAGAACATCGAACAGCTGTTATGGCCTCCTCGGACTTTTATTTTACTTTGATACTCCACCTCTTTTCCGCGCGAAAATGACGAAAATAAATGCTGAATTATTCGGGTTAGCCTGCATGCAGCTGCAACGTTTCAGTACACAGACATGGCATGGCAGATTTAGTCGCAAAGAAGAATGCGAGCTCGCTAATTTGGCAACATTTCGGCTTTCAACCAGGGGAAAAAATGAAAGTTTGTGTTGGAGTGTGGATGGCTAAAAGGAAAGAAGCCCTTTGTCTCCCCCTGCAGTTGGCTCGCGGTAAATTTACAGAGGTTTTATCAGTAGTAATTCAATGAGTGTAATTTCAAATGACAGTAAAATTCACCAATCATATTTCCCCTATGAATGGGCTTTATTATTGCGAACTATGACAAGTTCCGCCCACTGTCCCCCGGGTAAATCAAAAGCTTGGGGGAAAAAAAAAAAAAAATTGGCAGTAAATAACCTATCTAGACAGTGTTCTTGTTTCATGATGGAAGACATGAGTAGCGCTCAGCGCTGCGAGTGATTAGGATATCGTTTCGAGTTTACTAAACACGCCGTTTTTCAGATTAACATTCAGTGAGAAGTTGGAGTTAATCAACGAGGGATGACCTACACCAGACCTTAATTGGCGCAAAAAACCAAGCTTTTGAGAGGCATTTCAACACCAGCAATTACGCGCGATACCCATGTCAGGATGAGCTAAGACGGAAAATCTGTATTGCTTGGATTTTCTGCCGTGGGTTCTGGGCCATAGATGGATTTTCTGAGCGGCAAAAAGGCTTGCCAAATGATCATCAAACGGTAAGATATTTCAATAGGCTGCTGTGCCAAGTGATTTTACATTGGCTGCCCCGCCACTGTTCTGTGTACGTTAAATTTTATTTGGAAAAACATTAATTATTCGGAATTACTGAGATGATGAAATTGATCAACCGGAAATCACATTTTTAACGCTGTGTCAATATGCCCTATTATTTTTAACAGCCTATATTTACTAAGAACAGCTTGCTTGTGCATTTTGGATCAATACGCTAGCACTGATCGCCCACGCTTTTCAGTATACCATAGATAGCTCAAAATGCAGCCTCCGACGTATTCTGATCCGATTGCTTCACGTAAGATGATACCGAGTAGTCCTTCAAATGTGGTATACTTCCGAAAATGCTAGCTGCTTGATGATCTACTAACGACCGGAAAAAAACCGCTTCGTTTTCATTTAGATTAAACATCTGCCACATCAGTGTTTGACAGTGCAGCGCAGTGTAGTTTGGGAAATGTAGTTTTTGTATCGGCAGCATTGAAATGGTCTGTAGATACTTCAAAATACATTTCCCTTGATGCATTGCTCCTTCATATCAAAGACCGTATACGCGCACCCACTCGTCTTGAGCAGGAAACAAAGTTGGGGCACATCAATAGCGATTATGCAACCTATTGCTTATGTGCAAATGTTTTAAATTTATGTTTGCATATAATTAATTTTTAACAGCAAATGCCAGCGAAACTGTCACATTGTACAGCCCTGATCAAATCAACCTCTCAGCCATTATTTATTTATAGGCTAAGGCAGTGGTTCCCAAACTTTCTATGCTGGGCCCCCCTTTGGTACATAAGAAAATTTTTGCCCCCCCCCCCCCCAAAAAAAAAAAACAGTACATACATACACATTTTGTTTTCAGAGTCCACTGCAGTTTATTTCACACATTGTAACTAATATAAACCTCAACCTTTCTTGAAAAAATAAAAGTACACTGCCATAAACTGCAGGTTGTAATAAACTACAACTAATTTTAGAATTAGAAATAAATAACAAAATAACAAACCGCCTTTACGGTATGATTATTTTAAGTGTAACTGTTTTCAAGCACCTTAACTGTGTAATTATGTTCAGTGTAACAGCTTTCTTTTTTTTAGTATTCAACAACATTGCCATTAATGCATTTTTGAAAAACTGCCTCTCTGCAAAAATGGGTTTTAAAACATGACCAACTCCCTGAGAGGGAAAAAAAAAACAAAAAAAACAAAAGCCTAAAGGTTTGTTTAAGACAGACAAGACACTGCGGTCTCTCCTCATTACCCACCGTTGTACAGGTGAAGCCAAAGGCAAGATATGTGTCGTCATATTTTCTAGTCTTTGCCTTGGAAGGAAATTGCTTTAGAAGCACATTTGGCAGTGCTTCATCCTCTGCTTTGCGTTTACGTGGGAGCTCCGTCAAAAATTTGTCCATGTTATGGTAGCAGTGTCATTTACTGTATTAATTTATTCATTCATTCTTGCCGTGCGTGAATTTTTTTTTCCCACTACAGTTCCGGACACCAACAGAAACTTACTTGCATACAGCCAATCAGCGACCTTGTGCCGGACTTCTGCAGGAGTGTCTCGAGACAGTAAAATTTTTCTTGCTTCACTGGCCTTGCACTTATGAAGTAAAAATAACCGAGATTGCGTTAGCTTATTCTAGAAAATATGAATGCTCTGAACAGATGATTTTTGTCTAGCCTAGCTGGAAACATTAAAAATGATTGGCAGGTTTGGAAACGCCACCGATTTTTCAAATGAAGGACACGAAGATTTAATAATTCAAAACCTCTTTTAAAGTATAAAATCATTAGGCTGTATCACACCCCTCTGCCTGAGTATAGCCGTCTACTTAAAATTATGTTTCTATGATGCAGAAAGAAAGCACCATAATCAACCTATATTAACAGCCGACAGCGAAGTGCGAAAAAAAATTCATGAACACCACTTGCCAAACCTGCCGATATGTTTGTTACGTTCAGTAGCTAGGCTAGATAAAAATAATCTGTAGGCCTACAGAGCATTCAAATTTTTGAGAATAAGCTGACGCAATCTTGGTTATTTCTTCTTTATATGCATCGGATTTTGTTCGGTGTCACTAACTAGTTTATTATTAATATGCCAGATCAGTGCAGGATAAAAAAAGTGGCGAGTTGGGTATTGCTAGACTACATTGATTGTAACCAGCTCATTTTACCAGTTTCAAATATTTGAACAACTACATTCATTACAATTTATTTATGAAAATGGCAGGCTAGATGAATGATTTGGCCAACAGTTATGCTGAGATTAAGGCAGGCATTTACGATGTAATCGCAGTATTCTGGGCAGCGAATGGACCGTGCAGTCAGTGGTTCCGAGACCGTACCTCGATGCAAGGCCAGTAAAGACAGAAAAAATTCAACTGTCTCACGACACTCCTTCAGTGGTCCGGAACAAGGTTGCTGATTTGCTGTATGCAAATGATTTTCTGCTGGTGTCCGGAACTCCAGTGGGGAAAAAAAAATTTGCTTCCCGCGCCCCCCCTGCAATTGCTCTGCGCCACCCCTAGGGGGCGCGCCCCCCACTTTGGGCACCACTGGGCTAAGGCATTGCATTATTAACCAGCAAACCAACCCCCCCAACGATAATATCGTCTATCGCGATATTTGGGCAGGACAATATCGAGATATTTAATTTTGGATATCGCCCAAGCCTACTGGCTGTACCCAAGCGATTGCTTTTGAACTAGCCAACAAACTAGGTAACATCCCAAAAATGTTAAAGTTTAGTTGGGTCGCACGAAACTACTGCAAAACCTCAGATAAGTTCATGCCTACGACAGCTGGCAAAGTTACTAAAGCTGGGGCAAGAAACAAATCATATAGCCTTGATATGATGATCATTTACAAAGATTTTATTGAGTTAACATTAGTTAGCTGACTAGCCAACTAGGTGGATATATCCAAAGAGCAACGTACACGATGGCTCCGGATGGCTCACGTAGCAGAGTCCTGCTGTCACAACCAAAGACGATAGAGTGTATGAGCATATCAGAAAGCCTCCTGAGTCCCAAGTGCATGCATGCGCTCCCCAGAAGCTGACTGGTTGATATGCAAATAAGGAACATCATTTTCCAGCCAATGAAAGTCGTGAAAACGTCTACTATTGCTATGTGGCTCAGGAATTTGGAAGTTTGCAGGCCAGTGAGTCGGGATCCATGAAATATCATTAAGATTTTTTGAATCACGTTTTTTTTGCGAAGGAATTGTTATGATGATTACCATTTTGTCAAAACTGCCAAAATTTGATTTGCATTTTGCGATGCGAATCCGCCTAATCTGATCACTGCATCATCTTGCAGGACTGAAGACTTTGTCCACTGGTGGTTATCGCACCTCCCCACCAATGGAAAAATTTACAGTCATTAAAAAAATGAACTGGTGCAGTTAAAATATATATATATATATATATATATATATATATATATATATATATAGTGGTCTCTATAGATTGCTTGGTATCGCACAATATTCATATTTTTCCTCCCCTGGGTGCCTGCAGATACATCATTTCAATGAAAAATAACTTCATAAGCATGAATTCGCTGCTTAGTCACACCTTAGCTTATTTTACACTTCTGATTCTAAAACCTTTAATTAAGGAAGGGACTGTTTAAATAGCTCTGCTTTTTTTTTACTCAATGATGTAACGATTAGTTGCCTATACATATAGATGCCTCTTTGTTTTCATTTGTTGCCTTTTCTAATGTATTGGGAAAGCCTTGATTTTTGTGGCTATGGACCACTAATCTTGCTGAGATATGAAATCAACTTCTTGACACACACTGGACTGATCACTCGCCAGCTTGTCATGTGAGGCACACCGAGGTAAAAACTGGGATTCTCTACAAGTTGTCAGGGTCATCATATTCACTGGCTGTGCTAAACGAAACAGACATACAATGAGATTGCAATTCATCAGCCAAATTTTACCAATTCCTTTAATGGCAGGGCTTGACATTAACATTCTGAATTACTGGCCCAACAGGCCACCAAGCCCCAAAATCTGGTAGCCCAAATTAAGCTTTGGAGGTCAAAATGTGAACATGATACAAAAAAAAAAAGACAATTAAGGCCATTTCAAACTAAATTTCCTTTACTAGGCTACAATGAGTCATACAAGGCTGAAGTTTATATTTCATTTGCAGCGTCTTTTCAAGAATTATTGGTCCACCTTATTTTTTTTTGTTTATTTTTCCAGCCAATTCAAAAAGGCTTAATTTGTCATGGGCAATAAGTGACACACATTATATAATCAAAAACGAGCATAAATGAAATGACTCATGCCTGTCTTAGTAAATGAAAAACCATGTTTCTTTTGAACAGCTCCAGACTTGATGGACGCCCACTTTATCCCATTCAAAGTACGACTCAATGTAGCAGAAGGGGTCCAGCACTTCTTACCTAGTAACATATCCAACCTGCCCAAATGGGTTTCCCATTCCAAATGTGGTGCCAAAAAAGAAATTTCAGTTCATAGTAAAGGATTAAACCACCTTGGGCCACATGGTACACATTATGTGAACAAAGACAGACACACACAGAGTAGAAAAGTGATTTTCTCTTGGCCAAGTGCACTTTTAAAGCTCGAAGACCAATATGAAAACCCCAAACTTTGCACATTAATGCAGGAAGACGGAGGCAAATTTATCAGGCTTTACTCACTTTGGAACACTCCAGTGCTCCAGACTGCGACCAAAATGGTCGCATTTGCAACCAAGATTTACATTTTGCGACTTACATTCTCACATCCTTCATGCACTGTGCGCCTATTCTGGGCAGCGATTCACTCTCTAATTATCAGCCGCCATCCGGGAATTTTTTTCTGCGGAGGTCGGTTGGTACCATTACGTACATCAGCCAATCACAGATCGGCTAGTGCCATCAGCCAATCACAGCTCGGCTGTACTCATGCATCGATGAGAATGGCAAAGCATTCGACCTTGTCACTGTCAGCCGAGTTGTGCGCACGGCAAAATTGTAAAACCTTGTCTGACAATAACGATGTAAATGCTCCACAACATGCGAAATTACCAGTACACTTGCTGGTCTGCTGCAGTCCAATAGTCTACGTAGTAGGCCTTGGCTTCGGTGACTAATACTGCAGATCGGAGAGCAAATTTCATGATATCAGAATGTGTTTTTCATTACCGTTTTTTATTTCGCTATTTAGATTTTTACGCATTTCTAAGGGTAATGGAAACGCACCTGGAGAGTGAGAACGATGTCCGACGTTAT
Source organism: Gymnothorax javanicus (assembly GCA_029692085.1). Lineage (NCBI taxonomy): Eukaryota > Metazoa > Chordata > Actinopteri > Anguilliformes > Muraenidae > Gymnothorax > Gymnothorax javanicus. The sequence goes on from CM056193.1 coordinate 146,512,352, forward strand.
TAGCTCGAAAACACAGTCTGCTTCGTGACCGTAGACTGTTCGTGACAGTTTTGAGTCTTGTTGATACCAGCTATGGGTGCTTGCGTCCAGTGGCGAATGGTTTTATTTAGTGTTTCAACCTTCTATCCTGATGGATTAGGTTGGATGCGCACTTCCACTCTGATCTGGGGCCCTATCTTGCGCCAGAGTCCCTAAACCCGTTATTTGGGGATTTAGCATTGCGTAAGAGGCGTTCCCCCGCAAAAGTTGCTATCTTGCACACCTGCCTATATCCCTAAAACACCTGCGCTACCCGTTATATTATGCATAGGCGTGGTTTGGGCGTTACGCCAGTTAAACCAATCAGTGTGCTAGGTGCCATTGGCTTTAGGAACAGGCTGCGCTATCCCAAATCCTCAAACCGAAACCCGTGATGGAGAGAGGAAGGTCGCCTCGTTTCTCCGAAGACGAAGTTAAATTGCTCGTGCATGAGGTCAAATCCAGACAGGGGAGGATCTGTTTTTGTTAAGTTAATCATGAATTGTATTATTATTATTATTATTATTATTATTATTATCATCATCATCATCATCATCATCATCTGACATTGACATATTGTTTAGACAGTGGCTATTCTTACGTGACTGTAATCCATTGCAGGCAGGCTATTCTTACGTGACTTTCGGTCAGACATGCGCAGATTGAAATTGCCGGACTTGGATCATTTTCTTACCTTGTTCTCCCGCAAGAATAGCTAGACACGTTGATGGTTTGCGTGACTGATGCTCACGTAATGTGGATATGTTTAACTATTTTTACCGGAGTTCTCCTATCTGATTAACGGCCTAGTTCCAGATGCTACCACGAGATTGTCTAAGCTTGGTGAAGCAAGTATACTTAGCAACAAAAGAAACGCAAGTTAATTAAAGACAGACCGAAAATAAGTTTTGCGGCGTAATTATTATAGAAAATCAAATTTATTACTAGCGCCTGCACATTTACACTCGTTTCATCAAACATTTCTTTGTTTTGCGGTCACTTTACTGAGTAATCATAAGAGTACATTAACTAATTAGCTAATTTGCGTTTCTTTTGTTGCTCAGTATAGAACGACGAGATTTTAATTTACCGGTGCCATGGTTACGGGCTTAACCTTCGTCCCGTGTACTAACTTGGCCGCCAAATTGACCTGATTGACAAAAATTGCGCCAAGTCATACAATTTCAATCTCGCATGCCTGACCGAAAAGTCACGTAAGAATAGCCTGCCTGCAATGGATTACAGTCACGTAAGAATAGCCACTGTCTATTGTTTAATGTTTGGTATGTAATAAAAAAAACATCAAGCCTACCCCTTTTGTGATTGAACCTTCAAAAAAAAGAAAAAGAAAAAAATGCATTTCACCATGATTGGGTCATGCCTCCAATTGAGCTGAGTGGGTGTTGGAATGACCCACTAGCATAGAAAAATAGTGCCACAGTAACCCTAACAGCAACGGGCAAGGCATACGGACAGCTGGCAGCGGTGTATACATCATCTGCAACCAGGTGACATAATTCCGTCACTGCCTGACGGGAGAGGCGCAGTTTTGACACGCGTTCACGTTCTGTGGGAAATAATACTCAGGGCCGGCGCTAGACCTGAAAATTTGGGAGAAAATATCCTTCCCTTTATTGACTACAATTAGTCCTGGCTAATTCTAGATAGTTTTCCCTTATTAACACGTTTTCCAATTCAAGAATATTCAAGTGGCAATTGAAGACACGGCTTCTCTCCCCCATGCGATCTAACGGCGACAAAATAATGGGCTACATTCAGTACAGAAAAATAATTTAATTATAAATAGGTCTATGCACTGGCACTCAGCAACGGTATTATTTTTCCAGCGAGAGCGGCATTTCAGAACTCTTTTGCGAATGAAGGTAATTTCGGTGACAAGTACGCACACCTGTTTTTGCAGCACCGTCACGCAACTTGCTGTAAAAAAGATTGACAGCTGTCCAGTTGGAAAATGTAAACGGACGACACCACGTACTTGTCACCAGAATTACCTTCATTCGCTGAAGAGTTCTGAAATGCCGCTCTCGCTGGAAAAAAAAGTTACGTCGCTGAGTGCCAGTGCATAAACCTAATTATAATTAATTATTTTTCTGAACTGAATGTAGCCCATTTGTCGCTGTTAGATCGCATAGGGGGAGAGAAGCCGTGTCTTCAATTGCCAAATGGGTAGCGGTGGTTTGAGGACCCGCTATACGCTTTCCCCTAACCTGTGTGGTCAAGATAGCAATTTTAGGGAAAGCGCATAAACACGCCCACGGGCACACCTCTAGTCGCAAATAAAGGATTCGGCATAATGTATAGCGGGTAGTGTGGCCGCAAGATACCGTTTAGGGATAGTGGAAGCTGCTAAATGCGTAATTCGCGGGTAACGGGTAGTGGCAACGGGTAGGGCAGTGTGAAAGATAGAGCCTCTGAGGTTCTGCATGTACATGATTATTCATGCAGTATGTATGAAATTGGTGACTGGTTGGTCCGAGTGCAAGATTTATTTTCATTACAGTACGATAAAGATGAGAAAAGCTGTGGTTCTTATAGATTTATAGTCCGTTTCCTTTGGGGTTCCGATAATTGGCTAGCTGTCAGAGGAATAGTCTTTTGTCGATCGCAACAAATGTTCAAAACTGATTCAAAAACTAACTGGTGACGCCTGTCCAATGTACTCCAGCGACGACCATAGGCTTATCAGCGCAATGCCACAAACATGAGTCTGTGTCACGAACAGTGTACGGTCACGGAAGCAGACTGTTTTTTTTAATAATAACGTCGGACATCCTCCTCACTCTCTGTGTGCGTTTCCGTTACCCTTCGAAATGTGCAAAATCTACATAGCGAAATAAAAAAAACTGGTAAATAATAATAATAATAATAATAATTATTATTATTATTATTATTATTATTATTATTATTATTATTATATTATAATAAGCCGTCCTACTACATTGTTACCGTGAAAGAATTTCTTGAAACTTTATACTAATCTAACTTGGCATACGCACCTACTTTTTTTTTACCAAATATTTAGGTGGATCACTTTGGGAACTATATTAGTTTTAATGTTAAACTTTCAATTTGTGATGAAAAAATGTAGCCAAATTATGCTTTTTACGGCTTCAATTCCTCCTGGGTCTCATATTTTCAAAGCAATTAAGCCATGTTTGGTGTCAAATTGTTCCTTGGGATGGCAGCAGCAATAACAGTTATAAATTTTAGAACTAGCACTGTGATAATTGGGAGTTATTCATTGATTTATCCCCATATGTTGGTTTTAGGGGGATGCTCATCTAAATTTGGCCATAATTTTTCTATGGATGATTCAGTTTATGTACTGGGGAGGGTTTGATGAAAAGTTGTTCCTTGGAGAAATGGAGACTTGTACGTACATTTAGACTTGTATGATAACTCTCCAAAATGATAACTGCATTTATAAATTTTTCAAACATTCTTGTGAACATCAATATCTACTTTTCAGTTCACAAAGTGCTTTCTGATAATGTTTCTTTAATAAATGCAGCAATACCTGATAGTCTGTTCAGGTATCTTTATTTGGGCTTGTAAATATTAGGAAAAGTATCATGGTACTTTGCGTGACCACAGTTTTGGCCTGCGCGCCTCAATTTTGGCCTGCGCGCCCAACTTTTTCAGGTTGGGAGCGCATGCGCTCCTAGGTCCAAAAGTTAGTCTGGAGGGTTGCACTCAAAACACCACTCAGTATTGCAGAAACGGTCCTGCCCTAACATGATTAGACACAGTCCAGTCGTACTCTTCCTTCCACTTGTTTTGAAATAAGCACTGCCTTAGCTGCTCATAATCCGGTAACGTTAACATTGTCAGTTGCCTCACATAGGAGTGAAATAGTTCAGGTTTGGTGAAAATGACATTCGGCAAACAGTTAATAAACCTGACATAGTTAACGCATCTGACAGACAACTTACGCAAGTTTCACCGACTGCCAAACAAAGCTCATGGAAAGTTCAGATTGAATGTTTGCAAAAATTAAGCAAAAATGCATGCGTATAGATTGGATGATCAGAAGTGTTTACTGGGGGGAAACTTGGTGGCCTGAGCAAACCACCTACTCTGAAATTTTAATGGCCACATAGTAACTTTTTGTGGCCCCAGGCCATGGTTAGTATCAAACCCTAAACGGGCAAATAAACCCAAGGACCACGTCAGAATTTGGTCCAATCCGCAGTATTTTGGACAAAATGTGTCATCTCTGCGACAGGATCAGACTTCTTTTAAAATTGGACAAAATGCGTCATCTCTGCAACAGAATCAGACTTCTTTTAAACTTTTCACAAACTTAACAAGACACTACGCCTCTGCAATAAGAAGGCCAAATTAGCCGGTAATTAAAAAATAAAAAAAAAAGCATGCACCAAGAATATGCCATACTCTGATCTCATCTTCGATGGTTCTGTTTTCTTTGTCATATACAAGAGATTTACAACTAAAGTGTTCCAAGTCTTATCGTGAAAAACAACCTTAGAATAAACCCTAACCAGACATAATGTTAGATGTTAGCAAATAATCTGCAATTCATGCCCTCCATGCCAAAATCAAGCCCATCCTTGCTAACTGTGCATGACCGCTATGCAAGGCTTTACAATTTAGGATTTGAGCATCATCAAGACTGGAAAACTGATTTCAATGAAGCAAGACATTTCTATCATTCCAAAAGAAAACTTACTTCTGCATATTTTCTTTTATTTTTGGGACAAAAAAAGTGCCACAAACACAAGGAAACTTCGTGATAAATTCAATACTGAAGTCATTTTGCACTGACTTGATGAAAAACAAAGAAGAGCTTGGAGGTAAAACAATTAATTTCCTGTATGATAAACTCCAGAAGTCAGCGAAATCTGACAGTTTTACTCAGTGCAAATAATAATCCGAAGCAAAATACAAGCTGTCCCCTACTTCTTCAAAAAGATTTAAAAAAAAAAAAAAAAAAAAAAATGGGAGAGATTTTTGCTTTGGTGTGAACTATGAAATAATGCAATCTCACACTACTGTACCAGCAGTCTTCATGCATGGTACAAGCTTTTGCACCAAATGCAAGTGAACTGAATATTATCATTTTTAAATGTTTTTGACAGTCGAAATGAGCGGGCCTCATATAATGCCCATTCATTTGCTCTCCAAAAATAATAGAAAACAAACTGAAAGTTATATGGCAATAAAAACTTGATAAAATCCTCCAATGCGATGTAATCTATTCCCCAGAATGAAAAATAATGCAAACTTATACTTACAGTCTCCGTGTAAGCAATACATACCGAGAACCTGATTCTCTGTTGTATATTATGCAATACTCCAAAGTATATTATCATAATCCCACTGTAGTGGCATGAAGTTTAACAAATGTTGCCATTTCAAATCAATCCACAAGCAAATTACTGCTTATTTCCGATATAAAATATCGTTTGCGCCATTTCTCTGGGTATATCGGTGCATCTGGTAGTTGTGTTAGACACCAGGGGAAATGGACTATTAAGGCAAAAGCTACGAGTTGGCTTTTACAATTGTAGCCAACATACAACTATGAAAAATTATTATTAAAAAATAAAAAAATAAATAGATAAAAATTTTATGATTTAAATCTAGGAAGCAGAACAACTTACCATTTGCCTCAGTCGTACATGCATCTTATCCAGGCTTTATGAGTGAACACAACACGAGTATACTCGATGACAATGAGACACTTAAAGGGATAGTTCACTTTTTTTGAAGTGGGGTTGTATGAGCTACAAATTGCCACTACTTACATTAGATGCAGGAGAAAGCTCTCTGATCTCCTCCAGGTAGCCACACCAGGGCATAGTGCTGTGTGGAAATTTAGGCGATACACTGTTGTGAACGGAAACACAGAAACAGCGTATTTTCGCGGCCTAAAAGAGGTCCTACCTGAAAATAATACACCATTTCAATTGTACGCGCTATATTTAAAAAATTACAGCACTTTAGCTGCTCGGAAAAAAAACACAGTTGCTCTTGAACTAACCAACTGACGTATTCCTCCGCGAGGTGCATCGTAGTTCACTGCGCGCAGTAGCGATCAGCTGTTTAGGTCACAGTAAAGCTGCTTGCACAAACGCGTGTATTCACGTCTTTGCATTAACTTTGAATGTAATCTGTGTGCGAAAAATTCGTTTCGTGTCCAGTGTGCAAGCGACTTAACTGCGGTTCCCTATACTTTGTGTACATTTCGTGTACATTGCATATACCTGCAATTTCCAAAAATTGCAGATTTGTAAGAGTCTGAAAAAATAGAAAGAGACTGATGCCAAAGATGAAACTTGGAGAGAATGAAGATGACATGTTTGCATACAGGGGAAAAAGTTTGGTAACCCTGGCTATAGTCCCACATGACTTTTTACCCCCCTCAATAGGGGCCATTTTGGGGGTTTTGTTCCTCGGAACACTTTTCAGACCCCCACCATTCACTCATATGAACACTCAGAGGTCTGCAATTACTTGTAGGCATACTACCGGTACCAGACATTTGAATGAATGGCAAATTCCAGTTATGGCTTGTCTGCTGAGGTCTGGGGGCTTGCCCGATACCAGAAGCCCTCATGACAGCGCCTTAAAAATGACCATTTTGTGACGTCCACAACACTCAAGTGGTTAAAGATAGGACTCATTCGATACCAAATTCTGAATCTCTGGTCCTGAATTACCCAGAGTACAAGTTTTCAGCTTCCTGGGACTACCCTTCTAGGAGATATTGACCTCCAAAAACCACAGAAATTGCAAGTTGCCACTTGCGGGTTTGTGGGTCCCGCACTTTGAACCCCTGTAAAACCAAAACCGGTAGGAATTAGGCCCTAAAATTTTGCAGGTGTTCATTATACATGAGAAGCAATTTTTAAGATTTTTTTTTCGACAAAATCCGAGTCGGTCACCTGGGAGCCATTGACTCACTTGGCATGGAATTACCCCTTTTTATTGGAACAGCCTGGTAAATTATGCAAAAAAAAAGTTGAGGGTAAGGAATGAATAGGTTACCTTTAAGGTAAGCTAATTATGCCAAGGCGATGGAGGCTGTCCAACCTCGCTGGTAATTAGCGGACTTCAAATCACAATTTTCTTCCCGGAAGCATTTCAAATGGGCCCTGCTGTTCGTTCGGCACTGCAATAGGCATGTGTCATAGAAGGTAATAAGCAAGCTCGTCTGCCTGCCTCATAGTGGCAGTTACTTTCATTGTGCTTAAAATAATCGTGATTTGGTTAATCGTGCAGCCCTACTTTCTACTCGCTTAACGATCCCCTAAATATAACATTTCCTAACCCAAATTAATCCGTTACCAAGAATAAATGCAGGAATTGCGCCAGCCGCTCGCCACGTTCACAAATACGATAAAGTTTGGGTGGTGATAATATTTTTGTGAGTCCTCGCCACAGTGACGAAGGCCATATTTTATCCTAGTGGTGATTAAATATCATTCTGTGGCGAGTTCAATGATTGTTGATCACGTTAGTCGAACGCGGCAAAGTGCAGAAGTCGGGAAATCATTCCCGTATACGTTGACTAGATCCTGATTGAATGCTGGGCTGGCTCATTATCATAAATAATTTCCTTTGCGGAGCCGACTCACTGCACATACGTCGCCTCTGACGTTGCGTACAGTATTCCCGATCGGGGAGATTAATTTTGACCTCATTCATATTGTTAGGGTAATGGCTTGCACTCGCGCGAATCGGAGGAGAGCGCTGCATCATTTTGAATTCTAGCCTCCCAAGAGCCGAAACACCTCCGCCCCTATGATAGAAGCAGTGGCGGCTCGTGAACTGGCAACAAGGGAAGCTCAAACAATCCCTTAAAATTATTGATTGGTCACGACCTTTTTCAATCATTCATTTAAATTACCATTACAGAAACTCCAAAAACTCTAAACATTATCAGGTGTGGCCAGTTTTCATTAATAACGCATACCTGTCAACTCTCACGCATCGGTTGTGAGTTTAAGTGGCATATTTACATTCCTCGGCTGTAGTCAGTAATTATTCAATCAATGCGCATGTAAGAGATTCTCCCGTGGAATTGAAGTCCTTGTGCATGGAGGGGTTAGGAGCAATGGAATTGGATAAAGACGTTTCAAATGATCTTATTTCATTTAAACGATCATGAAACACATGCATTGCTTCCAACCTCTGAGTAAAGAAAAGCGTGAGAAGTCCGGAGCCGTAATCGGTATGCGTTATAAATAGCCACATCTGATAATGTTGAGAGTTTTCAGAGTTTCTGTAATGGCAATTTAAATGAATGACTGAAAACAGGTCATGGCCAATTGTTAATTTTAAGGGATTGTTTGAACTTACCCTATTGCAGTTCATGAGCCGCCACTGGATAGAAGTGATTGCAGTTGTGTTCAACAATTTTGGTTTTGTTATTTTCCCTGGTTATGGGACGAAGTTGCATTGCTCATTGTACTGTATTGTTGTATTGCCGCAAGGCCGGCAAGAAAAACAAGCTAACTGAACGAAAAGATTGCTGAACGATCTCTAAAAAGAATGATTTTGAAAAACACCAGAAGATTCGTGATCATCAGTGAGAGTACAATGAGTATTTTTTTTAATATTTCTTCAGAATTCTCTGACAGACCACTGCACTACTGTACACGTTGTAGTGTATCATATATATCAATTTTCTGCTATATCCAGTACCAGAAATAGGAATCTATCTTTGCCAGTACAAATGATGCATTGCAAATTCATGAATAATTTTCATTTCCTATCTTGTCCCCGAGGCTTTACTACGCTAGTCACACCATATTGGGCAGTTCCCTGAATGAATTTGCGTGGACAAGACTCGATAGGTGTCATTGACCCATTTTTTACAAAATACAGCTTAATTCATAGAATGGGAATCAAGTGTCTTGGGCTAACCTTTTCTGTAGATAATGAAAATGCTGCCAGATTTGCTGTAGCTTGTACCCTTTTCTTCTCACAAGGCTCTAAAAATGGCTGAAAATCAAGAATGTTAAAAATCACTGCCTCCTATGAGCTCTAATACTCAAAGGGTATGCTAGACAAAGCAATGAAATTTTTTCTGCTGTAATTTTTCACATATTGGGCCACATTTTAGAGGACAACCACATTGGTCAATACATTGGTAGAGCCAGAACAATTTTGATAATTTTGGTTGAGTTCAAAATTTTCTAAAAATTTGGCCACATTCTAAAATATGGCTGTCTTCCAGATGTGGCCCAATATGTCAAAAATAACAGCAATGGAAAGTTCATTGCTTTATCTAGCATACCCTTTGAGTTATTAGAGCTCAAAAGGAGGCAGCGATTTTGAACGTTCTTGATTTTCAGCCATTTTTAGAGCCTTGTGAGAAGAAAAGGGTACAAGCTACAGCAAATCTGACAGCATTTTCATAATCTACAGACAAAGATAGCCCAAGACACTTGATTTCAAAGCTGTAAATTGGAAACACTTGGAGATATTCTTGCTTGAAGTTGCACCGAGAGGCAAGTTTGGTAAAATGGAAAAAATTAATCAAAATTTCCAGTGGCTGTAACTTCAAAACTATTTGAGATACAGAGCTAATATTTTGGGTTCCTGCATAAATATGGTAGCGGAGCATTTGTGAATTTTTTCAGAAGAATCTGAGAGGGTGACCTGGGAAATTTCTCAGAAATTGGTTGATTTGAGCTGGAATGACCCATTAATTAGAGACATTAGGCAGACAAAAAGAGCACTGCAGTTACTTTAAAAATGGAAATGAACGTGGTGACTACTGCTGTTTTTTTTTTTTTTTTTTTTCCCCGCCCGTGCCTTATATTCTGTTTAAAATGGCAAGGGCAACATTGAATGAGCTTCATAAGCAGCTACCAATGTGTCCAATACATACTGCAAAGGACTCTCCAAGTTGCCTTACCTCTGCAATAAAGGGGAAGTATCTGAATTTTCTCTCCTCAACCACTTGCACTGAAAAGCTACAAACCAAATTAAGGGCCTATAACACACTTCAAATCTGAAGTTTCTGACAACCTATGATATTTATACATTCAATTTGTTTCTGTTCATTATTTCTGTGCTTGGCTTTTGTGGAATAATCATTTTTAAACACAAGTAGATTCAGTCCTTCAGACACAAAAGACATTCTGACTGTCACCAAGTTACTCTAGTCTCACTGCTCACTTACCAAATCATGGGAAAAATAGGACAAAACTATTAAAACACTTTTCTGTGAAAATTTGACCACACCCATCAAGATTTAAAAAAAAAAAAAAAAATCAAACACAAACACATGGTACTGGATAGACTATGTAAAAATCATATTCAGCAATTGTCATATTTGCAATGCAAGTGAATGAGGAGATTAAAAACAAACACCATCTCTCTGTCACAGAGGTACGGAATCTTGGGAGAGTCAATTGCAATACATGTTGGACAAATTGAATATTGGACTTAATATGCAGTTACCAATTTTGGGAAAATATCACTAAATTTAGGAAGTTGAAAAATCAGCTTGGTCAGCTCTTGCTTATGCCCATGCTCAATACCCATGCGCCGTTTCAGATTGTTTTTCCTCAATCGGTCGGCCAATCAGACTCAGACAGCAGAACGGAAGGGCAGACAACGTTTGCCTCATTTTATAGTAGGATTCTACAGCACAATAACTTTTATTATGCACTTACAAACAGCATGGTCATAATATAGGCATAATAACCACAACCACAGCATAATCCAGGCGGTGATCCAGTGCACACCTGTGGTGTTAAAAATTCCTAACTGCAACACCCGGATATGCAGGCCTGATAGCAGAAATATTAAAATGTATAAAGAGAAAATACAACTTGCTCAACATCCCCTTTCCTCACATGACTAAGACCCATAATGTGCAAACTGTTGGCAGTTTCCTTCTACAGTTGAAATTCTTGCAACATAAACGTAATGCCATATTGGCCAACCTTGATTTAGAAAGTGAGTTCTTAACACTGCACCAAATTCCTCTCAACAATTTAGTGCCTCCATTTCAGTGCCACCAAACTTCCTGCTAATGCTTACACAGAGTGAAATGCTAGGAACCATATCAGGAGTTCCCAGGAATCTCAAATAATCAATTAAGATAATGGTAAAAGTAATGAGAATTACATCCATCAATCCTCCAGTCCCCACAATCCTAATCAGTGCAGCAGGAGTTCTAAACCGCATCCCAGCATGCACAGGGAATGAGGTAAGAACAGGCATGCACCCTGCACCGGCAGCCAGTCCACTCTCACAAAATGCACATAAATCATACCCAGGAACAATTCAGTTAAAATGACCTGTTGCATCCCACTGAACTTAGCAAACTATAGAACCAAAAGAAAGCTCACTTCAAGATGGGGCTGAGCGGGCAAACGCCACACCAAAGACTCCAGTCTGGAAATATGAACAACTGTTAAGGCTAAACTGAAAGGCAGGAAAACGACTGAAAATACTGTGATGCAGAAAATGATATTGTAAAGTAACAGTTTTGAAAGCAGGATAATGATGGCAGGCAGCAAGATTCTTCATCAAGCAATTGAGCATCTTACAAAGAAAAATCTGGTCCTATAGCTCGCCCCATTTCCAGCCTGTGCTTTGGGTTCCAGCCCTTTTCACAAACGATGAACATACAGCTCTCAGAGGTCATTAAAACACACTCAAATGTAGGGAACATAAATGTAAGCCTGATTTAAGCAGTGATGGTTAGCAGCTAAGCCTATGAATAATGGGTGACTAATCCATAATCTCCAGCTCTTTGTTTATAATAAAACATTGCACATGTGGTGTGGTATTAAACAAACTTCATCAACTTTCATGTACCCCGATCTAGATTTGTCAGCAAATGAGCCTTTAGTGATAAAGTTTTAACATCCATGAGCAGGTTTTTCCATGTAAAGACATTGTAAATAGCTCATCTTTTCCGTATATAACTTAATTGATTCAGGCTTTATAAAAAGCAAGGAACATCCTCGAGACTCCAAAATAGATTATTAATCATAATAAGTGTTTATGCAGACCCACAATAATTCATCATATTTTTCACTTCACACAAGCATCACAAGTAGGCCATATCCTCAATCAAAAACAGAACACAGATCCCGTTATGAAGCACTTTCCCAGGCTATATTATTGGATTAGTACTTTGCAACAAAGAGACTCCTTCATGAATATGCTTCTAGAGGAGGGTCATTACCACAAAGCAGATGAAGCCTAAGTCCTCTGCCTGAAAGCAAAATTACAGTCTTAAGTTGATTTACAAGTCAATTACAGGGGGTGAAAAGCCTGTTCCACCAAATAAATCAAGAACAGAATAGAAAAACTCCCACCAAGTGTTGCTATCTGAAGCTGAAATGTGTTAGCAAGCACCCCAAACAATGCCTATTGGTGCCTATATCATGTGGGTTAATGCAAGCTCAATACCTGTTGCCAGTCCAAGTGGAGCCATAAGCAACACTGAGACGTGCACTCACAGGTAATAAAATTGCACCAATGAACTGTAAATGATCCAAACCTGTGCGAGACTGTTAAACAGAACAATGTGTCTTCAATACCAAGAAGTCTGCTGCACACAGACTATTCAGTTAATGAGCCTACATCAAGAAACACATTTACTTATCAGGCCATTTTTAAAGCATCCTCAGCCTATAAACAAATATTGGGGGAGATGGGGGACACTGGACAGTACATTAACCATTTAAGGATGAGTGAGGTCACATTTTCGCCAAGTTCAGGACCCTGGCACATGATCTTCCATGATGGAACAAAAAGGCAAAGCATAATGAACAATCGAGCGATCAGTGCAGAGCACAGTGAGGAACAAAACCTCTGTAAAATTCAGAGAGCTGTCAATATCAGCAGCCAAGGGCTGCAAATCAAAGGGGCATTCTCTTCGCTGTGCAAACAGATTCTCATTACTTAAATACAAGGGCACAAGCTCCATAGTACAGCTAGAGAGCAAACAGTGCCTTTTTCTCTTTAAAAAAAGTGCCACAGAGATGAGGGCACAGGATAAATAACTGAGCACAAATTACAGCCCTGTTGGTTTGTCTGTGGGCTGCAGTGTGGATCCCACCTTACATTAGCTCTCACTGCCATTCTGTAGGTGGCTTCTCTTGGCAGGGGAAAGCAGGAGGATGAATGTGAGAGAGCACCCACAGTGCCAATAATACCCAAGTACACTTCCCTCTTTATTACTGCCGTCCATCCATACAACCTTCATTTCAAATGTCCTGCAACAATATATAATGATGTCCTGTTGTCACACAACTAAGCAATAGAAATACAGACACGCGTCTCAGAACTCCAAAAATCAGAGGACACGCAAGTGGCCAGGGGCTGAGACGCATGAGCCATCACTGAAGAATGCATCGCTTTTTCACAATAAAGAAAACATGTGAGGACATTATGCAGAAGTCTCTCAACATGAAGGGCAAATCTGGATTCTGTCAAATCAGAACAGCCTGTACCAAGTGTCTTTCTACAAAAAAATACCTCAAGGCAAATAAGGAAACCACAAACAAGATCCAAACAAACAGCACAAAAGATACTGTGTAGTCTACAATAATTCTAAACGTATGAACACTAATAGGAGTGGGTATGGTGAGCAAAAAGTATGTTCCATGTAAACCAGCAGCAAAAAAAAAAAACAAAAACAAATCCCAATATAGACCGATTTGTCACCCTATCAATCTCCTCAATAGACCCTCTGGTCAGTAACAGCTTGTGATGAACTCATGATCGGGACACAGTGACCTCTACGTATCATTACACAACCAGCAATCAATATTAAAGTCAGGCAGCCCTAATAGCCACATGTCACCAAAGCCTGAGTCCACCATTATCTAGGCCATGACGAGCTCTAACCACACATCAGACAGTAACAGACATCATTACAGACCACTTGATGTGTTCATAATGCAATATAATCTGACCGTCATTACAAGTTCATTGCAGTAAACAATATTGTCTCATAGCTTATATGATTTCTCTCATGAAAAAGCAAAGATCCGGAGTAGTGTCAATGGTTAACCGAGGGGCAGCTCCTAGAAACAGTGGTATAGATGCAGCAAGGTTTGAAACAGTGTCCTCCATCCTTCACACATCACTCTACCGCATTCCAAAAGCCCATGCTATTTAACCCTTTGACGCCTAGCTTTCACAAAACCAAACATGACTGCACTGCCCAAGTTAATTAAGACCAGATGCTCAAAGTTTTTATTAAATTCTGAGTTAACCATAGCATTTCATGATATAAAATAGTAAAATTTAATGTTGAACATACATTGCAGCACAAGTTGGATGCATTTTACAGCAAAATGTAGCAGATTTTACATATTGAGGGCAAATATTCAGAGATACATGATGAGTTTGAATTTGAATCTTTGCTGAGGACCTTGATTAGTTTGGAATGAAAGCCTGCACCCACAATGGCCCTTCCTGGATAAGACTGAGGACCTCTAGGCTACTGAAAAACTCCTAAAAATCCATTATTCAGGCAGAGGAGTCAATCAGAACAATACGGAAATTCCCGTATTTGGGCACAAAAAGGTTGAAGGCTTTAAACAGCCCTTTGCCCTAGTGCAATGATTGCACCTGCCAAGACTAATTTGTCCAAATGGCCATCGCCTCAAACCTGCGTCTCTGTTACAGAGAATAAATGGTTTCAGGGGACACAGAGATGATATCAGACTGGCAAAAGCGAGTGCTTCTGACAAGTCTTTCAGTTTGGCATCGCCTTTCCGTATTTCACAGGGAGAGCTCAACTTCCCAACGGCATAGAAAAAAAGGGCACATTTGGCCACTTGTGGGCGAGCACTGACACTTCCAATTGACGGGCCGAGTCACTAAGCCCCACACTTCGATTCTGGTTGCTGCTGCGGCCACGCTAAGAGCAGTATATCACGGCCTGTTTTCGGAAGTGCGAGGCTTCGCAAAGGAGACAAAACAAGGACTCCTTCGGGGGTTCTGAACAGTCGTCAATAATTCATGTCTGCCATGGCGGCTGACCCGTTTCCCCACACGGTCCTGCTGATGAGCAGCAGCGGGGGAGGATGCGATGAACCCTGCGGTGTCAGAGCCCAGGTGAGCAATAGAGGAACGCCCATCATACAGGGCTCAGCGGGGCTCAAACCACTGAAGTCTATCGCTGCGTTAGGCCAGCGGAGGCTGTAAGCAGCTAATTAGGCCACAGTTTTAGATATCCAATTGGAAAGCATCACTGCTGCCTGAAAGTTGTTACTGGATTTCTTTAGTAAATATTCAACTGTACAATAAGCTAAAAAGTGCCATGAAATAAGGGTATCTCTTCGGCAAATAATACACATGTAAGCAATACAGTGACATGCCACTCTTTACATGAAAACAATTGCACACCTATGTGACGTAAAACTGCGCTAATAACGCAGATACTCCACACAAAGTCAGCACCATAAATCATTGGACAGAGACACTTCTTTTTTTGCAAAATTAGTTCTGCTAGCAGAGTTAATCGCTGGATCTGAATCCAACTTCATGTGCATTTGAAGTGCTGAAGAGGACACAGCCGGCAAAAAGTCCCCAAGGAGAACTAAAGAAGGCTGCAGCACAGGCCTGGCAGAGCAACACCAGAAAAGACGACCAGCGTTTTGCGATGTCTATGCGTCACAGACTTCAAGCAGTCACTGCGTGCAAAGGATAGGCCACCAAATGTTAAAAATGATCAAGTTATTCTACATTATGATAAACTGTACAATATTTCTGACGCATGCAGACATGAAAGGATAATACGTACAAACACTAAGTACAAAAAGTGCTCTCATTTCCAAAAGGTTCACTGAGATGGATGAGAACACCTTCGCTAAAACCAAAACACACAGTCCTATCAATTATGGTGCTCACTGTATCATATTTTCCTTCAAAAATTGCTCACATGTCACATAGAAACAGCTGAAGCGACCTATAGGTATTACCTGAAGTGCAGTCATTAGGTCTACCTCCTTTTGTTACAAATCAAGATGATATCACTGCCTATAGAGGCTTGTACTGTGGGAACCATGCATGATGAATGCATCGCTTCATGGGCTTCCTTTCTTACCCCAACGTGTCCATTCCTCTGGAAAATCTTGGGTAAATCTGGACTCATTAGACCATATGACCTTTTTCCATTGCTCCTCAGCCAATCTTTATGCTCCGAAGCAAATTAAACTAGTTCTTTTCCCCAATTAGCCTCACTAACAAGTGGCTTTCTTGTGGCCAAACAGCTGTTTAGTTCCAATCCTCCCAAGTTCTTGTTGCATCTTACAAGTAGAAATGCTCTTACCTTCATAAGTAAACTTTGCTGTGAGTTCTACTATTGATTTGTTCATGATGAGACTTCACCGAGCATGTTGGTGATCTCCGAACAGGATCAGTCATTTTTCTCCAACCCATTTCTTCCGCTAAGATGACGGTTCACCGCTATCACTTCAAGGTTATAATAAATTGTTGGACAGTTCATGACCCAATTCCAGTGATTTCAGCAATCTCCTCAGCGGTTTTTACTTGCTGTTGGCCGATAGTTAGCCCCTCTTTAAACACAGTAACATAACAACCATGAGGCGCATCTTCCAACATGGCTGTTTAAGAAATGAGAAGTTACGCACGGAGTCATGATTAAAGGAATTACTGCCAGTTGAAACATGTTCAACCCTGCACTCAAGATTCAATCATTTGCTCTTGAGTATTTGGTGGTACGTGTCGAAATAACATCCACGTGAATGACAGGACCCAAGGTTTCCTAGCAGAACATTGCCAGTGGCATCACACTGTCTCCAATGACTTGCCTTCTTCTCATAGAGCATCCTGGTGCAATGCCTTCCCCAAGAAAGCTACACATACTCGCCCTGCCATCAACATGATGTAAAAGAAAATGTGATTCATGAGACAGGTCACCTTCTTCCATTGCTCCGTGGTCCAGTTCTGATGCTCACGCGCCCATCGTAGGCACTTTCGGCATTGGACAGGAGTCAGCATGGGCACCCGGATCAGTCTACGGCTGTGCAGCCCCATTCACAGCGAACTGCAATGCACCGTGTTCTGTCTGTCAGAACCTGCATAAACTTTTTCAGCAATTTAAGCTACAGGAGCTCTTCTGTTGAATTGGACCACAGGAGCCAGCCTTCGCTCCCCACGTGAATCAATGAACCTTGGCCGCCCAAGAACCTGTCGTTGGTTCACTGATTTTCCTTTCTTGGACCACTAATGGTAGATACTAACCACTGCAGACCAGGAACACCCAACAGAGCTGCAGTTTTGGAGATGCACCGACCCAGTCATCTAGCTACTACAATTTGGTCCTTGTTTAAGTCAAGGACCCACTGACAGGTGCCATTATGTCAACATGATCAATGCTCTTCACTTCACCCGTCAATGGTCATAATGTTATGGCTGATAAGTGTACAATGGTGATATGTCAATAAACTGACAAATAAGGCTCAACAACCAACATTCAAGTAGGCTGTGGGGCTACACTACGAGTTTGAGCCATTCTGAAAAGACAGGTTATACACTGATCAAACTGGTGAGCATTTTCATTGTAACATTCCTGCGGTTAACACCATGACATGGCCAACAATGGGCACAGAACCAAGTAATGACACTTTCAGAGCAAGGTCTATTAAAATGAATAAAACACCAAACATAAGGGTTCACACTAACGCCAAATAAAAATTATTGTTGCTATTTCAATGTTAAAGCTGAATGCACGCAAACTGCTTTAAGAAAGCTCACGGAGCAGTCTGTCCACACTAGTCAAGCAAAAGCACTAGATGAAGGAATACAAATGAGAGCCCTGTTTGGAGTATGTTGCATTGAATAAAGTCTGTCTCAGAAGAGAGGCAGCAAGCCAGGGATTGTGACAGAAGATCTTTAATCACCAACAATGTCACTAACGATCAGCTGTTGGCTAATGCCGCTGCGGTTTGGCCCCGGACCAAGGTTTTGGGCAATTAGCCCATATCTGATTTAGAAGCACACAGGATAAGCACATTCCACAAAGCAGAACAAACTCCCTGGCCAGCAGCACAGGGTAAGGCTATGCTTTTGCATAGTGTGTGTAATACACACGAGTCAACAACATGTACATGCAATCTACACATCCTCAAGGCAAATTAGCTTGTAAATTTAGCACTCAAGTAATCGACCATGAATGGGCAAATCAATTTACTGAAAAGTTGATTCAGACCTTTACTGTGCGAGGAAGGCATCTCGATTAACAGTCATGATTAATTAAATGAAATAAAGTCAATCAAATGGGCTTTTACTTAGAAAGATGGATCATGAAGCCTAGCTTCTTTACCGTATCTGAAACTATTATACCAGAACAAAATGGGTATAAAACATGATTATACACACACACACACACACACACACACACACACACACACACTGAAAAACATCATGACTCACACACAACGCATGTAAACTTGTGACCCACTGGGCATGAGATTTAAGAAATTAAAGCCAAAATAAATCATTCAAATATTCTGACATTTCACAGTGGTGATCCTGGATAAATGTAGAGAATGCTTATTCGGATTAACCATCAGTAATTGAGAAAAACTGAGTTTAAATGCATTTGGCTATCTTTATCAGTTCAAAGTTGCAGTTCAGTTTACAAGGAATACTGTCAAAGCATTCCATTTTGTGACATTCAATTAAACATATTTAAAGGAATTTTCATTTTTGTGTTCTATGGGCCCCCCCCTCAAATTGATGGCACTTACAACCACTGCAAATGTATCCCAAAAATCAGTCACCAGTTTCACTGATTGAATGATTGCTTTAGGCAATGAAGAACGATTGTTGTATTCCTAGATCGGTTAATAAACAACTATGAATTTTAATATAACTGTACAAGTGATAGAGCAGTTTCAAGCAAAACTCAGTATTAATTGAGAGCGTGTGTTCACCTACACCATGTGGCCCACATGATCTCAAGCTTCTTCCCATTTCACGAGAGCGGAAGTGCATGAAACAGAAAGCTAAACAGTACACATCTAGCAATTCTCTCTTCGTTTTCATGTCAGAGCTCAGCTTTCAGACACACAATGATTCATAACTTTTACAAAGCAAGTGGTTTGCTTTTTCCACACACAGCACTTTAAAACTGTTTTGCCAAGGGGTCTGCATCATTTTTTGACAGGAGAATGCCAAAATTCCGACATAACTTTTTTTCAAAAATGGGAAAAAAAAAAAAAAAAAAACAGCTACATCTCCCAGGGAGGCTTTTGGTAATATTCGGAGTCTGTGTCCAACCCCCAGCGTTACCAGACTGTTTACAGATCAAAAGTAAAAAGTAAAAATAGGACCAAGGGAACTGTAGCTTACCGGCAAGTGATTTTATGGTAATGATACAAGTTATAAAAATTTCATGTGAAGTTTGACCAAATCAAACTTTTGATCAAATCATTGAAGGTCAATGTCAAGGTCGCTAAATAAAAGTTCAGATACATTTATAAGACATATGTCTGTAATACAATCCTAAGCTCAAACAGTTTTGGTGATACAAGTCATTGTAATTTCCCTTTGTTGAGTTTGACCTTCAAAGGTCACTGACAGTCAAACTGAATTTGACCAAATGAAAGTTCATATGTGACTTCCTAGATGTCTGTAACACAATCACAGGCTCCATCTGTGACCATTTTAGTGAGACAAGTCATTGAATTTTCACTAGGTCACATTTCACCTTCGAAAGTCAATATGAAGGTCACCAAAAGAATGTTCATATGTCTTCCTATATGTCTCTAATAAAACCCTACGCTCTGTCTTTAAAGATTTTGGTGATACAAGTCATTAAAATTTCCCTGTAAAGTTTGACCTTCAAAGATCATCGAAGGTCTTGCTCAAGGTCACCAAATTAAAGGTCATATATGACTTCCTATGAGTGTTCAACACACATATGTTCTCTATCTTCGATATTTTCGAGCCTAAAAGCCTTTGAAAATTGTAACATTTTGCTTGACCTCATGTTTGACCTTTCAATGTTGTCTGAGGTCAACTTTAACAAAGCCAAAATATAGGTCATATATGACTTCCTATATGTTGATAATCCAAACTTAATCGCTATCTGCAACCATTTAGCTTCCACAGGCCATTTTACCTATTCTCCACAAGACCCAATGTTACAGTACAGCGCCCCCACTAGACCCATTTCTGTCAATTCAATCAAAATGGCATTCACACTGTACATCAACTGTACCAAGGTGAGTTGATTGCCAGATTTAGAAAAAAGTTATCCGACAGTTTTTGAGAAATAGCTAAGTTTTTTGAAATTTCAAGTCCCATCTTTTAACATTATTAATATTTTCCTTGACCTATTTGGCCTCCACAGGCCGTTTTCATGTTCTCCGTAAGACCCAATGTTGAAGTACAGCGCTCCCACTAGACCCACTTCTGTCGATTCATTCAAAATGGTGCTCACACTGCACATTGAGGGTACCAAGTTGATTGCCTGATTTAGAAAAAAATTTATTGGGCAGTTTTTGAGGAATAATTTTTTTAAAATTTCTAAGTCCCATCTTTAACATCGGGGCCAAAATTTCAAGGGCCCATTAAACGGACAAAAAAGATTCCATCAAAAATCTGAAAACAACATCTGGAGATATGGTCTAGTAGAAAGTTATGGAAATTTATACGAAAATTCATCAAGCCCAAAAGAAGATAAAAAATGTTCCAGACGACAGACAACGGATGACGGACACCAAACCACAACAACAGTTTATCAGCCCATAGGGCCAGTAAGCTGAAAAACTGTACTTCATTTATATCTTTGGAAATATGTAAGTTTGATAACTGAGCTGTGATCAGATTTATGGCTAGGATGCAGAACAATAAAAATAAGCATGATTTGCATGCATTAGGATTTGTTTTATAATTACAGGAAGATCTGAAAACTTGAAAAACCTAATTTTGGTTAATCTTTGACCGCACACGATGCCATGTGGGATAGCCAATTGGTCATTGAAAGCTAGGTTATTTGAGAGAACTCATTTTCATCTACATTTTGATAATAAAGTAAACTTCTAGCCATGAATCCTTCTGTGTCACAAAAACTTTCCAAAATTGCCATAATTGCAAAGTGTAAATCCATTCGTTCAGGTTTGAACATTGCAAATATGATGATAGAGTTTTTCCTCCAAGTTCATGCTGACATCATCAGAATCATGCCCAAAGTGAACTGAAAGTTGGGTTTCCCCAATTTGTCATCATTAAGACATACTGTAATGTACATGTACAAGAAGCACAATAAGTCTACATAACCATTGTCATGGTAAGCGCCCTGCCAGATGCCAAAAGCAATCCGGCTGGCACTAGGGCCATAGGCCTAGAAAATGGAGACTCAGGAGCACAGGCTGACTATAAAGAATAGATTTAATAAAACCAATAGAAATACACAAAACAGCAGTCACAAATAAAAAGGAGAGACAGCTAGCATTCCCACTGACCTGCAGTGGGAAGGGAATGTGGAGGCAACATTGGCTGGCACCTGCCAGCCCTAAATTCTCTGCAATCACCTCCACCTTAACAGGCCACACCTGTGGCCCGTCAAGGTGGAGGTGAAAGAATGTGGAGGGTGAGGGGCTGTAAGGAGCAAACCCTTACAACCATAGCCAGCATGCTTCCATGACATCACTTTGAAAAATAAAACGGAATTTCAAAAACTGAATGGCAAAACCAGTGGCTGAATACATGTATTGTGAATCAAAAGTCAAAATTTCAGACAAATGGGGACTTAAAGCAAATTTTAAAAAAAATACTAAAAGGCCAAAGCTAGTGTGTGAATATGAACTGTGAATCAAAATATTATTGAATGTTGATGTGTAAATATACTTGTTAAATTCATGTTGCTTTCTCTTTCTTAGAACATCATGAACATGGAAACACCATGGACAGAATGATAATCAGCTAATTTTGTGAAGTTTTTGTGACACAGAAGGATTCATGGCTAGAAGTTTATTTTAGTATCAGAATGTAGATAAAGATGAGTTCTTTCAAATGACCTAGCTTCCATTGACCAATAAGCTATCCCACATGGCATTATGTGTTCTCCAAACTTGCCCAAAATTAGGTTTTTCAAGTTTTAAGATCTTCCTGAAATTACAAAATTAATCCTTAATGCAAGCAAATCATGCTTATTTTATTTTTCTGTATCCTAGGCATTAATTTGATCATAGCTCTGTTATCAAACTTACATATTTCCAAAAATATAGATGCTTGAAGTTGGCTGCCAAGAAAATTGCAATCAAAAATTTTCTTAGTTTGACTTCATACTGTGGGGGCACAAACTCACATGGCGGTATTATAATTGATGCTTTCTGCAGAGCTGTTATGTGGCTTTCAACCCTGAAATTTTCATTCATCCATCTACATCACATTCAAAGTTATGAGGAGTCAAAAATGGCAGAAAAAATGAAGCCCCCAAATTTAGACCCGTGTACTTCAAAAATCAGTAACTCAAAAATTGTTTGCATGATCCAAGAAAAATTTGGCATGGGTTCATTAAATATGTCATAGTTACTGTGCTGTAACTTTCAGCAGAATCTGAAGGGGTTGTGCAAGAGCCACATGTTGAAATTATATGGAATGATCCAGCTAGCTAACAAACAAGCAACATGAACTGGAGTGTCACTCAACACCGTGAGCTTGAACTCCCGTTAAGTCTCATGGTGGCTAGAACACTAAGCTGGCAACTCATGTTCCTAAGTAGAATGTCTCATACCATCTAGAATTCCACCACGTAATAGGCTAGCCAGATAAGATTCACAAAATTGATTCCAACTCACATGTAAGGGCTTTTCAATGCTTTTGTGCCATATAAATGCAGCAAATTTGTGCTTTCGTTTTGCTTAAAAGGACCCATTTAATTACTTTTTCCCAGTTCAATATCCAACAGCCCAGAGAAGGTTGACACCCAGGTAAGTCCCTTTTCCATTTCAGCATTCAAAACACGCAGCTTGAAATTCTTGTATTTCGATGTCTAAAAAAATCTCTGCGTGCCCTGCCCCCTCCAAATGCAGGCCTGTTCCACCACCCCATCTCTCGCTCCCTCGTAATGCTAACTTATGTAGCATTTCGCTTACAATGCCGGCCAATCAGAACACAGGACATTGTGCGGGGGAAGCCAACACTAAGTAGCCTGCTCCTCACTGAGGATCAAATTATGACATGAATTTTTGAGGGTCTTATCACTGAAATGTTCAAAAACCTTCCTTTTGGAATTTAATTAAATATACAAATTTCAGTGTTTTGCCCCTCTTGACATTTTTGAAATTCCTCTTTGAAACCAACTGAGAGAAGGCCTCAAATTAAGTTATTTTCAGGGCAAGGTCACTTGGCTTTTTAAAACTGGGGCATCGCAGCCAAAATGTAGGGCACCAAAGGCCAAAACCAAATTAATCAATTTTGCAAGAAAAACAATAATAGCATTGTATGTAGATAAAAACAGTATAAATCAATAATTAGGAGTGAATTAAAACCCAATATTTTATTTAGTTTTTAATTTGTTGAATTTTTTATTCAACTTGCAGCAATTTATCGACAGAACAATCAAGACCAATACATGATCAATAATTAGAAATGATAATGAAAAAGTGAATGCATACTGCCAACATTTATATAATTGGCATTGTAAGGATGATAATAAATATGCAAAAATCCAAAACTTTTGACTTTGCGGCATTTATTTTCACCATCCTTACAGTTGTCACTCAGCTGTGCATCATGCCAGACAACGCCCTTTAGCCATGACTACAGTCAGAATATAGAACGGATTCTCGGGGCTTATTGCTTAATGAGCCTCGCAAACTAACTAAAACAAATCTGTGCTGTTTAACGAGCTACACAAGTGCAGAAATTAGAAAGAAATATTGATATTTTACGTTGTCATTCATATGCGGAAGAAAACGCTTCAATTTTATGGTGCAAGGTATAACAATTCTATCGAAAATAAATTAGAATGCAGTCGTTCAATAAATTTGTCTGAGCAGCTGTTGCTAACCAGGAAAAATAAACTGCGAGAGGTTTTGGTTATCAAGCATTGAAAGATGAGGTTTTCGATGGCCTTTGTAACTGCCAACGGACTGCTACTGCTGAGCAGTCTGGCACGGCACTAGACGCTCTGCACAGGCTAGCGTTGTTAGCGAATGCTCTCTCCAGCTCACCCTCAAAGTTAAGTTTCTGTCGAGGAAAGTTATACAACCACCGTTTTCACCCAGCCCAAAAACACATCTATACTTGACCTCAACAGAATTTGATTGCTTGCACTTAAAACATAATGAGAGCAGATTTTTCTCAAGCCAGAAGGATGCATGGTTGTAGGATACCAACCTCACACAATGTTGCCATATTCGTGAGTGAGTGGGCGTATCATTGGTCGCACAAAGTGCTTAGAAGTCCAGCGCAGCATGACGACGGGAGCCACACAGCTCAGTAGCTGTGTCGAAAATCGCTACTTTGGGTAATTTTTGGACACCACGGCCACTTAAAAATATAGGGCACTGGCGGCCCCAGAAGCTCCCGCCGTTATGATAAACAAAATGTCAAAGTTTTTGTTGACAGACGCACGCATGGATGGAGCCCGATACCATAGCTCCCGTGCCACTCGGGCGGCAGGAGCTAATTAGAAGCCTGTAACTGAAAATGTTGATAAGACAAAGCAAATTGTGGAAGTTTTTGATGATATTTTTAGGCCAGTGATCTTGAAAAATAGGCCAAGGTCACCTTTAGGCATGTCATTTGTAGGCCTTAATGAGATGCATGTCCAGTAAGAATTAGGAGCCTGTGCCTGAAATAGTTGATGAGATAAAGCAAAAGGTCGAAGTTTTTGGTGATATTTTTAGCCCAGTGACCTTGAAAAAATAGGCCAAGGTCACCTTTAGGCACATCATTTGTAGGCCTTTATGAGATGCATGTCCAGTAAAAATTAGGAGCCTGTTACTGAAATGGTTGATGAGATAAAGCAAAATGTTGAAATTTTTGGTGATATTTTTAGGCCAGTAACCTTGGAAAAATAGGCCAAGGTCACCTTTAGGCATGTCATTTGTAGGGCTTTATGAGATGCATGTCCAAAAATTTTGAGCCTGTAACTGAAATCGTTGACGAGATAAAGTGAAATGTGTTGACGGACGCACGCACGCACGCACGCACGGAGCCCGATACCATAGCTCCCGCATCGCGAGCGGTGGGAGCTAAAAAAAGGGCAAACCAAACTGGCTGTCTGAGTAGTCGGGCAATTGCCGCTAGGCCGTGGTATAATTCATGCGCTGTGAGAGCATTTTCAGCAAAGCCACAGCAACAAGAGATAACAAGGCCATCTCACAGCTCAGCTTGGGGAAAAACTGAGCTTTCTGCCCCATAACCTGGTGCTGCTGAATTCACAGTACTGAGAATTTACTGGAGACAGGGACTTGAAAAGAGGTGTTCAGATTTCTATTCAAGTTCTATCATTTTATTTAGTTATTACCTTTTTAATTTTTTCAAAAAACCTTGTAAACATCATTTTTGAACAGTATCACACACCTGCATTGGGATTTATAACATCAATTACAGTTGAAGTCAAAGGTTTACATACACTTAGGTTGAAGTCATTCAGACTCATTTTTTAACTACTCCGCAGATTTCATGTTAACAAACTATAGTTTTGGCAAGTCGGAGAGGACATGCACTTTGTGCATTATACTAGCGAAAAATATATCCAGGTTCGCATCACAAAATGCGATGACTTTTCGGTAAATTGCGAGGAAAATTTAACCATGTATTGCAGTACTTGCGAATCGTCTTCATTGCATAGACCGTATAAAAAGATGGACGCAGCACCCGGGTCTGAAAACTGAAGCCAATGCTAAAATCTTTTAAAATTGCTTTCTATTTAATGGCCAGCAGATGGAGGCGTCGGTGGTTGCAGAAAGAAGTTCAATGCTATAGAAGTCTATGAGAAAATGACACTACTTTCCCACCAGTTTAATTTTTTCAATGATAATTTTCCACATTATTTTATGATATCTATTACAAGTTTCAGGTCTCCTTCGATATATCATGATGTTCATTTTTGTAAATTATGGTCCCAAATAGACTAGAAAGCCAGATATGCTTCCTCGTCAGATACGGTCAGATCCACCCATAGATCCACCCCTTGCTCCTCCCTGGATCTTCAATTCACATCACTTGGGTTGTGACCCAAAATCTCATGTCAATAACCCCATTAGAAATATATTTACTGAGACAAATTTTGACATGTTCAATATTTATTTTCCCCGCTGTGTGTACTCAAGATATCTCCTGAAATATAAAGCAGACTTGCACTTATGTTACAGTTTCACTGTTGAGCAAAATTGCTAATCAAGATTGATCATCTGCTAATCAAGTTTCAAGTGGATTAGCAATAACCGCTATGCAAAATTTAACTCATATTTTACGCTGTATCAGTAATTTTTTTTTCCAACAGTTGAATAGACAGATTATTCCTCTTGAAATTTACTATATCACAATTCCAGTGGGTCAGAGGTTTACGCACACTAGGTTGACTATGCCTCTAAACAGCTTGGAAAATTTTATAAAATAACGTCATGGCTTTAAAAGCTACTGATAGGGTCAATGACCTCATTAAGTCAATTACAGTTGTATCTATGCATGTGATTTTAACCCCAACCCTAAAACTCACTGCCACTTGACAGCATGAGAAAAATAAAAAAAAATCTTCCCAGAATAAACAAGAGGCCCATGGGCCTTAACGGTCACCTGAGTTGTATAAAAACTAATGTTATTGATGTCAATGAACAAAATATACCCATTTTTGGCAATATGACCCCATTTGAGCCCCACCCCTCAGCCCCTGGGGAAGAGACAGGGTCAAAAAATTTTGAAGTATGAAACTGTCATCTCATGGTTATAATGCCAATCAAGTTTGAATGATTTCCAGTGGAAAATGAACAAAATATACCCAAAATTACCACTTTCCTATATAAACTATAGTAAATGTCACCCCCCCCCGCCCCAGGGGCAAACATGGAGCTCGAGGGTCATGAAGTTAACAATTTTGATAAAGCACCTCAAGAGCGTTCCATCTATGAAGAGTATTGTTTTCCAGCATATCTGCGTTTGAAGATGATGATTTTTAAAATTTCAGGCAATTTGACCACTTTTAGCCCCGTCCCTCAGAGCACCTGGGGGTGGGCACCATATAACTCACAATTTTGGTGAATATTTGACCAAAGAAGGTTCCTGCAAAATTTTATTGAAATCGGGTCAGCGGTTTCTGAAAAGCAGTGGAAAATGTATTGACCAGTTTTAGCCCCGCCCCTCAGAGCCCCTGGGGGTGGGCACCATATAATTCAAAATTTTGATGCAGATTTGACCAAGGAAGGTTCCTGCAAAATTTTATAGAAATGGGATCAGCGGTTTCTGAGAAGAAGTGGAAAATGTATTGACCAGTTTTAGCCCCGCCCCTCAGAGCCCCTGGGGGTGGGCACCATATAATTCACAATTTTGGTGCATATTTGACCAAGGAAGGTCCCTGCAAAATTTTATTGAAATGGGATCAGCGGTTTCTGAGAAGAAGTCGAAAATTTATTGACCAGTTTTAGCCCCGCCCCTAAGAGCCCCTGGGGGTGGGCACCATATAATTCATAACTTTGGTGCATATTTGACCAAGGTAGATTCCTGCAAAATTTTGTTGAAATCGGATCAGCGGTTTCTGAGAAGAAGTCGAAAATGTAAATTGTTTACGGACGCACGACAGACGACGCACGACACACGACGGACAAAGGCGATGAGAATAGGTCACTTTGAGACTTTGTCTCAGGTGACCTAAAAATGTAAGCCTCCACAAGTCTGGTTCGTGCTTGGGAGTAATTTCCAAACACCTTGGTACCTCGTTCAAACAATAGTACGCAAGTATGAACATCATGAGACCCTGCAGCAATCTTACCTCTCAAGAGATGAGTTTTGTGTCCTAAAGATGAATGTATATCTGCAGGAAAATTGCAAATTAGTCCTCAAACAACAGCAAAGGACCTTGTGAAGATGCTGGCGGAAACTAGTGTTGTCCCGATACCAAAAATTTTGTTTTGATACCGGTACCAAAATGAATTTTGATACTTTTCGATACTACAATACTTTTCGAAATAAAGGTGAAATACAAAAAATGTCATTATTTTTCTTTATTTTAACACAAACTCTTATAAAACTACTGAACTTCATTGAACGTGTATGGATAATAGACGCTTCCAGCGCAAAAATGCTTCTGTGGACACGGGCCCTAACACAGCTTGTATTACTCAGAGAGCCTGAGTTACTGCTGTGTTTCAGCACTAGAATGTAGGCTAACGTTATATATTTGGCTTTTCTAAAGGCTATTTTTAATGAGCATAACAGGGGACTGAATTAGTCAACTAATCACCTGCTGGTCTTTAAACTCTTCGAACTGGTCTGGATGCCTGTCTTTCAAATGTTTCGCCATGTTGGAAGTGTTGCCAACCTTGGCGAGACAGGGTTTGAAACATCTCTTACAGATAGGAGTCTGTGTTGTTGCGGTTCCCCCTTTTCGTTGGCCTTGAAGCCAAAATATTTCCATATAGCACTACGGGTGCCCTCCTTGTCCACGAGTTGTGGCGTTTCTGTTGCTGCCGCAGCTGCCATTCTCTCTCTAATACCACTAGCCTACTCCAAAGACAATGAAGGAAGGAAGACTCCTCACCGAGGAGTAATTTGTGATATCAGTCACGTGGGTGCCCCGCCCCTTTAGATAGACTTGCAGCGGGTCCTATTTTGCCCCATTGTCACAGAATTGAATACTGGACTTATTTTTCACAGGCCACATATCTTCCAAATATTCTGGTGCTGCAATGGCATTTTAAGACCAACAGATCAGGAGGAAATGAACTGTGTCTCTCTCTCAGCAGCGCTCGCGTAACATCTGGCAATACAAAAATACAGTATAGACTGCGGGAAACCACAGATTAAAATTTTAAACTGAAATAAGGCTTGTGTTTATATGTTCAGCAGTACTGTTCTTGTCATTGACGTTTAATTGTTTTTAAAGGGGAAAAAGAATACATTTGATCGCTGTGATCTTGTACTGGATTGATATCAGATGTTAAACAAGCGATGGAAAGCAGCAAAATAAAGCGTAAAAATCAAATGTGAAGCGTATCTTGCGTTGGCCATCCTCGTTGAAAATGCAAACTGTACAGCAATAGGTTGCGTTAATAGGAACAAGCTATCTATCTTTTCTTTTCCGAAGGTAACAGGCAAGGAATAAATTAGCAACTGTCGTATTACAAACCAGCTTCACAGGCTTAAACTAGCTGATGCAATGCCCTTTAAACTATGGCCTATGCTAATTAGTAATTACAGTAAAATACTTTATGTAATTTGAGTATTATCTAATTTAGCCTTTATTATACTGGGAAGTCCCACTAAAATTAAAAAAAAAAAAAATACAGACCTGGCCAAACATTATCCTGTTCAAAACCTAACAACCACTCCAAGAGTGAACGCTAACAAGCCAAAATCTAATTTTTGAGCTCATGTGAAATAACATTCGCAAACGCCACTGCTTGCCAGCTAACTCATATTCATAATCCTGAGTACAGCTCTTAGCTGTGTTGTAAAATGCCTGATCTAGCAAAGTTAAAAGGAAACATACACGCAACATGCAGATATAATATAGGCATGGGCAACGCTCTGCATAAACTCTAATGGAATGCGTAACAGCTGAACTGGGGCGGTAAACAAGCCTCAGAAAACTTATTTAAAAAAAATGATGTAAATACCATTTTCATACAAAAAGAACACCATGGTTTGATTAAAAGCAACCTTTTCAATAGGATACCCGCATTTCATACATGAACTCTGCGTATTACGGCCAATAACGCGATTTGAACAGAGCTATTATTCGCCCGTTGGATGAATGCGTGACCTCAATTTGCACCGTGTTTACAAACTTTCAAGTGCACGGCGTGGCAAAAATATCAATTTTGGAGGTAGATTTCAAACAGCCCGCGCTGACCTGATATCCCAGCTACGGCCTTTATTGACTTACAGCCATCTAATTTGAGAAATTACGAGTCTATTCGTCCAGTCTAGACCTCCAGGGGATGTGAAATAAGTTCGACAGAAGTTGTTGAAGTTCGTCGCGAGTTCGCCGTGACTTCTTCTCAAGAATAGCAAGAAAGGTGAGTGTATTTTTTACTATTACCTACATAGTTAGTTGACAGAATATCCTGTGACCCTATTTGTGAAGTTTCAGTAAAATATACCAAGGAATAAACCAGCGCCAGGCGTTCAAAACCTACCAGTGTTCTGACAAATTTTGCTACCTATCAAAATATGCCACCTCGCGAACACCGGTCACAAGATTCATTCTCTTATACCCTTCAATTCGAGACTGCGAGGATGGAAATCTGAATAATCAATTAGGAAAAATTCTCGGCTCTCGGTAATTCTGTATATCGTTTAAACATTTTGTTAATCGGATTATGAAAGAAGACTGAAAATAAGCGCCGCTTTTTGTTTGGGTGTAACAGCGGCGTATTTAAAGGAGAATACATTGTATATTGATTAAGCATTGAACTCTGCATTAGTCGAACTGTTTTAATATTTGTTGATGGCATTGCTTCGGCTTCCTGGAAGCAAGTACGCGCAAATCTGCTGTCTAGCGAGCATTTCAGGTTCGATTTACTGAGTAATAACACCGCGGAAACTTAAACTGGCCCGTCATTCTGCCGAATAGTCTTACTAAACTAGTTAATCGTCTGATTGCTAATCAAGCAAAGGGGAGGTTTCTGCCTCGCCAAACTAACCTCCGACTGCACGTCACTGTGTTTTACTATGAATTATTCGCAGTAGCTCACTGAAACTATCATGGGAGGAGGGTATATGGACATTGTAAAAAACAGTGCAAAGGTTTTTTTTTTTTTTTTTATCACCACGGGTTATTGAAGGGGAACGTTTGATTCATTTTGTAGCAGTGGGAGGGCAAACAACTGCCGGCATCAGCGACTTCACTGCATTTTATATAGTAATGGGTGAGTAGCGTTAATGTTTGCCCTCCCACAGATAATTTTGACATTTTTGCAGGCCATTGATCCAAAAAAAAAAAAAAAAAACTTCACAGGCAACCCATTCCTACCATTTTTTAATATCAACGCAAAACCTAATGTTTGTTGAACATAATTGGGTGAAATTCAATGCATTTTCCATTAAAAAGGGCCTAGGGGGTGCTGCTGTACTTCAGAAAAGGGGTTGATGACTTTAGCATCAATTATTTCTGTTAGGGTACCCCAATGGATAATTTGGCCAGGTTTATTTCTGAGTAGACTGCATTTTCGAAAATGCCCTCAGGCTTCACCCCCCAATTTTCACAATGGGTTTTGTTGATAAATGCCGAAATCAGCCATTTTTGGGACCCTGTGGCTCTGAGACCCTTTCCTGTAAAGGCGTTGTACTTGTGGCAAACTCTTCGTCTGTGTCTTCTGTACTTACCTGCAAAAAATCATTAGAAAATAATAAAAACTTTTTTTCTCAGCAACTCAAGAAATGTTGTCATTTTATTCATTTGTATTGCCAATGCCTATATAATATAGATACTTATTTATCCCAACATTTAATTGCTCGCCCACTTAGCTACCACTTCTGACAAGATGCGATGGATAACCCGGTCAGCATTCATTCTGCAAATACAACGCGCACAACACTTCTGCGACCGTGCCCACTTGGGAGACAGGAAGTGTGACCAATATTTTTTACAATGGGGGTCTATGCAGTGATCAGATTAAGGAAAAAAAAAACATTAGCATTTTTTGCGAATCATTATATCAATTGATTAGCAATTGTTTAGCGGATCTTAAAAATGATTAGCAAAAATTAGAAAACAGTATATCAGATTTTAAATGACAAAAGGACTTTAATTCTTTCCTAATGATAAATTACAATTACAATAGAAATACAACTCTACTCAGAAAGTGAAACAAATTATTTCCAAAAAGCATCAATTTTACCCTGAACAATTATAAGTTAATACAGCACACTTCCGTTTCCCAATGAAATTTCTGTGAACTACTTGTAACCTGCAGTATAGCTGTCTTATCTATACCTTACAGTAGCATAATGTTGTTTAACACCTGATAAGAGATGTGAAAGGATCCATTCCCATTAAAATTCAGTCACACAAGGCACTCTCAAACTCAGTCACATTTTGACAACTCAACATCATGTATTTGAATGATCAGAAATCATTGTGCATGTTTCGGGAGAGGCCGGCGAACTTGCGACTCCGTAAACCACATAGCAATGGGACAAGTTTTTATTCCTTTGATCGGCTTACCGTGATGTTTGGGTGGCTGGAGGAACACTCGGGTAAGTAAAAACATGTTCAAGCATACATTCAGTCAAGGCAATTCAGAGTTAAAGCCGAAAGTGGAGGTCTGATCTGGAATTCTTTCCATTAGGGGAAAAACCAAATCACATCGCTTTAGTATAGCAATGATTACAAAGATTCCCCTTAACTATCGTCAGCAAGATTGGAAAATGGCTAGCTTTATAATCAGAAGAGTAACGTGTTACGCGATAGCATGCATAACAAGATAATTCAGCTAAAACTAGATACGAAATAACACGTCTCAGGCCCGTACTGTTGGTTTGCCCTTTAGGTAAAATAAGATCGTAATCAATGTTGAAAGAGATCATCTGCGTGTGATGGCGTTGAAAGTGACAAATCAGAGTTATAAAACTTCTCCAATAGACATCATAACCACCATAGGTTCACTAGCCAGCTAGCTGTACCTAAGGGATTGCTTTTGAACTAGCCAGCAAACTAGCTAACGTCCCAAAAATGTGAAAGTTTAGTTGGGTCGCACGAAACTGCCACGAAACCTCAACTAAGTACATGCCTATGTTGGGGCAAGAAACAAATCATATCGCCTTTATATGATGATCATTTACAAAGATTTTCTTTAGTTACCGTTAGTTAGCTTACTAGCCAACTAGGTGGATATATCCAAGGAGCAACGTACGTGATGGCTCCGGATGGCTCACATAGCTGAGTCTTGTCATCACGACCAAAGATGATGAGTATGCCAGAAAGCCTCCCAAGACCCAAGTGCATGCATGCGCTCCCCAGAAGCTGATTGGTTTGTATGCAAATGAGGAACATTATTTTCCAGCCAAAGTCGTTAAAACTTTTCCTATTGTTATGTGGCTCGGGAATTTGGAAGTTCGCAGGCCAGTGAGTCGGGACCCATGAAATATCATCAAGGTTTTTTGAATCGCATTTTTTTGCGAAGGGATCTTTATGATGATTAGCATTTCGTCAAAATTGCTGAAATTTGATTCGCATTTTGCGATGCGAATCTGCCTAATCTGATCACTGCTATGGGGGATAAGGAGTCTTGCTAAACTGTCTTTGCTTACTCTCAGCGCTGTCTCCCACTTCCGTGTGCCTCGGCTCATATTACAACGCGTCGATTGCGGCAACGTCACACAGCAGCAGAGATGAGTCAAGCAGGCATTCTCATTAAAGAATAAGTACGAGTACTGTTTTTTTTACAAATGCAGTATAGAATCTTTTTGAATGCTTTGGCACAGCGGTACTTATTAAGCACCAGTATACCGTACAACACTAGCGGAAAACCAATACAAAAGGATCTATATCCACAGAAAAATGAGTCCGAAATTGACATAACCTGTAACGCAGCTCAGCAAGGAAGAAGCCAGTGCTCCAGAAACTCCATGAAAAGCCAGAATACAATTAGCAAAAACAGACGGGAACAAAGATATTATTTTTTGGAGAAATATCCCCAGGTTTGATGTAAACAACTAGAGGCTAAAGTGAGCCTCAAAGTCAAAAGTTCTGCCACCCTGCCATGCCCATTTGGGAATGGGGTACCAGGCCAAAATTAAATACCACTATTTATGACCCAAAGATGCTGTTAAGTTTCATGAAATCTAATTAATAATTTGCAATCACAGGAGGTTACAAGTTATACAAATAGGTGTCTGTGGCTGAAGGTCATCAAATAGCCATTTTCAAAATTCATGAAAAACAGTCACTTGCATGTCAAGATAAGTTGTATTATATTTGCAAACCAAGCTTCAGTTCATTTTCTGGATTAGAAAGACGTAAAATGGACAACTTCAGTTTTGCAATATGATAATCCTGCCCCAAACACTTGGGGTTGCAGGGCTGAGCGGCAATCTCAAAGTAGTTCATTTGCTAACGATGTTGCATACGAAGTTCGGTCAAACCTGATCAAGATTTGTGGCCGCTGATTCCAGCTATGCAAATTAGCATCTGTGCTTTTGGGAAACGCACCCAAGCCTGCTGCAAACCCGTGCTTGCTTGCCATGCCCTCCCAGTCAGTGTTCTGTCAATTTCTGCAACCTTTCAAGATATGCTACCATGCGGTCCTGCGCACACACAAAACCCAAAATCTTAGGCTTTTTACTTCCTTCACATCTTAAATATCATTCTTGAAAATACAGTTTTCTTTTCAGTGCACTGTTCGACCTACTGGCTTTTCTTGAAAATGCCGAAATTAAACGATGCAGTCTTGCAGCACGATGTTCTTAAATCAGACTTATCCAACTCATTATAACATCTGTGTATGTTATAATAAGCTAACAAATAAAGTTACCAATGTAGGTGGTTTCGTACTGCAACATTAAGGCGAAAAGAAAAGCCTTTACGATCACAAGGCAACACAAATCGTCAGAACACCGGCAACAATTTGCAAGCCACTGGCTCCGTCTCGACGCCTCCCAAGGGATTTTGTGAAAATTATAATTCTTGGGGTTGTTCGCATCCGAGACAAGGTAGTATTTCGCCACACAATAGGGCACTACCCACAGTATATCGACATATTAATAACAAGAACACAACGTAACTCCCGCCATTTGCAGTGAAGCGCACTGATGATGTCATATTAGCTACTTCTGATCATGTGACTGGTTTGAATGGCTGCGCTCATGGAAACTTTTTTCTCCTAAAAAAAAAAACAAAAAAAACCCCACAGTTTTCTCAACCTCACGTGCCTAATTTGCCTGAAAACATGGGAAATAGTTAGGGGCGGGGGACATAATCGATTCTACGATGCATCGCGATGCTTTGTTGAACGATTCTGCATCGATGCAAGAAAGTCTTAATCGAAGATCAACGCAGTTTTCAATGGACTGCATCTCCCGGAGTTTGGGAGTTTGGATTCATGCGTTATTATGGCACCCAAAGACATGCCCCTCCGGAGCATTCAAGTGCTATGATTGGCCAGTCAACCTAGCGCCAGGATTAGCCAGCCATTCAGCTCGAGGATTGGAATCCTACCGCTTGAACAGCTGGCCAATCCTACCGTTTGAATGCCCTAGAGTGGCGTGTCTTAGAACGTGTGCGACGTGTTTACAATTCGGATCGCGCGAAAGAGGTTCTGGTGTGAGAGAAAAAGAGGTACAAGCACCACTGGCTTTTTCAAAAGCTGCTGTTTTGGAACACTTTGGATTTCCTGAAAGCGATGGTAAAAAATCAGAGCTAGACAAGACTTATGCAATTTACAAGACATATAACGCAAAGATCAAGTACGTAGGCTACACGTCAAATATGAGAAATGATCTTGCCCGTTGCTACTCCGAGCTTACTTTAGCGGGAAAAAAAACCGTTGCTGTATCCAACCAGATAACTCCTGAACAGACACTCGTATCAAAGCTGGCACCCAACTCTGACAGGGCCAAAAAGACTACAAAGGCTGTCGCAGTTTTATTGCTAAAGATCTGCGCCCTTAAGCTTCTTGCACACCAGACCCGAAACAAATTTTTTGCACAACAGATTACAAAGTCAATGCAAAGACGCAAATACACGCGTTTCACGTCTTTGCATTGACTTTGAATGTAATCTGTTGTGCGAAAAATTCGTTTCGCGTCTGGTGTGCAAGCAGCTTTACTCTGTCGTGGAAAGCGAAAGCTTTTGTTTTCTCCTGCATCCCCTGGAACCGCGGAACAACGTCCCGTGCAGGCGATACTTCACAGACGAGGCTATCCCAACGCTTTACCGCGGCACCAAAGCGCGGGTAATGAAGTCATCGAGAAGTGCGAGTCAAAGAGAGCGAAAGTGGAAGAGGAGCTGTTGCCATGTTTAGTGAATGTTAGAAATGCGCATTACATAATACAGCCGCTAAATAATTATTTCCTCAATGTAAATCGGTTTTATTATGATGTATGAAAATGTAATGCACGATGAAAGAGGTTTATTTTTGTGAATTATTTTTGAACACTATGTTCAGTCTTATCAGGTGGATTGGAAGATAAATATTTTATTTATTTGAAAAGGGGCAGCTGTTCATGTTAAGTTATTTGTCACAACAATGTATAAATAAAAGGGTTTCAATTTCACCTGGTAGTTTGTATTGATGGGGAAAAATAAACCATGAACAGAAATCTGAAATTGAGATGGATCAAGAATCGTTTAATAATCAAATCGCGACCCTCCAAATCGTAATCGAATCGAATCGTGAGATGACTGAAGATTCTCACCCCAAGAAATAGGCTAATACATGAAGTGGAGCATCACGTGCTACTGAGAGTTTGTAAATCAGTGTGATGAATGAAGTATCCCTTTAATATACAACCAGGGTTGGGGTCAATTTTGGAATTGGAATTGGAATTGATGAATTGGGGTGGAATTATATTATTTGGAAATGAAGTGGAATTGGAAATGATAAAATGGAATTGACCCCAACCCTGTATGCAACCATTAATTCTCATAACCCGACAAATCAGAGAGAGCAGTTTCATGCAAAACTCAGTATTAATTGAGAGTGTGTGTTCATCGACACCATGTGGCCAACATTAACTCTTCTTCCCATTTCACTGGAGCGGAAGTGCAAGAAACAGGAAGCTAAACAGTACACATCTAGCAGTTCTCTCTTCGTTTTTATGGCAGAGCTCAGCTTTCAGACACACAGTGTTGTCAATCTTGACAACAGCCGCAGAATTTTTAGCCTCCGCAGAAGCTCTCTACCCTCTCACTCAAGCCCCTGATCAACATCCCCTAAACATCCCACTCCAGGCCAGTAACTTAACTCTGAACATCACGCTAAAGTTTCCATCTGGGTCAGGGTAGCAAATTACCAATTAAAGAGTGAGGCTTTGTTTTCATGACCACATCCTCTCAAATGAGTGAGAGCCAGCCGCTACCAGCGAGGGAGAAGAGACTCATGGCCTGCTTTTCAAATTTAAAATTTCACTGACCTCCTTCACAAAGCCTGCCAAGCTACAGCCTTTGGCTTAATTTTACTCTGTTATTCGATCGCGTAGTAATCGTTTGCATATTGCTTAAGTTCCCAGTGCGACAGGTACTAAAAATAAAACGTTGCACAGGAACTATGAAATGGAGTAGCAATTTGCAGAAAATGTTCAGACAGCAAAATTTCTCTAAATTTTACAGTAAGCGTCTCAGTGGTGAAGATCTTAACACCTGAAAAAGTAGCATTTGCAATTCTTTCAGACCCTGGATCATTGCAACTGTGATAATGCAGCATATTTCAACCACTGAACTAATAAAACCAAGTGGTCCACTTGCCTTCAGGGCTGCAATAAAATCCATATGAAAAATGCTGTTGCCAGATTAATTTTAATAAACAAAACTAACATTCTCCTTCCACAGAATTACTACTAAAAAGGAGTGTAAAAGTAATTCATTCACTAATACAAAGCGGACATTTTTGGACTCCTGGCTATATAGATCACTCACATCTAAGCCTATGTCCACGAATGCATGTAACAGACAAATCGGTTGCATCATGCTCATTTTCCTTTATCCATACTCCTAAAAAGGGTCATTCCACAGTATTTTGCACACTGAGGAGACAACTTCATAAACCTTAGGAGAAACAAATTGCAGGTTGCTGGTATTTGTTAACACCTGCAAGAGTTATGTTGGGTTAAAGTATACTCATAGGTTGATGCATAATACTATTTTGAACACTTCTGATTTGAGTCTGATATTAATGACAACAAAAACAATGTAGTTGTTGAGAATACATCAGAGAATTGCATATTTTTGCACCAAGTTTTTTTTTTTTTTAATAACTCTGACTTGCAAAGTAATTTGGCCTTCTTATTTACTCTTGCAGTGACAAGCTGTACCTAGTTAAATAATGTGGATGTCAATAGGGAAACATCGCATCCTACCTTTGTGAAATTTTGAAAAACTATAGTTCTATTGTGGAGGTGACATGTTTTGTCCAAAATACTGTAGAATAGCCCCAGAGCAAAATAACATCCCAACATTATTCAGACCAGTGACAAAGTCTAATCTTCAACAGTTCTTCCCTACCCATATTTCCATCATTTGTCCATACTGCTGTTGGAGGCCCACAGATTCATATTTTCAGTTCTGATTATCATAAAGGCATCATGCTCACGAGAAACCAAAGCAAACACACACACACACACACACACACACACACACACACACACTCAGGAGCCCCAGGAGAAAAAAAAAAAAAAAAAAACCATGGTAAAAAGTGCAACATCCTGTGAAAACACAGGTCGTTACTGTATTACAAAACATTATTTTGGACTGCTTCATTATCAAAGCGGGACCAATCAAAACATTGAATAACGACAAACAATTTAATTCCACTCACAATACACTGACGCAATTGATAGTCCATAAAAATAATAATGAGAACAAGAAACTCGTGAGGCCACTTCCAAAGCAGGCACTGCTGCACAGCCAATGTTTTATTTTACTCCTCAGTTCATCCTTTGAGGGCTGCTGGAAAAATGGATAAGACGAAACATTATTGAATGAAATGCACAAGACATGAAAAGGACACCAAACAAATAGCTATGCTTTATAATTAGTCGGGCTGAAGGACACTGTAAAGTCAACCGTCTATTAAGTGCGGCATCATAACTAGACAATAAGTCTGTGCTGCTAATGGGAAGAATGTCCGACACAAGCTACAGACCCCAAAATGATAAGCCGCAACATCCTACAATAGTAAAAACAGAAAGCTATGGTGCCAGATTCTATGCCCTGAACTGAAACCTCAGACGGTCCACCCAACTGACATCATTTCTCTCTCAATAGAAATTAACACAAATTGAGTAAAATATTTTCATGCTGAATTACAGAACATAGTGCTGCACAAAGCAAGTTCTCAGCAAATGGGAAATAAAGTCATTTCCTGAGAAGAAGATGCAATGGCCTGAAATGTATGAGCCTGAGTGGGGATGTGCAGATATGAGAATGTGAAACTCCCTGTGCCAAAGCATAACATCGTCTCAGTTGGCAGAGAGAGGATTTTTCACAGACTTCCACGCATAAGATGAATCATAAAGTGAACGAAACAATATACAATAAAACATTACAAAAAAATAACAATGCATCCTTTTGAGAGCATCTCAAATTAAATAATAACATCGTGCTGAGCACATGACATATTTTAATTCCTGTATTTGGCAGGCATCTCCATTTTCTCAATCATTCAAAGCAACACAGTGCAGCACAACCTTGGTAAGTCAGAAAACCGGACATGCTACAGCATGAATGTCTTAGGCTGGGGGGGTAGTTATAACAGAAAAAGTACATGGACATGAGCTGTCCAACCCCTGTGCAAAGCCTCACCCACGCAGGTATCCATCTCATCGGTCATCTAGCCCACAGGTAAGCCTTTTCCAGCATCTTGTTGAGGCACAGTAATTCTTTACCACCAGGCCAGGTCATGCATATCTGCTCAGATTCTAGGACTGGGAAATGGAATGACTCAATTTGCCAAGTAATGTTGGACTGCCTTTTGAAAGAGGCATGTTTCTGCTAGTGACTTTCATTGCTTTTCCCATCTTTTATTCACCATTAAAATGAACGAACTATTCCTCTTTCCCCGCTTGACCCCAATTATGGCAAAAAAAAAAAAAATATATATATATATATAAAAATTATGGACATCATTCAATAGAACAACCTGGAGGTTCATGAAGTCAGGGGCACGTTTCCCAAAAGTGTGGAAACTATGTAAGTTAGCATCTGTGATTACGGGAAATGCACCCCACATTAGTTTCACGATTATAGTACATTCAGCTTTGTAGCAAATTTTGTTTAAGTCAGCAGGCTGCCTCCACCACATTACAGCAAAGACTGGACTGTTATTATCCATTGTCATGAAGTGGAGCGGGAGGTAAAGGATTGGGTTCCGTCCATCTTTCTGTCACACTTTCGACGGAGACAAGTTTTCTGAAAACCTAATAATTCTGCGTGCCAGCTTAACCAGTCATGATCAAGGTTGAGTTCAGAAATCGATGTTGCAGCTTTTTTTTTTTTATTAACGGAGTTATGACCCTAGGATCGAAACGACTTACTTTGTGCATAGCGTTTAATGGAGACAAGCTTTCTCAGACAGTACCATAGACAAATCATTGAAACTTTGCACATTGATTAATGGCCCTTGATTTTGGCGGGGGATAGTGATGACCATGCCGTCTTGCTTTTTCTGTTTTTTTTTTTTTTTTTTAAGATAAACCTTTAGTTTTTAAGTGAGGCCAAATCTTAATCTATAACAAATCATAGCCTCAAAACACTATCCGTTCTCAAACCACTTCATTAAGGGGCAGATCCAATACTAGAAGAGCACTCAGTAGAGCGCATACCTCCATCACGCCATACGTCAGTATTATTAGTTACATAAGAGATAATCACTCTATTCAGGTACATTTTAACTTCTTCCGGATCTATAATCCAGAATATTATCCAGATCACTTCCAAAACTGAATCAACTCATCCTTGGACTACCACTTCGGCCAAATTTCATGCCAATTCATTCATAACTTTTGGAGTTATCCCGTTAATAAACAGATAGACAGACATGGGTGAAAACATAACCTGCTTGGCAGAGGTAATAAAACTTAAAGCAAAGCTTTTGTTCACGTAAACAGTGGTTCTCTATGAGCAGCGTGTCCTGAGCCCTTGTCCTCACCATCACCAGCATGTGTTATTCATCAAATATAGCCTGCATTACAAGTGATATTTTCCATTTCCATAACCTCCATCAAGTTACAGGCTAATGCCTGGAATCCTCAAAGTCAACCCCTCCACTTCGTTTCACATCTTTAACCTGACAAGGCACCAGAAACTTCAATCGTTTCTCCACCCTTCATAAAAAAACAAGGTAATTCTGAGATGACGAGCCCCTCCACGTCAAGGGCTATAAGAAGAGTTTTCATAGCACAAAACGCAACATGCAGGCTAAATTGGAGGTCCTACAATGTGACAGATTATTTCATCGGTAGACCAATGAAACTTCAAGTTCATTGCTGCGTTTTCATTTAAGTTTGCCTTTAACATCATAAATATAACACTGGGCTAGTTATATGTTGAACCACGATGATTCAGGGCAAGAACGGTACACAACACATCCTTTTTGTAATCGACTCACTGTGC
Source organism: Gymnothorax javanicus (assembly GCA_029692085.1). NCBI lineage: Eukaryota > Metazoa > Chordata > Actinopteri > Anguilliformes > Muraenidae > Gymnothorax > Gymnothorax javanicus. Next base: position 146,553,816 of record CM056193.1, read on the forward strand.
TAGGTCCCATCAGCGTCAGATCATCAGATGCCAAGAACAACTGGACACATCCTTTCTAAATCTGGCTAAATGCCACAGGGAACACAGAAGCCAGTCATTTATTTTCATCAAGACACCAATGTAAGACATGACAGCTCTAATCAATGTGCACCATTCATTTGAAATAAACAGCTGTGCCACACACTCAGTCAGTATTTCTATCTAATGAATGCATCTCCTGCTATTTTAACATTAGGCACTGTGCTGTCATGTGGCAGCCGTGAAACGGGATAATCAGCACAGAATCTGTCAATAAAATTTGGTCTACCAAGCCCTGAAGTGTTAATTATGGTACCAAGAGCACTTTCCTGCAGCTGGGTGCACCTCCTCCTACCGTAACTGAAACAATTTATAACCAGATCAATACCCTGTACAAAGGGGAAAGTTCTTAATATGGGTGATTTTTTCAATACGGGCACAACTAAGACATCACAAATGACTGATTAAAAAGGTTGCAGAATCTAACTGAATAACTCTGGTAGACAGGGTGGGCCCTGTAGTGTACAACCAGTATACAAGCAGAGCTGGATTTCTCCTGTTCTTTTCGCAATGGGCAATTTTTATTTACATGACCTTTCCACTCAGTTACTTTTTCAGACAAAACTGAAAGTACAAAGATATGCACATGTAACCATATCCAAACAGATCTTTTATGGTTCTGTCAATTCTGTTGAAGATACTCAGTCATTCATAATGTTGAAGACACACAGTAATTACGTCTAGCATGGCCTTCATAACAGAGTAGAGGAATTTAGTAACAGAGTGGAATATGCTGGTAACGGAGTGGAAATTGTTGCATTTGAAATGTTTGTAACACTACATTGGCTTTGCCTGGTCATTGAACTATACTCAAGTGTACATGTAATAAGGTAATAAATCCAAATATAATGTAAACAGTATTTTATTTTACAAACAGCAGATTATCATGACAAACCTTCACAGAAAGTTTAGTCCTTAGAATTGCGATAAACTTGAAAAAACGTACTAATAAAAATCAACAGAACAAAACTTAGGAAATTGTATTCAGTCTGTCCGATGTGAGCACCTTGGCAGACAGCTGACAAATGATGACGTCATTGGAAGGACATGTCTTACTGAAATTCCAGCAAAGTGTAGTGTAGGCCCTACATGTCCCAAACTTTTCCAAGTGTGATTCCTGACTGTAGTTCAGCAATGTCAGCTTAAAACAAACAAACACGGTACAGGAATGTCTATTCCACAGAAACATATTAAAAGGGAAATGCTCTTCACATTAAAAAAACAGCAACTTCAAACTTCACAGAACATCCAACTTGACAGAACTGGTACCCCAGTAAACATGGATTTTGATTGAACCTGCAACAATTTATGATAACAGTAAACCTTGACTTCACTTCTCTCAAAGGTGACAACTTGCTCACGAATAGACATGGTTTCAAAAAGTGAAATGATGATGAGATAACTTTTCAGTGGTTTATGTGAGGGGCATAAAGTTATCTCCGTTACCTCTCTGGGATGTGTACTTAATACCTATCAGCTTAAATTACGCATCTGACCCACCCATTCAGAAAAAATAAGGGTGGAAGTTGGGGGTATGCAAACCTACCCTTTTGCTTGGACAGACCCAGAAGGATAGTGAGGAATGTACTGCAGGTTTTGTCCTTGTCCAAATGTAAAGAGAACCAATTTTTTTTTCAACTCCGTTACTAATTATCTCCACTCCTTTACTATAAATGGTAACGGAGTGGAAGTAACAGAGTGGTGTTTTTTCTAGTAAATGGGTCATAGCCACCATGCAGTGAGGCAGAACTTGATGATTCCCGCTGGCGTCCCTAAGGTCCTCCTTTACTTCTTTAAAAGGTCACTTAAAAAAGTTGCTCCAAGGTTTCCATGGAAATGTCTACAAGTAACGGAGTGGAAATGAAAAAGCATACTCACCTGACTTCAGTTATAAATGAAAATACAGAGAAAATGCTGGCCACTTCACCATGTGCTTTCTGTCACAGGAAAGGGGGTTACATAAATGTTTTTCACCAAGGACCAAATCTGCTGGTTTCCCTGTCTCCAGCCAGGGGAAGCCACTACATTTGGTGGTAACGGAGTGGAGTGGATTTTCCAGGACACCAACAAAAATGGATTTTTTTCAGACTCTTGGGAGGCTAATGATATTTGGTTTTTTGGAATTAATAAACCTGACAATACTGGTTAAGACAACTGTTCCTCGGGTTGTGGTTAAGGGAAATATACTTAAATATGAGCCCAACAATGAATCCACCCTGATGTGGGACATTGCAGAATCAAAGCAAAACCGACGTTCAATGCTGCAGTACAAAAAAAAAAATTGATGAAATTCAAATCTAATATTTTGGAGCTTTTTGGGGCTTAATCTGCTTTATAACTAGGCGAATATTTTTTTTTCCAAGCACTAACCTACTAAAAATTTACAGGCCCGGACATGAATTTTCACCGTTTGTGCCCCTATTGAAAAAAATCACCCATATGCGGCTTCTTCAAAACTTCATTTCTGCGGGTTTTTTTTTAAAAAGAATAGCCAAATTTTCTCAGCATTTGCACTTTGAAATAAGGTCAGGACATGCACCTAAGTGATCAAATTGATGACAGAGGCAAATGCAGATTTCTACATTGAATATGCATGCTTGCATTTGTTCTGAAAGGGGAGCACAACAGAGAAATTAAAAAACATGAAGGGTTTGTACTTCAGTCTTGTAATTACAAGTAGGCTGCTCATCTTCTAGACTACCAATTCAGCCCATACATTAGCAGTTGAAAGGACGTATTTTTGGCTTACATGATACATACTGTACTTAAACAGACTGAGTGAAAACAAATAAACTACACTGATCTAGGACTTTTCCCCCTCAATGATGGATTATTGAAAAGGATCAAAATCGCTTCCAGCATCTACGCAATTCCTAGGTCAGAAACACTGCATCTTAACATACTAAAGCCCAGCAAACATGCAAAACAGCCTGAAATTACGCTATTCATCAAGTTTCCTTTGCAAAAACTGAGCAAGAGCAATACAACTCATATGCACAATAACGCAGTCAATAAAGTAAAACAACACAACACAATCTAAACAACAGAGATTCTAGGTCAAGTGAATAATCATTACATGCTTGTTCAATTCCCAAACGTTGCGCTCCAGGCCAACCTATTCATTCCATTGAATTTTATACATGGTCAATGTATGTATACTTAAATAATGCATATTTAATAGATCATAAGCTACATTATTTCATAATCTTCCATGGGATGACGTCTCTGTTTACCATAGAAATGTCATTTTTGCACTGTCAAAATATTTTAAGGGGCAATGGTCCATTCTTGCGCACATACAAAGTAGCTAACCGATAATACTGGATTATTATCATCCGCAGCTCAATTAATTTCTAATCGATTGGTCCACTGATTGAAGTCTAACAAGACTCAGAACAAGCGCGTCTGCATTAACACAGTAATTATTTTAAGCCATGTCGCTAATGCGTGGAGGTTAAGTGCTGTTCACGGTTGGAATGTGAATTTCTGCAAAAAGGTCTTGCTCTACATGACCGCATAGACCAGAGGTGGGCAAAGAGGGCCGTATCTGGCCCTTGTTTTCACACCAACTTCTGGCGTTTAATTAGCTGATTATCTAAATTAGCCAAACTACTTATGAAATCAGACATTTCTAGCACATTTCTTTAAATTATCATGAATGACCACCAACACTGTTCTTGTCTCCCTACATGAAACATTTTTCTTTGATCTAATCTTTGCACAAATCTATATTTGTGTATGCAATCAATTAACTCAATTAGTCGGGGTAATTGATAGAAATAAAAACCTGCACTAGACACAGGACCTCCTGGACCGGAATTGCCCACCCCCGGCACAGACCGTTAGGTATATGCCATCATAAGTGCCTTACCAAATGCCCGGCAATCGCCAGCATGATACGCCGCAACGTGTTTACCAATACCTCAACTTACCTTTATAATACTGCTTCTTCGGGGTATCTCAGATTTTGCATCAAGTCCGGCGGAGGTGATGTTGACCGTTTCCAGTCCAAGGCTGTCGTGTTTGTTCAGTGAGTCGGACCCAATCGTGGCTGGAACCCCACAATCACCGTTCGACACAGATTCTTTGCATTGTATTTCTTCCTCGGTCTCATCCCCAGTCAGAGCCCATTTATTTTCTGTATAGTTTACGTTAGCGGGTGAAGACAACCTGCTGTTCTCCCCCAACTCCGCCATAGTTATGAAACGTTATTGTAAACGTTCAGAACTTTGAATGTTAGCCCCAGTCTATGTATTTCTATATGGTCGGGCTTGCTTGTCTCCGAGTGACTTAAAGAAATAATGTTCATTTAGCTCGCTAACGTACCCAGCTAACTAACGTTTGCTAACATTATCCTCTCGCCAGGCAGACTCCGGACAGATTCCCAAACTTCGATTAACGCTGCTGCCTGCCAACAACCAATACACAAACATGAAATCAAGATAATCAAACAAGTTGGCCAGCGAAATAACTAGCCCGCTGAGGCGTGAAAATCTGACTCAGTTAATATTACTGAAGTACACGTTAATTTAACGTTAAACTTTTACATGGCTGATGGGCAGTAAGCCAATTCCATATGTCCCTATTTTGGCTTGCTTGCCAGCCAGATAGAGTTACATAAGTTCAATTCATAGTCAGACCGAATTAATCATTGTGCTGCAGTGGAAGCTACTTAGCTAGCCAACGAAGTGAGCAGCAAAGCCAACTTGTGTAACTAATTAGTTAGCTAGCCAATTGCAGCAACTTCTCAGATATGCGGACAAGTAAACACAGTATCATTACCAATTAACATCAACGTTAGCTGGCTAATACGAATGACTGAAGCTTGACGTTATTGTTACGGAAAAATTCATAGCTTGCTACAAGGTAACACTGACTAACATTAAATACCTTAATTTGACCAACTTAAGTATCAGCTGCTCACGTTACAAAGCAAGCACGACTCAGTGTGTCAATATATCCATTTTGCTGCCGCCGGCCAGCTGGCTAATTTAAGACCGATAGCTAGACGATGACAGCTAGCAAGTAAATAATTATTATCAGAATAGCTAATTACGACGCGCACTTTACATATCCACCAACCAGATTCATCCGTCCTTCTTGTATCAAATCGGTGCCAGCTATTTTAGTTACAGCATCAACTTAGCTAGTAACGCCTGCTAACGTTAACAGGGTTTCTTGGTATTTTAACGGAACAGTTCGCTGACTAAGATACTTCCTAAACTCACAGGGGCGAGATGAGATTCCTGGCTTGAGAACAAATTTCTGACGTAAGACAGGTAACGTTAGCTATTTAGCTAGCTATGTAAAACAAATTACGGACGATGCGAGATGTGGCTTGCTAGACCAATTAATAACGAACAAACAATCATCTGCCGACCCAATTACTCCGCTAAGAATGATGACATTTGATGCAATAGATTCGGCGATTCCCAGGAATATAGCGAAACATAAAATGATGATGTGATGGTAGAAAATGTTATTCCTCCTCTTTGACGCTGCAATGACTTGCCAAGCCAGCGTTAAGTAGCCATCACCACATTTATGAACGACGTTAGCTAATTTGCGGTCAGCCTTAAAACTGTAGTCCGCTAATGAGTAAGATAACGAGCCAAGCAACATAAATTAATCACAAACCGTAACGTTATCCAAATACTGCTGGTTAGCTAACCAGCTAGCGCTAGCGCGGATTCTTTCACTACAAGCAGAAACGTTACCCTAAATCTATCATTGACTATCATGGTTTCTTAAAATCCCAGGTGAGACGTCCGTCGGTCGGTATCGCGTCGGCGTTGGCTGGATATTTCGCAAGAACACGTCGGCGACTGTTCAGGACACATTGAATTCAATCTGTTCCTCTAAACCAGCCTTCGCACGCTGTATGTTCAACGCTATCATCCAACCGAAACGAAACTTGCCGTCAGTCAAGTACCAGCACTACCCTTGATGATTGTTGATGAAAACTCCGCCTATTGAGGTTGAATAGCATTCAGATGACTTACTGTGGATTATTATCCGCGCATATGACAGCAAATATTACCAAAACTGAACTGATGGTTTGCCTAATAATTTGAACGTGACAACATTCGATCGCGCATAGCTGAATCGATTGGACGACCAACATCCACTATTGGTGTACCTGCGTGTAATGAAGGTGATGTGGTGTGCAACATTTCAACCAGGTTGTGGAAAATATCTGCTGCAATGTGGCCCACAGCAGTTTGAAAAAATTGTAAACAGGGAGAAAATTGCTGATTGCGAATGCTACATGGTCCAAAAGGGTTACCTATTCAGATAAAAGTTTTTGCGTACTTTTTCTGACAATTGGGTCACAAAACGCTGAAATGGCACAAAAGAAGCCTTCATTGCTCTGGGGGTGGTGGTGGTTACATTTTTAAACTGAATTACATATCTGCACGAATTGGAGCCATTGTTGCCCAATATGATGGAAAATGTCAATAAAACAGGCGCTGGCTTTAGAAATGGAGTTGATCACTGGACGCTGCTCGTTTCGGCTGCCAGTTGCTGGAAAGCCACTAGGATGGGTCAGTGCAGAAGACAAGTACCCCACAGGGTTCAATGACATATATCTTATCTAAAATCAAACACTCTGATTTTTGCTTTAGTTTGGAGTTATGCAAGGTCTTGTTCTGGGCCTGGGCAGTTGCCTGTTGTTGACATGCAGGGATAGATCCATAGAGCAGGGGTGTGTTTAGGATTTCAGGAACTGTTGTTGTTGGGATTTTGGGTCAATGTGTATGATTTATATACACTGATGTGTATATTTCATATCAGTTGCGTTGGATGACATTCATTTTCACTATCTTCTCAATGAACCTTAGTAGCACTGTAATAGTGACCATCCAAAGACACACACTGAATGAATGCGAAGAACAATTGAGGAATCTAAACCACTCTTGAAATCATGCAATTTTGAAATGTTTCTCACAGGTCCCCTTAGACCTCCATATATATATATATATTTTTTAAGCTTGTCACCAAAAAATTTACCTGCTTTTTTTTGTGAAATCCATTATTCAAAAATTGTGCCTAGTATTTTTCCTTCCCAGTACATTTATATGTACATTTTGAAAATCAAGAAATAACTAAAGAAACTGCAGCATGAAAATTTGCTTTGGACAACTAAATATCAGCAAAGACTTTCTCTCCAAGGCATTCATCTAGGGAGAGTGTTTCCAGTTTGATTTTGGGATGGACAGAATTGCTGACAAAAGTTTTACATTTAAGTTAGTCCTTTTAATCAAATGGTCTCCAAACTCAGATCATACTCTAAGTTCTTTACACCTGTACTAGCTAAGCATGCAAGATGGTCTCCTTTTAATGGGATTATGGTCTCACATTCCACAAGTAATACTTAGTTATTAGCTTCATCCTCCTGAAATCCCCATCGCTAATGGAGGCTGGCTTCCTGAGTACTGAGTCTGAAGTAATGACTAAAGCCAATGGTGTGAATCCAACTTCGGAGACAATCTTGGTACCCTATCGCTGGGAAAACATAGAAAACATTAATTTTCAATGAGAAAATATCCTGTTCTAAGACTTTGACACGCTATTGTTGTTTGACCACTGGAAGACAGGGTTGGAAGAATTCAGCTGGAAACTGCACTGACTTGTGATTTGATGAATTATTCATCAGTTTGAGGTGAATAATTTCTGTAGACTTGAGCCTGGTTCTCCCTCTGGCCTCCATACAATCTTTTGATATTCTCATCGAGATGACTGTAATTGCAAACAAGCAAAACTTATCTAGTATAATGAGACAAAGTTTGTCCAATTAGTTACATGAACAAGTTAAAGCACGGGGCAAAACCGTTGGTGCAGATTGGTGGAGAGTGGTAACCATGTTCGCTCTCAGTCGTTGTAAAATTCAGAAGCGAGTCTTGATACAATCTCAATATAATTTTTAATGGCATATCTCGTGAATGTGTGTATCTACATACACATGGTTGGCAAAACTTTTGACCAGTAATGTATTTATGCAATTATTGAGTTGCTTCCCTCAATCATATGAAATCCAAGTCATCGAGCTCAGTAATCCAAGTGTTGTTATGAAAATATATAGCTTGATAATGCGTTTTACTTTACCTGTCTAATACTGTATCAGCAAGGCAGCACATGCTTCTTACTCTCAGTGATACTCCGTTAACTTTTGAGACATTTTGGCTTAGTACTCTACACAAGTCATTTAAAATGCTTGTTAAATACCTGTATAATTAGCTAAAAAAATATACAGATATTTTCAGATGTGCACTCACGGACGAACAACACATTGCACTGGAGGGCGCTGAACTTTGACCAGAGTGAAATTGGTTACTTCTGATGCCTTGGAACTGACAGCAGAGCAGTATAGGATATGGGCAAAACACCAATGACAGCTCGCCAATCCATCACAAGGAGGAAACACCATTAATTCACACGCTCATATCTACAGGCAATTTAGAGTCTGCAATTATCCTGGAATGCAGGTCATTGGACTGTGGGAGGAAACCAGGGTACCTGGAGAAAACCCACGCGAACAAGGGGATGACATGCAGATTCCACACTGAGTTGCCCCACTGCGCCACTGTGCCGCCCTTGGCATGATATGTTGAATTAAAATTAAAACTGAAAGCACTGATTTGCAAATTATCCTTGAACTGTATTACATTGAAAACAATGCAGCAGCACATTATAAGATGTTTCACGATGTAAACTTTATTAATTTAAAAAAAAAAAAAAACACATTTCAATTTTGATTCTGCCAAAATATTTAAGACACTAAAGCAGGGGTGTCCAATCTTATACGGAAAGGGCCGGTGTGGATGCAGGTTTTTGTGCTAGCCAGCAGTGCTACTGCACCTGATTCCACTAATTAACTAATTAGGGGTTTCAATCAGGACCTTGGTGGGTAGAATCAGGTGTGTTAGTGTTGGGCTCTAACAAAAACCAGCACCCACACCAGCCCTTTCTGGATAAGATTGGACACCCCTGCTGTAAAGCAATGGTTCTTAAACTCGGTCCTGGGGGACCCCTGTGTATGCTGGTTTTTGTTCCAACCGCACTGGCAATCCAAGAATTTTAACAAGCTATTAATTTTCCAAACTAGGAGTTATACTGTGGGAGTACTTAAACTCTTTGATCATATTCTGTCAGAAATGGCATTGCATGTATCTTCTGTGGGCAGGGAGCGCGTATTGGATTAATTTGCAAACAGTTAATTTCATTGTGTATGTAGAGAGGTAAATTATCTTTTACCAATTAAATTAAAGACTGATGTCAATCAGCAATCTCTTAATTGGAATGTACACCTGACCGCCAATCGCAGTCATTAGGATGATAATGAAGAATCCAATAACAACACAAACCTGTTTTGCATTGAAGTATATGGGGAAAAAATAGCTCATTATTGCATATATACCATTTAGTAACCTAATAAGTCATTAAGTTGGCCAATTAATCTCATTCATTTGTTACCTCTTTTTTGCCTATAATACAATAAGCAAACACAATATGAAATTGGTAATCTTTGGGGAACAGCAAAGTTATTTTTGACATTCTGTGTATTAAGACAGTAAATAACCTCTGAAAATCAAAAGCACCAAATTAAGAACTAGATTGCCAAGGGCCCTGAAGGTTTCCGGCAGTTACAGCCCCAACAGGAGAAAAGTAACTAGCATCAGTCCACGGATTCAACAGGAAGCCAACACGAATTCTTGCGAAAGCAACAGGCTGTCTACACGATACTAGCGTTAAAAAGCTCCAGCTCGGACATCCGCGAAAAAATTAAACAGGTTTAATTTTTTCGCAAATTTCGGCGGTGATGGTGAATGGTCCCGTACCACTGCGAATCAATTCACGGTTCTTTGAATCAATTCTTCTCTGCGAAAGAAGAGAACTGTTTCATCTGCACACTTCCGTGGGCCAACGCAGCTCAGTGAGAAAGGGGTTTTAGTTACCATTATCGGGCGACTCGACCGAGCAGTCACACTTTTTCATGAGTGACAGACAGCAACATTTTTATGTCACTTTTCTGCCATTTAGCAAAAATATAATCTTTTATAAGTCTACATCATGAAATCTGATTAGATTTTTTTCGAACCTGAACTTTCACCGTTGTCTGCTGTCAGTTTGTGAAGTGCGCCACCTTCTCAATTCACTTCTAGTTCTTGCTCTGCTTTCAGACAATGATTTTTTTACACAACACTGCCACTGAGTGGGTCTAATTAGTATTATTCTTTCTATTCTATGATGGCAATATGAACAAACATCCAAAAATGGATTTTGACCAGTTATTATTGCCGCAATTGATCGCGAAAAAAGGTTGACTATGCGGTTACAATGCCCGTTAAAATTTTAATTATATACAGTATGGGTTAGTGCCTAATACATACTAATGCCTAAAGACATTATTAAACGAGGAAATGAATAGATTGATTTTGCCACATGACCTTGACCTTGATGACCAAAGTCAAATCCAATATGGTGTGTTTGATCAGCATACATGATTTGTCATTAGTATCCAATACATACCAAAGATCTAAAGCCGACATTAAAGGACTTTTAGGCCATTTTTGTCATTACCTGGACCTTGTTGCCCAAGGTCAAATCCAATATGTCAAAAACAACCAGCATACATGATTTGCTATTAGTGCCCAATACATACCTAAGCTCTAAAAACAATATTAAACATATGGGCCATTTTTGTCATATAACCTTGACCTTGAGGCCCAACATCAAATTTGACTGACTGACTACGACTGTTCAGCATACATGGTTTTCTCTAGGTGCCCCAAACATACCTGAGCTCTAATTGCCATATTCAGCAAGTTATAGCACATTCTTGCCATTTGATCTTGATGCCCAATGTCATATGCAACTTGCCGAGAATGTTTGGCTTACATGATTCCCTACAGGTGCCTCACACATATCTAAGCTCTAAATGCCACATTAAGCTGTTATATAACATTTTTGCCGTTTGACCTTCACCTTGAGGCTCAAGGTCAAATTCGAACAACCAAGAATGTTTGGCATACATGATTCCCTATAGGTGCCTCATACATATCTAAGCTCTAAATGTCATATTAAGCAAGTTATAGCACATTTTTTCCATTTGGCCTTGACCTTGAGGCCCAAGGTCAAATGTGACCAACTCACAATGTTCGGCATACCTGATTCCCTATAGGTACATCAGACATACCTAAGCTTTAAATGCTATATTAAGAGAGTTATAGCACATTTTTTTCCATTTCACCTTGGCCTTGAGGCCCAAGGTCAAATGTGACTGACTCACAATGTTCGGCATACCTGATTCCCTATAGGTGCCTCATACATACCTAAGCTCTAAATGCTATATTAAGAGAGTTATAGCACATTTTTGCCATTTGACCTTGACCTTGAGGCCCAAGGTCAAATGTGACTGACTCACAATGGTCAGCATACCTGATTCCCTGGAGGTGCCTCATACATACCTAAGCTCTAAATGCTATATTAAGAGAGTTATAGCACATTTTTTCCATTTGACCATGACCTTTCGGCTGAAGTTCAAATTCGACCAACTGACAACGCTCAGCAAGCATGATATGCTGTACATGCTCAATTCATACCTATAATGCAATAATAAGCAAGTTACGGCACATTTTGTGGCAAAACACCCCGAAAAATGATGAAGTCCAGACACGTTGCGTAGGTGGCGCTATGAAGGAGCGATTCAATCAAAACGCCGTTTACTCCGTTGAGAAGCAGGTCATGATACTGATTCCATTGCTGCAATAAAAAAAATTCATTGGACAGATTTTGAGAAAATTGCACCTAAGTGCCAAAAATGGGCATTTTCGACATAAAAATGGCCACCAAGTCTAAACGAACGATTCAATCAAAAAAATTTTTGCTCAGGCATTAACTTGATGACCCATTTGATCACATCCCCAAATTTAAAAAAAAAATCATCTGACCGTTTTTGAGATACGGCTTTAAACAGATGATGCCGACGACGCCGCAGGACGCAAAGTGACGACAATAGGTTACTGGCCTACGGCCGGCAACCTAAAAATTAACAGCTTGTTAAAATTCTGAAATCGCAGTTGTGATTGGAATGAAAACCAGCACACACAGGGGTCCCCCAGGACCGAGTTTGAGAACCACTGCTGTAAAGGGTTGACTAGGTTTTAATGTTGCCAGTCTTTTTCACAGCACTTATTAAATGTTTAGGGACTGAAGACGTCAAGTAATTACAGTGCTGTAATTTGCAAAAAAAACAAATTACTTTTGTTTTTTTGCAAATTTGTCACACTTAAATGTTTCAGATCATCAATTAAATTTTAATATTAGATAAAGATAACCGGAGTAAATACAAAATGCAGTTTTTAAATGATGATTTTATTGAGGGAAAAAGCTACCCAAACCTACCTGGCCCAATGTCAAAAAGTAATTGCCCTCTAAACCTAATTACTGATTGTGCCACCCTCGGCGACAGCAACTGCAATCAAGCATTCGTGATTACTGGCAATAAGTCTTTCACATCGCTGTGGAGGAATTTTGGCCCACTCTTCTTTGCAGAATTGTTTTAATTCAGCCACATTGGAGGGTTTTCGAGCATGAACAGCCTGTTTAAGGTCATGCCGCAGCATCTCAATCAGAATTAAGTCCGGACTTTGACTAGCCACTCCAAAACCTTCATTTTGTTTTTTAAACCATTCAGCGGTGAACATGCTGGTGTGTTTCGGATCATTGTCCTGCTGCATAATCCAAGTGCGCTTGAGCTTGAGGTCACAAACTGATGGTTGGACATTCTCCTTCAGGATTTTCTGGTAGAGAGCAGAATTCATGATTCCATCAATTATGGCAAGTCATCTGGGTCCTGCAGCAGCAAAGCAGCCCGAGACCATCACACTACCACCACCATGTTTGACTGTTGGTATGATGTTCTTTTTATGAAATGCTGTGTTAGTTTTAGGCCAGATGTAACCGACACACACCTTCCAAAAAGTTCAACTTTTGTCTTGTCAGTCCACAGAATATTTTCCCAAAAGCCATGGGGATCATTAGATGTTTTTTTTTTTTTTTTTTTTTTTTTTGGCAAATGTGAGACAAGCCTTTGTGTTCTTTTAGGTCAGCAGAGATTTTCACCTTGGAACTCTCCCATGGATGCCATTTTTGCCCAGTCTCTTTCTTATTGTTGAATCATGAACACTGACTTAAACAGGCAAGTAATGCCTGCACTTCTTTATATGTTGTTCTGGGTTCTTTTGTGACCTCCTGTATGAGTCATCCATGTGCTCTTGGAGTAATTTTGGTGGGCCGGCCACTCCGGGGAAGGTTCACCACTGTTCCAAGTTCTCTCCATTTGTGGATAATGGCTCTCACGATGGTTTGCTGGAGTCCCAATGTCTTTGAAATACCCTTTCCAGTGACAATTACTATTTCACATATGGCCAGGTAGGTTTGGATAGCTTTTTTCCCTTAATCCTATCTAGACCGAGGGGCGGGCTTTTTATGCCCCCGCCAATTTTCACATCGTATAATTTCTGAACGGCTTGAGATAGGACCACCAAACTTGGTGACTTTTGCCTGAAACTTGTCTGGGAACAATTTTATACCAATAAGTCAAGTCCACCATCTTCGCAGTTTCCATGGCAATGGTTTTCTAACAGGTATGTCTGACAAAAAAATCTTAGATTTCGGTTTCATCAATGTAGTTTCCAGATTTTCTTTTTAACATATACTTATGCCATTATATTTACAATATCTTATGTAATTTAATGTCAGCTTTGTTAAGTAGAATTAATTTATGCTAATTTGATGACATCATTGAATTTAAAGGGCCAAATTCCAAGATGGCGGACTATATCTTTGACTAAGGTACATTTTCCCTCAAATTTCATCGATTCCTTTTATTTTCCTATAATGAAAGCTTCTATTACCAACAAAAAGACGTTTTTTTTTTTCCATTATTAAGGTGGTCTGTAGGCTCTAAATTGAAATCAATATGGTAAACACAAAGAAGTTGACGATAAGAATAGAGCAAGTTTTGCTTACGCAAACCTGTAATCCTTTATAAGTTTACTTTCATTTCATTCTGACCTGAACCTCTAAGAAAAACATTCTGAGTAAATGAAAAACTATTTTCACGGAACATGAATAGAATTTCGTGTATTTTATGGCCTCTTGGAGCTAGTGCACTATGGGAGAAGATGCAAAGCATTCTGGGTAATGAAAATCAAAACATGTCATAATGACGTCATAATAGGTCATAATAATACCAAAATGATTGTAGTGATTTAGTTTTACCTGTACATCATCCCCTGCAAAATTGGTGGTCATACACCATGTCGTTTAGGAGTTACAGTTGACTATCATGTTATGAGAACTTCAAGCCATTTTGCCATATCTATGACATCATTTTATGATGTCATTTTGGCTTTGCTGCTATTGCCTTTGGGAGCAGAAATCTTTGTAGACATTTAAGTGTTATAAGACGCATTATGTGAAAAATTGTGATGCATACCCTAAATTTGCAAGATATTATAGTATTAGGACAGTTTCAGGCAGCAAAATCAAAATATTGCATCATAATGACATCATAGTAGGTCATAATAATACTAAAATGATTGTAGTGATTTAGTTTTATGTGTACATCATCCCCTGCAAATTTGGTGGTCATACGCCATGTCGTTTACCAGGGGCGGCGTTAGACCTGAAAATTCGGGGGCTAATATCCATCCCTTTATTGACAACAATTAGTCCTGGCTAATTCTAGATGGTTTTCCTTTATTAACACGTTTTCCAATTCAAGAATAATCAAGTAGCAATTGACAACACGGCTTCTCTCCCCCATGTGATCTAAAAGCGACAAAATAATGGGCTACATTCAGTACAGGAGAATAATTAATTATAATTAGGTCTATGCACCGGCACTCGGCGACGGCATTTCAGAACTCTTCAGCGAATGAAGGTAATTTCGGCGACAAGTACATACACCTGTTTTTGCAGCATGGTCACGCAATTGCTGTAAAAAATAGACAGCTGTCTGATTGGAAAATGTAAACGGACGAAACCACATACTAGTCAACAAAATTACCTTCATTCGCTGAAGAGTTCTGAAATGCCATCGCCGAGTGCCGGTGCATAGACCTAATTATAATTAAATTATTTTTCTGTACTGAATGTAGCCCATTATTTTGTCGCTTTTAGATCACATGGGGGAGAGAAGCCCTGTCTGCAATTACCACTTGATTATTCTTGAATTGGAAAATGTGTTAAAGGAAAACCACCTAGAATTAGCCAGGACTAATTGTTGTAAATAAAGGGATGGATATTAGCCGCCGAATTTTCAGGTCTAACGCCGCCCCTGTCAAAATCCCCCCCCCAGCCCCAAAAAGCCCAGTCAAGGTAGGGTTAATCATTTAAAAACTGTATTTGTATTTACTCAGGTTCACTTTGTCTAATATTACAATATATTTGATGATCTGAAATATTTAAGTGTGACAAATATGCAAAAAAAAAAAAAAAATCAGGAAGGGGGCAAATACTTTTTCACAGCACTGTAAGTGTACTAGGTGGAATTTGGTCCCATTCTTCCAGCAAATAAGTCTTAACATGTGCAACAATACAGGGTCTTTGTTGTCACATTTTGCATCTCAAAATGCACTATACTTTCTCTACTGGTGACAAGTCAAAGCCAAATGGAGTGAACCCCAGGAAAAAAAATCCCAATGGCATGTATTCATGAACATCAGAGTTATGTGTACTTTGGTGCTCCAGTATGTCTCAGTTCTGAAAAGTTCATTTAGCTATCTCTAATATTCATGAAGTTATGAGGGCTCAAAATGCGAGGATATGCTCAGGAACCAGACGCGAGAACCAAGCAATGCAGTAGGAGAATTTAAGCGAGAGGGGAAAACCCCCGCAGGGCAGAAGGCAAAGGTACAAAGTCCAATCCAAAAATCACAATCCAGTAGGGCAGAATCAGCGTCGAAAACCAGGGCAGCAATCACAGTACTCGTGGTCGGGCAAAAACAGGTACGGTACACAGGCACAGGTTTGTCAGAGAAGCAAAAGCCAAAATCCAGGGGGCGTAATCCAAACCGTTAACAGGGCAGCAAACACAAAACTCGTAGTCGGGCAAAAAGGGTTCGTAAACAGATGCAGACAATAGTACCAAAAAGCAGAGCCAAAAATCATAAGTCGGACGGTCCAGTCAGAAGAGTAACACTATGAGTACAAGGCAAAAACGATAGCAGCACAGGTAAACAAGAGAAACGTTCTGACAGGGATCTGCTGTGAAAAGACTGCTTAAGTACACTCAAGGGAAGTCACATGCTATGATTAGGATCAGGTGAAGAGGATCAGACTAATTACGTGGGAGCAAACACAAGGGAGAACCTAACCACATGAAATTGGCAAAAGCCAAAACGCGGACAGGGATCACGAGACAACCTATGACAACACATACAGCTCCGGTTAGGGAGTTCTAATGTACACAGATAATGAGAGGCAGGACAGAGTAGAGCAGGTGCGGAGGATCCGCTGAATTGCAGCAAAGACTAAGAGAAGGCAAGAGGCGGAGACTAGAACAGGGCGAAAAGGAGAGCTTGTTAATCAATTAGTAAGTGCAGCTATACAATCCCTAGTGCTCGTTAGTAAGTTAGTATTATATACAATGTTAGTCTTGGTTAGTAACTTTAACAAAATAACAAACTGTTAGTATGGGTTAGTAAAATAGAAAAGCAAGGCGAAGGAAGCAAATGAGATTAGAAGGAATGTTTGAAACCCAGAAACCATGAAATCACCTAAACATGTGACACGCAGGACTTGGGGAGAAGCTGTAGCTTAAAAGACCAGACAGGGGAGACAAAGTGCAATGAAGGACATGGGCAAAGACATGGACCGGAATCTAACAGAATAATGGATCTGGCATGGAAAAAACAAAAACATGGCAAAGAACTAAAACATGGCAAAAACAGAACAGGCATGGGAGAAACATAACAGGGCATGACAAAAAACAGAACAGACATGGCAGAAACAGAGCAGGCATGACAGAATCATAACACAAAAATGCTAGAAAAAAATGACACAAGAAATTTTGACCTACCCTTGTGTAATTTTAGAGCCTGTAACTGAAAAATGTAGAATGGCACAATAATCAAATAAAACATGGCGATAAAGAAAAAAAATTAAATGAACCCTGTTCAAGACTGTGCATACCCTTAGTTTTTAATACTGTGTATTACCCCTTTAGCATCAATAAGAGCATACAGTCTTTTGTGATAGTTGTCAATGAGGCCCCAAATTCTCTCCGGTGGTATAGCTGCCCATTCTTCTTGCAAAATGCTTTCAACTCCCGCAAATTCTTTGGTCATCCAGCAGGAACTGCACGTCTGAGATCTCCCCAAAGCAAATTGATGATATTGAGGTCAGGAGATTGTGATGGCCACTCCAGAACCTACACCTGTTTCTCCTGTAAACAATGGAGGATCAACTTGGCCTTGTGCTTTGGATCATTGTCATGCTGGAAAGTCTAAGTGTGTCCCATGTGCAGCTTTCCTGCTGAAGAATGCAAATTATCTGCCAGTATTTTCTGATAGTATACTGCATTCATCTTGCCATCAATTTTTTTTACGAGATTCCCTGTGCTTTTAGTGCTCACACATCCCCAAAACATCAGAGAACCACCTCCATGCTTTACGGTGGGAATTTTATTTTTTTCACTCTGACTGATCTCCAAACATAGCGCTTAACCATTAAAACTGCTGTAACTAGTTTGGTCATTTTCGTAGCTTCTTGTCCAAAACCACAGTAAGCAGTCCCCGCCCCCATCCCCAAGCCACACAAGAAACGTGTGTTGGTTTTGACAGAGGCAGAGAAGGAGAGCAGCGACTCAGTTACAATATTAGTACAAAATAAACAGACACTCTCAGTGACTGTCATGTGAAAGCCACACAGAAAACATGGACCAACGACACATTAAATCCACACAGAAACTTCGGTATGAATGGCTTTTTGAAGGTGTTAGTTAAAGCTAGCTAGTGTCCTCTAGCCACACATGCTATCGTTACACAGCTAAGCAAGCTTCAGTCGGCCACAAACGATGACTGTACATTTATAAACTAGCATTAGCAGGATTAAAAACCACCAACAGGACTACCCGAGACTAAAACTGCATAACTACTATAGAGTAAAACAAAGCTTACCTGTCCAGTAGCAGCAATGCTACCTGTGCATCGCTTTTTAGACCCTTTGATTCCTTCAGTTTTCTCCACCTATCGAAAGCAGCACCAGTATAAATACGGCTTTTGGCCATCTCGCTTTTTTTCCTCCTTAATTCTATTTTGTTCTTCTACCGCTTTGGCTGATTAATTGTGTACGCCGTCTCCCATAGCGCTGGGATTGGAAGCTTCATCTGTTCCGCCATTGCCAACAACAGAGATTTTTCTTTTTCTTCTAATGATTCTCTCCAGGCTGTGGACTGCCCACACAGATACAGTTTACTGCACATTCACAAGCAGAGAGGACCACCTCTTTATGACGTTCTTTCACCAAATTGGATAGAGGCATTGGGTGACTCCAGAATTTTATATACTGCTTTATTGCGGAGGACAGTGACTGAGAGACCTGTGTTATAGACCAGATACTCTAAATCAATGATCTCTGTCAGAATGTGGAGCAATTTAACTCTTTTTCAAAAACAAAAAAATCACTTAAGCAGCTTTATGTTCTATTTTGGTCTCGTCACTCCAAATGACAGTATTCCAGAAATTGTGAGGTGAGTCAAAGTGTAGTCTGGCATATTTTAGGTGGGCGTTTTTGTGGGATTGACGCAATAATGGCTTCCTCCTAGCAACTCGACCATTCAGCTCATTGTTTAAGCACCTCCTTATTGTGCTCCTTGAAAGACCACACCATCTTTTTCCAGAGCATCCTGTATTTCCCTTGAGGTAGCTTGTGGATTTTTCTTTGTGTCCGGAACGATTCTCTTTGCAGTTTGGGCTGAATTCTTTCTTGGCCTACCTGACCTTGGCTTGGTATCAACATATCCCCTAATTTTTCACCTCTTTATCATTGACTGAACAGTACTGACTGGCATTTTCAAGTCTTTGGATCTCTTTCTATATCATTTCCCATCTTTAAAAAGTTGAACTACCTTGTTACGAAGGTCCTTAGACAGTTCTTTTCCGCTCCCCATGGCTCAGTGTCTACCCGGATCAGTGCATCCATTCGGGAGCTAACAAACTCAATGATTATACACAGACACTAGTTACAATTTAAATAGCCGCAAAAAAATTTAAAAAGTTAGAATTTAAAAAGCCATTTAAACCTGAGTGTGTCACCATGTGTCTATATAACAAGGTCAGACATTCACAGCTATGCAAACTAATGATCAGGGGCGTTTGGGTGATTTCAGTTATCATTATGATTTAAAAAGGAGCCAGACACCAATGTAATGATTAATGATTTCACATGATCACTATCCTTAAATAAAAGACAGGTTTTTTTCGCATGATGAGTCATGTTTTCAAAATAAATGGCAATATTTCACAAATTCAGCTAGGGTATGCAAACTTTTAAGCAGAACTGAAAGTAGTTTGTACTTAGCTTGTGTAGTTTTTTCATGTGATCTCAGTGATTATTGTCCCATTTTGACACAAAATTTTCTAGGTTCAAGCCTTATATGGTTAAAAAAAGGGATTACAAAAAAAAATTGATGCTCAAGGGTTCCTATATTATTTCTATCTGCGTGATTTTCAGTGTGTTTTCTGTATTCCTGAAATGGAGCTTGCACTTGCTTTTCTCCTCTATGATCAGCTCTGTGGCAGACAAACCCGTGCCTCTCAAATTGCTGAGAATCAAGGTCAGAGCAGTTCACAGGTATTAGTTGGAGCTCTCGCAACTGCTCTGAGACAGAAACAGAGCATGGGCTAAGGCTAGATCTACTTGCTAACCCCAAAATTGGCTTTATTTCAGGCAGCTTAGAAACAAATGCACAGTGTCAGTTAGAAAGGCAAAATCTGCTGCCGGATAGCTCACTTGGTTAAAGCACCGCATTGCGAAGCAGAAGTGACTATCACGGTGCGGGTTCGCGCCCTGGTCGTACCAACCGGCAGTGGTCGTCAGCTTTTTTCAGAGTAGTGCACAATTGGCCATTGCGCTACAGGGAAGCAAATTGGGAAGGGTCTTCCGGGAAAAGGTTATATAAAATGGTTGCTTTGCTCGTTGCTTAAGCGCCTCCTGTTGGCCAGTTGGGCGCTCGTCAGGAAGATTCTAAGCGTGTTCATGTTCGGGTATCTTCCGCCCTCGTCCTGAACTTGCGAGGATTCAACCAATGAGTGCATAAGAAGCAGTGGCTGACAGGCGCGTGCTTTGGAGGAGAGCCGCAAACTGTCTTCATTCTCCTGAGTTGGCAACAAGGGGTCGCATATGAGCATAGGTGTGCACAGATAGACTCTAGGTGGTGCTATAGCACCTGCCTTTTGCCCTCTGGCCCAAGTAAGTGCCCTTTTGAATTTTTTTTTGTTTTGTTTTTATTACCCCTCTGGCCAAAGTTGTCGTCACCTGCATGTCTGTCTGTCTGTCCTCTGTCGTCTGTCCATGACTTTGTTCGGGTCAGTACTCGGCAACTAATGATCGCAGCTTCACCAAATTTGGTATGGTAACTCACTATGACCCATAGATGTGCAATGTCAGGTTTTTTGCTGGATTTGACCTTTGACCTTGGCCGAGGGGTATTCAGCAACGTGTTACAGTGTACTGTATGTGGCCCATGTTGACGTGATCATCGATAAATTCTCAACAAAATAAAAAGCAGCACAGGGGTTAAAGCAAAGAAAAATCTTTTGACTGAAATTTTTTCAAGCCATAGCCAAGTCATATTTCCCATCTGCAATTTGTAAAACATGTTACATGTTACATTACTTGACACCTACTAAAGAAAAAACACAGTATGTAAAATTGAGATTTCAGCACCACTACACACATAACCAATGCTGCTGTTCTCTTATGCAGCCATCAAGTTCAAATACTCCAGACCAATAATGTTTGAAGGGAAGAAGATGCTTTTGAACAGCTTTTCTATTGCCAGTTTTCTTTGTTTTTCCAATGTATTTTTTCATCGATGAAATGACACTGATATATTATTATTATTACAACCCCATTTCCCAAAAAGTTGGGATGCAGTGTGAACTGTTAATAAAAACAGAATTTAATTGAATTCTTAAGTTTCCAAAGCGCCCAACTCCAAGGAACACACTATTTAAAGAGAGGGAATTTTTTTTATTTTTTGCCCATATGTTGTGACCATAGACTGTATAAAAAGATGGACGAAGCAACCGTGACGTCACCCACTGGTTTCAGCATACCATTGAGGAAGGCTCGATTTTGGCTATTTGAATTGCGCCATTTTGTCATTTTGAAACCGGATGTGATTCCTATTGGACAAGAGCGTGAACGGAATATTCGGGGAGAAGCGAGGGGTGGATCTACGGGTGGATCTTACTGTATCAGACAAGGACCAGAGGATAGCCAGGCCCCTAAAGCATATACTGGCTTTATCCTTTATTCTAGTCTATTTGGGACCATAATTTAGAAAAATGAACATCATGGTATATGGAAGGAGACTTGAAACTTGCGATAGATACAATAAAGTAATGTGGAAAATCATTATTTAAATTATAAATCTGGTGGGAAAGTAGGGTCATTTTCTCATAGACTTCTATAGGATTGAACTTCTTTCTGCAACCACCGACATTGCCATCTGCTGGCTATTAAATAAAATGCAAATTTTGGAGATTTCTGCATTGGCCTGAGTTTTCAGACCCGAGTGCTGCGTCCATCTTTTTATGCAGTCTATGGTTGTGACCCATATATTTTTACTTTATTTCTTTACAAGAGAGTGTCATTGGGATACTTTTGGCTGAAATTACAAGAAAGTTCCCCTTTTTGTTAAAAGATATGCAGACCTCTAATTCATTGGAGTTGAGCCCTCTGGAAACTCAATGATTCAATTATGTGCTAATCATTTAATCCCTATATTTAATAGAAAATAGTGCAAAGACAACATATCAGATGAAATTTTATAGTTTTTTGTAAATATATGCTCATTTTGAATTTGATGCTGGCAGATCACAGTTACAGTGCCTGACAAAAGTCTTGTCGCATAAGGACATAGTAACTAAAAATAGCATATAACTTTATTTCTAACCAATCAATTGTCACAATAAATGGTCCATTTTAATGTCAAGGGCTTTCACATTAATAATTTGGTGCAAAATGAAACCGTCAAAAAGTGTTCTGATGTTCACAGCTTGGCTAAGCCCATAACATCTATTTTTGCTGGGACAAAAGTCTTGTCGTCTCTTCAGATGATGCAACAAATCGCAGATTAGAGTTTAACCTATGACAAATACTGTAATTAACACATTCCCAGATGTGTATAGAAATAACCCCAGCACACCAGACTTTCATATGAGGTGCGACTAGACCTCTGACAACATACCAAAGATTCAACCACAGACCAAAGTGCTGATCATCAAGAGCCTGAAGACTGAGTCTGCTGCTGAGGTGGCAGACATCTTTAATGTATCCAAATGTCAAGTGGAGGGGATGAGAAAAAGATTTGAAAAAAGAAGAAAAGAAGTGTGCTGTGTTCGCTGTGGTTACAATCAAGGTAGAAAACTCAAATCGGACACAATTATAGGGCGGGCATTTTTGAACGTGTTATTCTTATATCAATGAACTAATTGGTACCAATGGATGCCAACCTTGCATTTTCCTGACTAGCGTGTCCCCCCCCCTTTTTCTTTTTTTTTTTTTTTTTTTTTTTTTTCCTCGGATTCACACTGATCTCACATACAGTAAATGGCCTATATGGACTCCAAATGACGGAAATCCATCTAACGACGGAGAACTTTAATCCCTGAGCAGCAACCCCCCAGCTCAGCAAAATAAGAAGCATCTACCCCCTCCCTGGTCTGCCACCCCACATTGCTGTGGGAAACACTGAAGTGCCTTTATTTTTCACTGAGCACCTGCCCCCCAAAATGTCTGTGCACACCACTGCATATGAGCAAGCCTTGTACATAGTTCCCCGATTGGGCATTCCAGATTCAGGTGGGATTGAGATGCCCCAATTGAATGTTTTATTAAAATAACAAAGCCTGGAATTTTAAAAAAAACTGCTAAATCTGATTTTAAAAAAAAGGCAAAATCTGATTTTTTTTTCAGATCTCTTGTGATGTTGGTAGAATTTCAACTCAACTCTGGAAAACATTAATATTGACAACAAAGTTTCACTCCTTCTCTTCCATCACTTGTTCATAATTCAAAATTGATTACTGGTAAAGCTGAAATAAGTAATGCTTTTATTCAGCACTTTGTTTCAGCAAGCTATATAGATTTTTTTTTTTTAAATTTGGCATCTCCAATCCCACCCGAATCTGGAATGCCCAATTGGTGAACTATGTACAAAACTTGCTCGTATGCGACCCCTTGCTGCCAACTCAGGAGAGCGAAGACAGTTCAGGGCTCTCCTAGCAAGCTATATTTTTGAGATAAACAAAATAGCAGCCCCAAGTGTCTCTGAACGGACAGGTAAAAAGAATTGTTCCTCAGATCTATCTGCCTGCCCTAAAACTTCTTATTTGCTGAATAGTGATAGCATATTTTCTTTACATTGCATTTCAATAAGGGAAGTGCTTGAAGCTGTTAATAAAACTATGTTTAAAAAAATCCTCAGGGGTTTACTTGCTCAATCCGTATCTTTTGAAACTGTCTGCCCCACTCAACTATAAGAACCAATGGTTTTGCAATAAGACCTCCATCATGTCCAGTAACATACCAAAAGTATGAAAGATTTTCAATGTTCTCACTTTATTAAAATGGGGAAGCACCAGCAATTTGAATAGTTACTGTCCAATATCCAGGTTGCCTTGACTGGTTAAAATTCTGGAATCCCTAGTTGATTCTCAGTTATGATCCTGTTTAATGGAAAATGGCATTTTAAATGCTAACCTGTCTAATGTCAGGTCTGGGCATACCATTATTACTGTGGCTTCCTTAGTTATCAATCACATTGTTAGTGCATTAGATAATAGAAAACAAATTGAGCTACCAAAGGCATTTGATACTGTTGATCATGTCTGCTTTCTGAAAAGATACAGATATTGGCTTCAGTAAATCTACCGGTAACTAGTTTAAAAACTCTACGGAGGATAGGAATCAATATATTTCAGTTGAGGGCGTTAAGTCTTAGCCTGCTAAAATCAGCAATGGCGTCCCACAAGGCTCAATTCTTGGCTCTTTATTATTCACCATCTACTGTACATTGACTTCTTCATGCCCAACACTCCCAAACGGTAAAATGGGGGCTATGGGATTCACATAATTCAAAAAATTTAATAATTTTCTAATTATAATTGGCAAAACACATCAATATTATCTAGTAGAATCCCTTCGAGGCACCCATTCTTGATAAACTAGTCTTTTTTTCCGGTAAAAATACCAAGTTATTAGCTAAATTAAAACATTTCAACCATTGTGTTCACTCAACTATATTTATTGCAGGGAGCTGTCTCTCACTAATACAACCCCTGGAATTTATGTAATCTCCACACTAACAGGATGTTCATCCAACTTTTTAACTTCATAGGAAATAAAGAAATCGCAGACATGATGCAAAACAATTTTTGTTCAACAACTGAACAGTCTCGCTTCATGAGACACACCTCAAAAAAAATTTTGATGAAATTATTTTAATTAATGGCATCGTTTCCAGTTTAAGCAGAGGAAAAATTATGGAATCAATCATTGCTGAGGAAAAAATTTTGGCAACCTCTTGTAATTTGCACTTATGAAAGATATATTAATGCAAATTGGAACATTTAAATTAGTCTGGAGTTTAAAAAAAGGGATTTAAACAAATCAAAGGATTAAAAACTGCTCCATTGAGGAAATTCAGCATGGAGAGTGGAAAACAACATTGGTTTTTCCCAGTCAGCCGTGTCTAAAATTTGATGAAAGCATAAACAATATGGTGATAAATGTAGAACAAACGGTTAGACCACGGAGGACGTTAAAGTGTCAGGACTGAAAACATGAAGCAATATGCCTGGAAAATGGAAAATGCACAACAAAGCAAATGTAAAACTAATGGCAAGAAACAAGAGTCAATGTCTGTGACCAACTGTTAGAAATTGGTTAAATGATGTGGGATATACATCAGAAAAGCCAAATGAAAAGCGGCACTAACACCTAACAGAAGAAAGCAAGGTTAAAGTGGGCTAAATAGAAGCAATAATGAAGTGTGGATTATTGGATGAGAGTGATATTCAGTGAATAATCATGAATCTGCATTGGCCAAGGCGATGATGCTGAAACTTAATGTCATTCAAATGAAACATATAAAGATGAGAGCTTGAAGAAAACAAGTAGTGTTTCCCATTTATTTATGATATGTGGTTGCATGTCAGGCAAAGGACCTGGAGAGATAGCAAACATTACCTCAACAGTCAATGCACAAGTGTACATTGAGATTTTGAACCATTATCTAATTTCTCATAGAATATATGTTTGGTGATGATGAAATCATTTTTCAAGATTACAATGCATCTTCCCACGGAGCAAAAAGTGGAAACACTTTTCTTCAGGAAAGGCATATCAACTCAATAACATGGCCAGCAAACAGTCCTGACCTGAATTCAACAGAAAATTTATGATTTTCACTATAAATTTCCAGTTGAATTCAGGTCCATGACAAGGCCTCATCCTGTAAAGCTGATCAGTCAACCACTATTGGAGAAAGTTGGAACCAGCTTTGTGGAAAATATTGTTTTTCATCAGTGAAGTCCATGCTTCAAAGAATTCAGGCCATCAAGAAAGCCCAAGAAGGAGCAACAAAGTACTCATTCTAATAGTTTGTTGACAATTCCATAATTTTTTCCTCAGCATTGAGTGATTCTATATTTTTTTCCTCTACTTGATCTGGAAAAAATATGCCATTAATTAAAATAATTTAATTTGTTTGAGGCGTGCTTCATGAAACCAGACTGTTTAGCTATTGAATAAAAATTGTACGGTGTCACATTTATGATTTGTTTATTTGTTATTAATTATAAAAAGCTGGATGAATATCCTCAGAGATTCCATAATTTTTGCTAGGGGTTGGATAGTTTGTACATGCCCTGGTAAGCACTCCAGGGTCATAATAATCCACAAAACTTGGCTTCGAAAAATCATAAAGCAAATGGGCTTTAAGAAAAATCATTTGATTTTTTTTTTAAATTTATTTGCTATTTATTTTTATACAATTTTTGGAAGGCAATCAGTGGACGCAAGGCAAATCACACTGAAGATTACACATCAACTTTCTGCATTAAATAAACCCACTTCACCTAATCCTTGAACTTCATAGGGTCACACTTTGTCACTTAAAAGATTGCTGAATGTAATTGGTGATTTTCATTAACAAGCATGGCTTATTTGTTGCACTTGCTTGGTAGTGGAAGTGTCTTCCATTTGTGTTGTTCAATGGTGAAGTGTACGTGTTAGTCCTTTTAATCACTTGTCACAGAACCAGATCACACTTTACATTGCACCCAGAGTAATGGATGTTCAATATAGGTTTGTTTAATCCAGGAAACATGGTTGCATTTGCATGTCTTAGAGAGATTATGGACGCAGCAAAATGGATTGTTTTCATGAGCAGTTGTGAATTATATTTTGAAAGTTTCCCAGTTTTTTAACCTGCTGTATATATGTCTTAATTTTAGTACGGACTTAGTGGTGTTATGTCCTTAGCTTCTCAATCATTCATTGGACGCGTTTGGGAAAGCTTCAGAGAATATGATGAGGGGAGGTCCTGTATTTGCTGGGCTGATGCCGAATAAGGTGAACTGTCACAACTCTTCTGTGAATCCCTTAGGTGTCTCTTCAAAATTCAGCAGCTTGTGTGTCTATTAAGTGTATGTGTGCCGTGATTGGATTACGTCTTGTGCATCTGTCCCCCTCAGCTAAATCTCATAATGCGGTTGTGCACTTAAGGACGGCATTACAAGTATTTAAACCCTCTACTTGATGTGCAAGTTGCTGGACTGTAAATTTGCTTTCATGCAAGTTATCCTTGTCAATGTTTAGTTCTAAAACTCTTTTGTCTTCCTTTAATGCAACTTGTACTTTAGTGACAGCCTTTCCCCTAGAAGTCTTACTAATCATTCAGTTGCTTCAAACAAGCTTCCATCCTAATCAGGGTCAAGGATTTGAACAGAGTTCAAGTTAACCCTTAAATGCCCAACTACAGTAAAAGTTGAAAGAAAAATCTATGTATTCTGTTAATATGTCCTGGGGAGCGGCTAATAACAACCCAATAGCAATTTTTAATTTTTGGTGACCTTTGACCTCATTTTAGTTTTGCGACATACAGCGCCCTCCATAATTATTGGCACCCCTGGTTAAGATGTGTTAAAAGCCTTAAAATAAATTCAATTTCTATTGCAGAAGCATACTCTCACACTGAAAATTGTAGAAAAATGTAACCTTCAACTCAAGTGAATTTTAAGGGAAAAAAAATCCCTGACTAAGAAATAATTATTTTTCATAAAATCACCTGTTCCACAATTATTGGCACCCCTAACAATTCCTAGGAAATAAATGTAATTGAAGTATTTCTGTCATTTCTACAGTAGTTTACAAAGTTGATCAGAGTATCTAGGAACATTTAATTAGTAATTCATCACTTCCTGTTTCCCTGGGGTATAAATATGACGTGACACAGAGGCCATTTCTCTTATCCACTCTTCAACATGGGAAAGACAAAGGAACACACCATTCAAGTAAGGCAGATGTGTGTCGACCTTCACAAGTCAGGCAATGGCTACAAGAAAATAGCCACTCACCTGCACCTGCCCATATCTACTGTCAGAGGAATCATTAAGAAGTTTAAAACAACTGGAACAGTGGTAAACAAGCCTGGACGAGGACGCAAGGTTATTTTGCCACCACGCACAGTGAGGAGAATGGTAAGAGAAATAAAAAGTTCTCCAAAGCTCACTGTTAAAGAATTGCAACAAATGGTAGCATCTTGGAGTCACAAAGTCTCCAAAACAACCATCAGGCACTATCTACATGCCAACAAGCTGTTTGGGAGGCATGCACGGAAAAAACCTTTTCTCACTCACAATCATAAACGCAAACGTGTGGAGTTCGCTAAGCGGTACTGGAATTTCAACTGGGACCGTGTGCTTTGGTCAGATGAGACCAAGATAGTGTTTGGCAACAAACACTCTAAGTGGGTCTGGTGGAACACAAAAGATGAGTATGCAGAAAAGCACCTCATGCCCACTGTGAAGTATGGGGGAGGATCGGTGATGCTGTAGGCCTGTTTCTCTTCCAAAGGCCCTGAGAACCTTGTTAGGGTGCATGGCATCATGAACACTTTGAAATACCAGGACATTTTAAATCAAAATCTGGTGGCCTCTGCCCGAAAGCTGAAGATGGGTCGTCACTGGGTCTTTCAGCAAGATAATGACCCTAAACATGTGGCCAAATCTACACAGAAATGGTTCACCAGACACAGAATCAAGCTCCTCCCATGGCCATCTCAGTCCCCAGACCTCAACCCCATTGAAAACCTGTGGAGTGAGCTGAAGAGGAGAGTGCAGAGGAGAGGACCCAGGTCGCTGGATGATTTAGAGAGATTGTGGAAAGAGGAATGGTCGAAGATCGCTCCTTCTGTATTCTCCCATCTTGTGAAACATAATAGGAGAAGATTAGGTGCTAATTTGTTGGCAAAAGGGGGTTGTACAAAGTATTAACATCAGGGGTGCTAATAATTGTGGCACACATGATTTGATGTAAAAGAATTATTTCTTAATGTGGGATTTTTTTCCCACTGAATAAATGCTCTTGAATTAAAGGTTGGATTTTCCTCTTTTTTTCATTGTGGTCCTATATTATTTAGAAAAAAACTGAATTTATTAGAAGCTAAAGAACACATCTTAACCAGGGGTGCCAATAATTATGGAGGGCGCTGTATATGTCACAATGGGCATTTCGGGGACCTTATTGCTAAAATGACTTGAATGATAAAACAGTTGACATATAGCTGCAGTATTAGGCATAGCTTATTTTTCATTAGCTTACCTGTTTGTCTACTTTATCCAGTGATGAATGGGTGCTGATCTATCGTGTGGATTCCACCATGGGGGCGGCCATATTGGAAAGGTCAGTGGTGCAGCCAGTGTAGTGTCAGTTCCACTTTTATGCATCAGATGGCAGCACTGATGGTCTAAATATATCACTATGGGCATTAGGTTGCAAAATTTATGTGGGGTCAGTGGTTTTGACAACCCCCAAAATCGTGTGACAAATTTGTCACAGGGGGCATTTAAGGGTTAATTCAAGTCTGCTTCTGTCAAGAACAAGCTTGCAATCTTAATCATGGTCCAAGACTGAGATCGCATTCTTGATAACCCATCCAGTTTGCTTTCCTTGTCCAGTTTGTTTGGAAGAAGCTTCTAATCCTAAAGTGGAGTCACGACAGAGAAAGTGTTCCCCTCAAGCAGCCTTTCCATCCTAGGTAGCAGTTAAGTGCTGGTGGAGCCTGTGTAACACCTAGCAGCATTCTGAAAGCCTGGTCGACGATTGCAGCTCAAGCTTAGCCTATTAATACTACGCTGAACTGTCTATCCTCCTCATGGTTCCATCCCCGCTATCCATCTTGGGGTTCCACTCCCAATCTGTACCGCATTGCTGTCAATAAACTACCAGTTGGATTGTACTTCTAACTCTGTGCTTGATTCCTGGTCCGGACCATAAGAGTACAATCCAGCTACTGATGGAATCAGTGGAGATATCAAGCCCTTTTGATGCCCTGAGGTACCAGGAGAAGCGGACAGGTCTGGTGGAGAGAAAACTCCAGCAATTTTTCTGGTCCATTGGAGCTGCTTCCAATCAACTTATGGTTGTAACAGAAATATCACAGTACTCCACTTCTGCTGCTCAAACAGCCCGTGCCTTTCTGCAACAGGCTTTCCCTCAGACACATGCCTTCCCCAAGCCCAACCTGGCAATTCTGGACTCCTACAGTGGCAACCCTACCACCTGTCACAGTTTTCTTGCACAGTGTGTGATGGTGTTTAAGCTTCCACCCTCCTCTTTCCCCACTGAGCAATCCAGGAAGGCATTTGTCATCACTCGCCCCTCTGGGTATGCCAGGGACTGGCCTGCCACCTGTAAGGAGATGGGTCACCCTACACTGTCAACTTTCATTGCTCTTGCTGTAGAAATGGAGAAAGTGTTTGACCACTCCGGCTCAAGTCCTGCCACGGCCCGCCAGCTGTGTCAACTCAACCTATCGGTGTTGAATTTTTCCAACGACTTCCCCACCTTGGCCGTCTCCATGCACTGGAATGCCTGGGCCCTATATGATGTCCACCAGTTTGGCTAGGCAGAGCAAATACAAGACCATTAATCACCTGTGTCCTACCCACAGATCTGGACCAACTTATTGACCTGGCACTGAAAATTGACAACCGGCTGCAAGAGAGGTAGAGGGACTGGCAGGCGAGGTTACAGACACCTTCCTTACCTGTATCTCAGGATGCTCAACTTGGAGCATCTAACCATCTGGGACCTCTGGCGCCCATAGCTGTTGACTGGACTTGACTTTACAAGCTGCCCCCAGAGGAATGGCTGCACCTGGTAAAGTTTAATCTTTGTTTGTTCTGCGGATGTTCCGCACATGCCTTACCTGAATGTCCAGTTTGATGAACGCGAGCAACATCATTAAGAGAGGTGATATTAGGAGTTGCCATCTCATCAGTCTATCCGCTCCTTCCTGTTCGCCTGACTTGGCAAGACCACCTAGTTACCAGCTGGGCTTTGATTCTGGCCACAAGAATTTCATACATTCTGGTCTCCTCTGGCACCTGAAAATTCCAATCAAGCTATTACCAGTTCCTCTCCAGTCCCAGAGGTTGAATGGGGCTGCTCTTCCTTACGTCACCAAAGTAACACAACCGGTGCCCATGTTGATCTTTGGAAACCATGTGGAAGAGTTGGCTTTTCTCATCATGGAGTCACCGCATGTGGTGTTTGGGAGACCTTAGTTAGAACATTACAACCCTGAAGTTGACCGGCCCTTCAGATCCATTTTGGAGTGGAATACCTCTTATTCTCAGTCCTGTCTTTGTGTTGCCATTTGTCCAGCTACATCTCTGTCATCCCACCATCAGGAGGAGCTGCTGGAACTGAAGGACACAACTGCCATTTGCCGCGACCTTATGATGGCACTCAGCAAGGCAAGAGCAACATCACTTAAACCTCACAGATCCTATGATTGTGCCATGACTTACAGCCTGGAACTGCACTTCCATAAGGTTAGATTTGCTCCCTAACCAACCTGGAGTCCCAAGCAATGGAGGAGAACATAAGTCAGTCCCTGGCGTCCAAAACAATTCGGGCCTCTTTGTCATTAGCCGGAGCTGGTTTCTTCTTTGTGGCCAGGAAGGAGGGGTGCGCCCCTGCGTCGACTGAAGGGCATTGAATGCAGTGACAGTCAAGAACTTTTATCCTTTACCTTCAATGGATTTAGCCCTTTCTAAGCTCCAATTGCCAATTTTTCACCAAGCTGACTTTGCGCAAAACTTACCACCTACTGTGCATATGGGAAGGAGATGAGAGGAAGACAGCATTTAACACTTCTTGGGGCCACTATGAGTTCCTGGTGATGCAGGTCAGGCTCGTCAACACCCCAGCAGTGTGCCAGGACCTCATAAATGATGCGCTGTGCAACATGATGTCTTGTTATATCTGTGTCCACCCTGGCAACATACTGGTCCTTTCCCCAATTTCAGAAGACCGTGTCCGCCACATTTGCTTAGTGATTCAAAGGCTCCTGGAGAAATAATTATTCATGAAACCAGAAAAGTGTGAGTTCCACCATACTACAGTTTCCTTTCAAGAGCCTATGGTGATGCAGGGTGCACTGGAGATGGACAACCGGAAGGTGCAAGCAGTGATGAAGTGGCCAGAGTTGAAACATGAAAGGGAGATGCAGAGATTCCTGGACTTCACCAGTTTCTATTTTTGATTCATACAAGGGGTTTCCAGCGTTGTTGCTCCCCTGACAAAGCTGACATCCATCAAACCTCTCTTCACCTAGCCCCCCCAGGCAGCCTCCTCCTCTTACCCCCTGAAGAGGTCGTTTACCACTGCTCCTGCCCTCAAGCTTCCAGATCCCAAGCTCCAGTGCGTTGTTGAAGTTGACGTCTCCTACGTGGGAGCAGGATCTGTCCTCCTGCAGCAAGCTGACGATGATAAATTACATCCTTGTACCTATTTCTCGCGTCAATTGTTTCCTACAGAGAGGAATTACAACGCTGGTGACCGGGAACTGTTAGCAGTGAAGCTAGCCTTTAAGGAGTGGGGGCATTGGCTGGAGGGGTCTCGGCTTCCTTTTCTTATCTGAATGGACCACCACAACCTTGAGTACCTCGCCAAGGTGAAGAGGCTAAATCCCAGGCATGTTGGTCCAGGCAAGCATGCTGGTCCTTTTCTTCTGAGGATTGATTTTGACTAAACGTATTGTCCCAGGACAAAGAATACAAAGCCTGACTCCTTGTCATGATTATATCCATGCTCAAAGAACCTCCTGATACCATTCCCCCAGGTAACGGTCTTCTGGCTGTCACTATGCTACGAGTCGAGAGTGAGGTTAAAGAAGCGTTACAATCCTGTCCCTCACTCCCGGACACTCCTCCCAACCTGCTCTTTGTCCCTCAGAGAGTGAGAGGTTATATCCCTAGTTGGGCCCCCGCCTCTCAGCTAGCTTGCCATCCTGAACTCTCTCGCACTCTCGCCCTGGTGCATCAACGCTTTTGGTGGTCATCCCTCGCCAATAATAACCGGTCCTTCGTCACAGCCCATGAAGTAGTATGTGCTCACTCCAAGTCAAGTAACCAATGTTGCTATGGTCTGCAGCAGCCCTTAGAAGTTCCCTTTTGACCATGGGAATGCATCGCAATGAAAGTTTGCGATGGGCTAACAACCATCTGATGGGAATACAGTCATTCTCACCATCATTGACCATTTCTAAAGATCTGCCCATTTCCTGCCATTGCCGAAGCTGCCCACTGCAAAGGAGACTGCGGACCTGCTCCTCCCAAATTTGTGTCATTGTCTCCCTACCGCCTTCCCTCCCCCGCCTCTCCTAAGGCTCATCAGTGGTGGCCCTGCGTACACTGTGCATCGGTTCTCAGACTGGGACCACGTTCTTGCTAACCCATCCAGTTTGCTCTACTTGCCCAGTTTGTTAGGAACAAGCTTCCAATCCTGAAATGGAGCCAGGACAGGGACCGTGTTCCCTCAAGCATCCTCTGAAGCAGTTCTGTGCTGGCGGAGCCTGTGTAACACCTGGCAGCATCCTGGAAGCCTGGCCGGCAATTGCAAAGCAAGCTTAGTCTAATATCACGTGCTGAACTGTCTATCCTCCTCGAAGTTGATACTGCCATCTCTTACTATCCCAAATTTCATCAACCTACCCATAATTCAAGATGTCCATCTGGCCTTTTCAAAATTATTTACTTTTTTACCTCTGTCTACTTTGATTGGCCATAACTCCCATTTCTACTAATACATGACAGCTGTTTAAACATTGGTAATGTCATTTAGATCTTATTCTCACAATAAAATTGATCAAATAGATCCTATGTGTTAGAGATATATTTTTCCTTTTTTTTTTTTTTTTTTGAAAATCCACTTTATTTGCGATTTTTGAACAAAACCTGAATTTGAGAGGTCTAAAGCAAAAAGCTGAGGCTTGTTTGCCAGTATTTGCTAAATTATTTCCATTCACCAGAAACTTCTGAACATCTGAAAATTTGAAGACTCTAGAGCATATACTTCAAGATATATGGACATCTGAAAGTCGCATCTCATGCAGTTTCCGACTCGTGAGTGATTTAAAATTTTCTATTGGGTAAAAAATTAAGAAAATGTAGTAATTCCAGCTAAAAAATTGGCAGATGTCAGTTTCAGATGCCAAAGATCATTCCTACAAAGTTTCAACAGATTCTGAGACAGTCAAGCAACCACCTTCGCTGAGTTGACATGGAATCACCCATCTGTCAACATTGACTCAGACCTCAGTGCTATGATGCCATGAGAAGAATATTCCCTTTCCAATCAAATCTTGTGTTACAGACATAAAAGCAAGCTGACCAATTCAAATTGAAGAGAAACTAATTCCAACTTCTGTACAGTTTTTTTCCTGATAGTACCTTGTAAATTATGCATGTTTGGACGTGTACTAGTAAAACATATAAATACTATATTATCTGAGTGTTAATACTGGCAGAAAATACTGGCAGATTGCACTATCTACAATCAGATACAAGTCAAAGTAAATTTAAAGTTAAGCTTTATGTTTTCCATACTGTCCAAATGTTTGGGGTTGTTCAACGTATATTAATGAACCAAAACTGCTTTTCCTGAAGGTTACAGACATCTGCATGCTAATAGCGTCTGTTTAAGTAGGGCTGACAGGCCTAGGGTGGAAAGATGCTATATTTATGTCATAGAAAGAGATGTACCAAATATCACTCGATTGTTGTCAGACTGGATCATAGCTGTCAAAGGCGCAGTTAGTTTTCACATTATGAAATGGCACAACAGGGACATCTGCTGGTTAAAAAAACATTAACAACATACTCCTGGTCTAGGTAGCAGAATAAAAGTTGAATCTTCATTTTAAGTTTTGATTATGAGCCATAGATTGACCATTATTGATTAGATTGACTATAATTTAATTTTTATCATTCAGTACCATTATTCAATATGTTGAGAAACATCAATAAGCTTCCAGTCACTGTAAACAATAAAAAAAATCCCATATAGTCAATACAGGATAAAATTATATTCAAACGGTTCATGAATGTACAGTATAGAAAATGTATTTAAAGAGCCATCATAGGGTCTTGTTGACATGGATAAATTAAGATGGTTCTAAACCAATGGTGGCATTCATAAAGCTCTGATTGTATTTATGTACAAACTTACCATGTCCTGAGGGTTACTTAATTGCTTTTTTCCCAGCAGTCCAGCCGTACTTGTCGGTTTCAATTCCGTTTAATCAATTCTCACTGTTGTCTCACTCTACTCCACTACCTCTGTGTTTCCACCCATGCTTGCACATTCCTTACCAATCTGTTCACTGTGGTCCTTGTCTATTCAAGTTCCTGTGTTTTGTCCATGGAGGTAATATAATAGAACTGGAGAGAGCGAGGAAGTACCACTCCTATTACTTTCAATGGGAGATGCTAGGCTAGCTACTTCAGCCCACGAAGTACGGAATTGACCGACGCCATCTATAAAAATGGCATTCCATGGGTGCTTATTTCCGGCACCATTTCATAAGATTGCCAATCTGATTACACAGCACAAATGGCCAAGAAAGTGTGTCGTCTGTGCGGATTGGCGAATGTTTTCAGGGGAAATGACGAGCAACGCTGTTAATCCGGAACGCGCACGCACTTTTCACTCCGTAGGATAAAAAGTACAACTCTAATCCTCGACTCAACAGCAGTCTTGCAGAGAGCTAATTGATGCAGGGCTACGTCTATTTATAACCTACAGGACACACGGCTGTTCAGCATTTAAATTGACTTTGTTTTACCTCCACGTAGACCACGTAGAGGTCTGCTAATAATTAATGTCTTCACTCGTCAAAATAATCAGTCACTTTGCTTGCCTTTTTATATAGCATGATATAATCAATTTATTCATTTGTTCATTTATATTTATTTTCCCATATATAGCCCAACGTAAAAACATACAGGCCAAAATATGATAGCTTTTACACTAATCCCAGCAGCGAGTGTAATTTGTCTCCTTCCTGAAATAAAGTGAAATAGTTTGGCAACACATATGCGCGAGGCCGCTGCTGCTCGTGCCGCCGACACCAAACTCGTGCATGAGCGGTCATCAAGCTCTAAGTATCAGTTCTTATTTTACAGGCCTTCTTGAAAACATCGAACAGTTGCGTCAGACAAACAGCAAAATAATGAAGGATTACCAAATACATTTTCTTTTGTTTTTGCTTTATTTGGCAAGAAAAAAAATGCACACTTCTCAATTGGTGTCTATGGAGCTGCTGCGTCTTTGGCCACAAAATTGCCTCCAGTGGGAAACACGGAAGCAGGAAGCTAACATGCTAACTGGCTAAAGCAAAAGTACTTCCTCATTCTCTCTGGTTCTATTATATATCTCTATGGTTTTGTCTCGCCTTTGCTGGATTGTTACCATGCATCATGCTATGGGCTCTGAATTGACAAATCTGTCTTTGCCTTCCCCCTTCAATAAATATCTTTAAAGAAACCAGTAACCATTTATTCGGCATATATTCCCAGTATCAACCTACCTGGCGATTGGCGCTCCCTCCAGTCTTTCCTGCATCTGAGTTTGAGATTGTGCTCCTGTTCTGCATGCCTGGTATCCTACAGCTTGCTATCTGAGTTACTGACATTGGACCGGTCTCCTCAACCACGCCCAGTGTGACTTCCTCTGTTCCTCTTCACAGCTGCCTGACTTCGGACCGTCCCCTGAATATCCCCTTCATTGATTCCTTAGATGCTTGCATTCTCCTGTTCACTAAAGATGATGTGTATGTGTTTCCTGAGTCCAGATTCGTTAGACAAACTACAGTTCATATTACTAAATATACTGCATTCACTAAATACAATTACAGACTCGCAGTTTTAAAATGTTAATTACAGTATATTCAATAATGGTTTATTCATATTATTAATGTGAACTTAGGTTCTAGAATCCGTGATCCCAGCACCTCAGGTCCTGGAGGAGCCGGACAGTGAAAGTTTCCGCTCCATCGATGAGGCGGGCGGGAGGGAGTGCCATGGGGGTGATGGCCAGAAAGCTGCAGAAGATGGGTTTTTTCTGGATATATGTAATTCAGGTGAATGCCTCTCATGGTGCATTGAAGCTGGAGTCAGACCACCACTAGATTAATAACTTTGGAGATGGGGAAGGTACCAACAAAACTAAGAAGCAGATTAGGAGAGGCAACTTTGAAAGGAAACTCAGAAGTGGAGAGCCAAACTCACAGTCCCTGAAAGTACAGAGGGGCAGGAATCTGGCGGTGGTCAGTGGCCCTCTTCATTCTGTGGCTGGCTTATCGGAGGGCTCTTGTCTTTTTTGACAACGGCTGGTGAAGTGTGCTGCTGATGGAACTCCCACCTCCTCATCCTCGGCAAGGAACAAGGGTGGTTGGTAGCCCAGGCAACACTGGAAAGATGAGAGTCCTGTAGAGGAGAAAGGAAGAGAGTTGATACGGTATTCCTCTTCGGGTAAGTACTTGCTCCAGGAGGTTGGATCAGTGGCGGTGAGGCACTGGAGTATGGTCTCCATCTG
Source organism: Gymnothorax javanicus (assembly GCA_029692085.1). Taxonomy (NCBI): domain Eukaryota; kingdom Metazoa; phylum Chordata; class Actinopteri; order Anguilliformes; family Muraenidae; genus Gymnothorax; species Gymnothorax javanicus. The sequence continues at coordinate 146,591,301 of CM056193.1, forward strand.
CTGGTTGGTCCTGTCTGCCTGGCTATTGGAGGCCCCCAATAGCTTGCAGAATACTTGCCAGAAATGTGAAGTAAACTGGGGGCCGTGATCTGACACTATAGCTGTGTTCGAAATCGCCCCCTATCACGGATATAGTGCATTATATAGTGTGGCCGCCATTTTGTAGTGTTGTTCCAATTCTTTTCATCCACTATATAGTGGACTATAAAATACCCATAATGCACAGCGGAATCGAGTGAGCAAGCGATGTGCACTACATTGTAGTGCCGTATACCACAATGCACTGCGGACGTGTGTTTCCACAGAAGAAGAATGTGAAGAGCGTGATGGCTCCGCCCTGCAGAAATACATTCTCCTATGTTCTCATAAAGCTGCTTCCATACCGGACGCAAAACAAATTTTTCGCACGACAGATTACATTCAAAGTCAATGCAAAGACGCAAATACACACGAAACGCGTGTATTCGCATCTTTGTATTGACTTTGAATGTAATCTGTCGTGCGAAAAATTCGTTTCGCGTCCAGTGTGAAAGCAGCTTAAGTGTCCGGTTTGTTTACATGATGCTTAGCGCGTCTGCTTACATCACAAGAATATCGAGCGCATTTGCTGACGCAACCATGTTCAGAAAATTCCGGTGCAGCGTCCGAAATCTCCTTTGGTCATTCCCTGTGTAGTGCACTATATCATATACACGATGTAGGGAATAGGGAGTGAGTGAATGAGTGGACGATTTCGAACTCAGTTTATGTCTGCAGTTAGACCATGCTGATGGAAAACCTGCTCATTTAGCAGTTCTGCAGTCTCTTTAACTGAGGGAAGCTTAGGCAGGGTGACCAAGTGGACAGCTCTGGAGTACCAATTAACAATTGCCAGGATACCTGTGTTGCCATGGGAAGGTGGAAGACCGGTGACAAAGTTAAATGCAATATTGGACCAAGAATGATGAGGAACAGGTAAAGGCTAGAGTAGTGTTAGATTCATTACACTAAGGTTCAGCAATTTATAAAAATCATCCAACCAGCCACCATCAGCCCAACAACCAGAAAATTTCTGATATATTTGCGCAGGCATGTGTTGCGTTCTGCCCTCGTCATGTTTGCCTTGCTCTTGTAATGTGTGTTTATTTATTTCCAGTGTTCCCCCCCAGTCTGCCAGCCTGACTCCACCTCTCCAAGTCCACATTCCATTTCATGTTTTTGTCATCTCCTAGTCTTTCGCTTTATCACCGCATTCGGGAGTGGCATTTGGTATTTCCTCACTTCCTTCACAGCTGTTCTATATTCCGGTCTGCTCTAAGCTTGAGTGATTGATTGATTTATTTCAGTTCTAATTACTAGCCCCATTACTAACAATGCATGAGAGGGTGTTTTATTAGATAGGCACTTACTAATAATGACTAAATTAGTTAGGGCATTAACTGGTTGAGTTCCCACATTCGCTATTTTCAGATCTCTGTGCTATTCTGTTCCAAAGTTTCACTCCTCCGCTTTCCCTTAATCTTGTGTTGGTACTCCTATGCTGAACACACTCATTACTCTCAATAAGCTCATCATTGCTTAATTGATTAGTCTTTGTCTGAGTCTGCATTTCCATTGTGCTTCCCCACGTCTTGTTATCATGCGCTTTTCTCCTCATTTGCAGCCCAGGTGTTCCTCGTCCCCTTGATCCCGCCCCCTTGACTTTATCTTGGAGAGGCTGGAGGAAGGCTGCAGACGGAACCTCTTGTTTCACAAGTTGTTTGTCTCCCATGAGCTTTGTCTTCTACAGTGTTTTCATGAGCATTCACTTACCTTTATTCTAGCATCATAGTCTTGTTGAGTTTTTCCTAGTCTTGCCTTTCTAGTTTTGTATTATCCTTAGTTTCTGGACGTTTTTGCTTCTCAGTTTATCAGCTATGTGTAGCGTGCCGTTGTTCCCTTTTCAGCTCATTGGGTGTAGTTTTTTGTTGGCCCTCGTGCTGTGTTGTTTTCCCTGTTTTTGAAAATAAATATTTATTGTTACTTTTCATTTCGCACCTGGTGTCTTCCATGCCAAATACTGACAGGTATGTGTGTGTAGCTTGCGCAGGAGGTGGGGGAATCTCCACTTCCCTCACGTCATTGTCAAGGAATGCAATCAAGCAAGACCTTGTTGCAAAATGAATACGAAATCCCCTACTTGGGGTTGTTTTTGTTTTAAAATGGACACATCCCGCAAGCCAAAGGACTTAAATGAATCAATCTGCTGTATCTGCACCCTGCACCCAGAAATTAGAGGGTGGACCCAGAGGTGGACATGAACAAGTCATTGATGGTGATGATGATCCACTGAATAAGTGGAAAGTTCACAAGAAGTGTTTTTCTTTCATTTCCAACACTGAACAGAATATTTGTGCATACAAGCTATGAGGATGCTGTAAGAAAGGGTGTAGGTGCGGATACAGGTGGGACTAAACAGCTGTGTGGTCACAAAAAAGCCACTTGCAAGTGAGGCTTATTGGGAAAAACAACTTCACAGACCATTTTACAATCAATTTTCATTGGACTTGCAGATCACTATGTGTTATATTCTGTTGTACTGGGACGTAGCAACTTATGCATATGTAATGTAAACATTATATCTCTTCTCAATGGTCACACTCCAGCTCCGTAGAATTCCCAAAAGTAAATTAAGAGGCAACGACTTCTTTTTGCAAAGCTGTCAATCATGACTTTACACCCCCTTTTTATTGCATCACATTACCAGATAAAAGAATACTTATCAGAAAAAAAGAACAATTGAACATATATCAGCATGGTAAGAACTACTTAAAATGACAGAGACCATGTCCGGAAAAAGCCTATTTGACCTGACCTGAAATATTTCATTGAGGCTGATGTCCCATCCGCTAACATGGTTGGTGTGGGCAGGCTTACAACTTGTACTGCAGCCAGATAACAGATGGCGATCAAGAAGTTTTGGCCTCACTTCTGGAGAGCTGTTAGGTTGTCCATCTTTATATACAGTCAATGCTCCATACCAAATATCAAGTCAGCCTGACAGACGGCGTCAAAGAAGTTTTCTTTGAAAAATTCCACTAAGTGACCTTTGATTTCACCGTAAAGGTCAAATGTCATAATACCAAATAAGTAAGTTCCAGCCAATTTAAATTTCCCCAATACTGAGTGAATGGGAGAATTCAAATTTTCAAAAAGTCTCAAAAAAGAATGTATATTACATTTTTAATGGCTTGCTGTTGTTGAGAAATGAGACTGACTTTGCACTGTGAAATTCATTATACCACAAAAAAAGCTCTGGCAGCATACTGTGGAATTTGGCCATTATTGTGTCTCATCCAAGCATCTTTGACAAACTGGGAAATTTCATGTTGCTCGCATACTGAATACAGTAAAAATCGCATGTAACGGATTCAATTGGACCAGCTCATTTTGTCCGTTATAAGCGAAATCCACTATTTGCATAAAACGGACAAAATTATTCCATTATACGAATTTAAACAGATTGTATCCGCTATATGCGTATAACGGATTATATCCGTTATTTACATGTATGAATATGCGTACATGTATGCTTTGTGTATAAAGACCGGAACAGCTTCATTCTGAGCACATACCTACTAGTTGTCTTCATTTAGTCCATCTTTGCCCTGACACAATGAATAACAGGATGATACTGCGTGATGCTCCGAGTGGGATGAATGAAGAAGACTAAAAACTGAAGTATGTAAATGAAACCACGCCAGTTTCAGTTTCCACGAATACACTGTTATAAACTTGAACCTTTTTTGCCAGTTATTTTAACTGTAATTTTACTATAAGTTTAAACAGAATTCCGTCCATGTTTAGTGTAAACCACGTTTAAATGCTCGCAGGACTCCACTTACATGTAAAATAACAAGGAGACGCATTAATTTAACTTCAGTCAGTTTATAGCAGTGTAGGAAAGCTGAGCTTCATTTCGTTGCACTGTTGCAACTGCGTATGTGCATGGTGCAAACCAGCTTGTCCGGTATACACGAGTGCTTTTTAATGGAAGTGCATTGTGACGGGACTGGACATTTTGTCCGATGTAAGCGAAAATCCGTAATATAATATCCGGTATATTCGATGTTTATTTAATGGAAAAACATTACAAGAAAATCGGGACTTGAGCTGTTGTCCGATATGAGTGAGTTTCCGTTTTATACGAGGACGGTTTTGACGAGTTCTACTGTACTACTTTCCACAGTGGCTACCATCAGTGACTGCGTCGTAAACAGTTGGGGATTCCAAGTAGCAGGAACCCCCCTCCCCTTGAAAAACAACAATGCCCTCAAGTTCCAACTCTTCGCCCAGTTGCGTGCTGTGCTGACGCAAAATTGCCAATTAGTCCCTAAGGCTGGTGGAAAATTGGAATAGTAGTTGGAATCTGCCTGTGGGGTTATCGTCAGGCCTACCACATGCAGGAAAGGGGGGGCATAAATGTCCATAAAATGAGAATATAAAATATGCTTTGGAAAAATACATTTGCTGCTGTTGTGATCTAAACCAGGATTCAAGTGTGGAGGCAGAGTACAATCCAATAGTAGGGGTTTATTTATAGTAATATGGTAACAGTGGGATGGAGCCCTGAAGAGGATAGCACAGTTCAGTTCAGATATCATGGATAAAGCAGTGAAGGCAATGCCAATCTCAAGCCAGTGGCTTTCCAGGTCGACCGCCACATGGAGTGCACACTTCACCAAAGACAAACTGTCCAAAGATAGGATGGGGTAGCATCAATAGAACATGGTTCCAATTCTGAGCTCACTGCGAGAGGACAGCCCAGTACCCACATCGGGGATGTCAACTTCCACAATAAACTGGGGCTCTGGGAGCTTGAGGATGGTAGTGGTGGTGAACAGCCTCCTGAAGAAGGTTAAAGGTGAAGGCCACCAGGGGGATTCAGAAAAAGGGGACCTTGTTGGACATCAGCTTCGTTAGGGAGTCAGTAAAGTACCCTTGAATGAATCGCCAATAGAAGTTGGCAAACCCAAGGAACCTTTGTAGCTCCCAGCAACCTTTAGGTCTGAATCCAGCACAGCCTGTACTTTCTCTGTTGATCCACTTCCAAAGCACCATGCATAACTACAAAGCCCCAGAAAGAGACAGTGATGCAATGGAATTCGCACTTTTCTAGTTTCAGATAGGGCTGCTTCTCGAGTAACTGGGAGATTCTGTCTTGAAGGACATTGTTTATGAGGTTCTAGAACAGGGGTGTCAAATTGGTGCCATGGAGGGCCAAGAGGCTGCAGGTTTTCATTCCATCCAAGAACTTCACCAGGTGATTTCAATGATTAGTCCCTTCACTCTGCTTGAAGGTGAGGTAATCAGTGTAAACACCTGGTGGAGTTTTTGGATGGAATAAAAAACCTGCAGCTGCTTTGCTCTCCATGGCACCAATTTGACATGTGCTCTAGAACACACAGGGGGCATTAGCGAGGCCAAACAATATCACCTGGTATGTGCAATAGCCAACTGGGTGTTACATGCTGTCTTCCACTCATCTTCTTCTCGCATGTGCATGGTACGCGTTTTGCAAATCCAGCTTGGTGAAAAAGTGGCAGCCCTGCAGATTGGAGAATGCTCAGTCCATCAAGGGTAAAGGATAAAGATTCTTTATGGTAATTGCAATTAGTCACCAATAGTAAATGCAGGGATGTAGAGACCCATCTTTTTAGCCAAAAAGAAGAAAACAACTCCAGCTAGTGACAAAAAAGCTCATATTATTTCAGAAGCCAAGGACTGATTTTTGTACTCCCCCATGACTTGGGACTCCTGGTAGGGTAGGCAGTACAGCCAGCCCCTGTGGGGGATGTTCAGGTGATAAGTCAATGGTGGAGGAAGTGACACTGCTCAGGCTTTGCTGAATGCCATGCAGAGATCATGATAGATGGGTCGAACACTGTCAGGGTCCGGCGGCTCCTCCTGGTGGTTGGAGGACAGAGGTGCAGGAAGATAGGATAGTGAACATGACAAATTCCAGTGTAGATCCCAAAGGCAAGTCCACACTAGGGTTATAATGTTCAGGCTAAGGCCTTCCCACACCACCAAGACATTCAGTGACTCCATGATGAGTACGCTTCATTGTGGTTACTTAAAGGGGCAATAAGCGCAAATGCATCATTTCTAGATTGAAGGAATTAAAAATCGCCATGTGAAGAATGAGAGGAGTAATTTCATCTGGAGTATAGCAGGACGTCACACACCCGCTCTCTGTGTTGATCAGCAGCCCCTTGTTTACAAGCCCGGTCCAGCTGCGCATTCATGTACGTTCATGTGAATCGCCGCCTCCTCCTTCCCGAGAATGCATTCATACAGCCAGTGAGCAGAATCGCCGCCTCCTCCTTCCCGAGAATGCATTCATACAGTCAGTGACCAGTGGCAGGGCCTTTTTTTTATAAAAGCAAAATGGTGGAGAGCGGAACGAAACGTCCACCTGAAGACGAGCAGGATCCGAAATTACTTCTAAAGATACAACGGTCGTTGGTGAAAAAGTTGTCGGATAAAGAAAGGGACAGAACCCGGATTAATATTGGCCTTGCATTTCCAAGGTAGAGAGCACTGCGAGAGCTAAAGGGGCTACAATTTGACTCGGAGCTAGCTCTTCATCTCTTGGACAGGTAAGTAACAACATAAAGTCAAATGTCTGCTTTAATTAGTGTTACAGTAACGTTAGGCACATGTCGCTATGTCAATTTAATTAAATTTAATGTTACAATCGTAGCATGGGTTAATGCCCGGAGCTTGAGTTGTTATCGGCTCCGTCGCAGCAATGGGCCCAGCATTACGGTTGTGTTAGGTGAGTAGCCCGGCAGCCAGCTAACATTTGCAATTAGCGCAAATCTGCAGTTTCGTGAACATTTCAGGTTCGATGTACTGAGTAATAACGCTGCGGAAACATAAAGGGATAGTCCACCCAAAAACTATAATTTGTATATCAATTACTCACCATTAGATGTCTCGAACGGACAAAGTTGTTTTGCACCTGGCGCAACTTTATGGCCACTGGAGAGTTTTGAAAAATTATCCAAATTCCTTTTTTCCTGGAAGCAAATGCGGTCACACAGTAGCAACGGTTAAAAGTCCACAAAACGTCTGTTGACAAACTTTCAAACCATCGTTGAACGCATTGTCCAGTATAATTCAAGTCTGCTTTTTCCACTCGTATCCTCAGAACTCTAGAAACGCAGTTATTTTTCACTAAAAATAATAAAATACCACAGTTATGCTTCAAGTAAGCTCGCGCATTCAATGGCAGTCCTGCCTCCCGGCTCGTTCCCAGACACTGATAAAGTTTTTGAGAGAAGGGAGAAGACGTGTTTCAAAAACTTATAGTCTCTGGGAACGAGCCGGGACTTCCGTTGAATGCGCGAGCTTACTTGAAGCATAACTGTGGTAATTTATTATTGCAAACTAATCAAGACTATACACCAAATAGACATACAAGTTTCTGCATGGGAGGAGAAAGAGAAGGCATCCACATGAAAGTTCTGACACAAAACAGCAATGTGAATGCGAATTCAGTCTTTTTGTTGGGAAAAAAAAAAATATATATATATATCAGTCTTCAATTAGAACCTTTCTAATACCAATATTATTTATTGTCGAAATACTGTCTGGAACAACAAATGGACCATTGAAGCATCAATGTTTTTTGATACATACCACAAATTACTCAGATAAGTAAATATTCATGAAACCTGTAAATAAACTGCATTATGAAAATATATACAGTATATGTTACGGTTTCCAGCCCGCTGGATGCCAAAGGCAATCCGGCAGGCGCAAGGACCTAAAAAGTCTCACTGGTGCCAAGGCTGAGGTAACAGAACTGAATTTAATTCAACCAAAGAACAAACAAAACAGCAATCCTAAACAAAAAAGGGGAGCCGACAAACATCCCCACTGACCAGAAGTGAAGTGAAGTGAAAAGCAGAAGCACCAGAGCTGGCACCTGCAAACACTAAATACTCTGCTAACACCTCCACTTTAATGGGCTCCACCTGTGGCCCATTAAGGTGGAGGTGAAAGAATGTGAAAGAGGAGGGGCTGTAAGGAGCAAACCATTACAGTATTTTTAAGAAACCTAGAAATACACACTGCATTATGAAAATTTGTCATTACTCATTAATGCCACGTAGGTGTTTCAGACTCTCTGTGATTTGCAGAAGCAGAATGTGTACTGCAATTATTTCTGCACATGAAATGTTAAAGAAATTATCAAGATAATGGACGGGAATGACTGCCAACTGAATTAAAGGAGGACTATCATGGCTGGAAAAGTTGGGTGTTATTATTTCAATGAATCATGAAAAAAGCTCCCACGACTTTGTTTTCTTTATTTTGCGATTTCTCTAATTTTTATGAGCAATTTTACAAAACTAGTGGACCGCACCATTTTCACCACAGCAGACAAAAATTCACCCTCGATCCGCTTGGGGCGCCCCTAATCGTGACGTCAGTGCGGCTGTCAGCGCCATGAATTTCCATTGTCCTGCGGTCCTGCATTGAGATTGTTGAATGACTGAAATATTCCCGCTTTCTCTATGGGGCAGACAGACGAGCTTGATTATTACATTTTTCTATCCGACACAACTTTAATTTAGAGGTGAACTAACATCAGAGGCCATTTGAAATGCTTCCGGAAAGAAAAGTTCGATTTGAAGTCTGCTAATTACCAGCGAGGCCGGACAGCTGCCGTCACCTTGGCATAATTAGCTCGCCTTAAATCAATTCCCGTGTACTTTGCCTAACTTGTAATCAAGCCATTTATTCAGCCAACTGACCAATCAAAACCAAAATCAAGCCAATAATGATTTAGAAGAGATAATGAGAAACCGAACCAGGCTACCGTGCTAGATTGAAATAATGTCAGTAATCTGAATAAATAGCAGACCTCTGAATTCCACCTCTCGTCGGAAAAATTTCACTTATTATTAAAAAAGATTTCTTAAAAATAAAGTCATGTTAAGATGGCCCTGGTTTTTAAGCGTCTAAAAATATATGCGAAGTAGAAAACATTGTGTGAAGCGCATCAAACGTGAATGTGAGAGAAAAATTATTTTCGCATTGCAAGCAATGGACAAATGCACCGAAGACAGGGCAAGCACGTTCAGGCAAATCTGTGCCGCAAATTTTACACATTTTTTATTTAATAATTGAACAAGATTTGCACACAACGGCCAAATGTAATAATCAAGCAAACACATTCAGGCAAACTGCGTGCTGAACTAAGCAAAGTTAAGGTCTTCAAAATCATCCTCCTCTACTCGACAATTGCTTTCACCCCCTTCCCATTTACTTGGCTCAATTTGCAATCAAACAGTTGATTCGCTCAATGAACAATTTTAAATTGGTTGGTAGTCTAATTTATTTAGATATCCATGTATTCAGACATTTTGACATCGCATGCATCATGCACATGAATGCATGTGGCAGCCGCAGTGACGTTATGATCTCGCAAGTTCTCATGCCACTTGTGGCGTTAATGGTGGCGTCCTGGAAACAGCAATTCCGCCTAATTAATGGTCATTTAAAAGAACAGGGGTATGTATGGACAAAAAATCGACCGTGGATATTATGTTGGAGTTAATTATAATTAAGTCAAAACGTGTAGGTCAATATAGGTCCTCCTTTAAGATTGATCAATATGTTTGATTGTATCTAAACTATAATGCAATTTATGAGAAATTTGCAACAGTGCATGATGAACAAGTATAATTGCTGGAAATAACACTCAAAGGAAAGCAGACCTCAAACATGTTGTTTAAATGTGTACATTGTATCTTTCACAATAAAAATCCATAAACTGCTTTTTGAGACTGATTTGGCTTGGTGGTAGCTGGCTTTAGAGAGAGGGTGGTGGGATAACAGAAATCATTACATTTATTCCTCTTGTGAATATCAAAATGTGATATGACAAAAACCATTTAAAAATGTGGACTAATGGTAGTATGAGAGGAAAAAGTCATGGAGTCAGCCAAATGAAATATGTTTATTTCTGTTTGGAGCCTGTCATTATCTGGTCATAATTTTTCTGGACATGTCTGCCTTAACTGGATGGACAGATGAATGGATGGACAAATATCATTACATTATCTGTAAGACAAAGATAATGATTCAATTATTTCTAACATTGACTGCAGAAATATTCATCAATTCACTATCGCTTCTCTCATCTAGTTCATGGACTTGGTGGAAACAGGGTAAGTAGTAACTTCCACCAGCTCATCCTCAGGTGATTTCGGGCCAGCGAGGAGAACTAATCCTTCCAACGTGTTGTTGTTCTGTCCTTGGATCTCCTCCCAGGTGGCTATGCCTGGAATTAGGTCGGGGGTCACCTATGCCAAATGCCCAAAACCACCTCAACTAACTCCACTCAATGCAGAGGAGCAGCAAATCTGCTATGAGGTGGAATATTAGCATTATGTATTCTCATTAATGCTTTATTTAATTTACATGCTTTATCTGAGTTGGACAGAAAGATTGAGATCATGAATTATCCCACACAGCCTTTACAGTAATGTGGTAAACAATAACCAGGGGACTATGTTGCTTCTGAACTGCAGATCTTCTGTTAAGATCTGCAGATAAGACAAGACATGGAGCTGCGAAAAATAACTGCAATAATCCCATACCATTCTCACATATTTTTATTGTATGCACCCATACACATTCCTATTAGCATGGTATACACCTCAGACATGATTTTCACTATCACCGTAACTCTGGACCTGACATATACTTCTCTCTATCACCTGCTCAGCCGTGCCTGTACCCTCAAGCAGGACTTAAAAACAATAACCTGCCACTACCACTTCTGCATGAACCAGCAGTTGACACACAGATAGAAAATGAGAAAAGACAGGATGTCAGGAATGCCTTTACAGTTTGTAAAGGTTTTCACTCTTGTGAATCAACTACCTGACTCAGGAAATTATTTTCTTGACTGAGTAAATCTGGCATCCCATGCCAGTATTGAAAGCATGTAAAATATGGCGTGAGTAATTATATAGCCGACGGGTCATTCTCAAAATATATCACTGACAAACAAAATGTTAAAATTTCCATTTCTGTTTTCAAAAAACAAAGGTTTATGTTAAACATTTAAGAGCACTTTGGCATTACCAGTAATCATGTTGGACAGATTATTTATTTATTTTTTAATTTAATACTTATTTCAGCAGGGGGTTTCTCTTGTGCATCCCCTTTTAAACAAACCCTTGCTTTAAAAAAAAGGGTGAAACAATATCACAAACAGAAATGGCATCATATGGAGCTAGTGCAGCAGGCGTCATTTTTACAGGACATGCACGCAAAAGTGCCATGCTAATGACTCCCAACAGATCATACCACCATAACATTCAACTGACTACTCAGCTGACAATGCCTACCAAATACCAGACTGCCCACTCACTGCATTTCAAATCATTTTGTGAATTTAAGCTCAAGCTGGCATGCACCATTCTGCTTCACCGCTCTTATTGCAGCCCCACTACCACCTTACATTGAGCATGCGATCAAAAAAATAGTTTGTGCCCATTAATTGCGGCACTTGACCTGTTCTTCTTGATTGTTCTGGCACTGGTAGATATATGTAAAAAGCTTGCCGAACTGAAAATTGCCCTTTCAAAACTGTCAGCTTCAAATGCACATCTCAGTTATCTAAGTTGGCCAGAAGTGCAGATAGTGTTAACCTGAGAAGCTAAAAAGAGAAACAGTTTCTTGTTGATGATGTTTGCAGCCTATACATGGACTGAGAAATATTCTGGATCAAACTGATACGGCAAAATATATGCCATTCTCAGATGTTTATGGAGATTTCGCCAGGCTTTTCTTACACAGGAGTACTTCAGGCAGCATGCATTTCACATTCAAGCAAACAGATGACATCAGGCTCCCAAGATGCTTTCCAAGCTTACAAATACGGTAGCCCCTAGGAAATTCAAACCAAATTCACTGTAAATAGAATAAAACCTAAAGGCCAGAAAGCGATGACTTTGCTTGTAAGTATTTTTCATAGTCTGACAAGTACAATAGATAAGATTTTTCTACATTCCAGGGGTTTCCTTTAACCAAGCATAATCTGAATTATTAAGGCCAATGTCTGATATTTTTTTCAAAAGAGGTCATGATTACCTTTATACCTTAGATAGGTCAAATAAGAGGGTTGCAAAATATTGTCATTTATCTTAATTCACTAAAAATGTCATAAATATATACAGTAAAATATATGATGTATATATGATGCTGATGTCATTCTCTTACAATTTGCAACAAAGGATTATGACGCGAGTTAGTCTTGAGAAAAGAAGATGCTGGCAGTCAATGCACATAGCTATGCCCTTTCGCCGCAACCAAAGAGACTCATATTGAGGTCTGAAGTTGCTACCTCATTCTGAACTAATTGAACACATTCAATGAAGCAAAGTGAGTGATTCTCAAATGGACATTTAAGTTTATTTACCTTGTAAACAGTAAAGTTTTGTTTGTGGCAAACAGTGGTTTGTGCATTTTGCTGTGTAATCAATGTGTTATTTGGTATGGCTCTTGCCAGTGTTTAAAAATAGTATCATGTTATTTCTTATTATGGGTCTTCAGGTGGTAGCTGATGTTTTTCAGTTTTTCCAGACCACTACTATAAATCACTGAAGCCTTTATTGTGTGGCTGAAGAGCCAAAGTAACTCCATAATGCAGCATTTAATTCTGTACATCCACAAAGCGAAAATACTGCGTATATGTGCTATGGGCGCCCTTCAGTGGTGCATTTTTGTATCATTTATTATCATACCAAAATTTCCTTCCAATTTCTTATGAGTGTGCCGCTGTGCTATGCATTAAAGAAAAGAAAAAACTGATGCTAGTTCCTGTTTTGAGTGTTCGTACCAACGACCCCGGCAAACAGAACACTCCTGAACCAGCTTAGCTATAAAGTCCATGAAACCTTGCCCACACATTATCCATCGATCCATTCTCTATACCCGCCTCTTCCTCAGTAAGATTGCAGGGGGGAGCTGGAGCCTATCCCAGCTGACTATGGGCAAAAGGCAGGGACCCACCCTGGATAGCTTGCCAATCCATGACAGGGCGCACATACCACTCTGACACCATTCACTCACATTCATACCTACAGGCAATTTAGTGGTTGAAATTAGCCTGATGTGCATGTCTTTGGACTTCGGGAGGAAACCGGAGTACCCAGAGGAAACTCATGCGAACACAGGGAGAACATGCAAACTCCACACAGAAAGGTCCCAGGCCAGATTCAAACCCACGACTTTCTTGCTGTGAGGTGGCAGTGTTAGACACTGAGCCACCGTACCGACCTCCCACGACATCAAGCAATTCTCTGGTTGAAAGACAATGCAAGAATAAAAAACAAATTGCTGCTTTTCACAAAGTAAGAAATTGTAGGAATTTTACTAATTGTATTTTTACATGAATAGCTTTGCCATCTTCTTTTCCTCTCCAAAAACACTAGAGTGATACTATCGAGTCTTGAAATACTTTAATGAATCTTTGGAGCAGATCAAGTGATGGGTACCCTCTGTATAGTTCTTGATGTGGGAAGTGTGAGGTCTCGCTAAAGTTCGACCAAGTTTCAAAGGACAAGGCGAGGGCTTATAGCTTTAATTGCCACCTCAGTGATTTCAGTATCTGTGTGGCCCTTCTTAAGACCAGACTTGATCTGGTATCTGGTCAGTCAGGCTGATGAAAGATAATTCTTCCAACTATCTGGCTTCCCTTAATTGACCCCAGAGCTTTATAGTCTTTTCTCGAAGTCACGTCTTGTGTACATAAAGTTTGCTAAAAACTGCTGGAACACGTGGGATTTCTCACTCCCATCAGTCTCATCCAAAGTGGTCTCTGATAGCTGAATCAGGGCCTGATGGGGCTGTCATCTAACCCCCTCTCCTGATGGTTCGCTGTACTTGATATGTTGACTCACCTTGATCAGTTTTTGCTTCCAAAATGTCTGCAACATTGCAATGATCTTGTCCTGGAGTTGCTCCTTTGTCTTGATTCATGATTCATCTCCTGAAAGGGACTCTTTTTGTCCTCACAATCCCTTGAGACTGATTTGCAAAATTATTTCATGCACACAGATTAAATGTTTTAAATGTTTTTCATCACTCCCACTCATTGATTCATTTTTCTATTTTCTCTTTTCAACATTTCCCCTCTTCCTGATTACATCCCTAGCTAAATTATTGTTTTTTTCTGAAAAATTAGTATGTTGCCCTTCAGAGAAAAAAATGTAAAAAAAACCCTCAATTACCATATTGTCAAACTGCCAATGGAAACAAAATGGCATCAAATCTTGAGTTGTTGCAACTCTCTTTATCAAGGGACTCAAGCGTACCTAAACCACAACTGCCATCTATTGGAAAAAATGAATGTTGCACAACTGTTACTTCAAGCAGGGGTCTCAAACTCAAATCCTGGAGAGCCACCGCATCTAGTTGTTTTTGGTTTGTTCTTGCTCGTATGCGCTTAATTAAAGTAACTGATTGGCTAAAGAGTCTGGAAACCTTGTTTACATGGATGTTCTTGGCTGCTGATTGAATGGAAATCCCAAGAACCCAGAGGTACTGCAGCCCTCAAGGACTGGAGTTTGAGACCTCTAACTTTACTTTAAGTTGGAGAGTGTTTCCTTATTTAAAAGTGACACGAGCATGATGCTTTCCAGAAAAATATTTTGGAGGGGAGGACCAAGGTGATGAAAAAGATAACTCAAACAATAATAATCATGGGCATAATCTTTGCCTGTCCAAGGTGCCACATTTACACAGCCATGCACTTGTAACCTATGCATAATGTTATTTGGCCTTGCCTTGTAGGAAAATGTGGGGACTTCACAGGAAAGGACAACTTTGAGATGGTATATTGCTCCAAAATTTGTGAACATCTTTCTGCATGATAGGTGCATTCAGTAACTTAAGAGAAAAGTGCAAGAGAGTGATTTTGATCTGAAACACCACTGCCTCTCCTTCATTGCTCCTTCTCTCCCCCTCAGAGCCCCTCCCTCGAAGCCCTTCATGCTCGCTCATGAGCTCAGCTCACCACTGGTTACTATCCAGAAACACATGAGGAGCTGCAGTATGTCTTCTAGCAAAGTAAGAAATAGAGGTAATAACAAAAATGTAAGCAGTATGCATATACAGTTCATGTTACTCAAAGACACATAGTACGTCATCTCAAAGTCACTGTAATTGTGCTTGGTAATCGAAAGATGATAAAGAAACAAGCCAGTATATCAGCCAAGCAAGTTTCCTACACAGCGATAACATTAACTATCGGACCCTGTAACTAGCTAGCCGTATATAATATGATATATAATAATATAATACCTCAAAACAAATAACATGAAGTGGTTTGTTTACATTATTTGAGCATACAGCACGAGAGCCTTGGCTCCAGTGATAACTAGGCTCCAACTACAGGATGTGGGAAGCAGTTAGACTTCAAAAAAACAAGCTAGTTTGCATCCCTATGCACTCAAATAAATTCCGCTTCCCAGCTGTTTGCTAACTACCAACTGATATGGCTTTATGTGGCCTATTATCTCTACCACCTCACCAGGCTAGGCTACGCAAAGCTACGATATTATGCTGGGCTATCAAACACATGAAGGCACCAGTTTTTAGAGCTTCAGTTTCTTAGCATTGCATACTTGGGACTATTCTGTCACTGACGGATTGCGTTTACATTATTGCAACTGGAGGTAAGTAAATGTGCAAACCAGTGCTGAGGTAGAAGCACTCTAACAAGCTACTTACTAACAAAATGCCAGCAGATCTTCCAAACGCTTATACCCGGCTTACTGGATAAAAAGTAGCCTCAGAGAAGAGTAGCCCCCAAAAAGGAAAAAAAAGGCCCTGAAAATGGAAAAAGTTGCCCCAATGATTTATTAAGGACACAAAAAAGATTTGAGGGAAAAAAATTTTCCCTGGTAAATAGAAACTCAGAACACGCATTATTAATCACACCAACCTCAGTTAATAAAGCCATTTAATCCTCTTTACTGTTAAAAAAAATTTTGCACATGACCCTTTAAAGTTATAAGTTTTGCAATGAGGCAAAACTTATGCAACTCTGGATGAGAAAAAATATTGTGATATGGCATAAGGATGTCAAAGCAGTGCCATCACTGCACAGGTGGTCCAGCAAACCATTAGTGTACGACTTGTTTTGGCCAGGCAGAGTATTTTCTCCGCTGTGTGCCTTTTGCTTTCTATATTTATAAATATAAACACCTCAGTAGTCTTTATTTCAAGATTCAAAATGGCTGAGTCCATGGTTTTACAGAGTGAAAAAAATTGCATTTTTTTAACTTAGTTTACCTAGGGAATAAGATGACCATTGCAGCGCAGTAATATTTAGTGGTCTGACATTTCAAGAATGTATGGAGAAATCAACTATTCACAGCCAGGTTTACAGATATTTAGCCAAAATGTCTGCATAATTTTTGGAGTTCATGATCATATTTACCTTGACAAGAGCCCCAGGACCCATAACATCAATGCTTCACCATGAAATGTCACGTACGGTCTGGTGTCCCTTTCGTGAACTATCCATTTTACAGCTCAGTTGCTGAACTTCTGTTGGATCAGACGTCATATATCCCATGAAGGAAGCACACAAAGAAAGTGAAAGTATTTGGTCACGGACAAGCCCCCAATTTATCCTTGAGTTCCATCCTTCAAAGACTACGACAAATTATGAAGTAGCCAAGGGAACAGTAGTTGTGATGTGGTGACTGCACAATGATTGCAGAAATTACAACCACAATTCTGAAATAGTTGAGACAAAGTGTAAATTGTGAATAAAATCAAAATGCAATGACTTTCAAATCACACCAGCCAGTATTTTATTCACAATAGAACAGAGATAACATAGCAAATGTTGAATTTTATCCACAAAATGAGCTCATTTCAAATTTGATGGCTGCTACAGGTCTGAAAAAAGTTGGGACAGGGGCCCGTTTACCATGGTGTAGCATCCCCTCTTCGTTTAACACAGAGTGGAGGCGTCTGGGCATTGAGGAGACAAGTTTCTAGGGTTTAGCCATTGGAATTTGATGCTACTCTTGTTTAATACAAGCTTCTAGCTGGTGGAGAGTTTTGGGTCTCCTTTGACAGACTTTTCGTTCAATTATGTGCCAAATGTTCTCAATCGGTGAAAGATCAAGACTGCAGGCAGGCCAGTTCAGCACACTGACTCTTCTACTACGAAGCCATGCTGTTGTAATAGCAGCAGTATGTGGTTTTGCATTGTCCTGCTGAAATACACAAGGCCTTTCCTGGAATAGATGTCGTCTGGAGGGGAGCATTTTTTGCTCTAAAACCTTTATATACCTTTCGGCATTCATGGTGCTTTTTAAAACATGCAAGTGACCCACACCATATGCACTAATGGATCCCCATACCAGCAGAGATGCTGGCTTTTGAACTGAACGCTGATAACAGGAGGGGTGGTCTTGCTCCTCTTTAGCCCGGAGGACACGACGCCCATGATTTCCAACAAAAATGTCAGCTGACCACAGGACACTTTGCCACTTTGCTACAGTCCATTTCAAATGAGCCTTGGCCCACAGAACACGGCAGCGCTTCTGGATCATGCTCAACAATGGCTTCCTTTTTGCATGATAGAGTTTTAGGTGGCATCTGTGGATGGCAGGGCAGACTGTGTTTACAGACAGTGGTTTCTTGAAGTATTCCTGGGCCCATTTAGTAATGTCAATGACAGAATCATGCCGGTGAGGCATGCAGTGGCGTCTGAGGGCCCGAAGATCACGGGCATCCAGTAAAGGTTTTCGACCTTGTCCCATACGCACAGAGTTTTTTTTTTTTTTTTTCAGTTTCTCTGAATCTTTTGATGATGTTATGCACTGTTGATGATGAGACCTTCAAAGCCTTTGCAATTTGACGTTGAGGAACATTGTTTTTAAAGTATTGCACAATTTTATTACGCGAGCCTTCACAGGCTGGAGAGCCTCTGGCCATCTTTACTTCTGAGAGACTCAGCCTCTCTTAGACATCCCTTTTATAGCCAATCATGTTACACACCTGATGCCAGTTAACTTAATTACTTGCCAAATGTTCTTTCAGCGGATTCTCCAATATATTAATTGCTTTTTCAGCACTTTTCTACCTGTGTCCCAACTTCCTTGAGACCTGTTGCAGCTAGAAAAATTTGAAATAAGCTCATTTTGTGGATGAAAATGTAAAATGTCTCAGTTTCAACATTTGAAATGTTATCTATATGCTATTCTAAATAACATATTGGCTCATGTGATCTGAAAGTCATTGCATTTTGATTTTATTCACAATCTATACTTCGTCCCAACTATTTCGGCATTGGGGTTGTAGTTCTAATCAACTACACTGGACTTTACAAGGGCTAGCACCCTGCATAGCCACTTAGCCCCCCTGGATGGGTATTATTTATTTATTCCTCCAAGCAAGGGGACCCTGTGTAGGTACAGGCCATATTGGTACTTGTTTTTATATGTCCTTGTTCTTTGTCTTGTGTGGTTTCAGTTTGCGTGGCTGTCTTGTTGTATAGAGCATTACCAAAGCAAATTCCTAACAACTGAAGTTGTATGGCAATAAAGTATTGAAACTTGAAATGGAACAATTTTGGCCAGTATCTGCCATACAAATACTGAGTGATAAGCTCTTGCACAACAGGAAAAACACTTGCTTTATTTGTATTATGCATAAAGGGAAACATTTGAGCTCATAGATATATTGAAATAAATAATATTAATAATAAGATGGCAAATGTGAATTTAATCTTTAACTAGAGGCACTCGTAGAGTGCAAACCTCCAGCAAGGCAGCACAATCCAAATCTTCATGAGTGGGAGCAAAGTTGAGTTATTGCGTGTCATACGATTTCAAGGTGGCAGCCATATTGTTTCACTGATCGCAGTGAAAATCAATAAGGCTCATCCTTGATGTAATAGCAATGCATCCACAAAATTTCAGCCAAATCTGTGCATTACTTTTTGAGTTATGTTGTTCACAAACAGACAGAGAGACAGACAGACAAACAGGGGCAAAAACATAAGCTCCGCCCCAACTTTGTTGGCGGAGGTAAAAAACAGTCAATATGCAATAATTTCATAGAAATATTCCAATGAGAAATTTAATAAAATACTTTAAAGAAAAGTTTAATAAATAATTAAATTATCAGATAATTTAAGAAAATGGTTCTATGAATAATAGCATGAAATAGTTTAATAATTTCATATACATTGTTAACAAGAGTTAAAACATTCAATACATAGTCCAATAAATAATTAAAAATATTGTCCTTTACAGGTGGGTCCGAGAGGGCCATACTGCAGGGTGAATTCCCATGGTCCCCTGTTGCGCCTCTATTTTGAGGGAGGTGACCTGCGGAAGGACTTCCGCCTATCAAGGTCATCGCTGGAGAGCCTTATCCGTCTCCTGGGAGAGAACGACCATGGATGAGGGAAGTTGATAGAGGTGCTGGTGTTTGTGTACTGGCTGGCCTGTGGAACTTCCTACCGGGTCGTGTCAGAGGCCTTTGACATTCCCCGCACCCCTTGCCATGACATGATCCACCAGGTCAGTAAGGGCATCCTGGGGGTTTTCAGGAGGCTCATCTGCTTCCCCACCCCCGAAGAGCTGAAGGGGATTGGAGCCGGGTTCCAGCAGCTGTCTGGTTCCCCAGTCTTTGGGCGGGTGGCAGGGAGCATTGATGGCTGCCATGTCTGCATTGTTCCACCCGGGCGATTTGCAGCGGACTATTACAACAGGAAGCTGTTCTACTCAATCCAGTTCCAGGCCATCTGCAACCACAAGGGTCGCTTTTTGGATGTGGTGGTGGGCTTCCCTGGCTGCGTCCATGATGCCCGGGTCCTGAGGTGCAGCCCCTTCTATGTCCACCGACCGTACCCACCTCCTGGATGGTGTCTGCTGGGCGATGGCAGATACCCGTGTTTGGCAGAGCCCATCTGCCTGATGACGCCATTCCGGGAGCCTGTCCGGAATCATGTGGAGGGCAAGTACAACACCAGGCTGTCCAGGACACGGTGCGTGGTGGAGAGGGCATTTGGGGTCCTCAAGACCAGGTGGCACTCCATTTTTCTGAAGGCACTGGAGGTGAAGGTGGAGTTTGTGCCTGAGGTCATCTGTGCCTGCCTTTTCCTGCACAACGTCTGCCTCAGGAATGGGGACGTCTTGGAGCCTGAGGTCGAAGACGAGGATGACGGGGATGATGGCGATGACCGGGATGATGTTGAAGCCCACGAGCCACTCCAGTGGTCCAGGGACACCCTCAGGGGCAGACTTGCAGCATCGGTGTCTGCTCCTGATATTCCCATTGCAGTGCTGCAGGAACATGATTATTGTTAGTTTTTTTTTTTTGGTTTGTGTTTCTCTGCCCAGGGAGTTCTTTGTTTCTGATTTATCTCAAATGTTCAGTGTTATTCTCCCCAGGTGTACATAGTTGTATTATAGTTCTTTTATTATTGCCTCTTAAAAATCCAACCCCTCGTCCGAGTCGTAAGAGGTGGAAACAGGTAAAGTACAGGATTGCCAGGCAGGGCGAAGTGTGATGGGTGGTTTAACCACCCGGGCCGATACGGTAACCATGAAGGCCTGTCTGGATCTACCTGGAAACGCGCTGGCTAACGGGGCTCTGGTAAAACTATGTGGACCAATCGCCTGCTTAGTGGTTAAGTTATGATTACAGAAACATTCCTGGAAAACCTATAGCTAAGTCTGGAAGTTGAAGGTCTCTCCCTCAAACATGGTGCTGGACAATGAAAGCTAAAAAGAAGTTGCTCAATTCATGTATGATCGTTGCTACCTGAAAAAGAGGGGTTTTTACTGAAGTTAGTCAACTGGCTGATATTTGACTTTTTCATGTTCCCTTGCAATATTTAGTACATTTCTGCAGAGCAAAAACCAGATGCAATACGTTCCATTATTGTTAAGGTTCTCTCAGGCAATGCAATTTGTGTGTATACTCCATGGTACTTGAAAGTTTTTTCTTTCATGCTAGGTTATTATGCATCATCAGACCAAAGCAATGTAAAAGTATGTGATAACCCACAATGCAATAAACCAGCTGGTCACAACTCTAATATCACTTGTTGTCTCTTACATTTTCATGATCTCTTGCAAATCAACAACCCTGCCTTTTTCCCTCAACTTTATTAACTTTTTCCCAATTCAGAGCAGAATTATACTATTGAGGATTCTATTTCAATATTTCTCATCATATTCATTGGTAAATCAATAACCATAATCAATAATTAGTGACCATATTATGTGAGCAGCAGTAATACAAACACACGCACGCACACACACACACTAACACACACGCACGCAAGCAAGCAGTTCACACACACGCATGAGCAGTTCACACACACATAAGCAGTGGGCTTCTGTAGCTTTGATTAGTATCTACTCTGTTCATTTGATTTGAAAACATAATCAGGTAAGACATTTAAATGTAGTTGGTTTCTGTAACTTTGATCAATATTTGCTCAGTAAAATCATTAGTTATAACTGAAAACACAATCAGTTCAATCATTCATGTATCTATTTGTGTCCTATTCCTTTGACTGTATTTTTCCTCTCCTTTTTAATGTATTTCCTTTCTTTTTTTATGAGACCAATACTGCTGTGTGCCACCAATATTTTCCAGAGAATCCCATCAAGAGCTTGCCAACCAATAGGGGAAAGAAAAAACTTAAAGGGGACCTATTATGCTGATCCTTCTTTTGATACATATAGGTAATGTTATACTGTTGGATGTCCATACTCAACCTCTGAAAAGTTTCTAAATATAAGATACAGGGGTTTTGCCGTAATCCAAGAATGTGATTTCGTGAACGTGAAATCTGGGCAAAACCTGACGTCAGGTTGTGCCGTCCAATTAATACAGACCTAGCCAGAGCCAATCACGGCGCTGGACCTGCCCACACCGGAAACTATTCTAGCAGGCACAAACAACCACGGATCATACTATGCCTTAGTAGCTACACTTTTGGAAATACAAAAGAAGAGCCGCAGATCATTTGAGGTGCAGTTTTGTCAGTATCTCTCCCAAACCTGCTTGTCCGTTTACTTTTGGACACGAAGGAAAGCACCTATTTCTCTTCCAAAAGACGATGCCACCAGAAATCAGTGGGTAGCTTTTTTTTGTTTGCTGGTAGCAAACAGCCACGGCCAAAGGGAACGTTAGCTGTTTGTGCTCAGCATTTCACCAAAGACAGCTTTGTCAATAAAGGATAATTCGACACAGGATAAGCGTTTCAGCTGCTTCTCAAACCTGAAACAGCTGCATCGATCAAGCGCTCGGAGCCACAAGCTGTAAGTAACGATATAACAGCAAATAATGTAAGTGAAGCTAACATGTTAAGGGTGGCTAGCCGGACCGCTAACGATTGTTAGCACTAACAACTGGCCTCAAACACAGGCTTTGTAAAATGTCTGAAGATTAATCCTGGATCAGTCGCGACTGTCCGTGACTCACAGACACAGAAACTGTAAGTTTCTTTTACTGCATAAGCCAACCTGACA
Organism: Gymnothorax javanicus; assembly: GCA_029692085.1. Classification (NCBI taxonomy): domain Eukaryota; kingdom Metazoa; phylum Chordata; class Actinopteri; order Anguilliformes; family Muraenidae; genus Gymnothorax; species Gymnothorax javanicus. Next base: position 146,613,866 of record CM056193.1, read on the forward strand.
TGATAGCCAGTTGATTGTGGCTGTAGCACTGCGGCTAACGTAGCCAAGTTCCTGTTGCTAATGTTTGTGTCCTAAATATGCAAGAGTAATATCAGGGAATTGGGCGATACCAGGACGAAAAATTGTCCCAGTCACTGAATCCAATGCATTAATCCAGTTGCGAGCGTTACTTCATGTTCTGTCCAGTCCCATAACGTTAGCAACAGGGCCACTGTGCAAAGAACAGTACATCTACTACTGAAGGTCTGGCCAGGAATATGTTCCCCATTCTTTATTTTCAAGCTAGATACTGTTTTGAAATATCCTGAGCCCTATTTCATGCCGTGAAGCCAGTTTTGGCCGCGAACGTAATTTCTGTCCGATGTGTGGTCGTAACGTTCGCTCTGCATTCCCCATTAAAGTCCCTATTTTATAACAATCGGGAGTCTGAAAGCGGGGTAAAGCGCATGCGCGAGGGGATGTTGACTTCCTGGCCTTCTAGAATTTTCACCAACTCGCGTTTGTGTCCCTCATCAAAAACGTAAAAATTTCCGTCCACAGTAATAACATTAGCAACAACCTGTAATTTTAGTACAGCACTGCTGTGAATGAGGTTTGGCGGCTGCTGGCAAGGTATTTAAACCCTTTTGCTCAGTTGTGTCCGCCAGTTGACACGAAGCTGCAGATTTATGCATGCAGTTACAATATTGTCTCACTAGATGGCACACCCGGATCAGCTATTGAATTTTCACAAGCAAGCTGAGTTTAGAACATGAACCATAGACTGCATAAAAAGATGGACAAAGCTACCGTGACGTCACCCGTTGGTTTCAGCATACCATAAAGGAAGCCTCGATTTTGGCAATTTGAATTGCACCATGATGTCATTTTGAAACCGGATGTGATTTCGATTGGACGAGAGCGCGTACTGAAGATCCGGGGACGACCGTGGCTCTGGATCTGACCGTATCGGACGAGGACCAGAGAATAGCCACGCCCCAAAAGCATATTCTGGCTTTATCCTTTATTCTAGTCTATATGGGACCATAATTTACAAAAATGAACATCATGATATATCGAAGGAGACTTGAAACTTGCTATAGCTACCATAAAATAATGTGAAAAATCATTATTTAAATGAAAAATCAGGTGGGAAAGTAGGGTCATTTTCTAATAGACATCTATAGCATTGAACTTCTTTCTGCAACCACTGACATCACCATCTGCTGGCCATTAAATAGAATGCCATTTTACAGTACTTCCGCATAGACTTCATTTTTCAGACCAGGGTGCTGCGTCCATGTTTTTATACAGTCAATGATAGGAACGAGTTCACTCCAATCCCTGGATGATCAAGCCAACCTTGGTTTGACTTAAAGGGGCTGGCACATCCATACTACAGGGTGGCCCAAAAAAGTGTCCCTCCTTCCTCTCAGAACTCCAAGGTGGATGAGGAACTAGGAAATGAGTGGGCAGGATTGACGAATTATCAAGTGTATGAATTGGATTGCCACAAAATAATCCCGGGTAAAAACTGCATTTCAGGTCACTGTTCAAGAGTAGGTATCCAGGCTTTAACAAAGCCCTGCTTATTGTGGATTAGCGAGTTGGTCACTGGTGTGCTTTCCCTTTTCTCTGCTCATCGTGCCATTATTGGCGTTGGCTCAGACAATCTTGTCCCCGTTTGAGTTTGGTCTTGTGAAAACCAATTTTCCGTCCATGTAACATCAGCAACAAGGCCAAATTTTTAAATTAACTTTTTTTTTTTAACCAAAATTGCAGTGATCCAGGTCTAAAACTTCTTGTAAACATTTGTTTATATGTTATCAATGAAATAAACCACATATTTACCATTAATTTATTATTTTATCCTATTCAGTACAGTGGGATCTGTTGGTCACATTTTCTGTGGAATGTGTCAGAAGCTCTACCGTATCTGGTATGACAAACAATTTCTCTGCACTACCGTGACATAATTTCATCCCCCTTTAGAAATTGTTGTGGCCAATAAAAAGCCGAAAAAGGCGGAGATTAAATAGGAAATTCTTTCCTGTAGAAGTGATCGATTTGCTAGCTCCACATAAGCAACTTGTCCACGCTAACGGAACTTACGGTCTGTAAAACCTGTATTATGTTCATAACATAACCGAGCTCTCTCTAGCTGTCGCGTACTATCCATAAAGCTGCTTTCACATCAGACGTGAAACAAATTTTTCGTGGGACAGATTACATTCAAAGTCAATGCTAAGACGCGAATACATGCGTTATGGGCGCATTAAGCAGCTTTCACACCGGACGCGAAACTAATTTTTTGCGCGACAGATTACATTCAAAGTCAATGCAAAGACGCGAATACACGTGTTATGGGCGCGTTAAGCCGCTTTCACACCGGACGCGAAACAAATTTTTTGCGTGACAGATTACATTCAAAGTCAATGCAAAGATGCGAATACACGTGTTATGGGTGCATTAAGCAGCTTTCACACCGGACGCGAAACTAATTTTTTGCGCGACAGATTACATTCAAAGTCAATGCAAAGACGCGAATACACGCGTTATGGGCGCGTCAAGCTGCTTTCACACCGGACGTGAAACAAATTTTTCGCGCGAAAGATTACATTCAAAGTCAATGCAAAGACGCGAATACACGCGTTATGGGCGCGTTAAGCAGCTTTCACACCGGACGCGAAACAAATTTTTTGCGCGACAGATCACATTCAAAGTCAATGCAAAGACGCGAATACACGCGTTATGGGCGCGTTAAGCCGCTTTCACACCAGACACGAAACAAATTTGAACTTGCAAAGTGAAGTATGTAATATTGACCCAGTTTCAGAGAATAACCCATTTGTGTATGTAACCAATTAAGTCAATTGGACAGGGTAATTGATAAAATAAAAACCTGTATACACACCGGCCCTCCAGGACCGGAATTGCCCACCCCTGCCCTACCCCCTAAATCTGACATCATCGGTAGTCCGAGCAGTGCGAGTAGTAAGTTAGTGCGCAGTTTCGAACAAGGCCTATGACAAGACCGAAAAAATAAAAAATTCACTTGGTGCCGTAACCTTAACTCAACAGGACATCCGCCATTTTGATTTGAAATTGCAACTTTTTTAGATTTTTTGCCATTTACAGGTGTACTTTAACAAATTCCTCCTACAGGTTTTATCCAATCAACTTCAAATTTGGCTCGTGACATCTAAAGTCTTTGCTGATGTTAAATTGCCAAGCCTTTTTGGATTCATCAAAGGATGCATCCGTGGCATTGCAGCAAATTTCAATTTTATGCCAGAAAACAGGAAGGTGGTTTAAATCACACATTTTGCGCAAAACTTTACTTGCTTGATAACAGACTCGTCCCAAATACAAATATATGCTGATTTGAGCTCGGGCACGGCCAGGTGGCTCCATAGTGCCCTCTAGCCACGGCCATGTTTTTTTTTTTTTTTTTTTAAGATTATTTTTTTGGGAATTTTTTCCTTTATTTGATAGTTATACAGTGTAGAGAGATAGGAAAGTTGGGGAGAAGAATGGGGGATGACATGCAGCAAATGACCTGAGTCGGATTCGAACCCAGGTCGCTGCGGGAAGGACACAGCCTTTATGGTACGCGCACTTAGACCGATGAGCCACCGGGGCGCCCCCAGCCACGGCTATGTTTAGACAAAAGTTCTTGAATGTTCATGAAATTTGGTGTCATCATTCGTCATGCAGGATTAAGGCAATTTTGTAGACATGTTTAGGCCAAACAGGAAGTGAGCCATTTCCGGACACATATTTGAAGGCCTTAGGATATTGCAAAACTTGCATAAATTTTATCTGTGTTATCTCTTTGAAATGATACCCCAACTGGCAATGGTTGTGGCACAATGGCTCTGTAGCACCCCCAAATCATTTTTTCAAAAGAATTGCCTTTTTGAGGGTCTTAACATGCTCAAAAACTCACAAAATTTTGCACACTCGTGGAGCCCAGTATAACTATTACTATGAGACAGGTTTTGCACAGAGGTGTGGCAAAGTGGCTCCATAGCACCTCTTAGAATATTTCACCAAAACAGTTCTCATGGTTCAGTTCACCTACATGAATAAAATTTGGTGGAGATATGAAACATACCAAGACTTAAAAAAAAAAGTTTTATAGTGCCATGACCCAAACCGATCAGGAAGTCCATCATTTTGAGTTGAAATTTCAACTTTCTTTCATTAATAGGCATCATACTTGAACAAACTCTGTATATTGATTTCAGGAATGGTGTTTGCACTCCACTCAGGAAATAATATTTTACACAGTCTCACAGATGTTAATGCACATCTGCACCCGTCAGGATCTCACCACCACCCCCAACGTGCACGAGGGTTTCGAGGGCACTTTCAATGCTGCTTGCAGCTTTAATAAAAGTTGTATTCATCATAATGTCTACATTATATTTTTGATCTGATGAAAATAGTTTACAAGCAATGCCATACCAATGCTATCCACTTATGATATTTATTATGCAACTTTTTCAGATGGGTTTTGAGTATTTAATGTATTATTACCGCCCAGTAACTGAAAGAGGAATCCTAAGATGCTTTGTTAGATTTGTTCATCATTACCAAGCCCGGCAGGGGATATTGTGCTCTCGGAGCACTCTTGTTTCGTGATACATTCCTGTTAGAAATGGCCAACTAATAGAATGGCAGGTTTCGTGTTGACCAATACAGTTTTAGTGTGATTAGTGCTTAATTAGTAATCAGTGTTAAAGGAAGTAAACGAGGCATGAAGGAACTTGTAAAACACCGGAACTTCCGAAATCACCCGAAATGTGACAGCTCGCAGACAGAGGCATGCACTGGCAAAGAACATGGAAATGCAAGGCATCACAGGGTAAAACAACGTGCATAATATGGCAGATAATACAGAATGCATGAACTAAACAAACCAAATGGAAATAAATGTAAAATCAGAACAGGCACAACATGCAGAACGTAAAAAAACCTTCTCCAACCATGTTCTATCGCATTATGGAAAATTTTTCCATTCTGTTTATTTAGAAATTATATGCATTAACTTTTGTTCTTTTTAGATTAGCCTTTTCTGTTCTTCAGAGTTGTTTTTTTGACTGGTGCGAATCTAGCAAAAATGATTCAATAACACTCTTTCATACTACTACTTTTTGGATGGTTTTAAAGAATAACATCTCAGATGTACAACCCCAATCCCGCAATAGTTGGGACAAAGTGTAAATTGTGAATAAAATCAAAACGCAATGACTTTCAAATCACACCAGCCTGTATTTTATTCACAAGAGAACAGACATAACAAAGCAAATGTTGAAACTGAGAAATTTTACCATTTTATCCACAAAATGAGCTCATTTCAAACTTGATGGCTGCTGCAGGTCTCAAAAAAGTTGGGACAGGGGCCTGTTTACTATGGTGTGGCATCCCTTCTTCTTTTTAACACAGAGTGGAGGCATCTGGGCATTGAGGAGACAAGTTTCTTGAGTTGAGCCATTGGAAGTTGATCCCACTCTTGTTTAATACAGGCTTCCAGCTGCTGGAGAGTTTTGGGTCTCCTTTGACGGACTTTTCGTTTAATTATGCGCCAAGTGTTCTCAATCGGTGTAAGATCAGGACTGCAGGCAGGCCAGTTTAGCACACGGACTCTCCATGGTGTACGAAGCCATGCTGTTGTAATAGCTGCAGTATGTGGTTTTGCATTGTCCTGCTGAAATACAAAAGGCCTTCCCTGGAATAGATGTCGTCTGGAGGGGAGCATATGTTGCTCTAAAACCTTTATATACCTTTCAGCATTCATGGTGCTTTTTAAAACATGCAAGTGTCCCACACCACACGCACTAATGCATCCCCATACCATCAGAGATGCTGGCTTTTGAACTGAACGCTGATAACAGGAGGGGTGGTCTTTCTCCTCTTTAGCCTGGAAGGCACGGCGCCCATGATTTCCAACAAGAATGGATTCGTCTGACCGCAGGACACTTTGCCACTTTGCTACAGTCCATTTTAAATGAGCCTTGGCCCATAGAACACGGTGGCATTTCTGGATCATGCTCAGCAATGGCTTACTTTTTGCATGATAGAGTTTTAGGTGGCATCTGTGGATGGCAAGGCGGACTATGTTTACAGACAGTGGTTTCTTGAAGTGTTCCTGGGCCCATTTAGTAATGTCAATGATAGAATCATGCCGGTGAGTGATACAGTGGCGTCTGAGTGCCCGAAGATCACAGGCATCCAGTAAAGGTCTTCGGCCTTGTCCCTTATGCACAGAGATTTTTCCAGTTTCTCTGAATCTTTTGATGATGTTATGCACTGTCGATGATGAGTCCTTCAAAGCCTTTGCAATTTGACATTGAGGAAAATTGTTTTTAAAGTATTCCACAATTTTTTTACGCAAGCCTTCACAGGTTGGTGAGCCTCTGGCCATCTTTACTTCTGAGAGACTCAGCCTCTCTTAGACATCCCTTTCATAACCAATCATGTTACACACGTGATGCCAGTTAACTTAATTACGTGCTAAATGTTCTCTCAGCTGATTCTCTTATATGGCTCACTCCATACTAAACTGTACAAACGCGTTACAATGGTGATGAAAATTCAAATACACCTTTCCCGATTCTGCAACCACCGACGTCTCCATCTGCTGGCCATTAAATGGAATGCAATTTCCGCATCGGCCTCACTTTTCAGACCCACCATCTTTTTATACAGTCTATAGCGCACAGATTGTTTATGTTTTTATGGTCTTAACACAATATTAGGACACGGAAAAATTTTCTTTTTCAATCATTATTTTTAAAAGCATGATATATATGATTGTCTGACGCCTAGTGAAATTTTGATGCAGGAAGTGAGTACCTTATTTTTCTGAGGTCATCTTTACGCCATTTGCATACATTCTGCAAATCAACACACAGAGATGGACGTAACACGTGAATATGAACAATGCAAATCATTTAATTCTCTCAGAAAAAAATTTATTGACCATTCTTATACAACACAGTGAATTGTTCAGTTTAGTATGGAGTGACCCATATATTAATAGCTTTTTCAGCCCTTTTTTGCCTGTGTCCCAATTTTTTTGAGACCTGTTGCAGCCAGAAAATTTTACATAAGCTCATTTTGTGGATAAAAATGTAAAATATCTGTTTCAACATTTGTTATCTGTGTTCTATTGTAAATAACAAATTGGCTCGTGATCTGAAAGTCATTGCATTTTGATTTTATTCACAATTTACACTTTGTCCCAACTATTTCGGAATTGGGGTTGTTGTTTAAATACATAGATTAGCATAAAAGCAAATTCATCTTAGGCTATGATCTCAATTAAACTGTAATCTGATCTACAGAATGTCCGAAATGACCTTTTTTTCCTCTGGGAAACACTGAATACGGTAGGCTTTTCCAATCTTACCCATGCAGTGTTTTTCAGTATGGAAAGACCGTATTTTTTATTATCTAATTATCGTAGAAAGTAGTTAGCACAAAAAAAAACTTTGTTCTTTTTTGTATTTATTCTCTCTCTTCAATCAGCAGATGTCTGGTCCTTCATCTCAGTGCAGAATTTTAAGGCAGGCTATTTTTAAGGCAGGCTTCATTCTGACAAGAATTTCCTAGAAATAAATATTGTCTCAAATCTCTCCATTTTAATAAAATCCAAGCTACTGAAGAAAGCAAAAGTTTTACTTTTTTTCTCCAAATTTCATGTTTGCAGGGAGCTGAACCGCTCTCCCCAATTTATTTCAAACACTTATGCATATGAAGAATCCATTGCACAGATAATTTGACCCCTCCAGTCATTATTTGATTCTTCTAATTTCAATAGAGCTTTTATGCGGTAATTCAATATCTTGACAATATCTTTTTTTTTTTATTTTAATTTTTTTTTTTTTTTTTTGCTTTGACTTCTATGTGTGTCTACAACACTAGATGGCACTCCTGTTACAGGCTTTCACGTACTGTGCAGAAAGATTTTGAACACTAATCGGAAAGTGAATGTTTCCTCACCACGCTGATGCTTCTTTATCATAAAATCATCTAAATTCAAGACAAATTTTATTTGTTTGGTGTCATTAGTGTAAAATGTGATTGATCCAAACATATCTCTCTCTCTCTCTCTCTCTCTCTCTCTCTCTCTCGCTCAAATGCAGAAAAATAACAGATGTAAATCTTGGCACTTTCTTGATAATATCCAATATGTTGTACTCCTCCGCAGGTTGGCAGATATCCATTTATATGAGAAATATACAATATGAATTGGATTATTACATTTTGGGTCAATCAAATCCAAACCGATTAATGGATTTCACAAAATAAATGAACCAATTTCACAGGGACTATAGTGACAGACAATTTACGTTGCTCCTCATATAAAGGTCAAAACGTATAATTGACAGATATTGATTTTACTGTTACTGAAAAAGAAGGCCCGCGACCAATAGATATGACATTATCTATTATCTATCTAGACATGACATTACCCATTATCTATTATTATATGACTAACCGTCAAGTCTTGTAAGAATTATGTCTGAGTCAAATTCAACTAAACCTCTGGAACATTCTGTCAAAGTTAGATGGGGACATGTCCTAGGTTTTTCTATGGCTTTAAATCTTTACCTGAGAATTCATAGAGTTCAAGAACACGGAAAGGAAACGTGCTGTTTGTCAACTCTAATTCGTATGATGGATGGATCAAACGATTTCCTTATCCAATATCTGAATTGTACAAAAATGGTCCTTCCCCTCATCCCGCATGAATGTAAGAAATGGTGGTAAAAAGGAGTACAGGCAGTCATTCACGTGTAGTTTCCCAAATGTGTTTTTTTCATAACCTTCAGTGAAAATGATGATTTCTAGGTGAGATCCTCAACCTTAAGAACAGCTGTCTTGCAAACTGTCAAAAGCATACACATACAGTACACGTAAACCCACACATACACCTACATGAGTATAAAAATTATTTCTGTAAGGACATGCGTATATGTAGGATCTTTACCGCTGAGAAGTCAAAAGGGATTGTCAATGCAGACAACAATTAGTGCACTGAATGCATTATTGCAAACTTAGCCATTATAGAGGCCTTTAATTTATTGGAACTGTATTTTAAAAATACAAAAAAAAAAAAAAACAATAATATTTGGAATTACGATTCATGTCTGGACCTCTTGTACAAACTATGAGAACAGACCAATCCACATCACCTTCCCTTGATTCATTATTGAATTTATGACATGGTGTATGATTCCACTGTAGATAATTGTTATCATTTTTAAAGATGTTGAGACTAAGTTATGCGTATGACTTGACGGTGTACACAGCCCTTATTGGTTTTATTGTACTTCCCCTATAAATCCAACCTGCAAGCGTCTTTACAAAGATTTGATTTCTGCCGAACATGAATTTGATAATTTTGGAATTAAGTTGCTTGTGATAATTAGTTGATTAGTTAGTGAAAGATGAAATTCCCTTTTGATGAGGTCACAAAACCAATAATCATGTTCAACAGTGGTGATAAATGTGCTGTGGGGGTATCATCTATGTGAAGATCTTAACCAGATGGTGAGCATTGGATCGCATCGGGTGAGGCAACAAGTAGGGCCCAATCATATCAACATTTTCCAAACTTTGAAGGTGTCAGGAATCTCACATGCATTGTTTGTGACACCCATGTTCAATTCTGAAATAAACAATGCATTGCAAATTATGTCATGTGAACTATCTGAAAATGCAGATCATTCAGATTTGTCTTACTATGCCGACCTTACCTGATCGTAACTCTAATTCTATGGCTTCCCTGTCATAAGAGTTATCTCTGGTAACAGGTCCAATTTATTGGCATCTTTTTCATCAACTGGGACACAGGAATTGTTTTGGTGCAATGAAACAGCTCTCTGTATCAACAAGGCATACCAACTGCACCCATTATTAATATTTAGGGTGAATGCAATGAGTAAAGCATTTTGAAATACTTGAGTCCTAGCTGGCTTCAGGGAGTATGTAAACTTAAACTGAGACTGGAACGAAAATTAACTAAGTTATATTCAAAGCATTCAAGTTTTGAATTATAGAATATAGCCAAATAAAACCAATTCAGTTGCTGTTAGTGTTATGAACAGCAGACAAGGAACCAGGCGCAAATCCACTAAAAGCCGCAAGGGCACTTTAATAAGGATTTTCAAAGCCACAGTTGGCACAAATGGAAGATTGGAATTAAAAAAGCGCTGAAATGGAGAATGGTCAGCGGGCGGTCCGAGTCAGGTGAGGGGCAAACAGGAACACAGGAGGTAAAGCAAGCCATTGTGTGAAAACTGGTCTGAGGTAAGCAACGGCAAAGCAATCCAAAGGCAACAGGACACGTAGGACTGGTGCAAACTGTGGAACTCAGGGGGCTGGAGGGACTGGAGAGAATGCAACTCCCAAACCAGCTGACACAGGGAGAAATCCCTAATAAATAGTTAACTTGGTTTTCTTTTCAATATCAATACCAAAGACGAGAGATAAGAACATTTAGGCCAGAGGTCATCAGTCTTATACAGAAAGGGCCGGTGCGGGTGCAGGCTTTCACTTCAACCAAGCACACAAGCCAACCTGCTTTGCTGAACACCTTGATTAGTAGAATCAGGTGTGTAACTACTTGGAAGGAATTAAAACACTAACTTATATTTTCAAACACCACAATTGGCAATTGAGGGGGGGGGGGGCAAGCACGAGAAGAAACACAGAGGAAGTGAAACAAGACAATAATTAATCACTTAATGAAACGAGACAGAAATTGACATATTATTATATTGCAACGCCATTTTGCGTACTCTTCTCATAGGTTTACTCCAATAAATGAGGGCATAATCTGTAAAAAGCAAATTGTTAGCCTTCATTATCAAATAATTAGTTTTGTATGCGCACTTTCTTCTAAGTTAGGCAAAAACTTTAATAAAAAAAAAACTTTCGTTCTCTTGACGTCATGGAAAATCACCCAAGCTATTTAAAACAATGGTCAGACCTCTGTCATAAACAGGTGTTCAATTTAAATGAAAACATGTTCACAAATTCATCAGGCCTTACTTCCCCAGTTTGTTCTCCAGACAGAGTCAGAGACGTTGATATGGAGCGCTGTCTAGTTTACGTTGTGATTGTAGCAGTAGCCAAATGTAGTAAGAAGCACATGATTGTATTTGCTACCTAACTAAAATGGGAAATAAAAAAATCATGTTTTTGTGACCACATGGGGATTTTAAATAATCCTCAACACTTCTGCTTGCCAGCATGTCTGGCTAAAGGTGTTGCAGCTTAAGGAGTGGCGCGCTGTAACTGTAAAAGTGCAACATTGTGAAGGCCAAACTAGTCCCTGCTTACTGATTTAGGAGAGTAAGGTGGTTCTGAGTCAGAAGTCTGTCACTCTTTCAGTCTGCCCTCTTGCAGATTGCACTGAATAATGGATATGCATCTATAGGGGGCCTCATCTGACGCTTATAAAATATATATTTCATTTCAGAGAAGTGCAGGCACAGTCCTCCTTAACCACTGAATACCATCAACACCCCATAATATGTTTCTTTCTCCAAAACAAACACACAAATGCCCAGTCCATGCCATGTCCTTGACTATCTCTCTTTACCTCTCCCATTCTCTTGCACCTTTCCATTCTTCTGCGCTCTCTCCTGGCCTTTTATTCCCCTCCCTCTTCTCCTTATATCCCGGACTGCCCTCATCTCTCCCTCCCTTTCCCTGTTTCTGCCCTCTCTCTCCCTCCCTCCCTCCCTCAACATCCACCCTCTCTGTCTCGGCACCCTGTCTTCCTCCCTCCCTCTCTCCCTCTCTCAGATGGTTTCCTCAGTCAGTCAAATGGAACCGCGCCGGCTGCTGTAGGAGTCTAGAGTGAGTGAGGGGCTGAGCTGAACTGTGACGAGGTCAGACTGGTCTTTTGTTTACAGTCAGTCAGGGGAGAGCAGTTAAACTGAAGAGAGAGCGTGCACGTATGGCAGGAGAGAGAGCAAGGAGGTAGAGATGTCAGAGGATGTGGTTTTCCTGAGCTTGCAGAACATCATAGAGACATACTTTCAGCATGACTTAAACAAGAGGAGGCAAAGTATATCTGCTGCTCGTTTAGCTCCTGTCACAGCTCAGCTTGTACAGCTCATGAGAGGAGATAAACTGGTCTGTTTCGGGGTTTGAAACAAATACAGGACTGCATTTTTCTTCTTTCCTCTCTTTACCGTTTGAACTCAAAAGCGTGCACTCTTTCGGATTAGCTTGACATCAAAAAGAGGCAGCAACGGATTTCTTTTTTTTTTTGAAGGCTCATGCAGGGAATTACCGCTTGTTGACATGAGTCCATCAAGAGCCTTTCTAGTCATCCACACCTGATAACACTGCTGTCCACTAGGATCTGGTCCGCAACAGCAACTATACAGGTAGGCTTATACATAAATTTTGTTTCCCCACAGTATTTTCTTTACTCAACATGTGGAAAAGGAGGATGTTGTGTCAGAGGTCTATTAAAACTTGCTTAATCTTAACTCACAGTTCAGAAAAAATAGCTGAAAAAAATTCAGCTTTTTTCTTCTTTAAAAATATCATTTGATGGTACTGCTCAGTCTTAAGCTGGCTACTTCGCTCTGCCTGACAATATCCATAATCAATAGACTCCTGCAAAAAGTGTATATTAGCCTCACAGATCAATGATCTGGCAGCACGCTGTACTGAGCTGAGAAGAATGTCAAAAATTTCCACCTGATTTCGTTGCACAAACTCTGATAGCTTTTCAAACGAGATGTGGATGACATATTAAATTGTACGCTATTTGCTGCAGCTGTGGAGAGAGAGGCAGAAAAAGAGAAAACAGGGAAGGGGGGTGGTGGGTGAGACCACTGCTCAAGCGAGCTGCCGTTAATCAGTTCCAGCCGGCGAGCTGCAAGCTTTAACTGTTTCGAGACGCCTTGCGCACCAGGAGCTCGCGGTTTGAGACGCTGCTGCCGCTGAAGTATCCACTACATTTAATCGCGAAGCTGACTTGAATCTCCGCATTGAAAATACAAATTGGTGCTTGCCTTTAGAGGCAAATCAGCTGCATTTGCAGTGTGTTTATGAATTGATTAAAATGATGATCGTCATCTCCTGTTTCAAATTTGTCATTCTCTGGCATTATTAGTGTGTATTAAAGTTTCCATAATTTTGCCAGTTTTTTTGGTTACTTGTTATTTTCTTGGATGTCCAAAGAAGAGGTTTATGAACTTTTTTTGCAAAAAAAAAAAAAAAATCATCAATATCCATCATTTCAAGACCATTCATTGCCTGCCATTCCCTCCACTCTGAAGACAGGCTGTTTTGTGTGGGTGTCCCCTCTATGAAATGAGCTCTGCTTTGATTGGCCAGCAAACAGAGCTACCAGCCCCTTACACCATGTATCAACAGAGAGCCATTAGTCCATCTAAATCCACAGGGAAAATTAGCCACAGTCTCTGAATACACACAAACTGATTCACTCGTAAACTGCTCAATTTGCATGAAAGGCTAATGTGTCAAGACGGCAATGTTGTGGATGGCACTCACATACCCAACCAAGCTTGTCATGAAGTCACTGTACAAGTCCGACGACACTTGGAATTCAGTTTAAATATTAACAGATTGGAAATAATTAACTACAGATTCAAGGTTTTGAGTTTTTCCTCTCTTGGAATGGAGCCATCCTTCAGCAGTAACATTTTGCAGAATCCGGTGATGTCCTGGCCCAAGTTCAAAAAAAGAAGTACAATGTCAAATGACGAGCACACACAAACAGACATGGATTAACTTCAGCGGGAACATTGTTGTTGACAGGCTCAAAAAACGAGGGAGCGCTATGAGGGAGAGTGAAGTGGGGAGTGCTGTGTAGGGCTTTGGGTGGGAGCACAGCACACAGACAATGAACTACCGCCTCAGTGGTGTTTTGCTGCAATTATTGAGAGTGGGGACAAGTCAGGAAGTCTCAAACATTAGCTGACATTTAAGTACTTGACAACTATACCATAATGGTTCTTCAAACCTTTTAATGTTAATTTTAACTTTCTACATTGCTACCTAATGTGACGTTACCAAAAATTTACTTAACTACCTGACAGTGCTGCCTAATGTTAGCTTTACTACTGGCGTTACATTGCACTGTGTTCAGAATCACCCTTGCCCACATCTTACCTGTGATAAACAGATTAATTGCCAGTTTTTGTCTGATTTTTAGGGTTTTTCTAGACTGAAACCTGGGTAATCCCGCTGAAAGAGGAGTATTTGTTGTTTCTTCTTTTTAAAAAGATACTAAGATAAGGTGAAATTCCATTGACCTCCATTCATTTTATGAATTCCCGTTGCCTGTCTATCAGTTGGTATTCATCTACGGCAGGAACCAATGCAAGTCAATTACAAAATATCAAACTTGTATTCCACGGTGACCTGCTGTACAGTAAACTTATTATAAAATAAAATTTAAAAAGTTTATCAAAACCCAGAATCTGAGTAAACATCTGAATAAAATGATCTACAAAGTTGGAATGGAGTCTGTATGTTAAGTTGTTTGTGTTTCTTTTGAGGAAGAATTAAGTAAAAATTAATATGAGGAATAGCAATAATGTGTTTGCTTTGAAATTTGGTAATAATAACATGAATATTCATGCTACATTCCAGTTGTACTGGGAAGTTGGAATTTCTGAGTTCCCAGTCGGAAATTTCAACTGAAACACCCCCTGAAGTAGGATTTCCCACTGGGAAAGTCAAGGGAACCTCACTGACTCAGGGTTCCGTGTTCAAGATGGCTGCACCCTTTATAAACAAAGTCAAAACTTGATTATCCTCTTTATTAACACCTCAGTCTTATTTGTGCCCCATTAAATCGGTCATGCACACAGTACTGTGCAACTCTTATCTGTGGACATGTTGCTACAGTGTTCGTAAGTGCAAAACACCGTGTAATACCATGTTAACTGGAATTGCCAACAATGGCTAACCTGGCCACTGTGGCTGGGGGAATCCCCACTGACCCCAAGTCAGTTTTCAGACTTATGTACTGGAATGAGTTTACTCGGATGTGATGTCATTCCCAGCCCCAACTTCCCACTTCAGAGGCAAATGGAATGCAGCACTACAAAGAGATACTAAAAACAACAGCAGATATTTACTATTTAGGAAATGTAGGCTACTTTTATGTGGCCTAATTAAATATGCCAATTAGGTAGTTAACATCTTGCTACCATTCCATAGCTCTAGTTCAGACACTAATCTGAGGTACTTCTTTCATATTTATTTGATAAATGAAGTTATTTTTATGTTTCTGCTCTCTTAACTTAGACTTCATTGCTTACATTAAATGGCACTCGCAATGTAGGCTATCTAATGCATTTTAAGTCATAATATTCCAGTTGTCTCCCAGTGGGCATATTACCCATTTAAACAAATAGCTTTGAACCCCACATATACTGGCCTCAGATGATGTTGTATTATTTATTGAATTTAATGTTGTTTTTGTTAAACCTAAGTGAATCAATCTCATTCAGGATCCCAACTAACATATCAAATATGATTACTTATATACAGCTGAAAATATTCAAACAAAATTGTCTTAAAAAACTTGTCTGGGAACAATTTTATACCAATAAGTCAAGTCCACCATTTGCCCCGTTTCCATGGCAACGGTTTTCTAACAGGTATGTCTGACAAAAAATTTCTGATTTCAGTTTTATCAATGTAGTTTCAAGATTTTCTTTTCAACATATACTTATTCCATTATATTTACAATATCTTACGTAATTTAATGTCAGCTTTGTTAAGTAGAATTCATTTATGTCAAGTTGATGACATCATTGAATTTATTTTATTTTCCTGTGATGAAAGCTTCTAATACCAACAAATAGACATTGTTTCCATTATTAAGGAGGTCTTTAGGCTCTATATTGAAATCAATGTACGTTGTACTAAACACAGAGAAGTTAACGATAAGAACAGAGCAAGTTTTGCTTACGCAAACCTGTAATCCTTTATAAGTTTACTTTCATTTCTTTCTGACCTGAACTTCTAAGAAAAAACATTCTGAGTAAATGAAAAACTAGATATAGTTTTCATTTCGTGTATTGTATGGCCTCTCAGAGCTGGTGCACTATGGGATAAAATAAGCAACGCATTCTGGGTAATAAAAATCACAACATGATGTCATAATGACGTCATAATAGGTCATAATAATACCAAAATGAATGTATTGATTGAGTTTTACGTGTACATCATCCCCTGCAAATTTTGTGGTCATACGCCATGTCGTTTACGAGTTACCGGGGGGTCATGAAAAGCCCCCCCGCCCCAGGAAGCCCAAGAAGCCCAACAAAGCATGGTCTAGATAGGGTTTAATTTGGTGCACAATTTTTCCAATCTCTTCCAGGATCCGTCATGTAGAGTGGTTTTTATACATATTGAAATACATGCACAGGCTATGCAATAGCCACTAGCAGGTGTGTTTGAAAGAATGGCGATCCTTTTTAAAGGGCTGGGTTAACTAAAATACCAGTATTGCCACCCTATGTCCATCCTTGGGTGCTCATGCAAGAGAATAGTGCACACGTAATTTACTTTTTTGTTTTTGTGCATTGCTTTTATTTTGTGGGCAGTGGTCAAATAAAGTATTTCATTTATTTTGTTCTTCACAGAATTAAAGAAAGTCATTGGGTGGATTTGAGGCATTAAGAAAAACAATGAAATCGCATTCCACATAACCTGCTGAGTTAAATTATCTGATTTATAGCGGTACACCATTGATGGCACTGTATTGAGATTGTGCAATATACTGCAAAGAAAACTCTGGTTGCATATGTTACTGAGCAATTTTGTCATTGTAGTAACTTTATAGCCTACAAGTTGCTACTGTGGCCACGATCACTTGCTACGAAAAAAAAAGATAGAATCACTAAAAGGCTATAATTAAATTTACAATGACCATTTAAGCTTAAAAGAATTGATATTTTGACGGCAGTCGAGAGAGAATTTGGTTTGCTTGGATCGCAGATGTCTGGGACCTTCAGAGAAAGATGTCTCGCGCACATTTCATCCGCTAAATTTAGAACATTCTTTAACAATACGCTTCTCTTCGTCCAGACAATTATGTCCCCTATTTCCTAGACTAAATCTGCAAATTGACACAGATTTAGGCAAGAGTACACATTCCCTGCAAAAAATTGCTATTCCAAACTGAGCGGGTAGAATCAAATAAAATCCAGTAGACACACACTTTTTTAGTCTCACGTTACATCACAACAGACATGCTTTGTATTCTTCAACCATGCCCACACCTGTGGTGGGGTGCAGCTAACAGATGTCTAGAACCCTCAGAGAAAGACGTCTCGCGCACATCTTGTCGGCTAAATTTAGAACACTCTTTAACCATGAGCTTTTCAGTATCCAGACAATTATATTGCCTATTTCATAGGCTAAGTTTGTCAATCAGCACAAATGTAGGCAAGACTACATATTTCCTATAGCAAAAAATTGCTATTCTAAACTGAGTGGGTAGAATCAAATAAAATCCAGTTAACAAACATTTTTTAGTTTCACTTTTCATCACAACAGACATACCTTGTATTTTTCAACCATGCCCACACCTCTGGTAAGATGCAGCTAGCTGTGAGAAATATGATTATCAATGTCAAATGTATGCCTGCAAGTGACTGTGCTAATTTTACATTCCTGATACAATGAAACACAATAAATAATGATCAATCATTCATATTAATACCTTTAACTACATAACATAATTTTCCATTTATCGATACCCTCTGCTGAAATTAGAAATATGCTGCGTTTCAGTTTAGACATGGTTTGGGCGAGTCACAAGCGGTCAGCCTTATGAATGATGATACCAAATTTGGCCTTGCGTGTCCTAATTTAAATGACACTCCCACTAGAGTCATCTAATTTTCAGGGAAAATGTCCTCTGAAATATAATTGCAGCCTCACTATTTATCTTCGTGCCCAGTTTTGTGTTGCTCTGGCAGAAAAACACCAGTTAGTTTTTGTAGCTAGAGGAAAATAAGAATAGACATAGCGATTGATCTGCACCCATATTGTCAGATGTAGCACATGCAGAAAAATCTGGCCCTTGGTCATTTACAGAAATACAGACCCTAATTGGCATTTTCCCCACTCTACCCTAACACTTCAAGAGTATGGTATAAAATAAAGTATAGGGTTCGGATTATTGTATACTGACTGGGTATTTAATTTGTGGATGTCTGACACCCTATGAAGCTTTATTTCTTGGGAAATATGCACATTTTCATCCAAATGGAAATGTGAAGCATTAAGGCTTGATAGTCCAGTTGTCATAAATGAAAATACACAAAAAAAGTCTTTGGTATCTTAAATACTTCATTCTATGACCTGATTCTTTAGTCTCTTATTGGTATTCAATGACAGTCATTTACAGCTAATTGGTTGTCTGTGCTGTTGTAAGTATACAAATATCAAGTTTCTAAAAAATATTGACTTTGTTCCATTTTAGCAATTTTACAGTGACGAAACAAAGATGGGAGTAAAAAAAACCCCGCTCAACTCTATTTCACAAACGCAAATTTAGCAAGTCTGTCTCTTTGTAATGGATTATAAAGAAAGTAAGTAGCGGTATTGATCTTGTCTTGTTCAATGGGAATATGTCAATACTCCTGTCTGAAAAGCAATAGAACATTCCCTTCAGTGTGCATTAATAAAAAAAATGTCCAGCTGAAAGCCACTGCTTGGAAATATTTTATATGCTCTGAACCTTTATGTAAAACCAACAGAAGGCCTAAGCAGCAGTTCTTTTGCATTTGGCAAATTTTGTTCTGCATGTGACTCATGGCAAAATAAATAAATAAATAAATAAATAATAGTAATATTGCGTGTACACTATGAGCACAATATTCTTCTAACCAAAAATGAATGTTTCTATAAAATATGCGTGGTACACATTTTGTAATAAAAACCATTTTCTGCTGATAATGACGACACTGACGAAAAATGTAATACGTTTGCTTAATCATACTGACTCCACAGAATGATTAGAGGGAGGGAGAACAGGGGAAAGTGAGGGACAGGGTGTGAGAAATTGGTGTTCTTTATTCTTCTGAGTATGGAGTACTCGTCAAGAGGCTTGTTCCCATGGTGATGCCTCACTGCGTCTCTCGCGTTTAGTTCACTGGCACGAGCCATGTTTGGTCCTTGAGACGATAAAGGGAATGTCTTCAGCTTCAGGGCCGACATAAGCCCTGCACCATATACCCGTTAATCTCCTCAAACAGTGATGTTTTGTAGGCTGTTACAGTGACATTCTCACCTCTCAGTAAACACTAGTATTTACGCTGTGCATTGCACTGCCAAATACTGTTTTCCATTGTTTATTTAATTTCATTTTTATCCTAGTTGACATGTGGCGTTGTGCTGCTCAGCAGTCTGCTTGTTTTTTTTCCCCTTGTAAATCCCTCCATAGTCTTGAGTTGTCAGAAATGATTTCGAAATGCTCAGAGTTTAGAATCGTATAAGAAGCAAAGCTAGCTTATTTCCATACGCAACAAATTAATTTCATGAGGTTTCTGAAATAAGCCTCCATGCAGATGTATTGGCGCCATATTGTGTTGGTAATCTTTGTATTGTGGGGGGTATATGAGTCTATTGACATCATTCTATGGTTTTGTCTTTAGTAAGGCTGGTGTCCTTACCCTCGTCATATACAAATCCCCTGAAAGACAAAAAAGTCTTTCCACCTCACTCTCAGACTTTCAGTGCAAAGCATAATTTTATAGAAAACCTACTATTACTGCAAACTGTCATGAAATAACACCTTCCTACCTTCCTGCTGCTTAACAGATTGAGGCTGGCTTGATTCTGGGGGACAAGCACATCCTGCCTGTTTTTGATAGCGAGGGGTGTTTAATTTCTGAACTGAGAAGACATGTGACTGTACCATTTCTCCTCCTGCGTTCCCCCGCCCCCTCCCTCCCATCCCTTTCCATGGTCCATCTGTCTCCACAGTCTCCCGCTGTTTTTGCCTCTCGTGCTCGACTCCTGTCTTTTGCCACTGTAAAAAAAAACACATGGCCTCCATTCCCTGTCACTGGCCTCACACTCCTGTTCATCTCTCCTCTTCCTCTTTAATTGTCCTGGACAGCAGGGAGTAGCACAGTATGGGATTAGAAGGAAGGAAGAGGGTCCAAACAAGAGATTCCCAGCTGTGCCCTCCATTTTTACTTTTGAACTGAAAACAGTTCATAGCATAGCCCTGGTCTTGGAGAACCGCAAGATCAACAGAAACCACGTGAGGTGTATTACCTGTGTATGACCAGTTACCTGGTCAATAGGAGGTTACGTCTTACAGACAGCCACAGTTCTCACTTGAGCGAGAGCTCAGCTATACTGTGTAGAACATTCAAATATACAGTGCATCTATATAAGCATGTATTTTTAAAAAATGAAGGCCACAACATTTGATTTAAAAAATAATAGCCTTCACATCAAGAGAGAAATATGTCAGAAAAATTTTTAAAAAAAAATTTCATCATAAATAGCCATTGTTGTATAATAAAATATTACTGAAGGTAGAATAATAGTACAAATACCTCTTTCACCTGAAGGACTCCATAGATCACTTGAAGAACATCACTTGCTGTCTGATTAGTGACCATCCTGAATGTCAAACTCAACACTTAGGACCAGTGCCTTAATTCCTCTACAGTTTAGTCCTAGTTCCAGGAGCTCAATTCATGACAAGAAGTTTAATTGCAAAAAAAGAAAGAAAGAAAGAAAGAAAAATTGCAAAAGCCACCTTTCACTAATATTGCAAGGCACACTTTCAGCCTGGTTTGTGCAACAGTGCCAGAGAACAGCATTAGGAAAACTAGTCCTGCCACACAGGGCAACATTTCCTCTGATGACAGTTTTACAGAAAGTCCGAAATTTTCCTAACTACCAGATCGCATGACATGAGGTAGGCTGACTCATGATGAAAAAAAGTACAGCAACTTTGAATTTACTGGGGTGTTTCCAGAGTGAAAACCTATTGGGAAATATTCAGCTTAATTAATAACTGAACATAGAATCAAAAAAATCTAAGTGAATCCATGCTTTATTGGTTTTTCCCATTATTTTTTTTGTTGAGTTTTGTGCTTCCCCCTCTTCGTTGCTCTCTCTTCTACTCTGCTCTCTCTCTCTCTCTCTCTCTCTGTCTGTCTCGTCGTTCTTCATAGGGACAAGAGAAGGTGACAAATCATGGTAGAGAGTGAGAAATGCAGTGAAGAGCAGAACTTCTGGAGAAAAACCATTGCATTCATAAACAATTCTCGCTTCCTCTGATCTATAAATACCCTCCACGACATCTCACAACCCTGCCGTTTCCACACATGCTATGCAAATCAGGCTATATGCGGAGTTTACCTTTTCTTTTCCTCCATCTCGCCTCTCTCTCTGGCTCCTTTCACCTTTATAGATTATGCGTTAAGCATCCCTTTGGATTCACGGTCATGCTTGTGCTCAGGATGGTTTTACTTTGAAATTTTACTTTGTGCCGCTTTAATGTTTATGTGAGCACGGTACTTCAGAAGTAAAGTAGTTTCATGTTCTGCTGGATATGAGAATGGTGTCTAACCTGGGCTCATGATCAGGGGGCACTATTCAAAGGAAATAGCAGAATAATGTATGATTTTTTTTTGTTTGTGTCCTTTTCAGTTCCTGAAATCATATGATCTAACCTGCTTTTTTTCCCCTGAAAGATACTTTATTCACAACTCACAAACGAAGAGTACAGGATGGATAACAGTGAAAACTGAAAATACTAGGTCTTACCCACTTTTATTATCTTAAGTGTCAATGAACACATGCGGCTCACTTCATTAAGCAGCCTTCTCATTGATATTACACTCACAGAAGAAAAGCAGAGCCATCCATGGATACAATTTACCTTCACTTTCAGATTCTGAGAAACAAAACCACTCTAAAATAACAATTATTTGTGTGTTTTTCGCTAGAGAGATGCTGGTTCTCCTAACAGCACTTGTAATGTTGAGATAGTGATAGCCCTTCTCTTTCTGTAATTCCACGTCACTCACTGAAGTGGCCCCCCTTTGTTTTGGTAGGCTTTGTGATGCACTGACTTCCTAATTACCCATTTCACGGCAGAATTTTTTTGTGTGATTGATTTTCACCTTTTCATTCTTTTCCGGTCACTGCATTAACAATGCCTTGGCTCTCTTCTTCTCCTCAACGGCCTCCGAGATTGGTCAATTGCAAGCGCTGGCAGAGTGTAATTAGATGAGAATATAATAAAGTGTGTGTCCCTCGTCAGCATCCCCCACTACCCACCCCTCCCACCCCCCCAGGTTTAATCAGTGGCACACAATAGAATATTACCTGCCGCAGTTGATGCCAGTCCGACGGCAAGTTGCTGTCAGAACATATTTGGGTGAAGCCTGCCCACAGCTCTTCAGGGTCCCATTGCTGCCTCTCCATGGTTGCTGTTCCCTTATTCACTTCACCCAGCAGGGACAAACTTGGGCACCCTGTGAAATATGAAGCCTGTTTGTCGTTTAGTTATTTGTGTAGACTCTTATCCAATGTGTTCACCTTTATTGGTTTCTCTCTAACCTCCCTGAGGATATAGAGATGTGGTCTGGAGAACTACATGTTCCTCCCTCTCTCTGGTGCTGCAGTGACCACACAAACATTCACTCTTTCCTTTGTGTAACTGACATGATGAATGGCTCTCTCCTCTCTCATGCTCTCCATCTTTCTCTTATTCCCCGCTGTCTCTTTGTCGTTCAACTCTCTGTCACTAAATCCTCACGCTCTCTCTCTCTCTCTCTCTCTCACAGGTGAGCAGAGACATTAGTGAGATGGGCTGTGGACTGCCCAAGCTGAAACGTTCTGAGGACAACAGTCCTGGGAAGATCTACTCCACCCTCAAGCGGCCACAAGTAGAGACCAAAGTCGGTGTGGCATACACCTACCATTTTCTCGACTTTGTTCTTGGAAAAGAAGGTGAGTAGTCATTTCAGCCATCTGTGCAGGCAGGGCAGGAAGTCCAATAAAGGCTGCTTGCCTGTCCAAATCATAATTTTTCTTCTTTTCATGTTTATGTGTCACAGCAATCGCACCACATGGGTAACTGATCTGCTGCTGATGTATTGCATCATATTTGAGGGGCATATGATGATCTCAGAGAATATTTTGACAGCATGATTTCAGCACTAAATACATCGATACTTTGTGATGACTTTACTTGAAATGTGAACCATAAAACCTTCCATACTGTATGTAGCTTATTAGTGAGAATCGGATTACCAGCATGGATTATTTACTGTATACATTGATTGTTCAGTAGCGGCTGTCTGCTGTCTCACAGCAAGAGAGTTGTGGGTTTGAATCCGGCCTGGGGGCTTTCTGTTTGGAGTTTCATATTCTCCCCATGTTCGCGTGGGTTTCCTCCGGGTACTCCAGTTTCCGCGGTATGCGTGTGAGAGTGAATGGTGTGTGTGCCCTACAATAGATTGGCAAGCGGTCCAGGGTGTGTCCCTGCTCTCACCCATAGTCAGCTGGGATAGGCTTCAGCTCCCCCACGTCCCTAGTGAGGAAGAATCGGTATAGATGATGGTTGGATGGATGACTAGGTATGTCATTGATGGAATTTAATAATAATCCACTAGAGACCATCTTGCAGTGGGATTACACCAGCCATTCTTTCCACCCCCCCACTTCTGGTGCCCTTGCTCAGACCACTCTTACCTTCAAACCTGGCCGTTGTTGTGACGCGAAGTACATATCTGTAAAGTTTCATGACTCCATCTTTCATGGTTGTGATGGTGTTACATTGACAAAATCTGTATACAACCAGACAGACAGACACTGCTTATACTCCTGGCAGAATACTCAAAACCACATCTGTGACATTTCCTGCAGCAATAGGTGTGTACAGGGCCACATTGGGCATGATGACATTAACATACACATACAAAGAGACTCACAAGGTGCAAACTGTATCAGCCCATGCTGTTGTGGCTGGTAACCAGAAATGTGAAATTTGTATTTATCAATTGCTACATCAAACTTTTGTGTTAGAAATATGATGTCAGAACAGGAAACATATGGCACGCTCCACCTATAACACAGTGAGTATATGAAGAGTTGGAATGCAAAACCCACAAAGTCCACTCAACCTGTTTTGTTTTAAATTGAGTTTTGTTTTTTTTTTTAACTCATAATATGCTGAGTCAAAAAAAACTCAATTTAAAACAAAAGAAGTTGAGTAGACTTTGTGAGTTTTGCATTCCAACTGTTCATATACTTGTTTAGACTTGACAAAAGCAGTTCTACCAGGTAATATAATTTTTGCAGTATCATGTATTAAACATTTTTTCATGCATTTTGCATAAACTGTAATGATCATTACTGATTATTACTGTCATGTTTATGTCAGTAACTATTGTTCGAATGTTGAATGTTGAACAGTGCAACTCAATTTGTGATGGAAGCAGAGAGATTTCCGACAGCGACAACTTGCCGCCTTGTGCCATATATCTTAACCTTCCTCATTCACTCCCTGAGACACAACACGTGATTAAAGGTGCTTATGAGATGCAAAAGCTGGTACTGTTTCTTTTTAACAACACAAAGCTTGCATACTGAACAATGCTGATGGGAATTCTTTGGAGGTTGTCTCTAAATATAGAAATGTAGCTGTTTTTCACAAAGAAAACTGAGACCAAACCTTCGTTGGAGCTGCAGTGAGTGTTTTAACCCAGCACGCTCGATGATATTTCTATCTTGTTGAGATTAATCCTTTGCTGCGCTTTAATTTGAGCCCAGCTTTGCTAACCAGGCTTTATGGCCCCATGTGTAGCAGTCCAATTATCCTCAGACTCCTTGGCCTTGGGACCTTAATTTCTCAATTGGAAGAAGCTATTGATCGCACAGTTATTTAAATGGTCAAGGATCCCTTAGAACATATGTTATTGAAGTCTGTTTTGTTTCTTTTTTTTGAGGAAAAATTGCACATTTGAAGTTTTTGAAGAGGCTTTTATACATTCCTCACAATTCAGGTAAATCAGGGCTTTACAAAGTCATATGATTGAGTCCAATTTTTCATCATTTTGTTTAGAGGGTATTAAAAATTAGTCAAGATGTAGACCTGTTCATTTTTTTCAGATGACCAATTATAAACGTTGTCACTGTATGCATGGTTGGCCTACCCACCAGCATGTGATTTCATTGGTTGAAAATACATTTGCAGATATTCAATCATTTCATGTTACAAAAACACAGCAGCACAAAGTAATGCATAATGATTAAGCCAAATAGCTTCACCTGCCTACTCAAGCCTGTTTCCATGTGTTCTGCATCATTTTTATGGAATCTATCAAATGACTTGAAGATTTAGTTCACTTTCTAAGGCAAACAACCTGCATACTGAAAGCATTTGTTAGCATGAAAATAAAACCCAGGGGGACCCTAGAACGAAGCCTCATTTTCAGTACTTATTTCCTGGTCTTGGGGAGACACATTCCTCACAAGCATCTCTATGGTCGGCTCCACTGTTGGTCACTCAGGCCTATTTTGCGTCCGAGTCAATGGTGACCGTAACTTGAAAAAGAAAAGTAAATTTTTTTCGCCGCGATAGAGTTTACACCCAGTAAGTTTTGTCTCTATCTGATGTCTCCTTGTGTGCCGATCTGATATGCTAACATGCTGGAGAAACATCTTTGGGCAAATCAGGAGCAAGTCCCTGCATCAATTGGTGGACAACTCTGATTGGTGGCAGACCAATGCACAGACTCTAGCTTCAAATTGTACTGG
Organism: Gymnothorax javanicus; assembly: GCA_029692085.1. Classification (NCBI taxonomy): domain Eukaryota; kingdom Metazoa; phylum Chordata; class Actinopteri; order Anguilliformes; family Muraenidae; genus Gymnothorax; species Gymnothorax javanicus. Next base: position 146,639,669 of record CM056193.1, read on the forward strand.
ACAGCGTCTAAAAATTGTATTTCTGTGAGCTGAAGTTCTACCATTTTTGGTGCCATTATTAAGAACCACTGGAAAATTGCCTCAGTTTTAAGTTGTACTATTGCTTGTACTTTTTTTTAATCTGAGTAGCTCTTATGTTAAAGCATCACATTTCCTACTGGAGACGATTAAATATGTGTAATCATTCAGTGAAAGGTAGGTACAACGACTTGTAGTCAAAAGGCTGCTGGTTATATTTCAAATTTTTATTTCCCTTTCAAAACATTTCAACAGTGGTGTTTCATCATCTGAATTTATTGCAGGTCACTGCCTCTCTCTAGTACATGCCCTGGTAAACGGTCCAGGATCATAATAATTCACAAATCATGATTTAGAAAAATTGTGAAGGAATTAAGCTTCAGGACAAACCTTTGGAATGTTTAATTTATTTGCTGTTTTATTTTTATATTATTTTAAGAATTTTTTTCCACGGAAGGCAAATCGCACCTAATTTCTATGTTTTGTTAACCCTCTTTACCACTACTGTCCTCCTTGAGCTTCACTGGTTTACACTGTTTCACTTAAAATGTTGCTGAACATAATTAGTGATTTCCATTAAGTGCCATGGCTTATTTGCTGTGCTTACTTGACTCATAGGGACTCTGGCCAATCCCTTTATATCCATAATTGTGGAAGTCTCTTACCATATGCGTTGTCACATGTTTATGTGTCTCCATCCTTTTAGATATTAGTCATACAATCACTTTAAGTTACACTCAGAGCAATCAATGTTTGATCTAGGTTTGTTTTTCCTGAAAGGATGCAGTGCCTTTAGATTTCTTGGAGTGGCCATCGACATACTAATGTTTGCTGTTTTTACATGCGGTTGTGTCCTTAATTTGGACGTTGGACATCAGTTTTGTTAGCCTGCTGTATTTCCCTTTAAATTTATTTGGACAAAGTCTAATTATTTGCCTTGTTTCACAATCGTTCAATAATAATATGCTTTATTTGCGCTTATTTCATTGCACATTAGCAAGAGGGTCATTTGTAATCCAGCGCAGGGCTGTATATTACAAGGACAATTGAGACTTAACCCTCGTCCAACCAAGGAATCCCCCCCCAACAGATTTTTTCCTGTCGCACAAAAAAGTTAACAGATATGATCTAATGCATCTAGGTAATTGTTTATTCATCCTTTGCGCTCATTTTCATGAAAAACGATGAGGGTACCTCACCCCCCGGGGGTAGGGTAGGCCGTCAAAGTCGAAGGGTGGGGGGGGGGGGGGTTGCCACTAGTGTCAATTTTTGCCTGTTTTTGATACAAAATATGCTTACAAATTAGTTGCAAATAGTATGCTATTATTATGTTTCATGCTCAATGAACTTTGTAGACCACGCTGATTGTCATCCTTATTGATTTATTGATGTAGCTTGTCCTTGTATTAGTAAATCTTGGAATTACAATGACCAGCAGTGACCAGTAGCCTTGAAGTGATCTTCACCTAATAATACTAGAAGTGCATGACCGACATACTTTTACTTGTGTGTTTGACTGGTTACTGTACTGTATACTATTTTTATACTGTGCTGTAGGCCTACTATTATACAAGTTCATAGAATTGTTCATAAAGTTGTTCTCATAATTCATAGATAAACCTTTTATGCAAGTTCGTTCTATTATAGGGAAAAACAAAGTAAAGAAAATGTGGAAAATGTTCAGAAAACTTTGTTTCCTTTTGTGTGTGTCTTTCCCAAAATGAGTTATTTATGACATCATAGTAATGTCAAATTTATGTTACTCATGAGTTTATAATAATACTAAAATATTAATTGTAGTATCAGTAGTTCTAGAGGTTACAGAAAGTTACTTATTTTCAGCTAAAACTAATTAAATTTTAAAAAAACATTGATTCTGTCATTTTGATGTTTTTTCCTAATATGGTGTTAGTTATGACGTCACTATGATGTCATAATGTTGAAATGTGTTTTATTTGTACTTGATTTGAAGAGAGGACATCTGTAGCTGTACACTGATACCAAACAAGATGATGTTTATCGCTTAATTTCGAAATAATCGGGGGGGTGGTGGTGTCGGGGTTGTAGCAGAAAAACCCTTGGTTGGACGAGGGTTAAGGAACACGGGTGGTCTTATTACAGATTTTTGTCCTTTGCAGGATGATTGCACTAAAGTCACACATACATGAAAAAATCAGCTTGCAATGTATTGCATGATATATATATATATATATATATATATTTTTTTTAAAGATTATTTTTTGGGAATTTTTTCCTTTATTTGACAGTTATACAGTGTAGAGAGACAGGAGAGTTGGGGAGAAGAATGGGGGTAGACATGCAGCAAATGACCTGAGCCGGAGTCGAGCCCAGGTCGCTGCGGGAGGGACACAGCCTTTATGGTACGCGCGCTTAGGCCGATGAGCCACCGGGGCGCCCCGTATTACATGATTTTTGTATGCATATAATTGCTTTGATTCTGTTTCATCTCTGCAGGAAAAAAGTTTTCATTTTAAATGCCTCATTTTCAAAATTTTAAAATGTTAATCACTGATCACTGAAGTACTTATTATTTATGAGGAAAAACTTCTAGAGTGCCTAAGTCACGCTTGCATTGACAAATACTTTGCTATACATTCTTATGAGGTACCAAAATTGAGAGCCAGACCCCATTAGTGTATTAGTCTATATTAAGGCAGAATGAGAAAATTAAGAATTTTTTTATTTTTCAAAAAGAGGAAATCGAATGCATTTCTCAGTTTAATACACAATTAACAACCCACACTACTATCAACTCAACAGCTATATATGCCAAACAAATGATAAAACATTCTAATCCTTACTGCTAATCAAACTCTGTTGTCATTCCAAACCACAACAACTGGCCACACTAATCGTGGGCTGAGAATTAACAGGACCTATCTCCACTTTTTACTAAATGAAGAAAATGGGATGTGAAATTTTGCTGCATCATAATTTCTCACTCCAAGTATACTTTTCAGATATTTATATTCAGGGGAGTTATTGGGACTGAAAGGTATAATATCATGCAGTTATACCTTTAGTAGAATGATTTTAGATAGGGGATCTAGGAAAATGTAAATGGAGGTAGACCTTTGGAATTTTCAAAATGTCATAAATTTTGCAGGTATATGGTTCTATCTCCTAGATAGCTCCTTGTATTTCTGGAAATATTTAGCCGCAAAGTTCTGTCTTGCCTTGTGTTTTTTAAAAAAAGAACACAACAATGTGACTCCACCCAAATGTGCAAATTACATGTTCATGGTAAAAGGTAATACAGGATTTGAAAGAAAAACAGATTATCTGACAATAATAATCAAAGAAAATGGGCAGCCGCGTCCTGTCTGAAAATAAATAGGAAACAAACCTTGTAACTCTGAAATGAGCTATGGAGTCTCGAGAGTGTTCAGTGTCAACTGCTCCCATCCCTATAGCCAGTACAAGTTCATCTGAGTAAATTTAATGCAGACATGATGCACACTACACAGTAAACAAATTCTGGCCTTGGGCTTGGTTTCAACAAGTACCTGCTATGTCCATCCTATTGTACTTGTTCATGTGCATACACATGCATCTTGCAATGCATAAAATATAAGATTGAAATATAAGATCAAGTAGTACTATCTTAAATGGCCTCCTGGAATAAGACAAATGAAGGGTTTTAAGACATCGACGCTTCATTCAAGTGCTGTAGTACCTACCGATCTAAAATATCCCAGATTTCATCATCTTACAACCTTCTATTTGGTATATTAGTGGGATTTTGCTTCGAAATGGTAGAGTGGATAGAACCTTTACTCAGCGATCTTGTCATCCTGATCAGGTGACCCTATATCCAGCTCCCTGATTGGACAATGTGGACTTAGAACTTTTTAAACTGAAGTGGACTGAAAATTCATACAAAGTACTATGCACTTTCTGGATGTTTCTCCTAGCTGCCATCAATCATTGAAAAAATTACATCAGTATATAGCACCTGTTAATACTGAGATTATTTCTATGGTAGAACATAATTTTTGATGAAAAGTGGTGATAGGCCCAGTTAATCCTCAGCCCACGTAATTTCTACTGGCTGACTGAAACAGAAAAGCCCTGCTAAGAAATGTTACATAATTGCACTCATAGTATGTTACAAAACTGGATATCAGTAGTATTTACTTGATGAATCTTCAATAATCCTCACAGCTTCAGCATTTGGAATGGTTTTCTTGCTACAGCATGGTTGTTCCATGTGCACTGCCATATTGGATAAGTGAGTTAGGCCACTCTTGCACTGCCTTGCTCTGGCTTTTTGGAAGTGTTGGTACCTAGTGACCTACTGTTACACACACATTGGGCTAGATCCGAATTAGTTCAGTATTGCACTATACAGATCTGAACCTTATCTCCAATTCCCTGTGTCAAACTTAATAAACATGAAGAGTGTGGTCAGACCACCCTTGTTCTGAGGGGCTCAATTGTATCGAGAAACTAGAACTGTAAATATTAGCCATCTGTTTATATAGCAATCTATCATAGTATCACTTTACTGAAGCTTAGAGATGTGGCATGTTTTCAAAATAAAAATTATCATTCATTGAAAAGACACTTTTGTAAGCAAACCAAAAGGGGCTCACCTGAAAAGAGGAATGCTCAGTTTCTTAGGCTACAGATATTGATACTATTTTTACACAGGTAGTCAGCATATACAGGAACCCCAAAGAAGTGTCCTTTTTTCCATAATTGCTGCACCACATCGGGGGAAATTTTACAACCTAATTTCTGTTCAGCTTTTTTTTTCTTTTTACATTTTCTGTGCATACAGTACATTGTTGAAACTAAATTTCGGATCCTGGACTTTGGTTAAAAATAACTCTTTGGGGGAAAGTACGTACTTCCCTAGTTTAAAAAAAGCATTAAACCAAATTTCTGGCCTTGATGCTGTTTGAGATACTGGGCTTACTATGATATTGGATGAAACAAACAGGCAAAAAAGGGCTCTTTTCTATGTTTTTGAAAAACCGCTGTAAAATTTGAATGGTTAAAAATTTCAACATACTTTTTTCTCTAAAATAATGTAAGGACATGCATGCACTCCCGATTGTCATATTTTCCTCCATACCTGCTGTTGCTCATCAACAAACATTTTCCTAAATTTAAATTTGATTTTCAATTTTTGGACATTCTCTATATGACAGTTGATGAAAATAAGTTTTACAAACGGGACTTAGGTAGGACATGACTGGGTCATAAAGGTGCAGTTTTCAAGATTAAAAAAAAAAAAGCAGTGAATCATAACCCTGGCATTCATTGTTCTTGAGATACAGAGTGTTTTGTAGCAGTGGACATTGAATTTCACATATTTACCCCTTGGGTGAAAGAAGTTAAATCCCTCAGCTCATCTTAAACTTTCATCTAGATTGTTTTTCACTACTCCCATATATCTTTGTCATTTTTCTTATGAGGATGAGCTCAATTGACTTGAATTTTCCATTAGAGCTATGGTGACTATGGTAAGAGCTATGGTAAGTGCGAAAAGAACTGAGTGCCATAAGGTATAATCTATCCAATTTGCAATCCTACGAAAGTAGCATTAAGACTTATGGTCCAAATTTTCCTTTCATATGTGATTCGTGTAAGGACTATTGCAACCTCTTCCGCAATCTATCAATGGGAGCTGTCGTTCTGTGTTCACTATGTCATAGCTGCAAGTAGGCATCATTGATTTGTCTTACGGGCAAGCCCGAAAGCACTTAGGAAATCTCTGCACTCCATTCATTGTCTACAGAATGTGAGCATTTGTAGAGTTACAAATGCAGGGATACATTCCAATGTCAGCTAGCCTCTGGTGGCGCAAAGAGGGTGGGACAAATATTGAATATTTTTACCCTGCCCCGCCCGTAGGGGGAGGGCAAGGGGTATTGTTTTTGGTTTGGTTTGTTTGTTTCTTTGTTTGTTTGTTTATTAACACTTTAGGAGCAAAACTAATGGCCAGATTCACCCCAAATTGGTTTGGGGATTGCCACTGACCCAGAATAGATGTCTATTGAATTTAGGAAAAGTAGGTCAAAGTATGTGCGAGAGGCGGGGTTTGTTGTGCCTGGCACCACTTGTTTACTTTATGAAAATGAATGCAGTACTCACATGGTGCGGGCTTAAGACATTTGCCCAAAAACTTAGAGGGAGCTGGAGAGCTTTTTTGCTATGGTTGGAAGACATAATGTCAGCCTCCATTCAATATACCCACAAGCAAGCAATGACGTCTCCGCTTTGAAGATGGGTTCATTACCAATACTGCCATCCTGTGTAGAGGGTGTAATTTACTTTTTTTTTTAAGGTCCTGGCCTTTTATTTAGAAGACTTGAGTCTTATATAGCATGTTATTTACTTTGTTGTTCATTATACTAAAAAAGTTATTTGGTGCATTTGTGGCGTTAAGAAAAAGACTGAAATCACATTCTAAACTTTCCGCAGAGTTTAATTACTTGGGTTTTGGCAGTACATGACTGATTGCACTACATTGTGGAATTTGACTTAAAGTGGTAATCCATAAGATTTGAATTGGTTTGTTTATATCGACATCTTTGGCAGTAAGCTGTAATTGCAGGTGCGCTTCTGGACCTCATTTCCCATAACTCTTGTCGAGACCCAACAGTGTCGCCTGTATTACGTCGGTAAATTGACAGCTCTAACCAGTTCCACGCCTCCTAAACTCTCATGCAGATGGGAAAGATGCTCTTTGGCATGGCAGTTGAACTCAGTAAAAGTAAAAATTATGTGACGTGAGTCATTCATTAGCGTCATCTCATTCCAGTAACATGTTAGGCTATTATGATAAATCGATTAATTTAAAGGGCTGCCAACTCTCACGCATTCGCCGTGAGAATTTGTGCTTCATTTACATTCCCGTGCTGTAGTCAGTAATTATTCAATCAACGAAATGCGTGTTTCACGATCGTTCAAATTGTTTAAATGAAATAAGACCATTTGAAACATTTTTATGCAATTCCACTGCTTCCAACCCCTGAGTGAAGAAACGCGTGAGAATTCCAGAATCATAATTGTTCTCATATTACTATTGGCGAAATCCACCGTAACACATGCGAAACTGATAAACGTCAATGCACAAGGACTTCAAGTCCACCTGAGAATCTCTGCAAACGGTCTGATAGAATAATTTCTGACTATAGCACGGGAACGTGAATATGTCATTTAAACTCAAGCCGAATATGTGAAAATTGAGAGCCCTGTGTAAATTATGAAAATGGTAGTTGGTTAACAGGTAACGTTGTAACTTTTTTTTTTTTTAACAAAAATAATTTGTCGAGGCGGTTAACGTAGCTTTTTTCCCCCGTTTGCTTCCTGAAATTACGTTATAATTTTAGTTTCAGTAGTAGCCTCAACAGAGACTCAGCTAATGTTAGTTTCTACTGTGCACAGTATAGCTACACAGTATGGTATTTGCCATTGGGTAGACGCCAAGGGATCCAGTAGTGGTACTTTCCGCTTCTTGGAAGGCTGCATTTTCAACGGTCCTCCCTTCATTCCATCCGTAAAACTGACATATAGTGTAAGGGACAAGTTAGATTTAGGGTTAGGGGACAGAGCCAACGTTAAGGTTAGGGAAAGTATCGCTACTGGATCCCTTCTGACGTCTACCCTACCATTGCTTCTCACAGGGTTCCTTACTTCCTTCAAGCTAGCTTGCGGCTCCTCCTACCTTCTGGACAGACCAAACACTGCTTACTGACGTAAAAAGCGTCACTAGATGCGCGCCTGTATTTGAATATAGCGCGGGAATGTCGCCACAGACACACTGATTGCTTTACCTGGCAAAGAATGAAATACAAGTGCTTTCATCAGTGGGTCATAGGCCCAATCATCGTTGTTTTATCCCCCCTCTCTGACAGACACTGACTTAACAGACAGTAACGAGACGGAAATCTTATGGATTACCACTTTAAATAAGCACTCCGATTTGTTTGCTGTTGACGAACACAGACTTGTGTGTATAGAATTCGAAGAATTGCTATACGTAACACCACAGATGGTGCTTGATTAAGAATCACGTAATGTATTCACCAAATAATCAAGTCTAATATGTATCCTATAATGATTAAAGTGTAGTAATGATGAAGAAATTCAATAACATTCAGCTTCAATATGGGATTGTAAGGATGGAAATCTGAATAATTAATTTTAAAAAAAAGTGGGCTCTTGCTGTAGTTCATTAGATTATGAAAGATAAATGAGAATAAACTCCACATCATTTTCAGAATGGCAATAAAAAATATTTTACGTGCAAAACATCATCTTAAATGGATTGATAAGGCATTGAACTCAACATAAAGTTTTGAACAATCTTTTGAAATGGCATTGCGTTGGGCTACTGTAAGCCTATAGCTAACAAATATACACTTGCTGTCTTGTGAGCATTTCAAGTTCAGATGCAATGAACAATAATGCTGTAGAAATAGAAATTTGCCGGTCATTCTGTCAATTAGTCTTAGGAAATCAGTTAATCAATTGTTTGTTTGCTAATCAAGTAAGGTAAATGGGACCCTAAGGTAACCTAACATAGCTCAGATGATTCGTTACTGCCTCTTTCTATTCACTCACCTGTTGATCATCCTCTGAAGACTCTGAAACTGTGTCATTGTGATCAGATGTGCTCTCTGGTGTTGCTGGGTATTCAGGCGCATACAGGTATCCTTCAGTTTCAGTGACAGCTCGAGCTTTGCTCATATTTACGGGGTGCCTTGCAGGGAAAGTCCTCTTTTCCTCTGATACTACGTGCAGGGAATAACCAGTATGATGTCATATCTGGGGCGACAAGTTGAGTACCCTGTTGTATGACAATTCACCATATCGGATGAGGTGATTTTTTTTCTACTTTAAGGAGACAACCTCAGACACCATTTTTGCTATTATTATTATTATCAGTTCCAAAAATATGCCAAAAATGAACTAAAGTTTAATTCACTATCATTTCACCATGTATTAACAATGGTTCTTATAAAGTGTCATCCTGGTGCCATACTGTTTACATGAAGTACACCCCCTGAGATGTAACTTCACTCTCAATATTCAATATTCTTCCCAGGGAGAAAAATACCAGTTAGTCCTTACGGCTGGAGAAGAACAGGTATAGGCATACCCAATGCTACCTGTGGTGGCTCAGTATATTTTGCATGAATTAAACTCCGAAAAAAAAACTTTTGCACCTTTTATCAATACCAATTTATGTATTGTTTGTCCACAAAAACAATGAAACAGCCAGTAGAGGAGAGGATGAAAAGTGCTATTTTTCTTTTTTTTCCAACCAATGTCCCTCAATATGACACCACATCGATAAAAGGTTTTCCAGCTGCTTTTTTGGCAGGTATAAAAATAAAGTTTGCGTTGTGAGTGACGGGGTGGCTTGACCTTTCTAATACAACATTTTCTGTAGGAATGGGTTACAAGCCAGAACTGATACTAGGCCTGGGCAGCACCCAACCCTTTAAACTGATTTGTAAGAGATAAGTTTCTTTCTTAATTTAATATTAATGTAGGAAATTATTATTATTATTAGCTCCAAAAATATGCCAAAAGTAATAAACAGAGTAAACTGAGTCCAGTCCTCCACTCTCTGTCCTCTGTGCAACTGCAATCTGCACTCTGGACGAAACGTTACAAGAGTATTCTATTTAACAATCCTGCCGCAAGTACATTTCTCACACACGTTGCACATGTCAACTGGGGGCTCGAAAGAGTGATACTGAATTTATGACGTATTGTTAACTAAATATTTAGTTCTTAAAACTCAACAGTTCAGAAATCATACTGGAGCTCCCAGTGGGAATTTCCACCAGGAGAAGTGTTCAAGTGCACTTTTTCCTCTCAGACTTGGGGCTGTTTCAGTTCCCAGGACATCTTGAATGCACCATTGGAAAATACTGAATTTTTATCCTTTTTTGAGCATTAATCAATCTTAAATTCACAAAACAGAGCAGAGAAAGCGACGAGTCTAAAGAGATGGCCTACTGACATGAATTTCACCGCTGAAGGGTACAAACATGGTTGATATCAATATTTGTTAAGGCCTGTGACATCAGGTAAAAACCTAAAATAGGGTGAATGGACTTTCAAGTCTGTCCTTTTTTAATTTATTACTTGGGTCTTCCATGATTTTTCAGAATTGGAGTTTTCTTGTTTGAAGGCCCAGAATTTAGATTCGTGGTTTAATTATGAAAGTTGTGTCACTGGAGAAAGCATGCATTGTTATTATGCCTCTTTGCAGCTGGAATACTATTGCCAGTATTATCTTTGACAGCAGAAAGTTTTCATTTTACCAGGTTTTGCATACAGACGGATTCATAAATATTTCAACATTAACAAAGTAATTCTTATTTTAGCTGTCAACCACAGTATAGTTGAGTTAAAATGAAATAATGAATATGGGCAGCAAGTGCAAATTTATAGCTATGATTTGTAGATACAATCAAATCGGGTGACCAGTGAATTATAGCACTTTTTATATTTAATGGAGCAAAATTAATTGGACAGTTGGGTACTCAACTACTTTACATCCAGGAACGTGTCACTCTCTCTTTATATCACTTACAAAATGCAGATAAAAGGACTGCGAAGCATTTGGTATCTGTTTCTGTCATTACCCAATATGACGTCCAAAGCCATCATTAGGCTGAAAAATCAAAAGACAGCCTGCTGAGAATTAGTGAATAAGGGTAAAATTTTTATTGTTCATAAAATGTTTAATTGCACTTTCTAAGGTCACGTAGTGCCACTGTTACTCTCAAAGCACTGTGTGGATCATGTACAGTTTGTTCACCCACTCATACCAATGGGCTATTTAGAGTCTCCATTTACCCTCGAGTGCATGTTTCTGGACTGTGAGAAGAAACTGAAATGTCTGAGGGAAACCCATATAAATATGTGGAGAACCTGCAAACTCATAACTGCAGGATTTGGAATGGATATGAACCCACGAACCTCATGCTGCGGGGGGAAAAGTGCTACACACTGCGCCTCAAAGTGGTAGGAATATCTGTGTCAAAAACTCAAGAAAAGACTTCATTAGAGTAAATACAAAGGGTTTACAACCATTGTTAAGCCATAAAAAGAAGTAGACCAAGTAGAGGTTGCCAAAAACATCTAAAAAGGCCTGTTCAGTTTGGGAAAACACTCTTTATACAGATGAGACAAAGGGCAACTTGTACCAAAATGATGGGAAGAGTAATGGAAAGGGGAATCAACTGTTCATTATCTGCAGCGCGCAAACTCATTTGTGAAGCGTGGTGGAGGTAGTGCAGTGGCAGCTGCTCGTTTTTCAGAGAGGGGAAGCTCATTTTCGGCTTACACCATAAGATATGTTCATTTATTTAAATGTAAATTCTGCCCTCCGTTCCTTCTCAAAAAATGGTCTGTGACCCTGTCATATCAATTGGGCGTCTTTCCCAAGGACTTGACCAGTGTCCTCTCAATGGCCAGCAGAGCTAAGCTGCTTAAACGGACTTGGCCCATTGTGCTGCGGGTGTAAGACTTGAATAAATGAACAAACTAACAAAACTATATATTAAACTTGAACAAGAAAATGTGAGAATTAAGTTAAACTGAAACAAGGAACTGCTATAATTGTGTTTTATTTACAGTGTATGATGTGTACAATGGAAATGGGATGTTTCGCCAAGCAAAGACCAAGAAATGAGCTGAATAGTCTGTCTCTCGACTTCTCTTGCAAATTCCACAATGAGACTGAACTGGAAAATGCTCCTGTGCCAGTGTATGGTTCAAAATCGCTGTCAATCAAAAAGGGATTCAGTCTTTAGACAGATCCTCCAATCATCATGCAGAAGCCCAGCGTCCAGGCCTGCCCACTGCTCCATTGACTCCCAGAGACGCTGAGCATCCGTGGGAGGGACAAAATCGCTGCATTTATCCAATATGTCTCATAGAAGCCAAGAGACACTGAGCTTCAACAGGTTTAATGCACTGTGATGCTACGGGAATGTATGAGAAGAAAATCGCATCAGTTGACCTGCGATAAGTAGCTGATTCTTAACAAACTAGTCTTAGAGTTGAATGCGTTCTAATGCATTTTTAGTCAATGAAATGTAAACACAACAGTGCATATTTGAATATTTATTTTTTGATATTTTAGAGGTAGCTGAGCTTCCCTATCAGTCTTAGAGCAATCGCCACTGAGGTAGTGATATTGCATGGGCATGTATGTCCACCAATGGAACTGGTTTCCGTGTACTTCATGATGATTTGATTGCTAAGAAAAGGAGCAAGGTGCATTTAAAATTGTATTGGCTTATATTATCGACTCAGATTCGGCCAAAATTCTCTAAAACCCATTTGATAGCACTTCTAATTGCAGATAGACAATGGCCCAAAGCATACTGCAAAAGCAACCAAAGACTTCTGAGGCAAAGAAGTGGAACGTTCTTTAATGGCCAATTAATTACCTAACCTGAATCCAATGGAGCATGTATTTCAATTTCAAAAGCGAGCAGAACCTGAATAAAGCTGCAGTTAAGGCCTGCAAGACCATCACCAGGGAAGAAACTCAACATTTAGTGATGTCTGTGGTTTCCAGGCTTCGAGTAGTCAATGACTCCTAAGGATTTGCAACCATTGCAAAATACAGTTTAATTCATGGTTATGTTAGTTTGTCCATGAACTTGTGAGCCTGTAAAAATGGGGGGCTTATGTGACAATTATTGTAATTCCTACACAGTTTACACAATATTTTTACAAAATCTTCACATTACAGCTTAAAGTCCTCACCTCAATCATATGTTTATTATTTCATTTCAAAACCACTTTAGCGGCACATGGAGCAAAGAGATGAAAACTGTGTCACCGTCCAGATACTTATGGACTCGACTGTCCATACCAAAGAAACATAGTGCCAGCATATAGTCCATCAGTTTATTTCTATGGATTAAAAGCAATCATACAGCTCCAACAAGTATCTGACACTAGCAACAAAACATGTCAACCAATATGAAGATTATGGCACTTGCTTTGCATTTCCCCCTCATCCGTGTTAATATGAAAGTCATTCAAACAATGTAGAATGGATTTTTCTGAAGACATCTTATTGTGCCAGCGAGCTCATGAATATGTTCCATTGTGCACATTTCCTCTCTCAGATTGAATTTTGAATGGAGGTTTGTTCTGACACAAGTTGTAAAATATGCAGAGTAAAATTTTTCATACAAATTTCCTGCTTTGGGATGATAATTGATGCCTGTCCTTATAGCGATTATTGCATTAAATATTATCTCTCTTTCTTTTGGTGGAATATTTTCTGCGTTCATTCAGAGGTCTGGAATGCATTACAAAAAGGTCACTTGATTGTGAATTTCTTTGTACATACTGTATGGAAAGATAAAAACTTACCTTAATACATTTTTGAAGCAAAATAAACCTAACATCACCTTTCAAAAGACATACAGACGGGTGACAAAGTAAAGGAAAAAAGATGAATAAATGTGTAGAGAAACCTAATGAATGCAGATGCCTCTCTGCATTTTCTTGGCATAGATTGGGTCCACTTGTTCACTAAATGGTCACTGCAAATCATTGCAGTTATGCTGTGTGATCACCTTTATATCATATAATGAAGCACTCCTACCATGATGGAACTGGTCTCTTCCAGGATGACATTGTCCCAACCCCCACAGGACACAAGGTCCTTAACATATGTCAAAACCTTCAGGGTCACCAAATCTCAAACCTACTGAATTCATATGGGAGATTGTGGAACAACGTATTAGACAGCGCTCTAAGTCAACATAATCAAAACACCAAAAGAGGGAATGTCTCATGGAACAATGGCACTCCATTCCTGCAGTAAAGTTTAGAACTTGTAGCCTCTTTGCCCAAGCTGATCTGTCAACTTGTGGAGGCTCAACTCATTATTAAGATTGTTTACTCAGATTTTACCATTTATATGTCACATTTGTATTTGCTGCATGCTGATAAAGGAAATATAAAAACAATTTCCTTTTACAAGATAATGAGTTGAAGGTGCTGAAATAACTTGCTTTTTTAAATGAGCCATATTATAAAACATATTTGATAAATAGAGAATATCATATGGGCATTTTCATTTCACACGCTGTATCAACCCGAGACTCCAGTATCAGCCCGAGAGCTTTAGCTCGAGGGCTGATACACGGTGTGATATGAAAATGCGCATATGATGATCTATTTATCATATACTGATTTTGACCATAATTTACGATGCATTTTATCCAAAACTTTTATTTCAGGTTATTAATTTCATCATTAAAGGCCAGTAGCGCTAGCATTTGCTTTTAGTCAGAGGTGTTTTCAAGTCAATGAAATGGCTAATTAGCTAGCTAGCATGTAAACACAATTTTCTCCATTAAGGTAATAAATTTGCGTTTCCACGATAGCTATGCATGAAATGTTTTACTACAGCCCTTCGCGTGAATATTGCTGCAAAACGCAGCACTACGCATGCTATTTACAAATAATTCTGTATCAAGTTCCTTTTCCATAACATAGTCCAGTTCAGAAATTTCAGCCGCTGAGTAATTCATGAGTCTCTCAGCCATGACAGCGTCTAATCAGTGTCTGAAGCGATGCGTTGCCACCTACGCTCTTCATTGATGCTATGGCAATGGTTGCTGCCTCTGATACGGGATTTTGCCCGACGGGCAGATACGGATGATACAGGATTTTTGCCTCGTGCCTCGTGCCTCGGGCTCATATCACATGGGCAGATTCCCAGTATGTATAAGGAAGTATATGATAAACTACTGATATCAAGTTTATGGAAAGGGTCAACCTGCTTGGTTTTTCCTGAGTGATGTAAATGTTGAAAATTCTTCTCAGTCTTAACACTGGCCAAACAACTACTGGCCAAATTTTTGTAAACAGGAAGCTGTATGTCACATTGAGGCCCATCAAAATGTGTTTGAGATTAAACTTTGGTACAGGAGGAAATTTGTCTAACTCTTGATATTTATTGTTTCCTGCATCCGTGTCCTTTTAATGTGTGGTCACACAACTGAATTTATAGTGATTCCATAATGCAAAACAGATGCAAAATTGGGAAAAAACATTTTTTTCTCACTGCCATGTCTTGGGTTTTTTCAAATGCTTTTAATTTTTTTCACCTTTATTAAATCACATTTTCTCTTTAGAATCTGAATTCGGCAGCAAACAGGAGATGCAAGGCTTTGTTTTCAAGTGGTCATCATAGCCTTTAGTGCTTTATGTTATTACAGACTCCTGTGTTACATCCTAACATCTGCCAATACCCACAGGAGTAATTCACAATATCCCAGGCCAACCCCATGATGCTCTACTGTGCGTTATTGTCCTCCTGCTCTGATTCAATATGGCAGTATTGATTCTGTTCTAATGCAATCTGAAGATCCTTGGCCGAGAAATAAACATCCTGAATTTAACAAAGTAAAAGCAGACTTCTTTGTCTCCTGTCTTTCTCTGTCACTGCTGTATTGCTATTGAAGACACGACAAACAAAAAGGGGCTTTTCAGGCTTTCTTACATCTATCCCTCGGATAAGTAATTCTTGCTATTGCATCCAGGTGGTAAATGCTTATATAGAAAAGTGATGGCCTCATCCTTGCAATGTTTTCTCCCTGAGAACATAATTGCATTGTTTGTCGTCACTGACAGTATTTTTCTGAATGCTGTTTGCTCCCTGATTAAATATATGAAAATGGAAAATTTAAATTAATAAATCACAATTTCCCAATTGATTGGTAGTTCCAGAATTTTCATGCTTCCAAAATATTTGTTTCTAAAAGAAATGAAATGGCTGTGAGACACATACATTACTGCTTATGTAAGTTGTTGGTGCAATTAATCTCATGAGGCAAACATGCTTCAAAATGAACAAAAATAATGAAATAATGATAATTTAATGGTCATTAAACAAGTACTTTAAAAAGCTGTGGACTTTAAACTACAAAATCAGGTAATCCCAGACAGGGTCAGTGATGTTGAAATCAGGGCTATCATGGCTATATAATCTCTTACTTTGGCTAAGGTATCTTTCATGGAAATTCTTTGTAAAGTTAGGGAAACAAGAAAAACAATTGAAGGAGGCATATTATGAAAAACTCACTTTATCAGCTCTTGTGCACATACATTTTGGTATCTGGAGTCCTTGCCAACCCACTAACTGTGAAGTAAAACAACCCAGTAATTTTTGTGTGCTGCCTTTTTCATTAAACATGGCATTCTGCATATCATTCAGATTTGGCTCCCCTTCCAATGTCACATGCAGGCTGGAGAGAATTGTTCTGCCCCTCATCTGAGGATTTCCACCCACAGCTTATTTTTATGGCCACATCCTAGCTTCAATAGGCAAAAAGCCCATTACTAGTTATATGTGTGTGTCACAGGGTTGTACCAATATTGAAATCCCCAAGCCATACCAACACAGACACAGGAGGGCACAGTTAGGCACCACAATTATTTTATTACAGCAGGTTAAAAATAGTACAACAGCAAGATACTTAAAATACGGCTAAAAAAAGCAATATAGTTACTGGTCAGTATTCAGTAATAAAATGAGAATAGAAGGGTAATAATAATAAAAAAACAATAATAAAACGATCCTCCGGCTCTTCCCTGTGCGATGGCCCACCCAATAAATAAATTAATACTCAGTCCACAACAAGTCCGTCCTGAGGCGGAAGCGTGGCTCCACGTCGGCTTGGTGTATCGGCTGCCCCTGACGCTCCGCGTCTGATTGGTCCGACAACGCTCCTCGTGTGAATCCGATGCGGAAGACACTAGAATCAAACAATTGGGTCAGTCCATACCTAAGCATCCAGACCCTCCCAGATGACCCCCTCAGAAATTTCTCAAAAAATCCATATGGGTACCTCTGATGGACTTATGAAATAATACCTAGTATTAGACCAATATCCCTAATAGTTTTGAAGTGATGGCCTGTCACAATTTTAAGTATTTTTTTTTTTTTTTTGACGAAATTGTGTTTCGTCCAACTTTGGGCTTCCACTGCTCCTCTATTATTTAACCTACAGATCAGATTTTTGGTTTCTCTTCCCAACTTTTCCCCCAGAATCAGAATTGCTGGTCAGATTAGGTGTATCTACCTTGGTTGCTCCACAACAGGGCTCCAAAGTTGGCCGAAAAGCCAAAAATCGCAAAAATTGCTGTACTTTTTAAATGCTACAGATCAGAAAGTTTAGGGAATTCAAGCTTGAAATTTTTTTGTGACCGTTCCTGATACCTCTCATGGGTAGTCCACTTTAATCTTGTTTGTATCTTGGCAGGAATGAGAAGAAAAATTTTTTTTTATTTTGCTCG
Source organism: Gymnothorax javanicus (assembly GCA_029692085.1). NCBI lineage: Eukaryota > Metazoa > Chordata > Actinopteri > Anguilliformes > Muraenidae > Gymnothorax > Gymnothorax javanicus. The sequence goes on from CM056193.1 coordinate 146,657,018, forward strand.
TTTTTTATTTTACGGAAAAAATAGCAATTTTGAAGTCCATGGTTCACCATGTGCGCAATTGTCCACATCCTTCAAATCTTTACCATAGATTGCTATAGTTGTCAACTTCATCTGACAAAAAAATTGGGATGGTGTTCTGATTCTGATTCTAGGGGAAAAGTTGGCCAGGGAGACCAAAAATCTGATCTGTAGGTCAAATAATAGAGGAGCAGTGGAAGCCCAAAGTTGGACGAAACACAATTTAAACAAAATTAAAAAAAAAAAACTTAAAATTGTGACAGGCCATCACTTCAAAACTATTAGGGATATTGGTCTAATACTTGGTATTATTTCATAAGTCCACCAGAGGTACCTATATGAATTTTTTGAGAAATTTCTGAGGGGGTGACCCAGGAATTTTCTGATTTTCTGGATGCCTTCACTTGGACCGACCCAATTGCAGTTACTGTCGGGCTTATTTCCACACAGCAGCCCGTTCACACCAATCACACCCTCACAGGTTGATTATCTTCCCTTTACTTATCGTAATCACTGGCTCATCACGAACTCTGGTCATCCGCCAAACCGTCTCGTCTGGGCACACGCTGTGGTCACACAGGAGCTGGAGTGGAGGAGGGACGCGCCATCGAAGATTTTCTAGAAGCTGGCCGACTTATAGATCGCCCACACCGGAACAGCGGATGCACGTCTGAGAAGAGCAGGTACCGCTTGACACGCCCAAGGAAGTCCCTGAAACCAGGCAAATGCCACCCAATTTATCTCAGAGCAGGCTGACTGCGGACCAATCGTTGGTGAGCAATTAGGAAGGAGCAGGATACAAGGGGGAGGGACCATACGTCATTGTTCATAATGTCCACAGTGGCTTTCTACAAGTGCAGACAAAAAGTGAATCCACGACAAATTTCACACAATATCTAATCCACTACAATTAAACTTAAAACCACACACCAAACAGTGATAAACCAAAATACTCAATAAAGCACAAAAAAGTAAATACTACACACGAAACTATATGCCATAGTGTCATCAAAACAAACTGGATGGCCGCTGTCACCCCGTGACATATGCTATCTACTTTTTTTGTCTGACTGCTTTATACTAATGACCTGGATCAGTACAACAAAATTTACATTAAAGGGGACCTATTATGCTTCGGGGAGGCAACAAGAAAGCGGTGTTTTCCATTCATTTTCAAGGAGAATCTGTTGCTAGCTAGCAAGGTAAATGTCGTTAATTTTTATTAATATCCAAACTGAATTCCAAATGTAGTCTTAGTTAAATGTGTATATCTTGGTTGTTGATGTAACTAGCACCTAGCTAGCTAAGTGCTACTCCACAAACCAACTTACTAAGCTAGCATGCACACATTTATATTCTATAATCATTGTGTGGTTTATTTGCTAGCTAACTACTAAATTGACTGTGAATTTAGAAACCTTTGGTAATTCAGTTAGAGGTAATGTACATGACAGGTCTTTCGGATCAGATTGAATAGGTGACCGTTTTAATCAAATTCAGCCCGTTTTCAATGGAGGAGCTTGTGCAGTAAATGGAATGTCAGCAAACGGTTGCCGGAAGATGCCTGCTATGGATCATTCTAAAAATTACGGTGATGAATTACAAGTGTGGTAAAACTATGATTGTGACTACATGCCGCACGTCCATGCTTGCTTCGTCTGCAGACATTACCTTTCCATACTCATTGTGTTGTTTAATGGATTGCTAGCTAGTTAGCTACATCTTCAGTTATCTGTATGTAGAGACTTGCCAGCAGATTGAGGGTTATGGCATCATTGCTCACCATTGACGTGGTGGCTCAGTTGGCTTGCCAATGGGTTTTTAATCAAATTCAGTCAGTTTTTAATGGAGAAGTTATTAAATGGAATGTTTGCTAATGGTTCCCACTACAGAGATGCTAGCTACAGATCATTCTTAATGTCACAGACTGAATTATAAGTATGGCAAAAATATTATGGTGACTCCATGTTGCACTTCTGTAAATGCTTGCTTAGCCTGCAAAGGTTACCTTTCCATACTCTTTTCCATTGTGTAGTTTAACCGATAGCTAGTTAGCTCGCTATCTGTTGTTATGTATGAGTGTTTTATGTGAAGCACTGTATATCATTTGTAAATGGAGATTTGTTAGATACTATTTGTGCTGCCTTACTGGTCAGCTATTTGTTTATTTTGTTCATCATTTAGCACCCTCTGTTGGTATGTCTGTATAACAGTCTATTTGTAGCAATACATGATCTGATGCAATACCACTTGTTTGTGATGAAATAGACAAGTGCTTTCTAGAAGTTTCTGGCATCTTCTTACCTGGAGAAGGCCAGATCACCCAGGAATCCTGTAGATCGTTGCAGAATGTTCCTAGTCTTTATAAATGCTGTGACCTTGGTCAGTTGGTAGAGTTTGTTTTTGCATCAGAGTTACATAGTGGCATTAGAGTGTTATTATACGATTACACAGTTTTTTTGGACCTAATCAGTGAAGAATCAATTTGTTTAAGTTGTCATTGCTGGTTCTCTTTGTTGTGATTTTCAAGTCATAACACTGTTCAGTCATCTGTATTTAGATACTTGTCAGTAACTGGAATATTATGTCATCGTTGCTCACTTTTGACACGGTGGCTTAGTTCGCTGATCAGTTAGAAGAAAGTTCATTCCATAGAGGGAATGTTCCAATCAGCTGTTCTACTCAGAACAGCTTGTTTTTCGGAGGGTTAGGAATATATATATATATATTTTTGTGCTAAAAAGCTTATATACTTCCCTTTTGCAAAAAAGTTTATAAACTTCCCTTTTGGACATCCAACTATATTATAACTAAGAAATAAATAGTACAATAGGTCTCCTTTACATTAATGGGAAGAATCTGGAATATGATTTCTTCAATGCATTCATCCAGAAAGGAAAAAAATTAACATTTAAGGTTAAATTTACATTAAGAAATCGAACGCTCATAAGATTTTTTGTAAAGCACTGCCCATACACAGTATGTAACACCTTTAGAGAGGGAAGCACTTGGATTTCAGGATCTCCGTTCGATAGCTTTTTTTAAATTTTGTTATTATTGTCAGTTTCATTGCATCTTTTTGTCAATCACCAGCCAAATGATTACCCAGCTTGCTTTGATCCTGTTGCTTTCCAAAGCTGTGGTTACAGCACTTTACCATATACTGCACCCAATGAGGGAGGACACTTATTTAGCAGTAGAACTCTTCCCATCAACTCATTCCAGTCTTTCAACCATAACAACAATAGAGCGAATACATTTTCCAACTCTGGCAGATAAAGATTGGCACTAGCAAATTTGGAGGGCAGAGTGCAAATTGGGGCCACAAAGTCTAGGGGAAAGGTCCTGAGTGATCGACAGCATTACTAGGGAGAAAAAGGAGAGGATATTTATAAAAATGGTTTTCCTAACTATTTATTCATTTTCCTATTTAAAGACCTGATTAGAATTATCCAAACCTTTGAGCCATGTAAATTTGCGAATGAAACTGCTGTTGAAATATCAGCGTGAACAGAACTCAGCCTTCTAGAGGATGATAATTCACTGATAATTCACTGCATTTTAATTTTTGTTTTTGATAATTTATGCAAGCAAACAAGACAGACCAGAAAGTCTCTTAAGATTTGAGTATTTGCATTTAAAGTACATGGGTTTTTTATATCTTCTGCCTATTTGTTCTTGTTTCCATGGAATCATCACTATTGCGAGATTCTGAGAATATGGCAATTGGTTTCCATGACAATCCCCACCTGTGGCTCCATGTCACCTCTATGCTCAGAGAGCGTCAGCATGGTGTGAAGATAGATGTGAAGATTATGTGTAATATGTTCTAATTCACTTCTCAAGGCATGGGCTATTTATGCAAGCATCTTTGTTTTTTTATTTCAAGGGTTATAAGTGTGTGAGAGAAAAAAGAGGGAGAGAGATTGATAAAAAGACAGTCTTATCTGTCGATTAAATTAGAGTATTGTCAAAGTGATTCAATTATTGTTGGCGATTCAGTTATCGTTGGTTTTGGGTCTGAACTCAAGTACATTACATTTGAATTAAAAAAAAAGAAATGGGAGCATAAAGACCATAGTGCCAATACAAGTAATGCAGGCCAATGAGATGGGAAAAATCTGAATAAAATAATCATGGATATTGCCAAAGCATTGGGAACATCAGCATCTCATAAATAACACAAAGTCACAAGTGACATTCCTGGTGAAACCAGTTTTTCATCCTGAGACTTAAGGGGGTACCGCTGTAGTGGTTCATGGTGGGAAAAACAGGTTTCACCAGGAATGCCACTTGCGCCCTTGTGTTACTCATGTGATGACCACAGTTCGATACATTTTTTTGGTGCCCAAAACGCATTACTGAGTTCAGTAATGGAAAACAACCTTGTATACCACATAAATCCGACATTAAAGTTACACGAAGCAATTTCTGGCTTCTGGATGGTCCCACAAGCATCAACTCAATTTGTAAATAAACAAAGCCACTCCTCCATCCCCCTCTCCCATTGGAACAAGTGTCGCCTCACGTCCTGTGTCACCCAGACTGGGGTGATTTATCCTCTTGTTGGCTCGTATTGCTCTGGGTCATCTCGTTGCATTTTGGATAAGCCAGCAAAACCGTAACCTGAAAAACTGCTAAATAACCTAATTTTTGCCTTTACCTCATTAAATTAAGCATACTGGAGACCTCACACCTAATTGCAACTTCAAACTGGGATGAATTTTTTATTGTTTTTAAACATCGATTGATGAAAATACACTTAGATTTTTGCTCTTTGTAGCTGCTGGTGGCACCAACTGCAACCAAACTTGCCCTGCAAATTTTCAAATGGCTTTTACTAGAAGGCCGATCAATTCTCAAATTGACAATCTGAACACTAAACAGGAATGTATGTACTACTAAATAGTACTAAAATATATTGACATTTACAAATCCCAATTCCAATGAAGTTGGGACGTTGTGAAAAACGTAAATAAAAACAGAGTACAATGATTTTCAAGTCCTTTTCGATCTATATTCAATCAAGTACACTACAAAGACGATATTTAATGTTTTAAATGTTGATAAACTTTGTTTTCTTGAAAATATTGACTCATTTTGAATTTAATGCCTGCAACATGTTCCAAAAATGCTGGGACAGGGGCATGTTTACCACTCTGTTACATCACCTTTCCTTTTAACAACACTCAATAAGCATTTGGGAACTGAGGACACTAGTTGTAGAAGCTTTGTAGGTGGAATTCTTTCCCATTCTTGCTTGATGTACGACTTCAGTCGCTCAACAGTCCGGGGTCTCCGTTGTCGTACTTTGCGCTTCATAATGCGCCACACATTTTCAATGGGAGACGGGTCTGGACTGCAGGCAGGCCAGTCTATTACCCACACTCTTTTACTGCGAAGCCACGCTGTTGTAAGACATGCAGAATGCGGCTTGGCATTGTCTTGCTGAAATAAGCGGGGACGTCCCTGAAAAAGACATTGCTTTGATGTCAGCATATGTTGCTCCAAAACCTGTATGTACCAAACCTGTATGTACCTTTTAGCATTAATGGCTCCTTCACAGATGTGCAAGTTACCCCTGCCATGGGCACTAACACATCCCCATACCAATACAGATGCTGGCTTTTGAACTTTGCGCTGATAATAATCCAGACGGTTCTTTTCCTCTTTATCCCGGAGGACGTGATGTCCATGATTTCCAAAAACAATTTGAAATATGGTCTTGTCAGACCACAGCACACTTTTCCACTTCGCATCAGTCCATCTCAGATGAGCTTGGGCCCAGAAAAGCTGGTGGTGTTTCTGGGTGTTGTTGATATATGGCCTCCGCTTTACATAGTAGAGTTTTAACTAGCACTTGTAGATGTAGCGACAAACTATGTTAACTGACAATGGTTTCCCGAAGTGTTCCTGAGCCTGCACGGTCATATCCTTTACAGAATGATGTTGGTTTTTAATGCAGTGCCGTCTGAGGGACCGACGGTCACAGGCATTCAATGTTGGTTTTCGGCCTTGCCGCTTATGTGTAGAGATTTCTCCGGATTCTCTGAATCTTTTGATGATATTATGGACTGTAGATGATGAAATCCCTAAATGGCTTGCAATTGCACGATGAGAAACGTTCTTAAACTGTTGGACTATTTGCTCACGTAGTTGTTCACAAAGTGGTGAACCTTGCCCCGTTCTTGCTTATGAACGACTGAGCCTTTCGGGGATGCTCCTTTCATACCTAATCATGACACTCACCTGTTTCCAATTAACCTGTTCACTAGTGGAATGTTCCAAACAGGTGTTTTTTTTGCATTCCTCAACTTTCCCAGTCTTTTGTTGCCCCTGTCCCAGCTTTTTTAGAACGTGTTGCAGGCATCAAATTCAAAATGAGTGAATATTTCCAAGAAACAATAAAGTTTATCTGTTTGAACATGAAATATCCCGTCTTTGAAGTGTACTCAATTGAATATAGATCGAAAAGGATTTCCAAATCATTGTATTCTGTTTTTATTCACGTTTTACACAATGTCCCAACTGGGGTTTGTAGTCTCGGAGAAGAAGATTTTTAAAGATTTTGCTAATGGATGACGATCACGACCACAATAACGACTGCGACGCCGGACGCCGCCTGATCACAGTAGCTCAAGGCCTATTGGCCAGTGAGCTAAAAATGCAAACAATTTTGCTACTTGTAGCTTTTAAGATAACAAACTACTTTCAGTTCAGAAAATACCATTATCACCTGTCAAACAGATAAAAGGCAACCATAAACTTGGCTTTGCCTTTAATGGTTCGCTGCAAATTTGAAATTAGTGAAAGTAGAGTCTGTTCACTAGATTGAGCTCCAAAATAATGCAATTTATTGTACCCACATGTGTGTGCAATAAATTGTTTTATTTTTGAGCTCAATCTAGTGTGCGGACTCTACTTATAATAATTTCGGAGCATTCCTGTCTGTCCTGCACCTTGTTTTCACGTCAGGATGGGCATGCCTTGCAATTTTTTCTAGATTCACAGCAAATTTGAAACCAACGGTAAGTCTCAATAACAGAATAGCCAGATGAGAGTTTATTGACATGTACATTAAATTAACAACGGACAGCAGGCATTAAGAATCGTGGACAGATTAGTGAATTATTAACCTGCAGGAAAGTGACAGAAATAGGATAGTGAGGGTAAAAGAGTGGAAGTGGTCTTAATCCAAAGCACTGAGCAGAGGTAGTGTTAAACCAGAGATATACTTGCTTTTTAACCACACCTTCGCGTGGACTACCAATGTGTCATGAACAGAATAGTTCACATACTTGCCTATGTGCTTCGCATGTCACTGGAGGATTCCACCAGAAGGCACACCAGAGAACTCATCGACCAGAGTGTATAGAACATCCAGATTTGCATGTAAACCCCTGATCCTGTCACATTCCCATATTGCCCCTTGTGTATCCTACATCTTGCATACGCGCTGTGTTTATTTCTGAGGACGCATGCAACCAATGCTCCAAACAGAGGTAGATTACGTGAGCCATTATGCGCACATGAATGCATAGTTAAAAGCAAGTATACCTCTATCCTTATGGATATGTACAATGTTGTGAAGAAGCATGTGTCTCCTTCCCAATTTCTTCTATTTTAGCTCATTTGTTTTATTTAAATGTTTCAGGTCATCCAACTAATGTGAAAATAAAATGAAACAATGTGAGTAAACGCACAATGCAGCCTTTCAATGATAAATATATTGAAGGCAAAGAGTTATTCAGCATCTATATCTCCCATGTTAAAAAATTATTTCTCCCCTAAACCTGATAACTGGTTGTGCCACCCTTGGCAGCAACGACTGCAATAAAATGTTTGCGATGACTGGCAATGAGTCTTGTACATTGCTATGGAGGAATTTTGGCCCACTCTTGTTTGCAGAATTGTTTTAATTCTTCCATATTGGAGGGTTTTCAAGTGTGAAGTACCTGTTTAAGGTCATGCCACGGAATCTCAATTGGATTTCAGTCCAACTTGGCCACTCCAAAACTTTCACTTTGTTTTTTTTTTTTTTTTGCCATTCAGCGGTGGACTTGATTGTCTGCTTCTGATTATTGTCCTGCTGCATCACCCCACTGCGCTAGGTCACAAACTGATGGCGGGACATTATCCTCCAGGATTTTCCGGTAGAGATCAGAATTCATGATTCCATCAGTTATGGCAAGTTACCCAGGTCCTAAAGCAGCGAAGTGGCCTGACCATCACACTACCACCACCGTGTTTGACTGTTGGTACAATGTTCTTACTGCGTAATGCTGTGTTAGTTCTACGCCGGATGCAATGTAATGAGTGTTCTTAAAAAGTTGCACTTTTGATGCAGTAGTCCACAGAATATTGTCCCAGAATCTTGGGGTCATCAAGATGTTTTTTGGCAAAAGTGAGACAGGCCTTTGTGTTCTCCTCAGTCAGCAATGGTTTTTGCCTTATAGCTCTCCTGACAAGGATGCACTCAAGGTCTCAGGCGCAGACAGTGGTATAATGTTCACACACTTTATTTAGCCAGAATTCGAGGTCAGACAGTTCGAGTTGATGCTGGTGGTGGCACTGCAGTTCAAAATCACTGGGCAAAAATCAGAGTCAGTAAACAGGCTGAGATTAAAAACCCAGCTGAGTAAAGATGCAGGGGCTGACAGGCGCATGCTTCGGAGGAGAGCCGTGTACTGTCTCTCTCTCCTGAGTTGGCAGTAGGGGGTTGCATACGAGCAAGGTTGTACATAGTTCTCAGATTGGGCATTCCAGATTCGGGTGGGATTGGAGATGCCAAATTAAAAAAAAAAAAAAAAACCCAGCTGAGCAAAATGCAATACAAAACAGAAACTTGGTCCAAAAGCCAGTAACCTGGCAGAACCAAGCTTTTTTCCTTTTTCCTTAAAATAAAGGAAGTTAACATTTAAAAACTACAATTTGTGTTAACACAGGTTATTTTTGTCATGTAATGAAATTAGCTTAATGACCTGAGACATTTAAGTCTGACAAACATGCAAAAGTAAAAGAAGTCAGGAAGTGGTGCAAACTCTTTTTCAATTAAATCAAATCAATTGCAAATATCATCAATATATCTGCTATAATATGAAATATTACACTCCAGGACAGGCTGTGTTGGTTGGAGGACATGGCAATGAATATGGAGGTGTGAAGTTCTTTTTTTCTTCAACGTATGATTCTCTGTGGAAAGTGTTGCAGCTCATAGTTAGGAAAGTTTTCGGTAGTTTAAGGCTCAATGACTCATTCAGTTCATCGGAATTCAATTATATGTTTGCTGCTTGCTTGCATCTGAGTCGCATGCAGCATGATAGGAAAGGCAATACATCAATGGTTCAAATTTATGGCTCAGAGAGGGACACTAAGAAGCTCAGTTGAAGCCCAGGAAATTTAACCAGTGATGTACAGTCTCAGTTATACATTAGATAATATCTGAAAGTACCCAGATTTTTAAAGATTTTGTTCTGAAAAATGTGAAGAGGGGCTATATTGCTATGAGAAGAAACCTGCAACCATTTACAGTACTAATGCTCTGTGTTGTCTCATTTCCTCCAGTTAATTCAAGTGCTTATTAGTGAAGTAGAAAAGGCTTGTAAACGCAATGATCCCAGCAGGATGCAGCTGTCTCGGGGCTACTTCAGAGTCACCCCAGCATGGGATGCGTTCTACCCCCACGCACCCCAGTCTCTCTCAGTGGAATCTGTGAGATAATTCTTGAACTTGGCAGCTTCACTCATTTATTTACAATGAGATCCACCAGAATAATGGGCTTCAAGCTGAATGTTTTGAATAGCCTCCAGAAAGTGCCATGATTATGGCATGCTTGGGTCGTTACCCCATTGCGTACAGGAAGTGTTTTTTTGACATGCTATTGTTGCAAAACTACACACAGAGTATTGTAAGCCCTCAGAAGCAAGAAAATTGCTGGCAAAAACTGCTATATCTGCAGCATGTGGGATGTCTATTCTTAGTGATTGATGTTATCCTTGCAAGGTTAGGAATGGGATATTCTACTTAAATAGTTATTTAAAATATAGCCTCTTTCCTTGGCTCATTGGTATTCCTCAGGATGGCAGTCCATTCTGTTAGCTTTAAAAAAAAATCATGTTTGTTCTAACATTAAATTCAATCTTATAGGACATGGGTTTGGGGACCATTAGACTATAGTCAACTGTATTTTTTTCCCATTATATTAGCTCTATGCAAAGGGCAAACTATCACAAAGGACGGTGGAGCTAATAAGTAGAATGACATTATGTTACAGTGAGTGCAAAAATCAGAGCACTATTTAGTCTGTCTGCTTGGAGAGCACATGCTTGATGTGTTCAAGGGAATCAAATCATCAGATCACCCTTTGAATACAATCACACCATTTGAGCCGCATTCATCGTTCAACTCTCGGATTTATTCAGAAAGTGCCAGCAGTGCCGTGATTGTGAAAAACCTTTGATTACAGGCATAGCTGCTGAATGTTCAGTTCGAATGCACACCTGATGATGTATTCTATTAGAGCGCTCAAACTTTCATTACCTTGCCGGGGGAATTTGATTTCCAACATTTCCCATTGGCAAGGTTGTTTCTTTAATAAATAAGGAAGAATGCAAAGATATGGAATACCCAAAATTGGTGGGGAGGACTTCCTGATATGAGGGTAGCATGAACCTGATTTACTTATCATATTTAAGTTTGTGCTTGGGGTGATTTTTGTATATCGCATGACACTATGGATTCATACATCTGAATATTGTCTGTATTCATATGAATGAGGTATGCTGCCTGACCAAAAAGTCCTTGTTTGGATTTTAATTAGCAAATACTTAAGAGTCTATGATTGAATCATTATTGCACTAATTAATATTTTTCAGCTGGCAACAATACTTTTCACCCTGACTGATGCTGTGTGTTAACTGTCATGGTTTTGACTGTGTTTGTGGTTTTTAGACTTTCTTTGCGGCTCTTTTCGGAACCACTTCTGTTCCTTTAATTTTTGGATTCCTTCCAGCTGTTTCGTCAGGCGTGGATGGCACCTTCCTCTGAGCCTATATAAGCCAGATGTCCACCACGCCTCCCTCACTGCAGTGTCTGATTTTAGCTAACACAACAGCCAGAAGATATCTGTAGTCAGGAATTATTGGTGATATATCTTCGCATTATTTTTGTGGTTCCCATTTCTCTAGGGAAATTCCCTTCTCTTCCTTTCCCTCTCTACCTTTGTGTTGCACCATTTTTGGTGCTTTGTTTTCTCGGTTCCCGAAATACTTCCTCTTTCTCTCTCTCTCTCTCTCTCACTTTGCTTCCTTGTTTCGGATGGTTGGGCGTCCTTTTGGAAGCGCGAGAGCTGTCTCTGTTGTTTGGCCTGTATCTTTCTCTCGGTGAGTGTTTTAAGTCCGTGCTGCTCTGGTTTCCTCCTACCGCTGCACTTGGCCTCTCGATTCTATCGGCCTTTACATTAAAATGTCAGAGGCATATCATGTGGTAGTGGAAAAGATGCCACTTTATTTCAAGAGGGTCAAATTATTGGTCTGCATCAAGTGATGAAAAAACTAAGTAGATTTATGAAATCACTGGAATTGGCTTACGAACTGTCCAACACATTACAACGCCGGAAGTATAGGTGCAAACTGTCAACTTTGCAATGAAAGTGGGTCGTAAAAAAATCACAAATGATCGTGATCAGAGATCAGTGAAATGCTTGAAGTCAATGTAAAAAATCCAAAGTATAACTATATTTAATTGTGAAAGTTAGAGCATTTCCATACGCAGAATGCGACAAGAACTCGCAAGACTGGGATTTAACAGCTGCGTGGCCACAAGAAAGCCACTTGTTAGTTAGGGTAATCTGAAAAAACAACTTCAATTTTCTAGGGAGCATAAAGATTGGACTGCGGGGCAGTGGAAACAGTGAAAAATTGTACTGTTTTATGCACCAGATTATTTTTACTCTTCATATGTGCTCTTTACATGCTGGGTGGGCACAAATACTTAGGTCTTTGGATTGTGTTATTTTTGAACTTTTTTCTTGATCATAACCTCAATGTCTTACGCTGTGTTCATCTTTTAACTTTATGGTCAAAGTTCCAGATCCCTAACTGTTTTGCAGCACAAACTGAAAAAGTTATCCAGGTCTGGTTTAGCTGTCTATTGATGAACAGCCGTTTTATGCTTTGGTACTTGGAGCCGTCTCTAAGCAACACTACCGTCAGAGGACAGGAATAACATCTGCATCTGGGAGTTCCAGTCAATCATATCTGATATTTGAGGATTCAGCAACTGAGAGAGTGGCCCTCATTAATACCAATTTGGAGGCAATCTGAATCACTGGATTTTTATTCCTTATGTTATCTGCCTTAAAATGTCAAATAACAATGACATCTCTAATTGAAATGCATTGATTTTGCATATAAATTTTGAAGTTTCTGTGATGTCGACTCCTTGGAAAAAATTTCTTCATACATTATTATTTCAATTAATTTATACTGCAGCCCTTTGTATGCCATATACAACATATACCATAAGCTGTGTGAGTTCATCCAGTACTATAAATCTTTTAGGTGAATGTCGAGCATAAATAATGGGATTTTTCTTATGAGGGAAGGATCTGACATTGAGTCAGTGGACAACTGAGGCTTCCATGTAGTTTTTAATGGCAGTTGATAAGCCACGAGATGAGACTGAACTTCTGATGACTGTGCCATGTGTTAATTAAGGTTTCAGTGCCCAGTGTTACCAAGCTCTCCAGTCTATTGCTGCCCCCACGCAACACAGCCACACATATTAGTGCAAGAATTCTCCCACGCTGCATCTGATCCACCAGGAAATGAGCTCTGTGTTCTGTCTTAAGACCCTGTCTCATTTCACACTCCTGTACAGAGACAGTCAAATCAGTATCGTGTGAGAATCTGAAGGATGGAAAAGCTAAAGCACAAGAAGGGTTTTTCTCGCAATAAGTCATTAGTTTGTTTATGATTTCTAACCACAATTTTGGGTCAGATCCTGAACCTCAGGCAGTAGTGATAAGGGCTGTTCAGAACCAACACCAGGCCAGAACCAATAAGCAAACCCATCACTGAGAACAGGAAGGCTGGAGTTCCCTACTACAAACTTTGAAAAGAGTGTTGAGCAGTGCTTTTCAGCCGTACCCTCATGAAAATGTCCTACAGTTATTTCATAATATTACTATAGTACTCACGGTATAACTACAGTAATACTACACTTTGCATAGTATGACTAGAGTAATACTATAGCTGTCACATTGTAACTATAGTACTACTACAGTTTTTAAGAGTATAACTATAGTACTACTATTGTTTTCCTTGTACAACTACTGTATTACTATAACTGGCATAGTATAACTCGAGTAATACTATGACCATTACATTATAACTATGGTATTACTACATCTTTTAGGAGTATAATCATAGTAGGGAGAACGGGGTAAGACGAGCCATTTTTTACATTTTGCATCGTTGTAATGTGTTGGAAAGATTTTATTGTGCAATCTTTACACCATATGAAAATGTTAAGTGTTCTGCCTCTTTGAGACCAACAACTTTAAGTTAACTTATATGAGTAAAGAGATATACTCTCTCAAAAAAAGTGGTCTTGTGGCTCAACTTACCCCGTTCATGGGGTAAGATGAGCATATGTGCAGGTAAGATGAGCCATAATAAGATCTCCAGTTAAACTCTTATTTCACTCAACCAATGACAGAATCCTTTGACACGCAGCATATTGAGCTGACAACAGTCCTGATGGTGCAAAGGTCAAGCTCAGGCATTAACAGATGGGTAGGCCTACAACAGTTTAAAGATAGATGGGCCTATAACAAATGAAAGTGATTGAAAGTCTTTTGTAAAAGTATGTAACACCTAATAGCATTCAATATCATCACTAGCTCTCCATCCCTTTAGCACACTTAAAAAAAATGCAGTCCGCAGCGTAGGCCCAGTAAAATGAAAACAGGAGCAGCCAGGTCTCTGTGAACTGGAACAGCCGGTCACCCAAACAATAACAGAATATTGTGCAGAATTTTCAGGGGTAAGCTCCCTCTGGGCCTACTGTGTATCAATAAATTTAAACATAAACTAAGAATTTTAAATAGAAGCACAAATATATATATAGAGTAAATGCCATTTTAAGCAATGTTGCAAATAGCACTTTTTAAGGTCACAGAAGGCACAAGCCTTTGTAACTAAAACTGCAAAATACTTAACAAAGGAATTGTAATCTTTTTGCACTTAAAAAAGTGCATTAGGCCTACTCAATGCTCCATTGTTCTAAATTACAAGGGAAGACCAACTGCTTCTCCCTTCGTGCCATCCCTCCAACAGTGAATGGACGTAGCAGTTTTTTGACCACATCCGTTATTGGTATGACTGCCTCGTCCTTTTCAGTGAAGACAAATGTTGGCTTCTTGTAGCAGTCATGAGTGGAGCGTGTTCTCTTTAAGAACAAGTCATTGTTGTGAAATATTACTAATTAAATTAAAAATTGAATGTGTTGTTGATATGGGGTAAGTTGAGTCACTGGCTCAACTTGCCCCTGCCCTGTTGGCTCATCCTACCCCATAGCCACCATTTTTTTTTAAAAAAAGCTACTCACATGAAACTAGGCTAGCATTCATGATTTTGTTTAGCCCTCACATCATAGCTTGCATAAACACCAATTGAGATGTAATGCCTTAAATTATTGTTCTTTTGTTGTTTTCTTGAAATCACCTTAACTCTGGACTTGAACGTAACTCACTTTGAGACCAAAAAATTATATTTTTGAGCATATTTCTCTGACCACATTTGCCATGTGCTTCCCTTCTTCACAGGTTGCCAGGAATGCCTTCCTCTTCCTTAGTATGTGGTCACATAATTTATTTTATTTCTGGTTTCCTAGAAACAAGGGGTGGTTCATCTTACCCTTATGCTCATCTTACTCCATTCTCCCTATTACTGCAGTAGCATTGTATAGCTACTGTATTACTATCTCTTGCATAGTGTAATGAGAGTAGTTCTAAGAGCATAACCATAGTATTACTATAGTCCTGCAGTAAACTGAAGTATTGCTATAGATAACCATAGAGTCATTGCAGCTTTTGCACTTTAACTGGAGCATTACTGAAGCTTTAGATAGCTGTAATATTACTATAGGCCTCACAATACAACTACGCACATACTTTTCACAAAACAACTAGAATTGCCATGGTTTTTACATATGCCTACAACTACAGTAATGCTACAGCTTCCAGAATTAGTATAGCTGATCTACTTTTTTTTTTAATATTCCGCCACCACCCCCCCGCTTTGGAGGACAACTTTATTAATTCAGTTATATAATTGTGTACGAGTCCTCCTACATCACCCGACAAAACAAAACACACACACAAAAAATTAAATAAATGAATGAATAAA
Source organism: Gymnothorax javanicus (assembly GCA_029692085.1). Lineage (NCBI taxonomy): Eukaryota > Metazoa > Chordata > Actinopteri > Anguilliformes > Muraenidae > Gymnothorax > Gymnothorax javanicus. Next base: position 146,672,446 of record CM056193.1, read on the forward strand.
AATAGAAATACAATACAATAACAATTACATTCACAATGCTTTACTACCGTTTGCATTAGTCGTTATTAACTCACCTATTCCATCCCTCATTATTCCCAACCATCAGTCTCCCTTACTTGATCCCATCTTTTGGCATAAATTTCAAGTCCTGTCTCATGGGCCATCACGCACTCAATTCTACCGTAATACTTGACAAAATTTTTGAATTTCTCGATTCTTAATGCCTCCACAGATGTCAACCCGAAAATAAATATTTTTGCTAAATATATAACTATATTACAGATTAGATGTGTTCCTTTTGTTACATCACCCAGTAACACTTTAAATAAATCTAATTGTATACTATTGTACCAAGATATCCAGCCTTGTACCTTTATCCAAAATGAGGCTATTATAGGACAGTACCAAAGTAAATGGTCTACTGACTCCACTTCTTCCTTACAGAATCGAAAAAGGGGTGATGACTCTATTTTCCATATATTTAGCATCCTTTTAGTTGCTAAAAACTTATATATTAACTTATATTGAAAATATGTAATCTTTGGATCAAGTGATGTACTGTAAAGGATTTGGGAAACTTGGTTCCATGGGATTGGTGTATCTAACATATTTTCCCAACTGTCTGGAATCCTGTATGGCACAGCGACTAAGTTCTTTATTCTTAAATAAAACGTGTATATATGTTTGTTGATCTTTATTCTATTTAACCAATTTGCCATTTTCATATGAGGCCTACAGACTAAATGTCCTCCTGTTCCTTTAATAATTTTTGATTTCCAAGCACTTGGTAAAGCTCCAATAAGTTGATTATATTGTTGCAATGTACAGACTGTTCCATAAAAACTAGTTAATTGTTTGTTGGACATGAGTTTATTATCTTCATTCACTATATCCCTTATAAATATAATACCTTTATCAAACATGCGTTTCCAAAAAATCATCATTCTATCAACAAGTATATTAGAATTTAACCACATTATTTGTTGTAGAACTTGTTCTGCATTTTCTGGTGGGTGAAACTGAAATTGTAACAAGAGGTTGTCACTAACGTGACCATATCCCCCGCCACTTTTTGTAATCAGTTATTGTAACCATATGATATGGATGAATGATGGAGAATGGGATATCAGGTTATATGCTTAGGTTATTATACAATGAGACAAAACTGGAGAGGAGGCTGTACCACACAAGAGATACAACAAACTTCACCATATCACTGATTTTATGGGGTCACTATAGTCAAAACATATATTGCTATCAATAGGTATAGCAATTATAAATGGCTATGTTTTAATGTATCTCCCTCGACAGTGCATTTCAGACTATAATGAATACCTGGAGAAAAAGTCCACATATTGTGAACACAGCGGTGGTCTGAAATGCATTGTTACCATCAAATGTATTTAAACAATTTAGTTTATAAGCTGAACCAAATGTACTTGTTTTTGAACAATTTAGTTTATAAGCCGAACCAAATGTATAATGGGTAGACTTAGCTGTGGTCTGAAATGCACTGTTACCACCATATGTTTTTAAACAATTTAGTTTATAAGCTGAACCAAATGTACTTGTTTTTAAACAATTTACTTCATAAGCTGAACCAAATGTATAATGGGTAAACTTACCTCTATATGTCTTTATCGGGTCAATGAGAAAGAAAGAAGGTAACAAAGTAACAAGGTTTTGGCAGTTCCAAATGACTTTGGATCACAACAACCTTGAGAAATATATCAAAGTCACCCAATCAGTGTTAAAATCAGTCAACGTCTCCTTGAGATGTCGTGGTAACAAAGTTTTGGTACTAAACTGTTTTCGATTGTAACGACCTTGAAAGGTATGTGAAGGTCACCAAAATCGACTGGTGTCGGCGTATCCCCAATAGGAACCTCGGTGCCAAGAATGATTGAAATCGGTCAACTCCTTATTGAGATATCGACTGCTGACAAGGATTTAAAAAGCTGTAAAATGTTTTTGAGATTGTAACGACCTTGAAAGGTATGTGAAGGTCACCAAAATCGACTGGTGTCGGCGTATCCCCAATAGGAACCTCGGTGCCAAGAATGATTGAAATCGGTCAACTCCTTCTTGAGATATCGCTGACAAGGATTTAAAAAGCTGTAAAATGTTTTTCGATCATAACGACCTTGAAATTGATGCGAAGGTCACCAAAATCGACTGGTGTCGGCGTATCCCCAATAGGAACCTCGGTGCCAAGAATGATTGAAATCGGTCAACTCCTTCCTGAGATATCGCGCTGACAAGGTTCGGGACGGACGGACGTACGTACGGACGGCGCTGAATACTATATCCCCCGCTTCGCGCTAAACGCGGCGGGGGATAACAAACTTTGTAGAGCTTCTTCCAAAAAAGTGGAGACATCAGAAAACGTCATCAATTAATGCAAAATGTATAGGTTTAATTTGCAGAAATGGAGAGAAGCCTTTATCAAGCATAGGATGGACATTTTTAAGTAATTTGCCAGAAAACCAGTTTGGATTGAAGTTGAATTTTGGAATCAGGGAAGCCTTCAGTGAAAAATTTAAAGCTTTTATGTTTAAGAGTTTTAGCCCACCAGATACATAATAATTATAGAGATATGTATGTTTAACTTTTTCCATATACATTTGAATATCTTCTGTTCATATATTTTGAAGAATGATTCTTTAGGGGTTGGTAATGCCATAAATAAGTATGTAAACTGGGATACAACTAATGAGTTAATTAAAGTTATTTTGCCATAAATGGTCAGATGTTTCCCTTTCCAGGGCAGCATAATTTTTTCAATTTTACTCAATTTCTTATTAAAATTAATCATTGAAATTTCGCTCATATTTTCTGGGATGTGTATACCAAGTACATTGACCCATCCATCTGTCCAATGAATTGGTAAATTACATGGAAGAGTGAAATTTCTATTTGTCAGGGAACCAAGCCTCAATATTTGGCATTTCTCATAATTTGGCTTCAGCCCAGATAGGTTCGAAAAGTCATCCAGGTCTTTTGTAAGGCTCTTTAGCGATGTATAGTGAGGGCTCAATAGAAAAATTGTATCATCAGTATACATTGAAATTTTTGTATTTAGGCCTTGCATTTCCAAGCCTTTGAAACTATTATTTGTATGTATTTTAATAGCGAGTATTTCTATTGCCATAATAAATAAATATGGTGATAACGGGCAGCCCTGTTTTACCCCCCGTGAAAGGGAGAAGAGTTTTGTAATATAACCATTATTTATAATTTGGGAGATTGAATTATTGTACATAATAGTTCTCAGAGCATAATCATAGTATTACTATAGTCCTGCAGTAAACTAAAGTATTGCTATAGATAACCATAGAGTCATTGCAGCTTTTGCACTTTAACTGGAGCATTACTGAAGCTTTAGATGGCTGTAATATTACTATAGGTCTCACAATACAACTACGCATATACTTTTCACATTACAACAAGAATTGCCATGGTTTTTACATATGCCTACAACTACAGTAATGCTACAGCTTCCAGAATTAGTATAGCTGATCTACTAACTGCAGTGTCGACATAATTTCTCCGGCATGATACAGCATTGTTCCAACTTTCACATTTTCATGGTAACTAGTATATTTTATCATCATAAAACCAACTTAAGTGCTTCAAGCGGTACCTAGACAATTGTACCCATGGTTAACACTGCCTGCCAAATTTGATGTAAGTGGTAATAACACTGGATGTTGCCAGTTTTGTTGCACGTCCTGTTTCATTTATTTGTGTAGATATTCATACTGCAAATGCGACAAGATAATCGTTATTTGTTGATGACACAAATACATCTGTCTTGGAGAAAATATGACAGTTAAAAATATACAGTATGTGAATATTTTGAGTGGTTTACAGTTTACTCAAAGAAAAGGAGTTTTACTGCAGCTGCTCTTCCAAAACCAGATATTCTTTCTGTCAGCAGTTGATTGTAACTCGTTGTTTATCTTGAACAAAGTGATTAAATAAGCACAACTTTGACCATAACCTCAACCTTCAATGTAACTCAAGGTAAAATCCAAGGGTTGCAACTGTAGTATTCCTATGGTCCACCACATTATACAATTATCACCATAGTATACATAACTGTAGTTTAACTATTGTTTCTACAACAACAGTATTTCTATAATCTGCTCTATCATAGTATTACTACAGTTTCAAGGCCACACCTCCAGCCGTCCAGCTCACCGGTCTACTAAGACCCGGACCACACTTCTGCCATTATTCAATTATCACTTGCATCTGTCGTTAATTCCCACTGGGTGGTAGCAGTGGTTTATATAAGTCCGAGCCTCACTCAGTAGCATTGTGAAGTCACATATGGCCACAGCTGTACGGCATTGTTTGTCTTTTTTTAGGCTTATCTCCGTATTTTGCGTATTAACTCTAAACTTTTTAAAGCCAAGTGCTGTTGTTGGTCAGCAAGGAACACCTTTTCCTTTTTGTTTTCTGTTTGTAATACATATAACTGTAGTCATAGTCAGTTCTGTATTACTCACTATTACATTGTTGGAACCTCCCCAGATAGCAAGCACCTCCGCTCCAGATCTGAACAGATCTGTTCCTTTTTGTTTGTATTGCAACGCCTGTGCCTGCTGCACTGCAGTCGGCATAATAAATATAACCAAGTCCGTCCTTGCACCTGAGTCCAGTCCTCAACTTCCTGTCCTCCATGCAGCTGCACAGTGCACGCAACACATTCCGTTACAATAGTCCATGTAACTATAGTATTACTATAGTCAGCAGTGTCCTGGTATAATTATAATTCAAACAACTAGTACGGGTGGGATTGCTCAGGTAGCAGACTGGATCATCTAAAGATCAGAAGGTTCCTGGTTCGATCCCTGGCTCCTCCTGAGATTGTGTCAAGGGGCTTTAAATTCTTGGCGCAGCGCAGGGTGGTGCAGCGTGGAGCAGCCCGCGCAGTGGTAATTTCGTCCGGTGCAGCCCGCGCAGTGGTAATTTCGTCCGGTGCAACACCGTGCGCAGCCACTTTGGCAATTTGGTAAACCGACGTGCGCCGAGATGGGTGTGGTGGCGCAGTAGGGGGAGGTGTCACATATTAATCATGACGCAGTGACAGTTTAGTGGCAAAAGGCTCCGCCGTAAGTGCGCAGAGAGCTCGCCAGCTCCAACCTGGTTTACTTTCTGTGCAGTGGTAATTTGGCTGACCGGCGCACAGTGCGCACATGTCACTGAAACCTTACAGGCAGGTTTCCAGAATGTCAGGCACATTTCAATGCAATAAATAATTACAGCAACCACTATTTAATGTAACTATCTGAATCAGCACATAAATTATAGTATTTATATCGATTGTCCTGATGTCAGATCAAAGGCGGTTGGCACGTGTAATGGAAACTCGACCAGACAGCCCTCAGAGTGTCAGTGCATTCTCTGTGGCATGTTGCGTGCTACACAACATAGCTGTACGCCATGGATGTCACTTTGACCTCACGCAGGACATAAAGTGGGCGGCCTTAGAAAAACGGTCAACCACGACCAGGATGACCGTGTTGCCTTCCGAAACAGGCAGCCCCGTAACAAAATCAAGAGCGATATGGCTCCACGGGCGCTTAGGAACGGGCAATGGCCGCAGCAGACCAGAGGGGGGGAGGTGGGAAGTCTTGTTCCTAGCACAAATACAGCACGCCGCTACAAACTCCCGGATGTCCTCCATCATGCTGGGCCACCAAAAACGTCAGGCCAAGAACTGCTTGGTCCGATGAACCCCCGGGTGACCAGCCAGACGGGAAGAGTGCCCCCACTGAAGAACTTGGGACCGCACTCCCAACGGAACAAATAAACAGCCAGGCGGATCCCCACCAGGACTGGGATCATTTTTCAACGCCTCCCGCACAACAGACTCTACATCCCACTGAATGGGAGCCGCAATCTGAGCTGCCGGGATAACCGGCTCAGGAATGGGGTCGCGACCGGAGCGGTCTTGAATCCGCGACAAAGCGTTGGGCTTGATATTTTTAGACCCCGGGCGATACGTTAACATAAAGTTAAAGCGGTTGAAAAACAACGACCACCGCACCTGCCGAGAATTACGTTGTTTAGTCTGTTGGATGTATTGGAGATTTTCATGATTCGTCCAAACCACAAACGGCTGTTCAGCCCCCTTCAACCAATGGCGCCACTCTTCTAATGCCAATAACTCCCGGTCACCAATGCTGTAATTCCCTTCAGCCGCCAAGAATGACCGGGAGAAGTAGGCGCATGGGTGCAACTTATTGTCCCGAAGGGGGCGCTGGGACAAAATGGCACCTACTCCGACCTCCGACGCATCCACCTCCACAATAAATAGGAGGGAGGAGTCCGGCAAAACGAGAATGGGTTCTGAGCTAAATCGTTTCTTTAACTCCTGAAAAGCAGCATCAGCTGCTGGAGACCAAGCAAACGACGAGGAGGTATTCTTCTTAGTGAGCGCGATAATGGGAGCAGCTACCCCGCTAAAATTACGGATAAACCTCCTATAAAAATGAGAAAACCCCAAAAACCGTTGCACCTCCTTAACGTTTTGAGGGGCAGGCCAATCCCTGACTGCTGCCACTTTGTCAGGATCCATGCGGACCGACCCTTCTGAAATAATGAAGCCCAGAAACGAAACTGTCTTGGCATGAAAAACGCATTTCTCAGCCTTGACAAAAAGCTTGGCTTTGAGGAGGGCCTCAAGCACTTGTCTGACGTGTTGTTTATGCTCCGAGAGAGTTGAAGAGAATATCAGAATATCATCAAGGTAGACAAAGACGAATCTCTCCAACATCTCTCGGAGGACATCATTAATGAGTGCCTGGAACACAGAGGGGGCGTTAACCAATCAAAACGGCATGACCAAATATTCGTAATGCCTGTCATGCGTATTAAATGCCGTTTTCCACTCGTCCCCCTCACGGATCCGAACCAAGTTATAAGCATTCCGGAGGTCTAGCTTTGTAAAGAATGATGCCTCCTGCAGCCGTTCAAATGCGGAGTTCATCAACGGAAGAGGGTATCGGTTTTTAATAGTGATATTATTCAAGCCCCTGTAATCAATACAGGGTCTCAGGCCGCCATCTTTTTTGCCCACAAAAAAGAACCTCGCTCTGGCAGGAGACGTGGAGGGCCGAATAAATCCATTAACCAGAGCCTCCTGAATATATTCTCGCATAGCCTTCCGCTCAGGCCCTGACAGCGAGTATAATGAACCCCTGGGGGGAGTGGAGATTGATCTCGCAATCGTTCGTGTGATGAGGAGGTAAAGTCGAGGCCCGTTGCTTGCTAAAAACCTTTGCGAGATCAGCATAATCGTCAGGAACAGTAGGAGGCAGACAAAAGTTCTGAGCAGCCCCCAAATTCTCACCCTGTTCGGAATCTGCCCCCTCTAAGTCAGATTCTGAGTCAGAGAAATCCTCCAAATAGCAATCCTCCTCTGGCTGCTGCCAGTCAAATTGAGGATCCCACTCCAACCCCTCCTCCACCCCTTTCTGTAGATTAAGAGGGTTGTGTGAGGCAAACTCCTCAGAATTACTCCAGGCGTCAGTCTCCCCCATAGGCCGATGCCCGGGATGACACGCCAAACTCTCCCTACAGTGGGACCTACAATCAGTGCCCCACTGGACGATCGGGTTATCCTGACTTCCCCAAATGATATCAGGCCTATGTTCCCATGGCCAAGAGTGTCCTAAAGCGACAGGGAAAACAGGAGAACTGATAATAAAAAACTGGACCTCCTCAGAATGGCCACCAAAAGAGATGAACATAATCAATGATTCAGAAACTTAGGTTATAAATCCAGTTCCCAGCGGGCGACCGTCCAAAGATCTAACAGAGCGTGAATGTAAAAGAGGGCGGATAGGAATGGAATGTCTCTAGCCCACTCTGCATCCATAAAACAATCCACGGCATAGTATTACAGAGTCCACAAAAGCTTCGATAAATATTCTCTGTCTCCCCACAGTCAATTCTACAGGGATTAAAGTTCGGAAGGGAAATTGGGTCTGTCCCTCTAGCGCCCCCCATACCGCTAGAGGGACTTCCCGTTTCCCTGAAGCTCAGGGCAGCGTGAATGGATATGTCCCGGTTTGTTACAATTATAGCAGATTATACGTCTCCGAACGGGCTTACGAGCCCAGCTCTCATATGAGCCATCAACCTGCATAGGCTCACCAGGAGTGGAATTTTAAGTGGGCAGAATGGGAGCTGTATGCATGCTGTTATTATCATTAGCCCTGTTGCCAGCAAGAGTCAATGCAGTACATTTCTCCCTGTTGCATTCGCGGATGCGATTATCAATTCGCACCACAGTGCGAACCAACAAATTTAGAGACAAACAAGGCTCCAATGTAGCCACAGCATCCTTAACCTCCTCTGCCAAAGCGTGAACGAAAACTGTCATAAGAGTCGCTTCTGGCCAGCCTGTCTCTGTCGCCATGGAGCAAAATGTGATTGAAAATGCAGCGACACTCTCAGAGCCCTGCCTTAGATGCATTAAACGCGTAGCCGCGTCCTGGCCACAAACATCCTGATCAAACACCGATACCATTTCTCTAACAAGAGTCTCCACAGTATTCACTACTGGTGAATTAGATCAAATAAGTGGGCCGACCCAAGTGAGTGCTGTGTCGGTTAACAGGGATAAAATTAATGAAACCCGAGACTCTTCATTCACGAACCGTGAAAGCTGCGCTTTAACAAATATCTCACATTAGGCAATGAAATGTTTACATCTTCCTGCCTCCCCTCCATATCTTGGGGGTAATTGAAACTTTTGCTCTCGGGAAAGATGTACAGACTGTGCTTGTGCAACATTAAATAATTACAGCAACCACTATTTAATGTAACTATCTGAATCAGCACATAAATTATAGTATTTATATCTGCGTGATTTGCGTGGACAAGGATCTAATACTCTCAGTGAGAGTTAACAGAACGTTCTCCTGTCTCTCCATGGCATTCGCCTGAAGGCGGACTCTTTCCGCCAACTCTGCCTGTTGATTGTTCAGGCTAGCAAGACCCTTGCCATAACCAGAGAGAGCAGCTTGTTGGTTAGCCACAACTTTCTCAAACGCAGCCGTTGCTGATGACTCCATGTTGGCTAGAATGTTCTGTAATGGCCAGTAGTATACGGAGGCCAAGCGCAACGACAGAGAGAAAGAGAGTAGCACGAACACAGTACAAACACAGAGAATAATATAGAACAAACGCAAGTACTCGCGCTTCCAAAGGACATATAATAGTCCGAACCATGGAAGCAAAGCGAGATAGAAAAAGGGAGAAGAAACTCCAACAATAAGAAGATAGAAAGTCATACAAAACCTGACTACAGATATCTTCGGCTATAGTGCAAGGCTAAACACAGACACTCTAGCAAAGGAGGTATGCTGGACTTCCTACTTATTTAGATTCTGGGAAAGCACCGCCCCAGCTCAATCAACCAGCTGGGTAAAGAATTCGATGGCCCAGGAAATCAATATCGTCCCAGGGACGAGAGCCGCAAAGAAAATTCCAAACAACACACACACCTCACAAACCATGACACCAACTGCAAGGACGTACACCTCATTCAATAGAGATAAGCAGTTTAGTTGCCGATCAATTGAGTCAGGTGAGCTATATTAAAGTTGTAATGAATATCTGCAGGAAGGTTGGACCTTCAGGATCAGGGTTGGTTGCCACTGTTGTAGAAGGTCAAAACATTAAATTGTTTGGTATCAAATTATATTTGCCACTGTTGTAAAAGGTCAAAACATTGAATTAGTTGGTATCAAATTATATTTAAATTGATTTGCTTCAATATGAGATATTTAATTTTTTTATTTTGATATTTTACCAAATTTCTTTCTTGTCCTCCTTTATTATTTTAAAGAAAAAGTGATAACACATTTTTCATTTTTTTCAGGTGCATTTATAGAATTTGAATTATTTTTAATGTATTAGTTATTTCAGATTTTAACTTGAGTAATTTATCGTAGCCATTGAAATTAAGGTATTAATATTGTATGAGGAGTAAGTTTTTAATTGTTGACTTGGAAATCATGGTTGAGAACAACAGATTGTAGATGAGCTTATGAGTAGTACTTTTCTTGGTATTGTGGATCTAATTTATTCCAGGGATTTTTTCCCCTGTAAAGGTTCATGCAAATTGGATTGAACCATGTCCTCCAGATGCAGAGCAGTGTGAGCCTGAAGTCCTCCGCTCCTATATCACTCAGCTTATTAATTCATATTTACTCATTTATATTTAAACAGACTCACTCAGGGAAACTGCCACACAGCAGCGCTCTTGTGTTACTGGTATGAGGTTTACATTGTTGTGTGAACTGATTCCTCACTCAGCAAGTATGAATGCTCGATATAATATTCTGCCTGTATAATCTAAATAATGCAAGAATTTAAGAAATAGATTCAATACGTGGTTTGTATTCTGCGATCATGGTGTGTTCCTTGTTATCAAGAGAATAACTACTGACACAAATTCTTTCACATCTGTCAAATCTTGATATTAGTTTTACAAAATAACACGCACAGTATTGCAGTGCACTCATAAACACTTCCAAAGCATGCAAATTATTATGGAAAAGCAGGAGTCTTATTGAGTCAAATCTGTCTTAGTCAGACCTTAGCACAGGAAGTGCACAAGCTGACATCGCTTAGGAAGTCATTTGCAGAACAGCACATTTTTTTGTCATACAATGTTTTTTTTTTTTTTTCAGGAGTAGGATACAGTTTTTAGATACTACATAAAAATAGTATTTTGTTGAGCTCTCCTGATTTTTTAAAAAACTGATTGAGTGCACTTGATGAAGAAAGTTTTTCCCCACGTGAAGAAAGTAGACATACTGTAACATAATTGGCTTTTCTTGGAACAATATGTTTAATATTTTGGGTTTCATGTTCAGCACTCAGCCTATTGCTTCATAATAATAATTATGTAAATACAGTCAACACCATCGAGTTTAATTACCAACCCCACCAAGTCAAAGATTTGAACATTTTACAACTGAACTCAAACTGTGATATATTACTACATGGTTATAGTTTGCTGTAACAAAAAGCTACACCTCAAAAAAAAAAAAAAACAAAAAAACAGCTCTTCAAGTGCTTGGGTTTTGTGTATGGTGAGCTTGTGCCATTACTAAAAAAAAATTCATTAATGCCCACTTTCGCTATTTACTATTCTTTTTAGGATATAATGAAGGCTGAGTTGTATTTATTCATCATAATTCTTACAGTTCAGTCAGTGGCAATGATTCTTGTCATCTTAATATCTGCAAGCTTAGGGAATAGCAAACAGCTTTCTCTGCCTCCAGCGAAAACAAAATGATTGCACAATATAAAAATGAAATGAAATTGCAGAGACACCAGAATTAATTTTAAAAAAAAACATAGAGATGATAGAATGACAGTGATTGAATTATCTGACCTGTCTGAATCTTATTTCAGTCTGTTATACTATGTAAAACATGTGAAAAGCTTTTCTGTTATGGTTATGTTTGTCAAAGGATAATGTTTGGGTATGTTCTCAATATTTTAAACTACACTTGGATCGATAACAGCAAAGTCCCAGCATTTCGTAGTCTAAATTGACAATCCGATTCAAAATGAGATGCATACACATCTGATTTTGAGATGAAGACCGTCACAACCCTCGTGTCTCCTTAATTGTCTCCTCTGACTTTCTTGCAACCTGTGTGTCTTTTAGAGGTATTGTCTCCTTAGTTGATTTGGCGTCTTGCACGCCTCCCTTTGTCAGATGTAATCCATTTGTATGTCCCGTTCCCTTGTGTTCCTGTGGTGTATATAAGCCTTACATCTGTGTTGCAGAGTTGCTGGATTGTTATGCTTTAGGCCCTTAAGCTACCAATCGGTTTTTGTCTTCTAGTTGAAATTGCATTACCGTCTTTGGAAATTATTGTAACCTTCAGGATCGTGATTATGCAACTACTCTTTGGAACATTATTAAGCCCTCAGCGCAGATGTAGACGCCTACAGACATGGAGCTGCTCTATTTACGCCCGCAGTTACACTGTTCTATCAATGGGTGGCACATCCAAAATGGTATTGAATATTCTCGAGCAAACCACGCCTGTTACGGATTTAGAATATAGATGAGTTAAGTCCTATCCTTGTTTCACAGGAATTGTATGAATTAAACTCCTCAGCCAAGCCAAATGTGCAAACTGCCTAAAATACTTGTGTTATGATTCTGCCATGTTCTGTGCTGTGTCTGCTCATGTTCTGCTTAATCTAGATCATTGCCATGTTTTTGTTATTGCCGTGTTTTGTATTCCCTGCCATATCCATATTTCTGTTATATTCCGGTCCATGTTTTGCTCATGCCCTGCATTGCACTTTGTCTCCCCTGTCTGGTCTTGTGTTGAGCTACAGCTTCTCCCCAAGTACTGCGTGTCACATGTTTAGGTGATTTCATGGTTTCTGGGTTTCCAACCATTCCTTCTAGTCTTGGTTGCTTCCTTCGCCTTGCTTTTCTATTTTACTAACAAGTACTAACAGTTTGTTATTTTGTTAAAGTTACTAACCAGAACTAACATTGTATATAATACTAACTTACTAATGAGCACCAGGGATTGTATAGCTGCACCTTACTAATTGATTAACAAGCTCTCAGAACTCGCCCTGTTCTAGTCTCCGCCTCTTGCCTTCTCTTAATCTTTGCTGCGTTTCAACGGATCCTCCGCACCTGCTCAACTCTGTTCTGCCTCTCATTATCTGTGCACGTTAGAACTTACTAACCGGAGCTGTGTGTTTGTTAATAGGCTGTCTCGTGATCCCTTTTCACGTTTTGGCTTTTGCCAATTTCATGTGATTAGGCTCCCCCTTGCGTTTGCTCCTTCGTAATTAGTCTGATCCAATACACCTGTTCCCAATCATAGCATGTGACTTCCCTTGTGTCTATTTAAGCAGTCTTTTCACAGCCAGCTCCTTGTCAGAATGTTGATCAATATTTCTTTTGTGCAGAGCGCCTTGTATGCCATTGAGTATTGTTTTTTTTCGACTGGTTTGTCCGACTACGATTCTTGCCATTGCCCTTCTTGTATTGTTTTGTCTTTTTGGATTTTGACCCATTTTTGTATGACCACGATTTCTGTGTTTGGATGCCCTGTGTATGACCCTTGGCTTTTGTTCATAGATTTTTGCCCTATCGTTTATGTACCTTTGCTCATCAGTCTTCCTGGTTCTGACCCCTGCCTGTCTGTTCGACACTGTTTTTGAATTTCAGTATTGTGGCTTGGCAATTCTTGTGAACCTCATTAAAGGCATACGTTTTTTGGATTTCCATCTCTTGCGTGTGGTTCCTGAACTGTACCTCACAACTTGCCCATAGTATCTATCAAGTTGTTAATAAAAATGATCTCTTGTGACAGAAAAAATCGCTGTCCTTTGTTGCAACCAGTTCAGCTATAATAGACCAAAGGTATCTCAATTCAGTAGTGGAAAAAAATCAGTTTTCTGAAACAAATATTCAACAGGATATTCAAACTATGTCATTCTACAATCAATTATTGTGATCAGATATTAAAAATGTGTGATTCCCTGCCCTTAAATTACGCACAGAAATGTAAGAATTTATACTGTATTCAATGAAATCGAATGCCTTGAGATTTGTTTGTTCAAAATGAGAACAGCTCCAGGACTTTAGTAAAAGCCCTGTTAATTTCGTTGCACTGAGTCTGTTCAATCTAGAGTATCATATTGCCTGCTTTTTCCTGATAGTGGAATGTCTTTTTTGTTAAAATCAGATATTTTCAGATATTACTGTGTTAGTGAGTTATTGTGTGTGTGAAAAGCATTTATACAAGCTTGTGTTTCGCTTGGATGATCGGAATTGTAAAAAGCAAGCTTTCCGTTGAGTGAACATTCTGACCGTAAAATAAGCAGTGCCTTTAATGAGTATGTGTGCTTGCTGATGCAGCTTTGGACTAAACTCTGAACTTTATCATGAAGAAAAGGCTTGTTATTAGTTTGGAGAGGTTACTGGTGACTATTGATATCCATCCACACCTATATTGATAAACTCATGCTAAATTCCACTAGAAAGTCATTAATTTATATTGAACTTTAAAGTCAAATGTTGATTTGTATTAAACATATGATTATCTTAGTATTTGACCGTGCGTAATTTTGAGGGCTCTGACAGCATGGGGAGCCATCTGAACAAAAATTATGAAAAGATACTGAAATTGGAATTCTTAATGCTACAAGTGTCTTGTTTCATTTAAGCCATAGTGCCGCCGCTGTGTGAAGCTCAAATCTTGAATTATAAAGCCATAAATTGGGTATTGCATAAAAAGCCATATTTGGCTTCTGTACAAAGGGATTAATAAAAACAAACTCCCAAGCCTTTTTGACGGTCTCCAGGATTGGATTGCATTCCTGTTAACCTGCCTTTCCAGTTTGTTTTTCTGCCTTAGTTATTAGGAACACTTCCCAAACTTTCATTGGTCTCCAGGATTGGGAATGCGCTCTTGTTTAACCCTTTGGACCTGCCATTTGACAGTCCTGCTTTGACGCGGGTTAACACCACCAGGCATCTGCCCCGGGAAGCCACTAGCTGGGTGCGGACACACCCATTACCCTCACTATGCTATACCACTGAAGCTTGACTGAGCATTCTGTGTTCTAGGCTTCAGCCTTTCCTCTGTTGTTACCGTAGACCTATCAATAAAGACCCTCTTTGGATTGCATCTTGAATTTGCATCTGGTATCTTGTCTGTATCATGGCGATCAAAATTTTAAGAAGGATTTTTATTTTCTTATTTTTTGTCCAGTTATTTGCACTTACACATTGTCTACAATGCATGCACATAATCTGGTGAGAAACTGGAGGATTACAACAGATTCCCAAACGTCACATGCAAGTACAACGATGTATGAATTTGGAATGAAGTCTTGCCTTGTCATTCTTTCTCTGCCAGCCGGACCTTGGTTTATACAATCACTTAATGGTATATTACACTACCACTCCCCTCTAAGCCCCAATCTAACCCCCTCAGACTTTTCCAGGGCAGGCATCTTTGTGTCACAAGACCTTCATATGCTTGTAGTTTGTTCATTCCACTCTTATTCTGGAGGATATGTTCAGCATTTTGATTCCATCGGTCTTTGATAATACGGCAAGTTTTATTCTGATTGCTGGCATTGCTATTTCTACATCTTGTTCACATGTGGCAAATCACAGGGTCATTGCGCCAGTCTATTGTTGGTTTTGGCTTGTACATGAAGCAGCTGTTTGAATGCGGTTAAATGCTGGTCTTGGCTGATATTTAGAAGTGCAGCTGTTGAGTGGTTAGCCAAGTACTCAGTGGGAAGTTCATTTGCATTTGATTCCTGTCTTGGACAGGATCCATGCTTGTCGAACAGTTGGCTGATTTTGACAAGAGGTCAACACATTATGTGTGCTTTTCTGCATGTCCTGTCTTAATTTAGATTCTGCTGACAGTAGGAAAATTTTACTTGTCTTTCAAAACATTTGGTAAGTCATTGGCCCCGTTAAATCTGGCCCTGGTAAATTATATGGGTTATTTTAGCCACCAAACCTAAC
This sequence comes from Gymnothorax javanicus, assembly GCA_029692085.1. Lineage (NCBI taxonomy): Eukaryota > Metazoa > Chordata > Actinopteri > Anguilliformes > Muraenidae > Gymnothorax > Gymnothorax javanicus. The sequence goes on from CM056193.1 coordinate 146,688,011, forward strand.
TGATAGCTTCACCTCACGCTGAGTAAAGCAGTGCCTTACATTACCAGCTTACATTGGCTTTTCATTCTTTTACGTCACAGAACTGGGTTGTGGCTATTCCATACAATCAAAAAGCAGTGATGAAAGACATGCTAGCCCACTTTTAATTGTGTGAATTTGTCATCTCCCCAGGAGCTACTGGACTATGTCTGTCCTCTCTGAGGGAGTTGCCAATCCAGCTTCAGGACCTCTACCAACAAGGATTTGTTCTAGCTGCTGTGCACCCCTTCATCTACCCATGTGGGTTAGAGCATACCTGCATCCAGTATCAGCTCTACCGGGCTGTACTGATACGCCACTCCGACACGTAAGTGTGACCCCTATTTTATCTTGTTCTCTGCCTTCACTTCTCCCATAACACAATTGTATAAGGCACAGACTATTGCAGTCACCATTTTAATGTTTCATTATATGTATTCAGTGATAGGAATTTCTGTATAAGTACATATCAGTGACCTACTGCCCCAAACTTCAAGAGTGTTACCTTAGATGAGGGTCAAATTTGGCTCAGGCTATTTTGTGACTTTTTCTGCATTACACTGGCTGTAAAAAGAACTACACGGGGTGACAGATAGGCTTCTGCTTGTGACTGAGTGTAGTGGAAATGTGCATACAAATATATGTGTTTTTACGAGTGGAAGATCCTCCTATCTTTATAGTCAGAAGAGATTCGTTTCCACCGAGCAGTCGGGTTCAATTCAGATCAGTTCACTACCCATTAGAACGGTTATTTCTGCGCTTCCATTGTCAAAAGTTGGTGATTGTACCAAAAGAACTGTTCCAATATGTGATGTTTTTTGTTGCCCCTCTGTTGAGGTACCTAGCACACTGATCCGATACTAACAGATGGAGCTAGATGCATTCGAGTCCTTTGATTGGTCGAGAGAACTGTTACTTTTCCTCAACAAGGATTCGACACAAACCCACCACTAAAGGGTTTAGGTACCGGTCTGCACTGGTTACATACCAGTTCTAAGAGTCAGATACCAAAAGTGTTTGGTGGATACATTTACTTCTCTACTAAGCTGAATTGGAGAATACTTGGAGAATACCCTCTTGAACTTCTCAGGAGTTCCAATTAGCTTTTCCTTGTCTTCACGAAAAATAAGGGTGCGATTGCATGAGAGAGATGACCAGGTGCAGCGATGGTTCCCCTATTGTTTACAATTCCCAGAGTTTTGAGCTACAGATTTGGACACAGTCTCCAGTCTCTATAAATCCCTGAAATCTCTGTGGCTTAATTTACAGTCTGTAGATTGACTGCCCATTCCTCCCAAATGAATCCATAATTCAGAACAGATGCATTGTTTGCTCAGATTCCTCTGAAGATTACTGATGATTTCCCCTTCATGCCTGTCGCCTCTCTTTTTCCATGACTGTTTTTTATTTGGGTTTTTTTGTCCCCTACAGTGAATGGTATGCTAATAGAGATGTGCTGTACAACAAGAAACATTTTGCTCAGGTCACGTCATTGACTAATTGATATGATTAAAAAGTATTATCAAATTAATACAATTCTAAGAAGTAAAATGCGGAGTGCAAACAGGTCAGTTGTGGTCCTTATCATACTGTGATGGCCGGTAGAATACGGAGGCCAAGTGCAACGACCAGAGAGAAAGAGAGTAGAACGGACACAGTACAAACACAGAGAATAATACAGACCAAACGAAAGTACTTGCGCTTCCAAAGGACGTATAATAGTCCGAACCACGGAAGCAAAGCGAGATAGAAAAAGGGAGAAGAAACTCCAACAATTAGAAGATAGAAAGTCATACAAAACCTGACTACAGATATCTTCGCTATAGTCTTGGTTAAAACAGACACTCTAGCGAAGGGGCGTGCGGACTTCCTGCTTATATAGAGTCTGGGAAAGCGCCGCCCCAGCTCAATCAGCCAGGTGGGTAAAGAATTCGATAGTCCAGGAATACGATATCGACCTGGACGAGCTGCAAAGAAAAGTCCAAACAACATGCACACCTCACAAACCATGACACATACAGCCTCAACTCTTGCATACAATTAAAGCATCTGCAAAATAATTGCAAGGCTATGCAAAGCATAACCTCCTCTTTCTCTTTTCCCCCTAAATTGTACTTCAATAGGTGAGAATTGTTAGAGTGAGTTTTGTGCCATTTGTTTCTGTGAGATATTGCTCAGTGTTTTGTGAGATTTGTGGGAGATGCGGGAGAGTATGGAAAAAGTAGTTCTCTCTACAGAGAGGTGCTGCCTTTCACTCTGAGGGATGAGACAGAAAAGAGGGGTGGGCTCTGGGCCTGCAGATCACGGTGTGGTGTGGAGAGAGGGAGTAGAAAGGCACTGCTGATCCTTTGATGGCCCCTGCCAAACAGTCTCGCTTTATCTCAACGTCTGTCACTGAGGAGACAGCAGTCCACATCAACACAAGCCCAGGGGGATAAAACAAAAAAAAAAAAAAAAAAGATTTGAATCAAACACCGACCAGCTCCTCTCATTTTCTCCTCGCTTGACAGCCTGGCAAAAACAAAAATAAAAGACTGGGAAAGTGCACATGAAGGAAAATCACTGGATACCCAATCATTACTTTGAAAATAACATGACCCAAAAATGTCCATGCCCATCTGGGAGATCAGGAAGGCGAGAGGAAAATTTTTATGGCTTCAAAAGTTTTCTTCAGTTTTCACACTTTATTGATTCCCTATTGTCAGATGATAACCCACTACATATGGAGCCGTGGAAGTAAGAAACAAATGACACTGTTATTGTATTCCTAAAAGCAAACATTTGGCCTGGAAATAACCTTGCCCTCTGTCCGCAAAAATAAAACTTGCCTTCTGTAAATGTTAATATCATTACTTTCAAGTGGTATTTGATTAAATGGCTGAGACTGACATGGTCCACTCTTTGAGATGGGTTAAGTCTGGCTTTAAAATCAACTTTTTGAAGTTCAAATTCAGATGAAGAATGTTGGCTCATTCTGACCTTGAAATGTCAACTTTTAAATGTCCTAAATTAAATTTTCTGGAAGTGAACAACAGAGGCAGGCGAAGTACGAAGCAAAGAAAAAAATATCTTTATGTTTTTCAAAGCAGTGTGTGTATAGGATACGGCTACCTCTCCAAATAAAAGCATGAAATAAGCTTATTGTCCATGCTGAGGAAAATAAAATTTCTAGTTCTAACTTCATTAGCTAAAAGCTTTGCCAGTAATTATACGCAATGACTCCTGAAACTCTGTTAGACAGTCATTGGATGAAACGGTTGTCAGTGAAGCAGAAAGTCAATGGCTGACCATCCAGGGAAACAAGCCAGCTGGTTATTTACATAAGATGTGCCAGAAGGGTAAATTTTAAAGATTTTGTCAAAAAATATTCTATGTACCATCTAGGAATTGCAGCAATTTTTATATTTTTATAGTTTCCCAAAAGTAATTGAATAAACAAACATGATTATAAATTAAATCATCATTTTAAATTCTTGTTTGAAAATCCCTAGCTGTCAATGAATTAATGAGGGAATAACACACATTTCACCATGGAACAGCTGAGAAGCCAACTGTCTTTAAGTCCCTTAGAAGTAGGATCACACATTGATTCTGCTGTCATAAAATTAAATAATGCGAATGAACTCAACATGCAGACTTTCGGTTCCAATTTCAGCTTTATTACTTTTATTACTTACATCCAAATCAGGTAAACAATGTAAGAATTACCATGCATTTATTCATGGTCCCTCCTATTTCAGGAACCAATAGTGATTGGATGATTAGCTGCACTGCTGTAGCATGCCCAGGTGTGTTCTATCCTCAATGTTTCATTTACAAGTAGACTAATAAAAGGTCTTGTGTTGATATCAATTGTGATATTTGCATTTGAAATCTGTTGATGTGTCTTCTCGGTGTGACATCCAAAGAGCTGTCACTGCCAGTAAAGCAAGCCATCATTAGCAGAAAAATCAAAACAAACCCATCAGAGAAACAACAATAGCAATAGGCGTGGCCAAATCAACTATTTGGTGCATGCTGAAAAATAAAGAATTCATTGGAGAGCTCTGGAAAAGCAAACAGTTTGTAAGTGCACTGACAATTGTGGTGGATGACAGAAGAATGATTTCCCTGATGAAGAACGAAACCGTCATAACTGTTGGCTAGATCAAGAGCACTCATCAGAAGGTGGACATATTTATGGTAATATAAATCATCAAGAGAGGACCCCAGCAGAGTACATTGAGAGGCCTTACCACAAGATGTAAACGATTGCTCTGCCATAAAATCAGGAAGTTTGCCAAAAAACATTGAAACATTGAAACAAAACATTGTTCAGGTCAAGAAGAAGATCCATCCCATGTACAGATGATATAAAAGATCATTTTGTGTCAGAATGATGAGAGAATTGTGGCATGGAGAACAGAAGGAGCACACAAACTCATCTCTGAAGCGTGCTCATATTTGGACATGTAGTTTGCAAATGTAACTGGTTCTGTTGTATTTGTTGATGCATGAGACTGCTTACAAAAGCAACAGGATAAATTCAAAATTGTATAGGTCTATATTATCTGCTCTGTTTCAGCCAAATACCTTAATACTGTTGGGGCAGTGCTAAAATTGGGGCTATATATTTAATGTTTGTAATTTCTACAGGCTTTATGCAATCTTTTTGCCAAATGTCCTACACTAAAGCTGGAATTCTCCCCTCCAAGCACATCTTGATTGATTAATTTTAAATCCATTGTGACAGTGTACGGAGCCAAGATGATAAAGAAAAAAAAAAATTTTGTCATTGTCCAAATACTCATGGAACTAAGTGTATATTTGATGTTTCAGCAGCAGCACTGTTATGTGCTTAGTTTCCACATGTTCAAGCGTCATTGAGTCAGTAACTAAAAAAAAAAAGTTTTTTTTTTTTTTCTAGAATAAAATCATAATATAACATCACCATGAAATGGATGGAAAGATTGAGCAAATATTTGCCCACCATATTGCAAATGTTAATTAGAAATCTGGTGATAAAACTATAATCATTGCTTTGTATTCTCTTTTGATACATAATTTATAATAGGAGTGATTAAAATGCTCTTTATCACTTAATGGATTTTAAAATACAATTTTTTGAAGAAACTACCGCTAGTATATGGCTTAACTGTTTATGGTTTATGTTCAGAATTGTGGGAAATTTGTTACAGGGATACTCATTGATATGGTTTATCATGTTAATTCCTGGATTTTAAATGTTCATTTAGTTTTCTGCATTTGCCTAAGCAAAAATTGTTCTTAAAGTTATCCGTGTGGATCTGATGTCGGTGCCCCCAATGACAAAATAGAAACTGTTCTCGCTAAATCATTTTAATGAACGACGGCCAGTGGGGAAATAACACTTGGGTGGCCAACCAAAGGTGCAACTTCATCAGTCACTCACTCACTCACTTTTTTTGAGTTCCATCTATTTCACCTGACCTGGGGCCGTATTCATATCAGGAGTTTTACCTATTGGGCTGATAAAGCTTATCTTCCCGATAGCTAACGGACCACAAGTCCGCAGCGCCAAGCGGTATTCATGAATGTTAGTTAGGCGGGCCACCAGCTGATGGCCTGTCTAATTTTGGAATATGAAGTGTTGATGAGGGGTGCATGCACAGTGACACGGCTTTCTACCTTTCTTGTTTTCAAAGCGGGGAGTTCGTGTTGTTCGTTGGTGTGTTGATGAGTGATTTGTTTGTCTCTTGGCAGGTTAAGCGAGTTTTTCTCTCTTGTTGTACAATATGCCTTTCAAGCAAAAACGAAAAGCGCCAGAAAATGAGGAAAGCAGAGTTAGGGATCCCAATTGGCAGCATGGAGAGATGATTTTACTTCTCGAGGAAATTTGTGTTGAAAAAAAAGACTGAGAACTAGCTAGGACGAATTGTTATAAAATAATGTATCTTTGCTCCCAAATTTTCAGTTCTGGTGCTGGCCCTGATATAGATGTCCTATTTATATATTTTAGATAGAACTAGAATATATAAATAGGACATCTAATCTATTGAATAAAAGTGTATCATTGTATTGATGAAATGAAAGACTTATGTTAAGATAGTGCCATGTTTGCTATATCCGTAAAAAATACCAGTGAATCGGCATTAAAGAATCTACAAAAAACATAATACAATGATTTATGGTCTTTTCAACTTATATCTATTGAATTAAAGTGTAACAAGATGTTTAATGTTCAAACTGATACCTTTTTTGCACGAAAATATCATTAAAGACAGAGCAGCGGATAGTCACAATTTTTTTCCACTGTGAAGGAAGTAAAAACTCAAAACGTTTGGGGAACTGAGGAGACCAATTTTTGAAAAATTTGACTAACTCTTTCCCATTCTGAAAACAATTGATTAAACAGTCCGGTTCCGAAAGATGAAACAAAACTGCTTTATCTGCCAGAACATAACTAAATTGGGTTTGTTGCATCTTTATTTCATTGTTTTCTCTTTTACTACGGAGCCATGCTGTTGAACACGGCATATCACAGACTACTGGGCTTGTGAAATAAGCAGCCACCATGAAAAAGACGTGATGCTTTGATGGCAACATATGTTGCTCCAAAACCTGTATGCTTTTTACGGTAGCATTAATAATCAAACTTCAAGTCATATGTATTTATAGCATGCTGGAGCTTGTTTTACTAAAACACCCCCATTCACCATCACAGATGCTGGCTTTTTCACTTTGCGCCTAAAACAGTCCAGATGGTTCTTTTCCTCTTTGGTCCGATAGAGGATCGTCTGTCTTGTTCTTCTTTTACAAAACAATTTGAAATGGTAACTACAGACCAATCACACTGTTTTCCAGAATGCATCAGTCCATTTTATTATATCTTTTGCCCAACTCCAACGGAATACAGTTGCATTTTTTGATAAATGCCTTTCCTTTTACATTGTAGAGTTTTAACTTGTTACTTGCAGATGTTGCTCGGAACTGTAGTTACTGACAAAAGGTTTTCTGAAAAAAAACGCCGCCCATGTGGTGATGTCCTTACACAATGATGTCGGTTTTTGATGCAGTACCGCCTGAGGGATCGCAAGGTCACGGGCATTCAATGTTGGTTTTCGGCCTTGTCGCCACGGAAAACGCAGTGATTTCTCCAGATTTCTGAACCTTTTGACGATATTACGGACCGATAGATGATGAAATCCTAAATTTCTCACCAATAGCTCGTTGAGGAATGTTGTTTTTAAACTGTTCGACAATCAGCTCACATTTGTTCACTAAGTGGTGACCCTGGCCCCATCCTTGTTTGTGAATGACTGAGCATTTCCAATCTAGCTGCTTTTATACACCAATCATGGCACCCACCTGTTCCCCCATTTAGCCCGTTCACCCTGTGGGATGTTCCAAATAAGTGTTTGATGAGCATTCCTCAACTCTCTCAGTCTTTTTCAACTTGTGCCAGCTTTTTGAAAAATGTTGCAGGCATCAAATTCCAAATGAGCTAATATTTGCAAAAAATTACAAAGTTTACCTGTTCCTCATTTAGGCTTGTCTTTTCAGTGTATTCAATTGAATATAGGTTGAAAAGGATTTGCAAATCATTGTATTCTGTTTTTATTTACAATTTACACAACGTGACAACTTTAATTTTTGGTTTTTGTAAAAAAACTGAAAGGAAAAGTCTTTGTGTGTGTAGTACAGAAAATTTATTACTGTTATCTCCATCTGAAAACAATTGATTAAAGGTTCCGAAAAGATGAAGCAAAAACTGCTTTATCTGCAGAACAGAACTAAATTGGTTTGTTGCACTTTTATTCATTGTTTTCATCATCTACAAAACCCAAAACCATATCACAGACTACTGGGCTGTCGGAAAATCGTAAAAAAAACAGAATACAATGATTTGGAAAGGCTTTTCAACCTATATTCAATGGTAAAAACACTTCAAAATCAAACTTAATGTTCCAACAGGTAAACTATTGTAATTTGGAGCAAATTTTAGCTCAAACACCATCCCATTCACCAGCATCACACTTCAAAAAAACTATTTTCATTTGGAAAAAAGACTGTTACAGGTGAGGAATGCTCATCAAACACTTAGATAGAAGGATCGTCTGTCTTGTTCTTCTTGATTACAGACTAATTTACAATGGCAATCCAGTAATCACTCTGTTTTACAGGAATGGGTGCCATGATTGGAATAAAAGCAGCTTCCTGAATGTAACTGTAATTTAATTACATCTTTTTGTGAACAAATCCAACGGAATACAGTTGCATTTTTTTGCAGGCCTATCCTAATTACATATCGCCGTTACATGTATTCAGTTAGTCCTCAAGTCTGTTGCTCCTCATAACAAACAGAGAAAAAAGAAGAAATCACTGGGAAACTATAAGGCTGAAAAAATCAACATTGAATGCCCGTGAGTGTGACAAGAAGGACTGCATCAAAACCGACATCAGCCCGTAAAGGACATCACCACATGCCTATAGACTCTTCAGATAAGGCCAAACGGCAGTTCATGAATCTGCACCAATTAAAACTCTACAATCTGTTGTCCCATTTATCAACAGCCCCCATGAATAACGGCCCCTGAGCATTCCCATTTGGAGCCTGTCCTAGCATAGAATGGGCAAGAGGCAGGATCCCACTCTGGACAGCTGAGCAATTGGCCAATCTATCGCAGGGATCACACACCATGCACTCAAAACGAAGGGCAATTTAGGGTCTTTTACCAGCCTCAGGTGCGTTTCCCAAAAGCGTAGTTGCTAACTAAGTTAGCAACTTACATAGTTCGTCCAGTCAGTGGTTCTAATTATGTAAGTTAGCATCTGTGCTTTCGGGAAACGCACCCCTGGTCAACGTCACTGGAATGTGGGAGAAATCTCAAGTAACAAGAGGAAATCCACGCAAATGCAGAGCACACAAAATCCTCACTGTAAGGCACATGGCGAGATTCAACATTCTAAAACATTCTGGTTGTGACATAAGGGTGTAACCCACAACACCGCCACAATGATGGTCCTATATTTGAGACATTGAAACAAATCATCAGGACACATTTAATTCTCAAAGTTTTCTTAACAGAACCTAACTATAGAGCACAGAGTCTCTGTCTTTGTGTGTGTATATGTGTGTTGGTGTGTCTTTCGATTTTATTGACCCTGGGCTGGCGCCTTTAAATGGGGACCCAAATTATTTGCAAAAATAAAATTAAGTTGAGTTTGAACATTAAACATCTTGAATTTGCATTATTAAACTTTGAATAAACAAGCAAACAGTTCCAAATCATTGCATTCAGATGTTTATCTAGGGGTCTAAGTGGACTGAGTTCAGCATGTCATCATCTACATCTGCCGTGAGCCTTGAGAGGTCTCGGCTCACAATTTGTGTGGTTTTAGCGGGCACAGCCCTGGTACCTTAAAATGACATACAGATATAGTAATTAGCTGCTGTTTGATTAGGACCGTTTCAACATGTCCAGCTCATGTTATGAGACCTTATTTGAAATATATGTGAATGCTTGTGTACAAGTATTAATGCAAGGTCCTTTGCACCAAAATATACAGGCAGTTTAATTTATTTTAATTCATCATGTACCTTCATAATAGATGGGGACAATTTAAAAAAAAGTCTAGGAGGACCAAAGAACATGCAGCAATATTTTGGTTAAAAAGGTCAAACAGCTGGAGCTAATATTGAAAAACATTTATATGAATAAGAATTCTGATTGAAGACAGAATGATGGTGATTTAAGACAATAAAATACCTCTAAATACATCTGAAAGAACAAGAGATATTTTTCTGTGAACAGTTTAATTTCTCATCACTAGAGTTTTGTTAAAAAAAATAAAAGCAGAAGTTTTCTTGTCGATTGGGATGTTGCCTTGAATATCAGGAAAAACATTTCTTACATTGGGATAAAACTATTGTCTGTAAAATTCCCTGCAATCTGAATCCCCACCAGTCCAGACATCCACTGTAAATTCAGGCTTTTACTCTTTTGGACAACCAGGGTATTGAAAGATGTTGACATGCCACAGGGACAAATGATTTACCAGTCACATCAGCGAGAACCGTGACATTTATTTTATCATCACCCATCAATGAGTGTGTTATATTAAACATAATTCTCTTTGGGCAGATCACTATTCATTATTTGGCAATAAATAGTTCTTGGTGTAATATTTAATGGCTAGAGACTTCATGGGATAAGGAAATCTTAAAGAGGCAGCTCATTCCAAAATCAAAAATGCATATCTTCCCTCTTACCTTTAGTGCTATTTACCCATCTATATTGTTTTTGGGGTAAGCTTTTGAATTTTGAAGTAATCGCCAGTAGAGATGTCAGCCTTTTGGCAAGCATAATGGAACTAAATTGAATCGGTGAATTCAATAAGGGCCCAACTCCATGTTGAAAATGTGTGGAGTTGGGCCCTTACTGAATTCACCAAATCATTTGTATTTGTTGGTGCTAAAAGCACAAAAAATACATTTAGAAAATTCAAAAGCACTGTTTTTTTAGGAACTGATGACCTGGTTACTCAAGGTAATCCACAGTCTATGTTCTGAGCAGTTTGAAGGTGCTATCTGCAATTTGATTTACATGTATTTATGGTTTTCTAGAGCCTTTCCCGACTTTGCTGATAAAAGCCTGTGGACTGATATACTGTATGTGGAGGCATCAGGTTGGATTTTACGCAAAAATCCAAATGAAGTGATGTTTTCGCACGTTCCCCCGTGCCTTGCCTTTACCATCACCAGACTGGTGATAGTAAAAGTGAAATAAACAAAGTTATGCTGTTATAATAGAGATACACCAAGATAAACAATTCTCATACATTCAATGATAAATACATAGGCCATCTTTCAGGATAATTTTAGAACCTTTTGCATTACTTTGTGCATTTTATGTGCATTATCTCCAGTCTAGCATTACTCATCCCACTCCTGTGATCTGATTATATCTGATTTTAGAATAGGATTAAGACTTTTGGCTCAACCCTTGGCAGACTCATTTAGCGCAGCGTAACAGTTGACTATAATAAAGAAGGTCCACTTTTGTTATGCTGCAACAGTGCACAGTGGTAATTTTCATAACGAGCGGATGCAACATAATGTTAAAAAATGAAGAGAGGCAGCCACTTTTTTTTAATATTTATATATGGACTAACCTTTTGGGTTGTCATCCAGGAAATATAGGAGGTGACATCATATTCATCAAGAAAGCAGTGACAATTTGACAAAAAAAGTTGATCAAGCTGGCCAGAAAGCTGCCAGCTCCAACCTGGTTTACTTTCTGTGCAGTGGTATGTTATGGACCGGGCGACAGTCCAAAATGGATCACCAACAAACCTCTCAGGCAGGTTTCCAGAATGTCAGGCACATTTCAATGCAATAAATAATTACAGCAACCACTATTTAATGGGTAATGTCTGAATCAGGACATAAATTATAGTATCTATATCGATTGTCCTGATGTCAGATTAAAATATTGGCACGCCGTAATGGAAACTCCAAAAATAACGCCATGCTGAATCTGTAATGCAAACTAATTTCGACTTCACATCTTTCTCAGCCAACCATGTTCCCTATATATAATGCTTGTTTTCTATGCTCAGTAAACCCGGCTTTTGCACACTGGACCAAAACAAATTTTTCCCACACTGATTACAGTCAAAGAGGGATAATAAGACGCCAAAGTCGGACAGGGTTTTAATATATTTCCGTTTGTCCCAAAACTCATAAAAGTTCTAATTTTTTTCCAGTATTCCAGGGGCTTATTAAAGACGTAAAACTTGGCCATGTTTGTGTTCAACACAGTGTGATGCAAATTGATAGCTATGGAAATTTCTTGGTCTTTTTATTTGTGTGTTTTTTCCGTTCTGATATCCAACAGTCTTTATTCGGCTGCATCTTTTGAAAATTAGTCAGATGGATCAATAGATTCACGCTTTATTTCCACATGGAGATAAAATAGTTGGCTTGTAGTCAGTGAGCAAATCAATTCCATGACCATTGACAAAGTGAATAAATTATCGCATGCACGATCAAGACTGTCCAGGGAGAAAAAAAATACTAACATGTGGCAGCCAGCAAAAAATAAAAAGGTTAGACCACACAGATTTAGCTGTAGCAAATAAAGAATAAAAATTTATCCCCAAAAACAGAGCATCCAAAAAAGATGGCCCGCAAATAAATAAATCGCTGTGTTCATTGGATGTTCTGTTTGTTGTTAAAATGTTTTTTTATTCTTTATTTTGTTATCAATCTGTTCTAATCGACCTCTTTCTTTTGGCTGTCAGACACGACTATTTTGCATTTAATGTCCGACAGGCATTGTACATTGTCCCGCTGCCAATGTCGACTCAAGTTTATTGAGCAGAGCTTAAACAGAAACATTGATTGAAATTCTCGGCTCATCTTGAAGAACTGAGCCCTTTATCAAAACATTCACCTTTAATATCTAAAACATTCAGTAGATTTGAAGAAATTAAAATAATAATCGACTATCGGAAACGGAGATAAAAATAAAACCCTGTCAGACTCTAAAACACGTGAATGTTGTTCAAAATGCTAATCTGTCGTAATGTGAGAAAATCAAAATAAGGTCCAGTGTCAAGCTTGTTAAAACTAGGCTACTATTTATTGTCACTTTGGTTTTATTCGTTTTTAGTGGGGGAAAGGAATACAAAATGATTGCTATGATCTCGTTGAGTTAAGATCACATAGTGAAAATAAATGTGTAACGTATCTTGCATTGTTGTCCATGCATGTTAATCCCAAAATTTTTTTTAAAACAGGGTTCAATTTTTGAACACGCTATCCATCGTTTCTCTTCCCAATGATGCAATCCCACAGAAGAAATAAATGAGCAACTGTCAGTATTTCATTCCAACTTCATAAGTTTGAATGATCTGATGGTAGTTTATGTTTGAAATTCCATTCAAGTTCAGCTAATGGTAATAATTCGAGAATGCCCTAGCTAGCCAGCTAACTCATATTCTGATGCTTAATATAGACGTTGGCGGTGCAGAAAACATGCCTGAAGCAGCAAAGTAAAATGCAATCCCACGCATCATGCAGACATAGGACAGAGGCTTCTATATTCCAACACATTAAAGGTGAGGAGGAGGAGCTCATTTGATTGGTCAGGATTTAACCGGGTGTTATACCCAAACACGCCAGTCTTTTTTCATTTTTGCGCCGGCAGGAGGGATCTTTCAGGATAAATTTTAGATCCCTAGCCAGGGTCTGCACAGATTTTAACATACGCCTGGACACACATCCTCTGGCATTACTCACCCATTCGCCTGTGCCTGCACCGCTATTGCCCTTTTCACTTAATTTAGAGCCCTTTGTCTCAACCCACTTCCAGACTCATTTAGTACATTAACAGTTGACTATAATAAAGAAGGTCCACTTGATTATGCTGAAACAGTAGTGCATATATTTTTCATAACGAGAGCGGATGGGAGCGATAATGTTAATAATGAAGAGAGGCAGCACTTCTTTTTTTAATATTTATATAATTCACTAACCTTTTGCATTGTCATCCAGGAAATACAGCCATGCTGACATCGGTGAGCCTCTCGGTGAAAGCTAACATTTGACAAACAGCGGTTGATCAAGCTGGCCAGCTAGCTGATTCCAATGTATCACATAAATGCCGCCAAAGTATGATGTTATGGTAACCACTCTCAAGAATGGATCACTTCAACATCACTAGCTTATATTGTGCTATCTTAAAATATTGAGCGTTATAAATCCAAATAAAAAAAAAATAACAATGTTTTAAAGAGCATATTTAGCTGCTTCATTGGTCATGTTCAGTTGTGTGTATGCTAGTTACAGACTGCTGGCTACAGTTCATTTAACGGCCACTGGTGTCATTAATGACAACGAATTTCTGAAAGTTGCACACAGAAATTTTAATTTAACTGCAAAATGTTATAATTAACTTTTTTCTTTCTACCAAACTACACCCCCCAATTTAGACCAAAACAATATAGATGGATCAATAGGAGGGAGTAATACAATAGGGAGGAGGAAAAGTTTGTGTTTTTGAATTTTGGGTGAACTTTCAATTTAAAGTGGCTGTTGTCACATCTGGGGCTTTGCAAAAAAGTCTCTTACAATCACAGATCTGCTCCAGTGGAGAAACACAGTGTGATGGAAATTTGTATGTGGCTTCGTTAGAATTATTTTAGTTCTGGTTCCAATGGTCCAGTGGCTGCATCTGAAATCTGCATCTGAAGTGCAATAGCCTTCGGAAAAGCACATGGACTGGAAATAGTTTGGCTGGTAGCCATTACAAATAGCGCCAAACTGTCTATTTCATGAAAGAAAGTAGGCAATTATCTCCCTAGTTGCTTCCTTCCAGGGAGAAAACACAGAACTAACCTTGGAAGAAAGGAAAAATCGACGATGGACCACAATCCTTTGCAGCTGTAGCAACTGGAAATGGCATTTGGTCCCAAAGTTTTCCGATAAATTGCGAAGGCTATCTTTGCCAGTAAGCTCATGGGGCATTGAAGGAAAGGACATCCGATTTTTCTCAAACATGTCCCAAGATACTTTCATAATCTCCCGGCAACTTTTCCTTAGCCAAGGAGACTTTTTTCTAGCAAGGTCAAAGAAAAGTAGAGAGGAAAGGATAAAGGCTGCCTGTTTAACAGAAGTTGGATGCAGCCAGTGTTTACGCGATAAATGAATGGGGTTTTCAAAGCTCTGGGAAAATAAGGTCCATGATTAAATGAACACATGGAAAGCAGTATTGTTTTGTTTATTGTGATAATATGGTTGTATCCTCCAAACCTTTTCAAAAATAAAAGGCTTTGAGACTCTAAAAGGTGAATGTTGCTGTCAAAATGCTAATGTTGAAGTAATATGAGACCAAATCACCCACTGGTCTCATATCATCAGCTTGTTCAAACATTGTTTACTCTTGATAGCACATTGTTTGCAATATTCGCACATTATGGACATGGGGCGTAATATTTTCACTTGGTTGTAAGGAAACGCGTACATTGGCTCACTAAACAAAATGTACTCTGTGTCAGCTGACAGTTTTACTCGTGGACCTTATTTTTTTCCAATTTTTTAAAAACCCATTCAGTTTTTGCATGGACATTGGAGTGTTGGAGCCGGAAGGGTAAAAATGCTAATCCCACATACAAAATGATGACAGGACTGTGACTCTCTATTGTCGGTCTTCTTAAGACTTGTACATGGTTGATATGTTTGAGATTTAAATGTCTTTTGGGCTAATACAGGAGTCAGCAGGATGAATTTCATTTTGTGGGCTGGTTCTGATCTTGGGTGTGAGACAGCAGGCATCCGGTTCAGGGTCTGATCGTGTTAAGCTGAACCCTCATCCTCAAGCAGGCACGTCTCCAGCCGCCCTAAGTGGTGGAAAGGTCCCCAGCCCTCATGTCAACAGGATGAGAGAGCGGATAGCAGGGAGTAATGGGTCATCTGCCTTCTCAGGGGCAGTGTTGGGACTTCCTACGTAGAAAAATAGGCTTTTACACTATAAATAGAGATCCCTAGTCAGATCCCTGGAGCCACAGATATTTATGTAGGCTGGAAAAAAAAACAAGCAAGCTAACATATTTGCTTCAGTGGGCATCTAAACTATTGTACTTTTTCAAGTTTTTTGTGGTTTAGGTAGTACAATGTTTCAATCTGTAAAGATTTAACTAGGAAATTCCGAAATCATAACAAATTAATTGATGCCCAAAATGACAAACATACAAAATGACACGCACTTTAGTATAGTGCATGGTTGTAATATTATTGATTGCACATTTTTGTTAAATGTATAAACTATTTGGAAAAGTGTGGATTTATGTTGCCTGCACAAGTATCATTAAGTGGTACTGATAACAGTATTCCATTTTTTGATGTAACCAGATGTTGAGTCTTTGTTGTTTGTACATTTGTCCTCTCCAGGTCTGAGAAG
The DNA here is from genome assembly GCA_029692085.1 of Gymnothorax javanicus. Lineage (NCBI taxonomy): Eukaryota > Metazoa > Chordata > Actinopteri > Anguilliformes > Muraenidae > Gymnothorax > Gymnothorax javanicus. Next base: position 146,703,952 of record CM056193.1, read on the forward strand.
ACTCAGTCATCCTGTGAGTCCAGCCATTTAGAAATTGACCTTTGTCTGCCAGCAGACCAGTCACCAAACGCGGGTCTTATACAGGGATATGTCAAAAAGGTGAGTTGATGACAGCTGAAGAATCTGAAGAATGTTGCGATGCGATCCTAACTGTTTGCTTCATTGTTGAATTCCAAATTCTGTGTTGTAAAGCAACTGGGGAGAAAAAAATAAGCTAAAAAATATCAATAAATGGTGACCTTTAACATATCACAGTCAGTATTATCAAGTAAATTTAAATATTAGTTTGTAAATGTACTCATTCATGATAATTCTACCTATTGGGTGAGGAAAATTAGGCTATTTATTTATGCAATGACATTTATATTTTTTTGAATTTCAGGTTTACACACAAACCCAAATCAGTAAAAGTTGGGACAGTATGTTGACTTAAAAGTAAATTAAAAAAAAAATTGATAATAAAGCTTTGTGACAATAAATTACTACTTTTAAAAAACATTTTAAAAGTATAAAAAATATAAAAAGATATAAAAATAAAGGAAAGTTTAAAAATCTTTAAAATATGTTTTTAAAGCTGAAAAAACTGAAAAAAAAATTTTTGTAAAAGCTTTTAAAATTTTTTGTTGCAAAAACTTAGGACATTTTGACGCAACTTCACGTCATTCTCAAGTGAGTGAAGAATAAAATGACCAGGAGTATAAATACAAAAGAAGAGAAGGAAAGCTGGGGAAAAAAGAAAGGTCAAAGGGGATAACTGTCACGTGCATATTTACATAAATAGCTTTGCACGGACAGAGTCTGATTGAATGTTTAACTTGGGTTTGACCTCATTTCAAGTTTCAATACTTTATTGCCATGCAACTTCAGTTGTTAGGAATTTGCTTTGGTAATGCTCTATACAACAAGACAGCCACACAAACTGAAACCACACAAGACAAAAAACAAGGACATATAATAATAAATACAGATATGGCCTGTACCTACACAGGGTCCCCTTGCTTGGAGTAATGAATAAATAATACCCATCCAGGGGGGCCAAGTAGGGTGCAAGCCCTTGTAAAGTGCAGTGCAGTTGATTAGTGCTAGTTGTGCAGCAATGTAATAGATGTGACACAATATAAAACTTCATGTGTATAGAGACAGTAGTAAAATCATAAAATGTCAATAAAAACAGTGCAAATTATGCAGGATCATTAAGGGGCTACATACAAGATTTCGCCATCCTGGATCATGGCGCAGTCCAACAACAAATCAGGAAAACAACCGAAGCTACCAATATGCCTCCCCTCAACCAGTATACCTCCCCCTCTCATTACGCTGCATTATCAATACATTGAATTACTGACCCAGCTCTCTTAATTTCATAGGATACTGGGGCAGGGATGAGGAGCTGTTTAGGGATCTGATGACACTGCAGTAGGTACTATTGAGGAACTGGGAGGTCTTAGTTGGGATATTCCTCAGTCTTCTACCTGATGGGAGTAAATTTAGAAGGGAGTTGGCAGGGTGGATATTATCTAATAGTATTTTCAGGCCCCTTCTTTGGAAACGGGCCTTATAGATGTCTGAGATGGGAGTGAGATTATGTCCAATGATCTTCTCAGCAGTGTGTACTACTCTGTCTAATTGTGAAGAAAATTTCGAAGATTGAACAGTCAAATTTTGATTTACATTTCTTAACAACTGAAAACAAATGTTCAATATTTCTAGACTTCGGTAATCCGTGCTCTTGAAACAGGTGCCTTCCAAGAGTAATGTTTTTGTGTTCAGCAATGCATTGATGAAGATGGTGTGAGGTATAGCTGACATAATCTGAATTGCACAGATCACATGTAAATTCATAAACATCACACTGATTGTTGACAATGTCAGGCTTATTTTCTGTTTTTGAAATTTGATCTTTCTGCTTTGGAAAATCGGTTTAATCTCAATTTCAATTTTTAAGATGAGACAGAAAATTTTTAGTCGAGCCCCCGGAGAAGGGGCCCCCATAGGGGTTTGCGAGACTATTGTAATCACCTTGTGAGTCTGTCTGTCTGTCTGTGTGTGTATGTGTGTTTCCGGGCAGATATCTCCAGAACCACTTGATCGATTTCAATTATCTTTCACATGTAAACACCTTGGATTGACCTCATGGCATGACATAAATTTCGGGCTGTTGGGCAAGACTATGAATTCTCTGAATGCTTGTCTTTTTTATTGCATTTGCCGATTTCTGACCTTTGAAGGGTAGAGGGATGTTGACGATTTTCTCCTTTTCGGTTTTATTCCACTCCGTGTTTTCATTTCCTTTATTTTGAAAAGTTGCAATGACTTAGTTGATGGAGGAGTTTATCAAACTTCTGGGATAACAGAGTTTACGGAAAATAGGTCGAAGCTTGTTGCATTCGTCACTGAAAGCAGTGGGGGATGATGAAAGACAATATGCACGATGTACCATTGTTTTTAGTTGACAAAGTTTATAATGCTTGTCTACATTACTGTGGCAATGAGGGAATAAACCAGTGTCTGTTTTATTCCGATATACAGATGTTTCAAGCCAATTTCCTTTTCTTTTGATCAGCATACCTAAGAAGGAGATACAGTCTTCTTCTTCCATCTTCATAGTGAATTTGAGATTATTATGACAGTCATTGAGTGTTTCTAAAAATGTTCCCGCTGTTTCTTTGTTTAGAATGATAACAAATGTGTCATCAACGTATCGTCTCTAGAACGGCGGTTTCTTACTTGCTTTTTTCAACCTTTCCTCTATTGAACACATGAAGACGTTGGCTAGAATTGGACCAAGCGGAGACCCCATCACAACTCTGTTAATTTGCTCCTACAAATTTTTATCAAATTGGAAGACTTGGTTGGTTGTAGTTGATCGTAATAATTCGATTAATTGGTCCTTTGTTATGTCCAAATCATTAGTTTTGTTAAACCAGTTGTCCATGCTAAAATGTTAATCGTCTCATGGACGGGAACATTTGTAAATAATGAGGCCACTTTGTAAGACACCAAGACTTGATTTGTTGGACATGAATATTTCTGAGTTCATCAGAGAACCAAAAACATCATGGATAGAGTACACATTAGAAGATACATGGATAGTGTACACATTAGAAGATAGGGGTTTCAGTTTTTTTTCCAGGCACTTTGCCAATGGGAAATTGTACGTTGTGTCGCGGACAATATGGGTCTAATTGATAATTCTTTTTTGTGAGTCTTTGGTAAGCTCTTTAGGTGAGCCAATCTTGAGCCTTTGGGACAGAGCAGCTGTGCAGTTGGTTTGGGTAGAATGTTTAGGACTTTTTCTGACAATTGTTTCTCCTTTTCGAATAGTGAATGGTGATGTTTAGGAGGTCTGCCACGGGTCTTTAGGCATTCCGTGCTGAGTTGAATAAACTGAGTCAGAGACTGAACTTTGACGTAATAGTCTCAAGTAATCGGTTTTGTCCATCACCACAACTCCCGAACGTTTATCTGGTTTTGAGACGATTATATCATCATGCGCTTTGAGGTTGTTCATAGCTTGAAGAAGTGCTTTGGGTGGTTTAGGGCTGTGTCTATCAATGTAATTCAGTGCAATAAAGCGAAGAGTGGCACAAGTCAAGTCCTTGTATGATTCTGGTAAAAGTGGTTCCAGTTTCCAGTTAAGCTTCCTCAATTGCAGCTTTTATATCGCGTGAGAGAGGTTGATTCAGAAACCAGAACTTCAGTCCTCTGCAGAGAACAAGCTTTTCAAAAAAGGAAAGTGGACAGGAGGTCATGTTGCATGCTGTTGTTTCTTTTTTTCCCCGCTTTCCTTTTCTTCTTTTCTATTTATATGTGGTCAGTTTATTCTTCACTCCTTTCAGAATGACGCAAAGTTGCATTGAAACATTGTGTTTCTACAACACAACAAAAAATTTTAAAAGCTTTTACAATAACACTTTTAAAGGATTTTTAACTTTAAAAAAGTCTTTTAAAATTTTTTAAATTTTCTTTTATTTTTATATTTTTAAAATATATATATATTTTTAGTACTTTTAAAACATTTTTTAAAAGTAGTAATTTATTTTCACAAGGATTATCAAATGTATACCAAAATCTCTTCTTATACGGAGTTTTAAAAAATAAATAGAAATATAGTAATTTGTGAATATATTGACATTTCACCACAATTATTTTATTGATTGAAAAAAGTTGGGACAATAACACATTTACCACCTTATAGCGTTACCATTTCTTGACACTGTAATGATCCAGACCAGGAATCTAGTGTGGAGGCAGAGTACAATCTAATAGTAGGGTTTATTGATAGTAATAACATAGACAATGGGACGGTGCCCAAAGGAGAATGAATTTGATGCCTGCAATGCATTCCAAAAAACGCTGGGACAGGGCAACAAAATATAGGAAAATTGAGGAATGCTCGAAAAACACCTATTTGGAACATTCCACAGGTGATCAGGTTACTTGGAAACAGGTGATTGTTTTGATTAGGTATAAAAGGAGAATCCCCGAAAGGCTCAGTCATTCACAAGCAAGGATGGGGCGAGGTGCACCACTTTGTGAACAAATAGTTCAACAGCTTAAGAACAACGTTTCTCAACATGCAGTCGGAAGGAATTTAGGAATTTCATCATCTACAGTCCATAACATCATCAAAAGATTCAGAGAATCCGGAGAATTCTCTAACCGCAAGCAGCAAGGCCGAAAACCAACACTGAATGCCCGTGACCGTCGGTCCCTCAGGCGGCACTGCATTAAAAACTAACATCATTCTCACAACTAACATCGGCTCCTCTGGGCCCAAGCTCATCTGAGGTGGACTGACGCGAAGTGGAAAAGTGTGCTGTGATGTGACGAGTCCACATTTCAAATTGTTTTTGGAAATCATGGACATCGTGTCCTCCAGTCTAAAGAGGAAAAAGACCATCCAGATTGTTATCAGTGCAAAGTTCTAAAGCCAGCATCTGTGATGGTATGGGGATGTGTAAGTGCCCATGGCATGGGCAACTTGCACATCTGTGAAGGCACCATTAATGCTGAAAGGTACATACAGGTTTTGGAGCAACCTCCAAACCCCTTTGTGGGGGGTGGCATAGCTGCTATTTATTCTAATAAGTTAAGCTGCTCTGAGATTAATCTTGGTAAATTTGCTTCATTTGAACATCTTGCGATCCTCTTGAAAGCTGCCTCAGGTGTGTTCACAGCTCATTTTCATAACCCAATTCTGTGTGTTGTCGTGTATCGCCCTCCTAAATCGATTGATGGTTTTATGTCAGAATTTTCATAGTTATTGTCCTCAGAGGTTTTAAATATGATGGAATTATAATAGAGGGTGATTTTAATTTTCATATCGACGTTCCCTCAGACACTTTGGCCACTGAATTTTTAAACCTTACCGAGTCTTTCAACCTGGTTCAGTTGGTGTCTGGCCCTATGCACAAACACGGCCATACCTTGGATTTAGTTTTTACTCTCGGTGTGAATTTGAATGGCCTCAAGATAGAGGATATTTTCATTTCCGACTATTTCGGTGTATCTTTGATATCGAGGTGCAAACATTGCATATTTCATTTTACAAAATATTGTTCCATTTCTAAACCAGTAAAATTCATCTGTGCCTTGGGGTTGGGTTCTGAGCGGCACCTCTGTAGGATCTGCAAACACTGATGCATGGGGGAGCCCAGAGGCTGTAAGGGACAAATGGCTGATAAGCTCAGTCCAGAGCCATGCCAGATAGCAATAAAACTTTTGTGGACTTCCAGGATGCTCACTCAGCCTGCATGGGGGAGGTGGCAATGGTCTCACCACGGGGGGGGGGGGTTGTTGCAGGGCTCTGGCTGACACAATGCCCCTGTGCGAGTCATATTACTGGCCTAAGTCTTAAGTTAAAGTCCAGTTATATTAATCTGTTTCAAATAATCTAAACCTCTAAGAAGTGCATAATATGCTTATATGTTCAATATTCTGCAAAGAAATCACTTCTGGACTTATAACCCAATTTACCTAAATATTAATTCATCTTAAGACTTTTTCATGACAACTGCATCATATTAGCACATATTCATATCATGTTTGGTCTTGTTATTCTCGGGGAAATCCAAGGAGTTGAATGGAGTATGCTTCATTCCCATTGAAATTATGGTTCATTCCCTTTTGGAAACTCCTGAGAATTTGGTCAGAATCCTCTGGTAATCACCCTATTCTCCTCTCTCTCTGCTGAAGTGTTTTATTACATCCTCCCAATGGTGGAAACCCAAAAACCGGATTCGACCCCCCTTCCAGGTGTTTATGGCCATGCCGCCTGGATCAAAGGCGTGATTTGGCTTAAAGCAAAGAGAAACAATCCATTCTGGGAAGATCGTATCCGATCTCTCCTCACATGTAAGTGCGTGAGTAGACTCTATAGCTATGGCGGATCGTCTCTTTGATTTCGCACTCACCCAACTCTGTGTGTGTAGCTGTTGCCAGGTATGACTTTTATATTGGTCTAAATTCGTGGTAACTGATATTTGGTCTGTTGATTTAAGCTCTTGCCTACCTGGTGAATAAATTATTGTTATTCCTTTAAACTTGCGTGGTCTCCGTGACTCTTAATCCTTTTATTCTTTCTAGCCGCGTTGCGACGGATACCTAGGGGTATAATCCCGACCGAGGTACGACTGGCCAGCGGCCTGGTGTGGGGAATTTGTTTTATTAAGTTGGAGAGACGATCATGATCTACTTACATAAAGGGTTTGTGTGTTGCCGGTTCTGGGATTCTAGCCTTAAGGAAACCCATGGACAAAAAGTCGGTTATCTGCTAAAATTCCCTGAAGGAACCCATGGGCGTGCATAGATCTGGGTTCGCTGTATTCACACCAAAAGATGCTGTTGCAGTGATGGCCGACTTCCAACCTCTAATCTAATCGACAAACCTAGGATCCGGTAACAGTACTAAAAACCCGGGAGTACATGTTTAGCGACGGCAGTAGTCTCCTAAGAGTCCGAGGTGTAGTCACTTCGAGACCCACGCAGGTTTCCCTAGATTATGGATTCTAATTCTAATTCTAATTTGGAGTCAGATATTTAACTAGAGTATAACTAAATTTGGTATTCTAAATGTATTATGGAGTCAGATGAATTGTAACCGTTGTGCTTTTGTGCCCCGGTCTTCGAACGGAGAAAATAGATCCATTTTATTGCGATTCACACCAGCCAGGAGGTCGTGCTTGTTAACACCAGCCCAAAAGAACACGTAGAGCCTTCGCCCCTACAATTTCCGTAGTTGGTCTTGTTTTGTGGGTTTTACAGAGGCCCCAGTTGCTCAAACCAAAGTGAAGCAATCCTTTTGTTCTCGTGTGGTAACCTCGCACACAGCCTCAAAATTTTTGTCTGTTTTTTCAAATACTTGCATTAATATAGCGCACGTTACGGACAGCAATGAAATGTTAAATTTATTTAATAATACGTGCTTGTCTGCTCTAAATGCTGTCGCACCTCTCAAAATTAGAACTACACCTGTGCAACAGAATTCGCCTTGGATAAATGATAAGATTCGCAGCCTGAAGAGGGAATGCAGAAAAGCGGAACGGAAGTTGAAGGCCACTAAACAAAATGTTCTTTTCGTGCGCATGAAAAGTCTGTTAAACTCCTATAATCTAGAGGTAAAAAATGCTCGAGATAAATTCCTCTCTGAATTAATAGCCGCTAATCAGCATAATGCGAGATTTTTATTCAAAACAATTGAACGTCTGGTGAACCCTCCAGTTGCTGTTCCATCAGCTTCATCCCCCGCTGATTGTGAGAAGTTCTTGAAATTTTTTATTGACAAGATAGCAGCCATACGGTCTAGTATCAGTCATGTTCCATCTGTTACTGTTTCGTGCACTCGCTTAAACTTGCTGAGTTGTTTCGCACCGATTTCTCTGTAAGTTCTAACTGATATTGTGTCACGTATGAAACTCTCATCCAGTCCCTTGGATATTATACCCACTAGGCTCCTTAAAGAAGTAATGATGGCTATTGGCCCAGACCTGCTTTCCGTGGTAAACAGTTCTCTCTCTACTGGCTGTGTTCCAAACTATTTTAAGATTGCCTGCATTCAACCACTTCTAAAAAAAAACCAAATCTTGATCCAGCCATTCTTAGTAATTTTAGACCAATAGCAAAATTCCCTTTTATTTCGAAAGTTTTAGAAAAAGTGGCCGTAAAGCAACTTTTAGAAGTGGTGGAAAACAACAATATTTTTGAGAAATTTCAATCAGGCTTTAGACGTCAACATAGAGCAGAAACGGCTCTTCTTAGGGTCACTAATGATCTTTTGATGAATGCTGACTCTGGAGACTGCTCACTACTGGTGCTTTTGGATATTGCTCCGAACAATAGGATGGGTCAAATGGAGAGGACAGATTACCCCACGGGGTTCAATAAAGTGTATCTTATCTTATCTATTAGTGCTGCCTCCGATACAGTTGATCATGTCATCATGATTGATAGGCTGAGAAATTGGGTTGGGCTCTCTGGGACTGTTCTGAAATGGTTCTCTTTGTATCTGTCAAACAGAAAATTTTTGGTTTCCCTCAGTGAACATGTATCCTCGTTTGTACTGCTTACTTAAGGTTTACCTCAAGGCTCCATACTTGGGCCTATATTGTTTTGTATTTTTATTTTACCTCTGGGTTCTATTATTCATCAGCATAAAATAGCTTTTCACTGTCATGCTGATGACACGCAGTTATATATTTCAGTAAAATCTACTGATTTCAGCAATGTGTTGGTGTTGCATGACTGTTTAGCTGATGTTCAAAATTGGTTGGCTATTAATTTTTGCAGTTAAACTCAAATAAAACCGAAGTCATTATACTTGGTCCAAAGTTGGTGTCTGATAAAATCCAATCATCTCTTGGGCCTCTTGCTTCTAATATTAGGCCCTCTTCCCGAAATCTTGGTGTGATATTTGATACTGAACTCAAATTTGAGCTCCACGTAAAGAAGCTTGTACAGTCATGCTACTTGCAACTCCGTAACATAGCTTAACTTAGGTCTGTTCTGTCATTTGAAGATACCAAAAAAATTATTCATGCTTTTATCTCATCAAGATTAGACTATTGCAACTTGTCTGAGTAAGAAATCTTTGAACAAACTGCAAGTAGTTCAAAATTCAGCAGCAAGATTGCTCACTAAGACAAATAAAAGAGCCCACATTACTCCAATTTTGGCATCTTTGCACTGGCTTCCAGTCCAATTCTGAATTGATTTTAAAATTTTGTTAAATACCTTCAAAGCACTCCATGGCATGGCACCAAAATATATACAGCGCCCTCCATAATTATTCTGGTTAAGATGTGTTCTTTAGCTTCTAATAAATTCAGTTTTTTTTCTAAATAATATAGGACCACAATGAAAAAAAGAGGAAAATCCAACCTTTAATTCAAGTGCATTTATTCAGTGGGAAAAAAATCCCACATTAAGAAATAATTCTTTTACATCAAATCATGTGTGCCACAATTATTAGCACTCCTGATGTTAATACTTTGTACAACCCCCTTTTGCCAACAAAACAGCACCAAATCTTCTCCTATAATGTTTCACAAGATGGGAGAATACAGAAAGAGGGATCTTTGACCATTCCTCTTTGTACAATCTCTCTAAATCATCCAGCGACCTGGGTCCTCTCCTCTGCACTCTCCTCTTCAGCTCACTCCACAGGTTTTCAATGGGGTTGAGGTCTGGGGACTGAGATGGCCATGGGAGGAGCTTGATTCTGTGTCTGGTGAACCATTTCTGTGTAGATATGGCCACATGTTTAGGGTCATTATCTTGCTGAAAGACCCATTGATGACCCATCTTCAGCTTTCGGGCAGAGGCCACCAGATTTTGATTTAAAATGTCCTGGTATTTCAAAGCGCTCATGATGCCATGCACCCTAACAAGGTTCCCAGGGCCTCTGGAAGAGAAACAGGCCCACAGCATCACTGATCCTCCCCCATACTTCACAGTGGGCATGAGGTGCTTTTCTGCATACTCATCTTTTGTGTTCCGCCAGACCCACTTAGAGTGTTTGTTGCCAAAAAGCTCTATCTTGGTCTCATCTGACCAAAGCACACGGTCCCAGTTGAAGTCCCAGTACCGCTTAGCTTAACTCCAGACATTTATGTTTATGATTGTGAGTGAGAAAAGGTTTTTCCATGCATGCCTCCCAAACAGCTTGTTGGCATGTAGATAGCACCTGATGGTGGTTTTGGAGACTTTGTGACCCCAAGATGCTACCATTTGTTGCAATTCTTTAACAGTGAGCTTTGGAGAACTTTTTTATTTCTCTTACCATCCTCCTCACTGTGCATGGTGGCAAAATAACCTTGGTCCTCGTCCAGGCTTGTTTACCACTGTTCCAGTTGTTTTAAACTTCTTAATGATTCCTCTGACAGTAGATATGGGCAGGTGCAGGCAAGTGGCTATTTTCTTGTAGCCATTGCCTGACTTGTGAAGGTCAACACACATCTGCCTTACTTGAATGGTGTGTTCCTTTGTCTTTCCCATGTTGAAGAGTGGATAAGAGAAATGGCCTCTGTGTCACATCATATTTATACCCCAGGAAACAGCAAGTGATGAATTACTAATTAAATGTTCCAAGATACTCTGATCAACTTTGTAAACTACTGTAGAAATGACAGAAATACTTCGATTACATTTATTTCCTAGGAATTGTTAGGGGTGCCAATAATTGTGGAACAGGTGATTTTATGAAAAATAATTATTTCTTAGTCCGGGATTTTTTTTTTTTCCTTAAAATTCACTTGAGTTAAAGGTTACATTTTTCTACAATTTTCAGTGTGAGAGTATGCTTCTGCAATAAAAATTGAATTTATTTTAAGGCTTTTAACACATCTTAACCAGGGGTGCCAATAATTATGGAGGGCGCTGTAAGTGAGCTTTTAAATCCTTACAGACCTAAAAGACTGCTGAGATCTTCCAAGCAAGCATTATTGGCTGTTCCAGAGTCCAAGTTAAAAACAAAGGGTGATCAAGCCTTTTCGGTTAAGGCTCCAAGGGCCCTATCTTACGCCAGAGTCCCTAAACCCGTTATTTGGGGATTTTGCATTACGTAAGAGGCGTTCCCCCGCGAAAGTTGCTATCTTGCACACCTGCCTATATCCCTAAAAAACCAGCGCTACCCGTTACATTATGCATAGGCGTGGTTTGGGCGTTACGCCAGTTAAACCTATCAGTGTGCCAGGTGCCACTGCCTTACGGAGCAGGCTGGGCTATCCCAAATCCTCAACCGAAACCCGTGATGGAGAGAGGAAGGTCGCCACGTTTCTCCGAAGACAAAGTTAAATTGCCCGTGCATGAGGTCAGATCCAGTCAGGGTAGGATCTGTTTTTGTTAAGTTAATCATGAATTGTAGTATTATTATTATTATTATTATTATTATTATTATTATTATTACTATTATTTGACATTTACATATTGTTTAATGTTTGGTATGTAGTAAAAAAAAATTAAAAAATCAAGCCTACCCTTTTTGTGATGGAAACGTCAAAAAAAAGAAAAAGAAAAAAATGCGTTTCGCCATGCACTTCCAACTCCTCTCCCGTCTAAAATGAAGCATAGAACAAAATCCCATTTTAGAAAAATAAAATTAGGTCTATGCACTGGCACTCAGCAACGGTATTTTTTTTTTTTTCCAGACCGGAATTTCAGAACTCTTTTGCGAATGAAGGTAATTTCAGCGAAAAGTACGCACCCTTGTTTTTGCAGTACGGTCACGCAACTTGCTGTAAAAAAAAAAATAGACAGCGGTCCGATTGGAAAATATAAACGGACGAAACCACGTACTTGTCACCAGAATTACCTTCATTCACTGAACAGTTCTGAAATGCCGCTCTCACTGGAAAAAAAAGTTACGTCGCTGAGTGCCAGTGCATAGACCTAATTATAATTCATTATTTTTCTGAACTGAAGGTAGCCCATTTGTCGCTGTTAGATCGCATAGGGGGAGAGAAGCCGTATCTTCAATTGCCAAATGGGTAGCGGGTGGTTTGAGGACCCGCTATACGCTTTCCCTAACCTGTGTGGTCAAGATAGCAATTGTAGGGAAAGCGCATAAACACGCCCACGGGCACACCTCCAGGCGCAAATAAAGGATTCGGCATAATGTATAGCGGGTAGTGTGGGCGCAAGATACCGTTAAGGGATAGTGGAAGCTGCTAAATGCGTAATTCACAGGTAGCGGGTAGTGGTAACAGGTAGGGCAGTGTGAAAGATAGAGCCCCAAGACTCTGGAACAGCCTCCCAAACAATAGTAGAAATGCTGAGCCTTTATCGTATTTTAAATCTCTTTTAAAGACTCATTTTTTTAGCCTTGCTTTTACTGATTTTACAGTTTAAATTCTTATATTGTATGGGTATGTTTTCATGTAAGTCTCCTTTTATAATCTTAATTTTTCCTATTTTGGTGTTTAATTCCCTACTTCCCCATTTTGTTTTATTGCTTTTATGTACATGAATTTTTACCTGTTTGTGAAGCACTTTGTGCTGTATTGCTTGAAAGGTGCTATATATATATAAATAAATGTATTATTATTATTATTATTATTATTATTATATATGCTGCCATCCATCCGCCATCCGGCGTCTTTTTCAGGGACGTCCCTGCTTATTTCAGCAAGACAATGCCAAGCCACATTCTGCACGTGTTACGAAAGCGTGGTTTTATAATAAAAGAGTGCGGGTAATAGACTGGCCTGCCTGCAGTCCAGACCTGTCTCCCATTAAAAATGTGTGGCGCATTATGAAGCACAAAACATGACAACGGAGACCTCAGACAATTGAGCAACCGCAGTCGTACATCAAGCAAGAATGGGAAAGAATTTAACCTACAAAGCTTCTACAGTTAGTGTCCTCAGTTTCCAAACGCTTATTGAGCATTGTTAAAAGGAAAGGTGATGTAACACAGTGGTAAACATGCCCCTGTCCCAGCTTTTTTGTCGGCATCAAATTCAAAATGAGGGAATATTTCCAAAAACACAAAGTTTATCAGTTTTAACATGAAATATCTTGTTTTTGCTGTGAACTCAATTGAATATCGGTCGAAAAGGATCTGCAAATCATTGTATTCTATTTTTATTTACGTTTTACAAACGTCCCAACTTCATTGGAATTGGGGTTCGTAACAATTTACCACTTATAAGTAAATTCCCTAACACTGCTCATTAAGCTCCTATGCCTTTATTATGCCTGCAGAATGTGGTTTTGCTGTGCCTTGTCGAAATATGCATGGGCCTCATGAGGAAGGTTGTCATCTTGAGGGCAACATATGCTGCTCCAAAATCTCAATGTATTTTTTAACTACAACCCCAATTCTGAAATACTTGGGACAAAGTGTAAATTGTGAATGAAATCAAAATGCAATGACTTTCAAATCACACCAGCCAGTATTTTATGCACAATAGAACCGAAATAACATAGCAAATGTTGAAACTGAGAAATTTTACAATTTTATCCACAAAATGAACTCATTTCAAATTTGATGGCTGCTACAGGTCTCAAAAAAGTTGGGACAGGGGCCTGTTTACCATGGTGTAGCATCCTCTCTTCTTTTTAACACAGAGTGGAGGTGTCTGGGCATTGAGGAGACAAGTTTCTTGAGTTCAGCCATTGGAATTTGATCCCACTCTTGTTTAATACAGGCTTCCAGCGACTGGAAAGTTTTGGGTCTCCTTTGACGGACTTTTCGTTTAATTATGTGCCAAATGTTCTCAATCGGTGAAAGATCAGGACTGAAGGCAGGCCAGTTCAGCACACAGACTCTTCTACTACGAAGCCATGCTGTTGTAATAGCTGCAGTATGTGGTTTGCATTGTCCTGCTGAAATACACAAGGACTTCCTTGGAATAGATGTCGTCTGGAGGGGAGCATATGTTGCTCTAAAACCTTTATATTCCTTTCAGCATTCATGGTGCTTTTTAAAACATGCAAGTGTCCCACACCATATGCACTAATGCATCCTCATACCATCAGAGATGCTGGCTTTTGAACTGAACGCTGATAACAGGAGGGGTGATCTTTCTCCTCTTTAGCCCGGAGGACACAACGCCCATGGTTTCCAACAAGAATGTCAAATTTGGACTCGTCTGACCACAGGACACTTTGCCACTTTGCTACAGTCCATTTTAAATGAGCCTTGGCCCACAGAACAAGGCGGCGCTTCTGGAACATGCTCAACAATGGCTTTCTTTTTGCATGAGAGAGTTTTAGGTGGCATCTGTGGATGGCACAGCGGACTGTGTTTACAGACAGTGGTTTCTTGAAGTATTCCTGGGCCCATTTAGTAATGTCAATGACAGAATCATGCCGGTGAGTGATGCAGTGGCGTCTGAGGGCCCGAAGATCATGGGCATCCAGTAAAGGTCTTCGGCCTTGTCCCTTAAGCACAGAGATTTTTCCAGTTTCTCTGAATCTTTTGATGATGTTATGCACTGTCGATGATGAGACCATCAAAGCCTTTGCAATTTGACGTTGAGGACCATTGTTTTTAAAGTATTCCAGTTTTTTTTTACGCATGCCTTCACAGGTTGGAGAGCCTCTGGCCATCTTTACTTCTGAGAGACTCAGCCTCTCTAAGACATCCCTTTTATAGCCAATCATGTTACACACCTGATGCCAGTTAACCTAATTACTTGCTAAATGTTCTTTCTGCTGATTTTCTTATATATTAATTGTGTTTTCAGCCCTTTTTTTGCCTGTGTCCCAACTTTTATGAGACCTGTTGCAGCCAGAAGATTTGAAATAAGCTCATTTTGTGGATAAAAATGTAAAATGTCTCATTTTCAACATTTGAAATGTTATCTATGTTCTATTGTAAATAATATATTGGCTTGTGATCTGAAAGTCATTGCATTTTCATTTTATTCACAATTTACACTTTGTCCCAACTATTTCGGAATTGGGATTGTATTAATGGTTCTTTCACAAAATTGCTAGTGACCTTTGCCAAGAGCAATGACAAAACCCCATACCATGGCAGAGCGTGGCTGTTAGCCTTGTTGCTGGTAACAATGAGGATGGTCCTTTTCTTCTGTGGTTTGGAGCACTAAGTGTCAGTTTCTTCCAAATCAGTCCTTAAGTAATTATTCATCTGACCACAATACATGTTTTCACTGTGTGATGATCCATTTTAGAAGCCTCCAAGCCCAGAGAAGTCGACAGCGTTTCATGATACTGATAACTGAGCAAAAAACACAACATATGTTAAGTTTTTTTTTTTTTTTCAATCTGGCATTCAAACAATGTGTTAAGGGTTTACCACAGTAGTCCTGAGCTCAAGTGATTACATCAATCTTACAAAAGATAAATAGTTTCATAAATCATGATGTCACGTCCTGATTGTTTTCTGGATTGTTTTCCAAAATCCAGTCATCCTTGTCAGTTAGCATTTTGTTTTCATAATTGATCTTTATTATA